>CM036619.1:50121134-50793634 GCA_020746105.1 Trogon surrucura
GATACGAGAAAGTTGTGAGCATATTTACATGTTAGTTCAGGTAGCATAGTAGTAGAGGTGTCTGGCCATTCTGCGTTATGCCTTGCAAATAGTCTTCTAGCACAAAAAAAAAAAAAAAAAGTTAAGGATAATCCTTTCTTTTGGTAGGCTTAAGAAAACTTGCACATACATGTGTAAGTATAGTTCTACATGTTTTTACAGCTAAAGTGAGGTAGTAATAGATTCAGGCTTCACTGGCTTGCTGAAAATAGAAGTCATGCAAACTTTTCCTCATATTTCAACTACATATCTGTTCTGAGCCATTTGCTGCAACCGTGGACTTCTGCTGAAGAAATCCTTCTAACTGTGCCTAATAATGTGAAAAACCTGATATTTTAAGCAAATGAAGCTTAGGCTGAAACTATATATTACCTTTTCAAAGACTCACATGTACCTACAATCTGAGTAAGAGAATGTGTGTTTTATAGTCCTCCAGTAGTGAAGCTACTTTCATCTAAATATCTAAATTAAGAGGCTAATCATGATATGCTCTTTGATCAATACAGAATCAGAGTGAACTGGAGAATGAACTTTGTCTCAGAAAAGCCTTTCTCTGTCTGTTTTCTACAGAAATGTCATAGGTAAACCTGTGATGTCTTGAAATTATTTGGTCATAGTACAATCCTCACATAAGAAACAACATAAAGAAATATATTTCTACAGCGAAATAAAATATCAAGTTCTCTCAGTTTATACTGAACTTTGGCAATGCCAAACACATCTAGTACCAGAGGACTGGGATGTAAGTGAAGATGCAATATACTCCAAGCACGTATTTCAAATTCCTGTAATTTCATCCCTAAGAGGGCTTGGCTGCTTCTTGTGGGTAGGTTTCTGTGAGTACATACTGCAGAACCCCTGCCTGGGTTGATCAAAAAAACCCAAATGCTCTTTCCTTCTAAATAATTGTTTTTCACAAATTTAATCTGCTAAAAAATATCTCAACCTGTTCTTGTCCTAAGGAATGAAGTTTTTATCACTGTTGAATATCCGGGGGTTTTCAAAGCACCTATATCAGCTATTTAGTATAATAATGATGAGAAAATCCTCAGGACACTGAAATCTGCAACAGTCAACAGCAAGCCACAGTAAAAAGCAGAATACAGTAGGCTCCCAGGTGATCCATACAGTTGCTCCTAAGAAGCATCTTAGAGGACTGTTTCAGGTAGTGTGTTGTAGAGAGAAGACATATTAGCTAGATGTTGAGAACCAAACCATACATTGCTAATACTTACAGTGTAGTTATTTGGCAACACAGAGAAGCATGATAAAACAGAATATTTCTTTCCTCCACTGTTCTTTGCCCTGTTTTTTATTGAGCTCACTTAATTTTACTGTTCTTGTTAATAAAAATGCAGATCCAGCACTAAAGCATTTAGGAAACACAGCACTGTCTACACTGCAGGCCATTAAATCTTTGTAAATCAGCCCTGGAATACCATACTTTCCAATATGTCATTATCTTTTTGCATGGCAGGTTGATTTGATTGCAAACTATCTAGATGAGATCCCACCCGTGCATTGTAAAACCACCACAAAGTGTAGTTGGATGAGTCTTAACCATTCTTGACAGTAGTCAATCTCTTCTACACCAGTGGCTTGTGAAGTTATTAAAGAAAAGGACAGCTCCAAGGTGTGTAAAAGAAAGTATAGGCTACTTATTTTTCCAGTGAGGAGAAATCCTTTTGTGGATGAAGAGGAGTCAAGACTCTCCAGGAATAAAAATATCCAAAAAAGTATCCATGAACCCATTAATGACTCATAAATGCCTTTTGATTTAGCAGCTTCCCAGAGTGTCAATTATCACACCATTAATTTCCTTTTTTTTCCTTGTATTTAAACTGATTTTTAAATATCTTCAATTCCTGCTTAGCTAAAGAGAGGCAGAGGTGATGTGCATATTCTTCTAAACTGGACTCGTAGCCATTTCTTGATTTCATTTCAAGTGTGTTAATGCAAACTGAGAACAAGGCACTCTGCGTAATAACTGGCAAAGGTGCAACACTTCACTAGATTTTAATTCTCAGATTAAATGTACACAACTTGCTGCATAACTTGTCAATATGTCTCAAAGACAGTCTTGCATCTGTCTGAGGTGTCCGTGGAGTTCATCTCTCACGCCAAGCAGCTGGATTCATCCCTTCATTCATCTCACTCTTACTAGCTACTAACCTAGTTACTCAGGCAAGTGCGTAAGAAGATTTGATCTCTCTTCTTCTATGAAAGTTGGAAAACTTCCACAGCAATGTAACAGCCATTTGTGCCTTTGAAAGTTATCACTATTCATTGTCATTCTTAGATAAAGTTACAGCCAGCATTTACTGCACGCACACTGTTGTTCATGGAGGTTATAATAATATTTATTAACCAATATTCAGTATGTGTCTCACTGAGAAGGGAAAGTGGGGAGGGCAAGCAATTAACCATATTTTGCATGCTTAGGTATTTTTTTTTCCTCAAAACCTTCCATGTCATTGTTTTTCCCCTAGGTCTTTTTTGTTGTTGTTTTTTTCTTTCTGTTTGGGACTTTTTATCTTTAATATGTTCTTTCTTCTTCTACCTAATCTTGCTTGGAGGAAGCACCTTTCAGCTGACTTCCAGTGTGCTTGTATTGTTCTTTCAGAGTGTTACCTGAGATTTCTCTGAATAGTTCTGCCCATCCTTCTCCAAAGTCTTTAATCCCATGGAAGGTCCTTCAGTAGTGGTTCCTGCAGCTGCATTCACAGCTCCTTGGGTTATCTCTTGAGATTGATCCTGGATCCCAGGCGGACTGTTTGAAATAAAACAAAATCAAGACCACACTTCTTTCAGTCTGTCCTTTTGCCTCCTGGCCTGGTGGATCCAAGGCATCTTCCACTAGTTCGGATGGTTTGTGTCTTTGACTGAAATACCTCCTGACATAGACTACTAAATTCAGATTACATGCCACAGGAAGTGATGAGGTACTGCTGCCCTCTTTTTCTCTGCTTTGGGGAACACTACTACAGTCACATATCACTGAAGATTGTCCTCTAAATTATAAAGTTACACAGAGCATTGAACTGTAACTTTATTCCTACGTCTATAGAGCCTGGTATTGTGTACTTGATTTCTGTGTATCCTGTATTTTTAATTTTCACCTTCACAGAATCACAGAATGTTAGGAGTTGGAAGGGACCTTGAAAGATCATCTAGTCCAACCCTCCTGCTCCAGCAGGATCACCTACAGTAGGTCACACAGGAACATGTCTGGGTGGGTTTGGAATGTCTTCAGAGAAGGAGACTTCACTCTCTGGGCAGCCTGGTCCAGTGCTCCACCACCCCTCACAGTGAAAAAGCTTTTCCTGATGACTTTGTGGAACCTCCTGTGCTCCAGCTTGCACCCATTGCCCCTTGTCCTATCATCAAACATTGCCGAGAAGAGCCTGGCTCCGTTCTCCTGACACTCACCCTTGACATATTTATAAATGTTAGTGAGGTCACCCCTCAGCCTCCTCTTCTCCAAGCTAAAGAGACCCAGCTCCTTCAGCCTTTCCTCATAAGGGAGATGTTCCACTCCATCATCTTTGTGGCTCTGCGCTGGACTCTCTCAAGCAGTTCCCTGTCCTTCTTGAACTGAGGGGAATTCTGAACTGAACATAATATTCCAGATGTGGCCTCACCAGGTAGGTGGAGGTGGAGGACCTCTCTCGACCTACTAGCCACCCCTCTTCTAATACACCCCAGGATGCCATTGGCCTTCTTGGCCACGAGGGCTCATTGCTGGCTCATGGTCATCCTGCTGTCCACCAGAACCCCCAGGTCCCTTTCCCCTACGCTGCCCTTCAACAGGTCAGTCCCCAAACTGTGCTGGTATGTGGGGTTGTTCTTTCATAGATGCAAGACTCTACACTTGCCCTTGTTGTATTTCATAAAATTTCTCCCTGCCCAACACCTTATTAAGTTACTGGTTTCCTTTTAAGGTCAAAGCGTTTAATTTATTTGTAAATCTGGTTCTGCAGTAGCACTCTAAGTCACCATACACTGTGATGCTGAAATTCCTGTTAGGCTCATAGTCATCCCATGTTTTACTACTAGTACTACCTTCTATTATTACACATTAACAATGCTCCTGAATAAATCTCTAGGTACATGTGCTTTGTTTGTTTTAAAGAATGGAATGTTAGACAACAGAATTAAAGAAACAAATTATATTAAAAAAAACAGACCATGTCAAACTGGAAGAATTTGAGTATCCTCTTGCATCTCTAGAAACACCAACAGGCCCTCTCTCACAGATGTTCAAGTCCTCCATGGCTCTGTTCTTTTTTTTACTTTCACCAACACAAAAATCATTTTACCCAGTTCAGTGAAAACAAAGACCTGATTTGTCAGTGGTTTGCCAATACAGAATAGCCTGATCCCCTGGGTTTGTTTTCGGAAATTATTACACTGCAAGATAGACTAACTTTTCTTCAGATTGCTTTTCCATAGGCTTTATTTCAAACTGGAATTCAAATTGACTTCCATATATTACTGTTTCTTACATTATTCCTCTGAATTTTTAACAACCCTATTTGAGTCGCCCTATGAACTTTCCCATCACCGCCAACCCACACTTATGGTCTGGCAGTCCACAAATCAACTTTCCAGTAAATGTTTAATCAGTTTATGGCAGGAGACTCTTTTTATGTAGGTTTCCAAAAAAGTTAGACTTATGAAAGCAGTCTGGTAGTCTGTGCATGCGTGTCCATCTAATTGTTGGGCTATCTGGTATTTGCAACAGGATGTTCAAAAGCCTGTTGACCAACATCCCCCCTCTCCCGAAGTGTGATGAATATAGGGGGCTATATAGATGTCCCAATGCAGCAGGCTTGCCTACTGACGGGAGAAAAAAGCTACAAGCCTTAGTAGACACGCAAGGATTGACTCAGGAATGAGAGAGTAGAAATACCCAAGCTGCAAAAAGTCCACTGGCATGATACAAGACCTTAGAGAATTTGACGGTAAAACACAGGTCCAAGTTTTGCCATTTCTGAAGCTCGTGGATTGCACAGTGGCTGAGGACAAAAGAGATGTTTGAGAGGAAAGTCTCTTCTTTTCACATTCTTTGCAGGGTCACTAGTTGATGTTTAGGTAGTTGATGTCATTAGCGTTGATGTTTAAATAAGTCAGACGGAATAGGCTCTAAAGGCACCTGTTTTGCTTTATCAGCTGTGAAGACAGCTGGCTCAGGTGCAGGCATCTGTGTTGCAAACACTTGTATGTGCATGCAGTCCAGTGCATCCCACTTCCATGATCTATCTGTAGGTGAACAGGAATAGGACCTTTTTGGAGGAAGGATTTTTTCTGTCACTACATCCCACTTAAAACCCACTGATGTCAGCTATTTAGGAGCCCTAAGTCTGTCCCCTACGACCGTGGGGACAGCAGTGGAAGCAGAACCAGCAGCAGCTGTCTGTGTGGCCGTGCCAATGCGCCCTGTCAGCAGCTGTGCAACCTGACCAGCGCTGTCACAGGGCAAAATGTGTTTGATAGAGAAAAACACCTGGTCACTTCTACCAGGGCTATGAGTCTCCCCATATGAACCTCTTCTGATTTCTTTAAGGGTGTGACTTAAGCTATTTATTTTTGTAGGAAGACATGATGTGCACTAACAGGTAAGCTTCAAAAGTATGTATTTCAATAATTAGCCCAACTTGTTGCTAAATCACGTTATCAATCAAATGGTTCAAAAGAGGCTTTGTAGTACTAAATGTGGCTTGATCATGAGCACACGTGGCCATCCTTGCTGCTACTGTGGTATGAAGGGGCTGGGCTGGGCTGTCACAATGTTGTAAGCTCTGTTCCTTTCTGTGTTTACAGGATTTCACACTTCCACTGCCAGGGATGCCGAGGAGAACAGCGTGGAGCAGGAATGCTCTTCCTGGCCTCAGTAAGCATGAGATGGCCGTCTCGGGCAGCAGGCACTGGTGGGGCAGGGCTGACCCTTTCAGTGTGGTGGCTGCATCTTTGGTGAGCCAACTGTCTGACCAGCAGATGAGTGAGGCACCTCTCAGCCAGTTCAGAGGTATGTATTTACCTCCTGCCCTGCACCCTTTAAACAAGACATTAGTCAAGGGTGACAAGTGGAAGGATGTGGATAGCACCCAGGAAAAGCGCAGGTCCTTCCTGCAGGACTTCTGTAAGAAGTATAACAGCAGAAAGAAGCTGCGAACCCATCTTGTGCACCTGGTGTCAAGAATTTATGTGGAGGACAGGCACAAGGTCCTGTACTGTGAAGTGCCGAAAGCAGGCTGCTCCAACTGGAAAAGGGTCCTCATGGTGCTCAATGGACTCGCGACTTCGGTACACAACATTTCCCATGACGATGTGCACTATGGAAAACATCTAAGGAAACTGGATAGTTATGACCTAAAAGGGATACACACACGCTTGAACACGTACACCAAGACTATATTTGTACGTGATCCTATGGAAAGACTGGTATCTGCTTTCAGGGATAAGTTTGAACATCTGAACAGCTATTACCATCCAGTATTTGGGAAGGCAATAATTAAAAAGTATAGACATAATGCCAATGAAGAGGCATTGAAAACAGGATCTGGAGTTAAGTTCAGGGAGTTTATACAATATTTGTTAGATACCCATCGCCCAGTAGGAATGGACATTCATTGGGAGCAAGTCAGTAAGCTCTGCTATCCCTGCCTCATCAACTATGATTTTATAGGAAAGTTTGAAACTCTGGAAGAAGACGCCAATTACTTTTTGCAGCTGGTAGGTGCTCCAGCCGAGCTGAAGTTTCCTAAATTCAAAGACAGACATTCCTCTGATGAGAGAACAAGTGCAGAAGTAGTGAGGCAATACTTAAAGGAATTGTCTAAGGAGGAGAGACAGCTGACCTATGACTTCTATTACTTGGATTACTTAATGTTCAATTATACATCACCAATTGTATAGCACCAGAATAGCTTCAGGCTTCTATTAGGTATTTATCATTTTGGGATTCAAAACAACCACTTTGATATTAGCCCTGAAAGGAGACAAAGTTACTGCTAAGTGGAGTTGTCTTGACTTAGTGGGGATATCATAAACTAGAATGATATCAATTGACATTAAATTATAGGAGAATACACACACAAAAAAAAAGACCTCTAAACAGCATAAATTGCACTAAAATGCCTGGAAAAAAAAAGCTACTTTCACCATTATGGATTATACTGTGGAAGCAGTAGCATGGCCAGCTGTTGTATTAGCTTACCTAATGTTCTTTTAAAGGTTTCAGAAAAAAGCACTCAGAGTAACATGCTTCTTTTTTTGTGTGTCTGCTTTATAAATTTTTTTGAAACTATTTTTAATGTATTTTTTACTTTCTGTCACTTATTAATAAAGAATCATCGGCTAATTTTCTAAAATGTTTTCAGTGTTCTCAGTTTCAAGGCTTGGTTGTTTGATTACCATTAGACTATAACTGGATTTAGACCTGATTGGTTTTAGTGAAGGATACTCTGGAATACAAATGCGTAAAACTACAGATAACACAGCAGCTCAACTGCTGAGTGGAGTAAATTTGGCTAAGTCTGTGATCTGAAATCCTGGTTCACTACCCCATTTTGATTGATGCACTAGAGTTGACAGACATGACCTTCATCTCAAAGAACTGCCACAGACATTAAAAAGAACATACTAATTTACAGTGGAGTCAACCACATGAGCATACCGTGAGCCCAGTATTCAAGATAGTCTTCATCTTTAGTGATAGGGCAAAGTCTTACAGCGATAGTTCTGGGACATTATAAGGTCTGTACTGAGAAGCAGCTTCATTGCAACTGCTGTCACCGCTCTTGGTCTACCAGGGTCTTTTCACCAGCTCAGCTCCCAGCAATTTGTTACACAGAAGGTATATTGCCTCCCAAATCCATGGACTGGTTTTGTCTCCAGGGCTTCCTGAAGTCCCCTGTGTTTTCCTTTCCCTCAGGCCTTATCACCAGCCAGCAAACCCCAGGGGTGGGTTGGTGACTGATCCTAGAGGCGGTTGTGTCCGAAGTCCTACAGTCCTGGTTATAAAAGGAAAAGGTACCTTCTCTCCTCCTCTTCTCTCTCCCTTCTCAAGTGCTGTCTGGCCAATGCATGTGGTCATTCCTGCCACCTGCAGTTGCACATGGCGTGGTAGGATGGGTGGCCGTGGTGTCCCAGGAAGAGGACAACTCTCTGCAAAATTAATAGGGGGAAATACCTATGCCCTTCCAAAATAAAGATGACACCTATTCTTTGTTTCCTGGAGTGGTTTGAGGCATCTTGCTCCAGCATCTTGTTGTAGCAAGTTGAAGAAGAAGAAAACAGTCTGGCAGAAAGTTGATGTAAGTAAAATTTCCTTTTTCTCTGTTCCCAGCCACTGCTCACCACAACTAGTGCTAGTGCTGTCCTTTCTTTCACCTGAGGCAAATGTATAGCTTCAGTTCTTCTACAGGAGTAATTGTGGATCCCTGCTGAAGGGGAAGACCATTTCTCACATACGCTGCTTGTTTCTCCCTCAGTTTTCTCCTCAGAAGAGGGAAAAAGCCCACTAGCAGGCTTCACAATGCCAGTGTGTAACTGAGCTTATTCTGTGCGTCTCTCCTTGTGGCAGGACAAGCTGCTCCAAGGAGGAAAGGCAAAAGCATACTAGGCTGGAGATGGTCCTGAATGTGACTAGTGGCACCTGTAGCCAAACCCAGACTGTCCCGTGGTGCAAAGAGGAGGAGAGGGAAAAAGCCCACAAGCCATCATCACCATGAGGTGTGCAGAGGTGCAGGTGTTCGGTGAGGATGAGGAGGTGTAGGGATGCCTTGGACAGGCAAACACACACAGTGTTGCCTGTGAGAGGGGTTGCTGTGCCTAGATGGGCCCACAGGTGTTAACCTCAGAACTGCCCCGATGCGCACCTTTCCTCAGGTGAAGAATATGTCCCTAAATCTCCCCCTTTAGGCTCAAGATGATGTTTGACTCCCACCTTCCCTGGCAGAAATCCCTCTTGATTTTCCTGCAGGCTCCATCCCAGAGCAGGGAGCCCTGGAGCTGCACTGCACTGCCTAGGGCACTGTGGTGGGGGGAGCTGCCTCCATGGCTGAGGGCTCAGCCCCTGGGACACCTTGCTGGAGAGCTGGTTCCTTGCAGCCACTGCCATGCTGGACACCAGCACACTGCCACTTCAGTGCTGGGCACCATGATGGGTAACGGCTGGTTCTGAGTTTCCATGTGTCTTTACCCAGCAGGATTTGAGGGGTTTTGTGCTGTGTTTTTTTGTTTGTTTTTTTTTAATTTGGCCATACACTTTCACAATTGTTGCTCTTAAGTGGGACTACGCATTAGGACGTTAAAGAACAGCTCCTGACAGAGTTTTGATCTTGTGTCATCCGACCTCCTAACTCATGTGAAAACTGCCTTAGATTTCACTTGGATTTGTTCATGGTGTAAAAAGCATCCTTTCCACAGATGCAGCAGAGCTCTCTAGAGTCTCTGCTCTTGTAAGTATTGATTCCCACCCCAAATCCTGAATGAATCTTTCTTGCCTTCTAGAGAGGACACCGAAGATGTTAAATAAAAAATAAACATACACCAGCCTTTGATTGTCTATGTATTTGCTTTATCTTGTCTGTTGTGGATGTGTGTTAATTAATTGTTAATTTTCAGACAAAAAAAAACCTCATGTACCAGTATTTTTTTTTTAAAAAGTATGAGAAAAAAAAAGTTTAACATGTTAATAAAGAATGGAGACAATGTTATATATGTTTTGTATGAATTCTTCAGAGAAATAAATCATAGTAAATGACAAAGTCTCTGAAGAACTTGAGCTTCACTTTGAACTTGCTTTAGTGACAGATTTCAACCTATCTGATCAGGGAATGACAGAGATTCGTGGGTGGGGTGATACAGTTGTACTGGAAAAACTGTTCAGTTTCATAAGGTTTCATCTACTAACTGGTCTTAGATAAAGCTATTGTTTGAGCCGAGGGGGGGTTTGAAAGAAGTTATTAGCAAATGTTTGACTTCTGCAAATGAGAGGGAAAATTACATTGATTTGCATGCATCAATGGACATAGACATAAGGTCCCTGGATTGTCATATTGGAAATCTGGTACAGTTTGCATTTGTGATTTAAAAGGGGAGGACACTACTTAAGGCCTTCAAAGCATCAATCTGCACAGAAGCATAGTTGTTTTAGCCACACTGTTGTTCTATGGCTCTAGTGAAAGTAATTTAACTTTTTTGTATGCTCACCTTCAAATTTCATAGCCTCTAATTGCACTTAAAAATTCATTTTTTGAAAATCTAACCCAGACTTTTGTAAAGAAGAGCCTCTCCATAGTCATCTTCAGTGACCTAAGGGATTCACATGATCTCAGTAGCAGAATCTAGATTGTACTTTGCCTCATTAACCACATTTTGAAAATCACCAGCCTGCTTTGCCAGGAATTAAGTTACATGATTTAAAATTAACATAAGAGTTTAGCATAATTGAAGTGGGACTATGATATCTGACTTATGGGATTATAAGAGATAAAGGCGTAATTTGCAGCATAAAAGATAACCTCTATTTTTAAAAGTAAATTTCAAAAGGTCAAAGTGTGGGGTTGGGTTGTAACTTGCATATATTTTGTAGGACTGTTATACAAAAACAAAAACTGAAGGTCGTGTGCTATAGCTCGTATAAAATCCCACCTCCACAACTGTGCACAGATGTTTGTTTTATTCAGAAAATTGTATTGAGCATATGCAGAAGAGGAATGAAAATACACAACATTCGGTGCAATTACACTTATACTAAGGATCAGCTGCAGCATGCAGAGCCTCTTTTAAGGGGCTTCATTACAGTAAATGTTTTTTTAGTTATGAGCATTTCTTCATCTGAAGATCTCTAAGCACTTCTCTCACAAGTAGGTTGTCAGGGCAAGTCAAATGTGCTATAAAGGCATTACAGTGAGGCCATGGGAGGGCTGGAGGAGGAGGGGAATCCTCTCTTGGCTCATTTGTATCTTCCAAATATCAGACAGTCATGCTCCTCTCATGAAAAAAACAACTTGATTTTTGGAAACTCATGCTCCACATTTGCTTTTCTTCTAAAATGAATCAGTATTAAATAAAATTACTGTGTTTAATAATAAAAATATTTTGAATTATAAATAGTTTTTAAAAATACATTAAACAGCATAGGTGTACATTCTCAAATTCTGATATATTCATCAACATAAGGCAGCTTCGTTTATCCATGTACGATTTAGCTTGCAAGGCTCAGAGACAGGTATTGTTACCCCCATCTCTTCTAAAACTGCTGGTAAACTGTTGCTTGCTGGAAGTCAGAGGTGTGCTGCCCCAGTGCAATCGAGCATGGCACATCCTCTTGAAATGTCTCCTGGTGTAACTCCCTCAAAAGGCCAAGTTTATTGGAGCTATTCTTGCCTTGGGCTGTTCTAGTTTGGTGATGTGTCATTGGAGATCGCCACTTTAATTTTAAATGTGGAGTAAATTTAAATGAAAATTACAACATGACACTTTGCACAAGTCTGAGAGGAGCACATTGTACAAGATCTTTGTGTTGTGTATGTAGGTTATATATTAAAGTCTTTGTGGTGCATGCCTTCAGGCTAACAATACATCAGATAAGTCTTTTTAACTGTAATTTTAATACCAGTTTATCAGCTGTGTAAACTGCTGTAATGTTTTTAAAACTAAATGAATTTGGCCTTCAGAACCTCAAGTCTGAAATCAGACCATAAATTACTACACTTCGTAAAAAATACAGATGTGCTTATCCTGTATCAACCAGCTCATTTACAGTTCAGAGGGCTGGGCAAGAGCACGACACACGGAGCGGGGGGGAATGTAACTGACTGACTCAGCAAAGGGAGGCTGTCCATAACCCCACGTACCTGTGCCTGAGTTGCCATATGAAATGTGCGTATGTGGGAGGGTGGAGGAAACAGTTGTACTATTTAGTTTCGTAGGAATGTCCTAGATTAGAATCATAGAATGGCCTAGGTTGGAAGGGACCTTAGAGATCATCTAATCCAACCTCCCTGTCACAGGCAGGGACGCCACCTCTCTACTAGATCAGGCTGCTCAAGGCTCTGTCCAACTTGGCCTTGAACACCTCCGGGGAGGGGCCAGCCACAACATCTCTAGGCAATTTATTCCAAAGTCTTGCCACCCTCGTACTGAAGAATTTTTTCCTAAGATCTAATCTAAATCTATTCTCCTTCAATTTAAACCCATTTCCCCTTGTCCTATCAGTGGATGCTCTTGTAAAAAGTCCCTCCCCAGCCTTCCTGTGGGATCCCTTCAGGTACTAGAAGGCAGCTATTAGGTCCCTCCAAAGTCTTCTCTTTTCAAGACTGAACAATCCCAGCTCCCTCAGCCTGTCCTCATAGTAGAGGTGCTCCAACCCCTGGATCATCTTTGTGGCCCTCCTCTGAACGCGCTCCAACAGTTCTATGTCCCTCTTATGGTGGGGGCACCAGAACTGGACGCAGTATTCGAGGTGGGGTCTCACAAGAGCAGAGTAAAGGAGGAGAATCACCTCTCGTGACCTGCTGGCTACGCTTCTCCTGATACATCCCAGGATGAGGTTGGCCTTCTGGGCTGCATGAGCGCACTGCCGGCTCATGCTGAGCTTCTCGTCTATCAATACCCCCAAATCCTTCTCTTCAGGGCTACTCTCAACCCACTTTGTGCCCAGTTTGTATTTGTGCCTAGGATTGGCCCGACCCAGGTGCAGGACCTTGCATTTTGACTTGTTGAAGCTCATGCAGTTTGCACTGGCCCATTTCTCAAGCCTGTCAAGGTCCCTCTGGATGGCATCTCTTCCCTCAAGTGAGTCCATGGCACCACACAGCTTGGTGTCATCGGCAAACTTGCTGAGGGTACACTCAATGCCATCGTCCATGTCGCTGACAAAGATGTTGAACAGCACTGGACCCAGAACAGATTCCTGAGGAACACCGCTTGTCACTGGTCTCCATGTGGACATGGAGCCATTGACCATTGATTAAATTTGGTATTCATAAAAATATCCATTTTGGGCAATAATTGTTGACTCTGTAGCTAATTGCAGTGAGTTCCACAGGTTTCTCATAGATGTAACTCTGCTTGTGGCTGGAGTAAGAGATTTGGACTTCAGAGACCTGAATCTTCCTCCAGGTTGTGTAATTTCACGAACTAGTTGGACAAACATGAACTGCTCTCTGCCTCATTTCCCCCACTGGCAAAGTGGTTCTGTGATGGGAAGGTAATTACACTGCATGTCTTCTCCTAAAATCATTTAATTGTGTGAATAAGTAGCTGTGGTTTGAAATTAAATATTAGTGTGGAATTTGACTGATAGGATGTTCATGCCCTTTCTTTATGTTTTACCTCCAGTGGCTTGGAGGAAGCCAGGGACTTCCCAGCTTTGTTCCAGGCGAGAAGTCCATCATTCAGCTCTGTTCTGGGCAGTTGGCAGCCTTAAGAATGCAAGCTCTGTTTCAAAACACTGTGTGTCTGTCAAGCCTGCCCAGGCACTGCCTCAGCATCAAACTAGTGCCAGGTTGTCTAACCAGGGGAAAGTGCCTCTCCGGTTCCTTTTCAACAGAGGAGAGCAGATAGAGACAACAGAGAATCTTGCTGTCTCATTTTATTCTGAGCCCAAATAAAAAGAAGCTATTTTGTTTTGGTGCAATAGCCCTAAATAAAGTGGTGCTCAACTAGAGAGTTCTGCAGAAGCAGAAGATCTCATCCATGTAGACAAACTCCTGCCTTCTCCCAAACACCAGGGCTGCATAACCCAGCACCCAGGGCTGTGTTCCCCCAGGCCTTCCTGAGGTCCTGCCAACCCTTGCGACAGTCTCCAGCTTTCCTGGCTGCTACAGACTCCCAGGAGTTATCTCCTACCATAGCCATTTTTTCTGTCATTCAGTGAAGGACACTAATTGCATGGAGACTATACTGGTGCTATTTGTCTCCAAAAAGCGATGTGATTAACAACCCTGAGAGAGGGTGAAGGGGAAAAGGGGAAAATCTCAAGGCCAATATAACTTTTTTTAAGAAATATAATTTTTGCTTTCTTTCCTCCATCTACTCACATATAATTTCCCGCCCTCCTTAAGTATGTCAGTGCAAATGGGTGCAAGCAATTGCTGATTTGCTCTCAGCTGTCAAGTGTAAGCCAGCTCCAGTCCAGCACATCTATATTATCATGTCACTGAGGCTGCACTAATAACTCCGCCTGAGAGTATGGTACTGTCAGTCACCATCTGTGCACATGTATCTGTCTTGTCTTTCTCATGTAGAAATTTCTCCTGTGACAATTTTTTTCCCCTTTAATTCCTTCTAGAAAGCACAGTTTACACAGAACCTCCCAATACTGCTCATTTCCCAAGATTCGTAAATTTGAAGTGTCCTGTATAACTGCATTCAGGAAACAGTATTCTGAGACATAAGGTATAGGGGTAGAGCAGATTTATCTGAGTGTTTCAGCACACAGAGCTGTAAATCAACACTCAGTGGATTGTAAATACATACCAGAATGATATTACATGCTGAAGGTTTAATTTTCCTAAGCTAGTTATTTGGGTGTAAAAACTGGATGCAAGGAGACTAGCACCTGCCTATTGAATTATGCCATTCTTGATAAAATAGGCATACACAGAGACAGATTTTTTAGTTTTGGGAATGATAATGAGTCACAATTCATCTGAGAAAAAATGCGTATTTAGAAAGCTGAGTTCAAGTACAAAGAAGTTTCCTTCCTACAAACTTGGACAAATGCATGTACAAAAATGCTTGCACATGTTTTATAAATGCATGTGCATACACACCATGCATATATATGAGTCTTATAGCATTCAACCAAAAATTTCTCGACAATGGTAGTGGGAGGTACTTAGCTGAAGTCCTACATTTGGCTTCAAGGGTCTTAAATGTGTATTAAGATTTATATTCTCTAAAGAATGAGAGTTCCCATCTCTCAGGATGTACAAACAGATTAACTCTGTTTTCAATTCTAGCTATAGCAGAGAATGAATATGGCAGCACTGTGTATGCCAAGGTATCATATGTTATATAGGCACATAAATGTTTTATTAGCATGTTGCAGAGCCACAATATTATTTCAAACAAACCTAAGCTATTTGCAGGCACTGTAAGTTTACCTGTTTTCTTTTTGCTTCCTTAGCTTGCCTGGGACAGGATGCTCTCAGGTCTATCAGTCTGCAACTTAGGCAGCTGCACCAGCTTCTGATCATGGGTATGGCTACAGGTTTTGGTGGAGTTAGGCAAAGAGTGGACAAGGGTTTGCAGCCTCTCTCTGCTTTCAGGGAAGTTAGGGACTTGCCACCTATAATGCACTCCCAAGCTGTAGTCACCAGCTGTCACCTTTGCTGTGACTTCTGCTATTCTCTTAAAAAGAAGAAAAAAAAACCAGCTAAACGGAAAAGAGACAGAGGGAAAACCTCTAATGAGGAGGGGAAATGTTAATTGTGGCTGGAGGTGACAATGTGCAATAAGAAATTGCTGCTTTGCTGTTGTGCCTTTGATGAAAGTACCCTAAGACTGCTGCAGGGACAAGGCTCAGCTCCAAGGGAGGATGTTTCTTAAAACCCTTGTGATCCCTGCAGGACCTCCTGAATAGCAGGGAAAACACAAATACAGAACCAAAATTAGACAAAGTAGTTCTGTGTCTTGGCCATGCTGCCAACAAATCTTCTTCTCCCATTTCTCCCTGAATCTTTTCAGCTCTCTCCAGCTGAGTGGCTGCAGCAGGTCCAGGCCACTGTGCTGCCTCTGCACACAGGAACTCCCCTGATGGAAGAGATGTTACCAGGCAGAACCTGGCTCACAATATTTTTTCTGTCTGGCTTTACGTAAAAGCAGTGCTAAGACTGAAATTTCCAGCTACTCAATCCACACGTTGGCATGTGGAGGAAGCAGGCAAAACTTTTCACGGGGGCTGAGCAACTGCTGCTGCCAGGCACAACAAGAGGAGCCACAAGGGACACCTCTGAAAAGCAGGTTGGCCCTAAAGGAGATTCCTAACTGTGGATGAAGAACCAGATTCTTAGAAAACCATAGTTAAGAGCTTTTTAGTATAAAAAGATATCCCTAAACATACTTTAAATGGAGGCAGCAGAGGCCACTTTGTCAAACTCAGACCTTTCTGAGCAAGCCATAGAGGAAAGGGAATATTTCAAGAGAGATTTTTTTCAACATTTTCAGATTTACTTTCAACATCCCTTCCACTCCCCCTTGACAGCACTGAGGCATTTCTTCAACTTATTACAATTTACCAAAGGAAAACAAGGTCTCCCACTGACATCTTTGTAGCTGAAATCTGCTCTCTCTGCTGTCTTGATTGTAGAACTGGGCACAGGCTTAATGAGAGGAACTGGGAACTCGTTATGTAAAATCTACAGCAAGTGAGCTTTTCTAGTGCTATTATGCCTTGACCCCTTAGTCTGGCATTCTAACAAAACCACTGAGACTGGACAGTTATAGGGTTTCCCAGGCTCTTTTTTTTCCTTTTTCTTTTTGGCTTCATCACAAAACCCAAGTGAATCAATGGTGTGCCCAAACTTCTGAAATGGTCTAGGACTTCCAGTATCTTCTACACACAAAGAAACACTGGGGAAAGATGTGTATATTATTTATTCATTATTTAGTCAGAACAGACTTCTGTCTAAAAATTCCTTGCCCTGGATCACAACAGAAGTCTCTGACACGTTTCTAATTGTTTGATATTTGGGCTACACTGCGAACCCTTTTGCTTTATATTTTCTATATGTGGCATAAATTCTCCATTTTTCCAATAAATTATACTTGCCTGTAAATCAGCTGCTTATTTTCCCCTTCAAGACTTGTTCTGTGTTCCACTTCAGCTTCCCCACTTGAGTAATAAATATAATAAATAAATAAATAAAATTAAAATAGGGGGAGAGGAGAGGAGAGGAGAGGAGAGGAGAGGAGAGGAGAGGAGAGGAGAGGAGAGGAGAGGAGAGGAGAGGAGAGGAGAGGAGAGGAGAGGAGAGGAGAGGAGAGGAGAGGAGAGGAGAGGAGAGGAGAGGAGAGGAGAGGAGAGGAGAGGAGAGGAGAGGAGAGAGAGGAGAGGAGAGGAGAGGAGAGGAGAGGAGAGGAGAGAGGTAGCAAAAATTGCATTGTGAGATTGCATGAAAGTGCCCTTCTGCACCTTTGCTATCAAATAGATCCAGCTGAGAAGTCATAAATCATATTTGAAGAATCCATTCTGCAGACTCAACCGTGCAACACTGAGGACAAGGCTGGGTGTTTTTTTGCCTCGTCTCATACCCAGAGGACCAGCCACGCCACAGCCGGAGCCTCACCAATAACAGTGCTGGTGAGGCGTGTAGCTGAAAAGAATCCCTTTCACTGGCATGTTGGTTCTGTTGCGCTGCTGGTAAGAAAAATGTGCTCGTGTCAGTCAAGTGTGCAGGGTGAAACTGAAAATCAGATGGGTATTGTAGGTGTTTAGCTTATACAAAAGGGAACATGTGAAACCATAACCCCCTAAGAAATTTCCCTTTCTTTGAGTGTATTCTTATAAAGGTAGATCTATTTTTAGCAGAGATTTTTTTTTTTTTTTTTTGTGAACACTGATGTACTACAATACCTGTCTTCACAAAAATAGTTCTGTGCATGAAACTTACAACAGCCACTGTAAAACACAACTTATAACTGGGCTAAGTCTACAGGCTATCAAAGGCACGGATGCAGGACGACTGATGAGTCTAAGGGAGTAAGCCATGAAGAATGGTCTCAGACTAGTTGCTCTGTATTAATAAGTCTACAAACAAGTAAAAAAAATATTTTTTATCCCCAAAGTCTTCTTAAATAGATGTCTTTTGGTATTGTTTTTAACTATTCAAACAGCTCACAGCTGTTTTTTTGCCTCAGTCAACTTTGCAAAATAGCAGCTTGCCAGTAAGTTCCCATAGAAGGCAGATGTGGAGGTTAGATTAGAAAATGTTGCTTAGGAAAAAACGTGAGATATGGAAGTAGCCATAAAGCCAGAGAGTCTTCTGGTCTCATGCTTGATAACAACCAGTCTTTGCAAATTGCATCCACTACTCACTCGCCATCCCTGCAAGATGCCAATATGTGTGAACACTGGGCTAAAGCTATGGGTCTCAAAAGACTCACTTCTACAGCTGCGTGTGCTCTCAGAGTAGGTTCACTCGAGTTCAGTAGGTGAAGAAAAAACATTAACTGATCAGTTCTTACATACATGATCATCAACCAACCATTCATCCATCCATGCAGCCAGTGGCTGTAAGCTGGTGTCAGTAAAGCTGAAGATGGCAGCAAGAAGTAGTTGTTTCCTTGTATTAGTCTCTATTATCTTTGTTAATAATCACTTAATCAATTAAGCTAACACAGGAACTTCCAAAAGAGTACAACTTCTGCCATGAAAGAGACTGAATAACTCAAATTGCCATTTCCGAGTTTAAAATCTTTCTCCTAGTCCAGTAAAAATGTGGCACCTGTATCACAAGTTGTTAGGTTTCAACTATTTTTTTTCAACCTGTAAACATGAAAAAACGACAGAAATTAAACTAATGTTCTCAAAGGATGTCAAGAAAAATATGCTGCCAGATTTTCTTTAGCAGTTTATAGACAAAAGATCTTGAACTCGTAAATATTCATAGTCAGACCCTGCTTTGCAGTTAGTTCAAAGAGAGATGAACCTTTGCATAGAAAAAAAAGATCAACAACTTCACTTTTATAGCCTGAGGTTTTAGCTTTTAGAAGGTATTAATGTTGAGAGGGAAGAAAACCCCTGTAAAATACATAGTATTAAGAAGACAGTTACTATTGTAATTTACAAAGATGCCTGAATGATCTGAAGCAAAATTGTCTTTCTCAGAATATCATGCATAAACCCCCTTAATGGCATACATTTCCACTAGGTGTATAAATCCTCAGACTGTGAAGTTACATGTGTCTTCTATGTATTATTGTTATATAATGTACGCCAGATGACTTGGACGTAGAACAAATTCCTAACATTGGGCCACACATCAAATGCACTATGCCACTGAGCCTCAGCTTTGCCAAAACAACAAAACAAAACAAAACAACACAACAACAGAGGACAGATTTATTTATTTTTTTTGTCATACATTGGCTGACAGAAGTAGTGGCAAGTGTTTCTAGAAGCTCTACCACAATACCGAGTGACTGTTTTTTAAAGCATTACAACCATGCACTAGCCACAGACTGGTAAATGGATTCAGACCCAGCTGACAGACCTCTGAAAGTAGTTAAAGGACTAGTAATGGCAGCAGTTGGCAGGGATCTGAAGAGACCACTGTGAGGCCTCATGTGTTTCAGGATTTTCCTCAGTAACTAAATCTGGAAATAAATACAGAATCACTCCTAGTATGGTCTGAACATGACTTAAGTTATCAGGTTGAGGAATGGATGACCAGACAGAGCAGACTGGATTGTTCTCTGGCATGGTCCCTGTCAGGCTGAATGTCTGCAAAATTGCATGTCTAGGAGTGAAACAAGACTTATCTACAAGAATGAGAGCTATATCCTGAGAAGGTCCAAGAAGTTATTGAGGAGAAGCAAGGAAGAATGTTTCCTCAATGCAATGTTGTAGTAAAAATGGCTAATTCACTTCCTAGGTGTTCTACAAGAAATGCTTTTACTTCAGAATATGTCTGCAGGAAGTCCAATATTAAAAACGCATCTAAAAAAAAATCTTGAAAAAGTGGTAAAGGCAAAAACAAGAGCTGAAAAAAGAAACATTAGAGAAATTTCTTTAGAGTGAGAGACTTTGAGAGCTCAGTCTGCTTAGCTTATCAAAAGGATGATGAAGAGATGACTTTCACATTATATAAGTATTCTCATGGGGAGACAGTAGAAGTACAAGAGGCTTTTTAATCTGTGAGAGAACAGCATAAGAACCACCATATGGCAGATGAATTCATACAAACCCAGTTTGGAGACAAAGACCATTTCTGATGATGAAAATGATTAGTCTTGGGAACAAGCTACCAAGGGAATGGGTGGATTTTCTATCCCATGAGTTTTCAAATCGAGCAAGGATGCTTTTTGTAAAATATATTTAACTAAATGTAAGTTACTGAACTCACTAATAATATCATGAGGTAAAGGGTAACGGTCTATAATATACAAAGTTAACTAGAAAATATTATGTCGCCATCTAGACAAGCTCCATGATTCTTTGACTGAGCTTTGTTTCTGTAGAAAACTGAAGCATTGCTGAGGGAAGAGGCTGAGCATCAGGAGGTGAGGAGCTTAGAAACAGCAGCAGGACTGTAAAGGAGAGCAACCCAGATCTGCCAGGAAAACATGGCTGGTATATACCACATGGTGGTATATATCGAGTATTACATTTTCTGTGACTGATAAAATGTGTGAGCTCTTAACTAAATTCCAGTATTTCATCTAGCAAAGTTAGACAAATCTCTTTGGTCCCACTGTTGAAGACTATGAAACCCTCAGCACACAGACCACCAGCACGTTGAGCTCATCTTCCCTCCCAGCACATGCAGACCCTCCCGGACCCCGCCCTCTGCTGCTGCACATCACTGCCCCCTTCCACAAGAGAGTTACTTCTCTCCCCAGAGACCTGGGACTCTTCCCTCCTTTGTACCCCTCATGAGTGCCCAGGGCTGCTCTCCTGCTCCTCCCTTCCAGTTCATCAAATCCTGGCTGTCTCTGCCACTGAGGCAGCTTTTTGCAATAAGAGTTGTGTCAGTTCATGATGGGAGGGAGAAAAGAACCTTTTTTTTCATGTTCCTAGCAAAGGTCCTGTCCATCCATGTTGGAATTATACTGTTTCCAAAGACGAAAAGCCTTCAGGCAGTTCCTATGCTACCTAGATCTTAGTTTTGCTTTACCAACTGTAATTGCTGCCTGTTGAGGTGGGGAAAGAGACAGTGAAGAAAAGCAGACAATCCGAATTATCTCATGAGGGAGGTAACAGATCAGGGCTAGGGAAGCTCAGCACTATCTAAGTGCACAGCTTCTTGTGAAACCTTTCTGAAATGCCTGAATGAATCTCCCATATGAATGGTCATTCTGTCCCTTTCAGTTCTCCTTCTCTGGCAAAGAACTTAATGTGCAGCTTGTGGACAGACAGATTCCACAATCAATAGAGAAGGAGAGTAAAACTAAACCCACTGGACCTTGGCCAGCGGCAATGTCACATCTCTTGACTGATTTCCCAGGGAATTCTTGCTTTAAATGTCAGGAGACCATAGCCCTGCAGCTAAAGCTGGACCCGACTGATATCAAGGCGTGACAAAATGAATGACCTAAGTAACAAGATTACACTGCAGGAAAATTATAACTTCAGAAATGTGCAAAGATCACATTTCAGTAAGCGGTGTTTTATGTAAGATCCTTTTAGCAGACAAAGCTGAACTCAAACTTATAAAACAGAAATTGGTGAGGGGAGGGAAATTTATTAGCGGCAACAGAATGAAACTTTCAATCCATCAGAAAAGGAAGTCTGAGACTTTCTGAAAGCATCAATGGTTTCTAAAGGCTTACAGTTTGCTCTCAAATGGCCTTGTCAACAGGAGCCAGGGCGAGTCAAAGGAATTTAGTCTCCTAGGAGTCTGCACCACTTTGGAAACAGCAGCTAAGTGCCTCCATCACTCAGGAGCTTCTGAAAATCCTTCTGGAGCCCTTCCTGCCAGCAGCAGTGTCTCTTTCACCGTGGTTACCTGCAGCCACTCATGCTCGTGGGGCTGGCAGGATCCTAAACACCTTTGGGATTTCTGATCCTCCGTCAGCCTGGTGGCTGGTGGGTTCATGATGTTTTAGAAAGGTCATGAACATCCAGAGAAAGAAAGGGGAGGAGGGAGAGCACATGCATGGAAGTCTCATTGTTTTTGGAAACTGAAAGCTTTGGAGTGGTGTCTTGGAGCCTTGGAGTCTAGCTTAACAACAGCAACATAAGAGAGAACAGCCTAGGTCCGCTGGGTACAAGTGGAAAGGGACTAAGGCACTGAGAAAGCACACAGTGTTTCTAAAGTTGTCATTTTTCTTCAGATTTGAGTCTTTCTTTTCTCTGCTTCAATCCTGTCTGACACACCCCATTGTCTGACAGAGCTGCCCAGGATCGACATCCATGAGATTCTCCATAGGAGCGAAGGACTCTTCCCACATTGCTAGTCAGTGAGGCGACAGAACTGGGAGTTTTTCTGTCTTGCTCCCTCATATTGTTTTAACAGGAATTAGCTGTTTGCACATTCCTCTCCAACTTTGGCAGTGTGCCCTCTCCTCCATAACAGACCAAACCAAAATCCCAGTTCCAGCATGCTTCAGCTGTCTGGGAAGCCCCTGTTCAGAATGGGATGTGTCTTACGTGTTGCAGCATCTTCTCACCATGGCTTACACTCCTTCAGACATCTTTAATTCATGATGCCCTAAAAATGACTGTAGAAACTCAGATTTAATGTTTAGTGAAGGAGAAGCAGAGGCACATTGAGATTCCAATGGACATTTCCCCCCGCCCAGACATGAATTTAGTTTTAAGACCATTTTTAAATTTTTCATATATATTCTTTTGTAAGCTGTTTCCTTAACTGTGTTGCACAGCAGCGGGAGGAATATTTCAAGCTTGGGCAAAAGCCCAAACTGAGTTAACCCAGGCTTTATAAAGATGAAAATATATAAGCAAAAAATAAAAATAAACCCACAAAACAACAACAACAACAACAACAACAAAACGTACAGAACCTATGCGATCCCAGCTCCCCATATTGACAAATTTAGCCCTGGAAAAACTGGGGCAGCTTTCCTCTGTTCTTCAATGCTATCTCAAGGGATGTCTTTCTTGCCTTCTGTGATTTCAACAGAACATAGTCTGTTTGTTTGATCAGATCTTGCATAGTGCAGTTTGCTCCAGGTTTGTGCCTGAAGCATTGCCTTTCTCTGTTTATGTGGCCACAACCTTTGTCTAATTCTCTGGAAGATCTATTGCAAAAAGAATGGTAGCAGTGACAGAAGCTGTTAACATTCTGGCTTCTCCATGTGGCAGTGATCTGCTCTGCAGATCAAAAAGAGCAGATATATCCTATCTGCAAGAAGAGGAGAAGCAAGTATTGGTTTTGTTAAGTGAATTTTGTTTGTGAACAAACAAATGGGAAGCAAGAGCAGAGCCTACAAGGTGCCAAAGAACAAGTGTGTTGCCAGGGCAAAGCTATGAAAGCAAGCTCAGCTCTGATTTAAAACAGCCAACTCTCCAACACTGGAAGAAAATTTGAGGTTTGCACAGGTGCTTTTTGCAGCTTTTGGAACAGAGGAAGGGATTTGTATGGCAGAAGTACCCATGGTGTAAAAGGCTGAAATAATCAGACAATGACTTTGCCAAATGCAGGTGGGAGAAGATGTGGTATGTTCAAGCCACGTCAAGGGAAGCCACAGGTGTTTGACAGAGAGCACTAAAAATGAGCTTTCTTGTACGGTAATTCCTGGCAGAGGGGGAAAAAGAAATTGGGGTAAAACAAAAAATCTTGTGCACAGAAACATCCTAACTGAAATAATTCCACTGTGAGGAATATCTCCTGTAACCTTGACATAAAAAGTTGGTCTGTGAGTATATGAAGTATACAATGGGCTTAAGCGTCAATAAGACCGTGTTAGGACTTGAAGTTTCTGGAATCCCTATAGCAGGTTGTGAAGGGCATAGCTTAAAGAAACAAATGCACCAAAGGAAATAGCAGAGCTGTGTAATCCCTCTTGACTAAGTTCAAGACACAAGCAAATGAAGAGAAGCTTGAAAATGCAAAAGGCAAATATCCAGCCATCTGTTTTTGATTTTGCCATCAAATTGTGAATGTTTCTTTGTATCCTTTATGACAGGTCTTTAGGGGAAGAGCAGGCAAACGAAACACCTAAATTTGTACTTTATGATCACTTTGCATTTACCGTAAACTCTGATCAGTAAGTGTTTAACACATGGGCATGACTTTTCTTATTTCTGTGTGTACAAATTTGTCCAAGGCATCCTGAATTGACAGTGTTATACATTATACTTGCATTTCACTGGTGTAAATTATTACCTACAATCTCTTAGAAGAAGCTAAGAAATTACTTTACGTCCATGGTTTCCATGCCAAAAGAAGATCTTGCACTGTTTTCTAAAGTTCCGGAAGATTATCTGGCACAGCATGTCCAGTACAGGCTGGGTGATCATCATGCCAAATTTTGATTCTTTCTCTGTTGCTGCATGGACACATGGCAGTAGATATAGTTCCTCCATATACACTATTTTAACCTGCTTTAGCACTTGAACACATTGCTTAAAATGCTTTGTATATAACATATGGACAGACTCTTTTACTGTATGAAAAGGTGTAAGCCACTGGGAAAAAAAAAATAAATTTTCTGGATACTTTGTTCCATTTTCATCCCCGTCTCCTTCAAGTGACAGTTTCTATGCGTTCTCTGACAAAATAATTGTGCCTGGCCACTTAGGTGACAGATTTGCTCTTATTTTGTAAAGGGCTGGTTTTTCATTGGATTGTTTTCATGCTGTAGATTCAGTGGGTTCTTCTCAAGGTGAGGACCATGTGAATTTCCTCAGCAACATCATGGTCTAGTGTCACCAGCCCTTTTCACACTAGGCAAAACTTTGCTGAATTTAGAAGCTTCCAACAAACAAAACCGCTTTGCCTCTTTTGTAACCACTGGAGTTCTGGTAAGGCACTAATAGGCATTTTAGATGGATAAAGCTCTCTGGCTCCAGAGTTGCTTAGACTTTTTTTTTTTTTTTTTTCCCCTTCCATACAGCGTGTGGCAGAGAAGAACCCGAGAAAACTTCAAGCCCTTTCCAATGCTGTGCCGAACCGTGGTGGGCTCGCTTCGGGCCCGTCTCCTTCTTTTAACAAGCGGCCGCGAACCGCTTGAAT
Source organism: Trogon surrucura (assembly GCA_020746105.1). Taxonomy (NCBI): domain Eukaryota; kingdom Metazoa; phylum Chordata; class Aves; order Trogoniformes; family Trogonidae; genus Trogon; species Trogon surrucura. The sequence goes on from CM036619.1 coordinate 50,146,052, forward strand.
TCATCTGCATATTCACATGATCGCGAACGACCCGCAGCCGGTGCTCCGGCCACAGTTTCCCAAGCACCCTTCGCCCGCCGGGAGCAGCAGGTAGGGGACCTCGGCGCCGTCCAGCCGCACGGTTGGGAGCCGTGCCACCCCCACCCCCAAGCCCTAACCTACCCCACCCCCCCCGAGCCCACCCCGGCCAGCGCCGCTCACCCGCGCCGCCCCCACCGCTCCGCGCCCGCCGGGCAGGCATGAGCGACCGAGCGGCCGCGCCGCGCCGCGGGTGAGTGCGCGGCCCTCCGCGGGGCGCGGACAGAGACGCAGGGAGGGAGGGAGGGAAGGAGGGAGGGATGGGGAGAGCCACCCAAACCGAAGGTAACTCTGTGGGAAAGCGGAGGGGAGGGGGATGCGCGGATGCGGGAGGGGCGCCCTTTCTCCGCGCCCGCGGCGACCCCCCCCAAGCCTCCCGCCCCAAATTGTCCGACCCCGGGAGGAGTTTTTTAAATCTGTGGGCCAGGCTGTCCCCCGAGGGACTCAGAGGTGCTGCGAGCTGCTTTTCTCCGGAGTTTTGCTCCCAGGGCACCGGGCAACCCCACCGTTTGCCCTCCTGGAAGGCGCTACCAGAGCCTTTCGGGTCCTCTTTGGGTTTTAACACCAGAGGTGTGAAGCGGAGGTAGAGAACTGTATACCCACCCCTCCGCCCCTCCTTTTGGGTACGCTAAAAGTTTGTTTTATTTGCCACTTGCGGTCCTGCGCTGGAGAGAAGCTTGTGCAGTAATCCCAGCTCCCGCACAGCCCAAAAGCTGCGGTAACTGGGATCCCAAGCCTCCCCTTTCCACCTCCTGTAGATATTTGTGTCAGTCGCCCATTCGGCATCATCATCTGGGAAAATGATGCAAAAGTGCTTATGAGCAAGCCCTGTGATACTGCATTTGTTGTGCAACAGCAGCCAGTCTGTCCCCGTCACACACACACACCCCCCCCGCCCCCAAGTTGGCAAGAGAGTGCCCAGTGTCCATTTGAGCTAAAGCACAGGTCGGGGAGTATCTGAGTTTGCTATGGAGATGCCACCGTAAATAGCTGCCGCACGAATGAAACTTCTGTGTGACAGTGGTGTCGTGTGGATTGACTGGCTTCAAGCCTGTGTCCAGGCTGTTTACTCTGCTCCTTGAAATGATATTGGTCGGAAAAGGAAAATACCATTTGACTTTTGTACTGAAGCCTTTGTTATTATTTATAATGTTATGGCTTTGAAGCCATAGTCATGCCTGAAGCTCTGATGACAACATGACCTGTAAAAACTCACCTTGCATCCCATTAGACACAGTCCACTGTGTAATCATGCAGTCCAGACCAGAGAATATCAAGTGTGGCCACACATGAAATTAAAGTGTGACCATAAGATCAAAGTGTCTGTTTTTCTGTTGTATTTTTTATTTATCTAAGGCAAGCATGCACAACTACTCCAAAAAAAAAAAAATTATTTTGCAGCTTTGATGGCAAATTGTAACTGAAATCATTTTCGTTTCAGACCTGGCACTCTGTCTTCTCAAGCCTTTAATTTAACTGCATGCTGAAAAATTAGTGAGTGTTGGAGATGGTGTTGATTTCTAAGTTGCTGATAGCCTTTGGATTTGCTCAAACGTGGACTCGGGGCTCCAACATAGTATTAAGCTTCTGTTAGCATTTGTAGGGGGTTTTGCTGTGGGCAGGAAAAGTGTGCAATTTGAAAGGAAAATTTGGCCATGACAGCTGGGCATTTTGCTCGGTATTGAAATCATAGAAAAACAGACTGCTTCAGAAAAACATGTGTACATTAAAAATAGATGTTCAGATCATTAACTATCAAAGTATGGCTGACAGTGTAGTTCTAACATTTGTTGGTTGTTTTTTTCCATGTAGCATGCTGTTTTAGAAGAACAGAAACTTTCTTTATGTTGATGAGCAAGCTTCTGTGTTTGAGTTATGCTCTTGGCTCACACGCAGCATTTTTACATTTTCAGGGTTGTAAATAGTATTGACTGAATTGATTGGACGTGATCTCAGCTGGAGAAGCAGTATGAGATCTGCACATCGTAGGTGGTAGCCTTCTTGTAGACAGTCCCATGCACGTTCACATACATTCACTTTTAATGTGTTCTTCCAAGATGTTCTACAGCTAGAGGGAAGATAACTGTACAATTTTAATACCAAATGGAAACACCCTTTTCTGTCCACTTCTGCAGGTTGAAGGAATGTAATTTATTTGCAGATCTCGCTGTTCTCTGCATACAGGATGAGACAGTCAGGCACACTCGGACAAAGAAGTCAGGAGTCACCATTCCCGCTTCCCCCCTTCCACCCCTAGTGCCCTTGGTGCTTGGAAATTTTGTGCAAGTCTGGAATATAACACTTGCTTTCTCTGTGCATATAGGTGGTGGTTTTTTTTTCCACGGGTTTCAGGATATGCTTCATCCTCATATGAAATATTCGCCTGGGACAGACTCTGGGAAAATGAGCTTTTCTCAGTATGGCTATAGCACCTGTATCTTACTCAAGCCACTAAAATAAATTATTAGTGAGGAAGTAGTAAGGGTGTCAGAAGTAAGCCTTTAGGTTTCAGTGACAATCTGGACATATACTTCAAAGGTAAGAACAACCAAATACCTGTGAGCTCTAACATTGTGGGAGGTGATGATTTTGGAGCCATTTTGAACAAAAAGTCTAGTCTAGATAATTGGTAATTAACTGTGTGTTAATATGAGATCTTGCACAGACATCTTTCTGTTTTTCTCAAGTTTGACCCAAAATCAGAAGATTCAGTTCATCTCTAGAAGAGCAAGTCCCATTCAAGTCTCACAGATCACTTCACAAGCACTTCACAACATCCATTTGAAGGAGATGATAATGTAATTCTTGTTCTTGTCTGAGAGTCTAGAGAACTGAGATAGAGCTCAAATGACCTATCCAAAATACACAGTAAATTAGCATAAGAAATGAGACAGGGAAACAAATTATTTGCTTCAGTCACAGGATTAAATTGCCTTTCCCTAACTCACTGCAACTGTTAAGAAATTCATGGGCCATTCCTCTTGCAGTAAGTTGAAAAGGGCAGACATGCCTTTTATGCTTCTTTCTGATGTAAGTGGTATTAAATATGCATTGTAGCTCAGTTACCTTAGGTAACTGAGCATAAATTCATCCATCTACCACTTGAAATTCTGTTCCCAAATGTAGCAGCTGAATATTCTTCCTTTTGTTTTCTACTTTTTGAAGGGGTTGGAGTTTTTTTGCTTTTGTTTTTAGAGAAGAATCTTGTTAGCATTCCTTAGAAACTCATTAAAATGCTTCCCTTTTGGCTTATTCTCCTAATTTATTAATACCACAAATAACTTTTCTTTGGTGACCCACTTTCATAGGTATCTGAACATCTAGCAAAATTCTAGCTCATCAGGAAGGCAGTGTAGACTAATAAATAGCATCTCCAGACAGAGAGTAAAATCAAGACACTTTTTCTTCACCACACAGGGTTCTACACACCACACATACAGAAAATACTGCTCTATTCCACAGCTTACTTGGCATCCTTAGCTCAAAAGAAAGCACTTCATCAGTTGCATGATTGATTTAAAGGTCAGAATTTAGGATTGCATCTATTCTCCTGTCTGAATCCAATTTTTACCCTACGTCCACAGTGAAGGAACTGCTCTTTGCATAAATATAAATTGAAATATTAGTCTGTGTGAGTGTTCAAACAAATAGACTTTCTCTTATAGCTCCCGGGACAACCTCCCAGCACTACACTGTTATCAAAACCATTAGGGTTTGACTAAGATATTGCTTTTTATTGAATTATTTTACCTGCTTTGTGAAAAGTACAGATTTGCTTAGAAAAAGAGGATACCTGCTGATTTACTAAGCATGATGGTCAACAGGCCACTGGAAGTGGTAAGGCTGTTAGCTGTTGTAGAGGAATACACTTACTTTCAGTCCCTCATTTCAGAGTATACAAAGGTTGCTTTTTGTGAGCTGAAGCTATACAGACAGACTTACTGCAAGAAGTGATTAATTACCCTGTGTCCCGCAGACACTCAAGCACAGTCTGTAGTTGTCCCAGCCCAAGGATACTCAGCCTTGCAGCCTCTCTCCAAAGTCTGCTGGACAGTGACGCCCAACAGGAGAGCATAAGAATTATTTTGTGACTTCTCATGAAGCTCTGTTTTCCTTTTCAGTAAGTGTGGACGTCTGTGCAAGTGCAAGAACATCATGGTGGCTTTTAAAGGAGTCTGGACTCAGCCTTTCTGGAAAGCCGTTTCGGCAGAATTTTTGGCCATGCTCATTTTCGTCCTTCTCAGCCTCGGCTCCACGATCAACTGGGGTGGAGCAGAGAAGCCTCTGCCTGTAGACATGGTCCTTATCTCCCTCTGCTTTGGACTCAGCATTGCAACCATGGTGCAGTGCTTTGGACACATCAGTGGAGGTCACATTAACCCTGCAGTGACCGTGGCCATGGTCTGCACAAGGAAGATCAGCCTCGCCAAGTCCGTCTTCTACATCCTTGCCCAGTGCCTGGGAGCCATCGTGGGCGCAGGCATCCTTTACCTCGTCACACCACCAAGCGTGGTGGGAGGCCTGGGAGTCACTGCGGTAATGGCTTCTCCTCCGGCTCTTGACCTAGACTAGCTTAGAGCCTAGGAAAATATAATCAGTGTCAACGCATAATAAAGAGAGCTTAAGTAGAGATTTTTGAGAAATTTGAAGAGCTTGCTGGTTTGTTTACAACATCTAGGCAGGACTTAAAGCCCTCCTTAGGATGGGTTTATGCAGCGTAATGTCTATAGCTGTTCTTTTTATAGAAGTTCTCTTTCCTAGAACTTCCCCAAATCTGATGACAGCAGGTAATGTTAATTTACATAAAAAATTTAAATAATATATGCATGAAATGCCATTTTTCTATGGGCTGGGGAAGGAGAAATTAATGCTATGCCATTATGATGGGGATTGAAAAAACATCAATTTAAAATGACATACTTTTGAAATAGATTGTGACTTAGATTTCAGCTTTGTTCTAAACTAATAAGGAATGCCATCAGTTAGCCCTGTTGCAGGACTTATTAAAAATGCACTTGAGCCTCACACTGCTTAATTTTTAATTGAAATTTAAATTAATTAAGTCAGGGCTAATTAATGAATTTATAATTGAATAGTAAATTACAGTGCTCCCAAGAAAAAAATGACGAAGGGGAAGTGCAGCATTTGCAAATCCCTGTGTAAAAATAAACTATACTGCAGTCTAACTTTGAAGTTCTTGCTGGATGTTACTGTTAGGCTGTCTGTTCTCAGTCCAGCAGTAATCTTCCATGGCTTTCAAAATGAAAAAAAAAAAAGTCAAAAAAGACCAAAAAAAAAGGGAGGGGGGAAAACCTGTACATCTAAATTTCATTGTTTTCTTTCACTGTGTACCATTCAGAAATACCTTTCATTAAAATACAATTCATGTATGTGGTGGCTTTCCAATTTACAAATTCACCTTTGTTTCTTTCCCTTCTTCCAGGTACATGGGGATCTTTCCGCTGGCCATGGACTCCTGGTGGAGTTGATAATTACATTCCAGCTGGTTTTTACTATTTTTGCCAGCTGTGATTCAAAACGAAGTGATGTCACTGGTTCAGTAGCTTTAGCAATTGGATTTTCTGTTGCAATTGGGCATTTATTTGCTGTAAGTTAATGGCTTCTCTTTAAAATCTAGACCCTTTGTCCGTTTATGACTACTTCAGAAGCAAATGGAAACTTCTGTGGCCTTTACAGCTGCTATAGCTCTGTAGCTGCTCTGTTCTTTATGGATGCACAGCAAAACACTTTGGAGTAGCAGGAGGGTCCCCTTGAGTGGGATGTTGCATCAGAAGTTTTCTACCTGTTTATGTGATGACTTAGTTAATTTCATGATAAGACTTGAAAGAGTGACAATATGTGCTGTCACGATTAGAAGCCGTACAAAACCAGGTAGTCACCATAGTACAAGGACTAGCAGAAATTGAGTGACTATCTTCAAGACTTTAATAGCTGGTAACATTTTGTCTCTGCTTTAGATCAATTACACTGGTGCCAGTATGAACCCTGCTCGATCATTTGGACCTGCTGTCATCATGGGGAGATGGGAAAACCAATGGGTAACTACTTTCATGCCTCCTTCACTGTAGCAACAAACAATTATAAGGATTTTTTGTACATCGTTTGCTTTTAGTTATCTATCCTGGTACATCCCATAGAGACCTTCACTGAAGAAGACTTGTGATGACCTGCCACAAGCTTAGGTATAATTACGCTCCTCACCTAGGACTGCAGTGTGGGATGCAGCACGTTGGAACAGCATCTTCTCATTCCAGGGCTGTTTTGTGAAGGTAGTAGCTGAGGTAGAAAGGAAATTGTGTAAGTTCAAAACAAACAAACAAAAGAAATCCAGCAGGACTGAAAGAATTGAACTGCTAGAAAGAAACATCCTCTGAGGCAGATTGCAAACCCCCCGGCCATGCTGCTGAGAAGTTTTGGAAGTAATTCCGTTGGCTTCATGTTTCACCTGGTTCTGCAGCAAACTGGTGCAGATGCATGAAATGAGAGCAGGAACCCTCTGTGCTCTGGTTCCCAGGGGACAATGTGCCTTAGCAAATGCCTGCAGTGAGAGATGAAGGGGTTACAGTCTGGTCTTTGCAGACCAGACCAGATATTACCCCCTTCAGTTTAAAAGCATCAGCTCAACTAGGAGTATTTGCACAGGAAACTATCTGATAAACAGATTGTGAATGATGTGGTCATTTTTGATAGCATCCCGCCATTACACTTATTAAAGAACAATTCACATTTTTTAAGGGAGAGATGGATTGCAGCTCAGCCTCACCTAATTACAGACAGGGAAAACACTTCTAGGGATGCTTTCAATGCTGACTGTAAGAGCTGCATATTACAGTGCATATAAGGATTTTCTTGATTTTTAAAGTATGAAGCCCACATTGCTCCTGCTGCAGCTAATAACCGAAGTAGCATTGTCTTCAAGCCCTAAGGCTCCAATTCTGCAAACACGATACCATGTGTAACTTTGTTCCCGAGAGTTATCCTATTGAGGCAAATTTACGCAGTTATAAGCGAATGGCTTGTTCATAGAAAAAACTGCTGTAGTTTTTCACAAGATTAATTATCCATACTCTGAGGGAGCCTGTAATTTATAACTAAAGCTATAAACAATAAACAACTGTACTATGGAGAAACTTGTAGGAGAAGCTTAGCTACTGTCCTGCTCACTTGGGAAGACGGCCTTTTCTCCTTCTCCAAAGCAATGACGTTGGCATGCCGTTGACAGAAGCCCATGGGCTTCTGCACCTACTAATGTTACAGAGCTGCTGCATGTCATACTGAAATAGATAGGTACCCTAGAAAGTCATGTATGTCAGTTGCATTTGCTTATTCAAATTAGATAATCAGGTAGCTGAGTGCCTCTTGGATTCTGTGGGATCAGGAGCCAAAGGTGGATTATTTTGGAAATGTGAGTCTGAAATAGAACTGTTCATGTATATACTAGGGAAGGTTTTGTTCCCTTGGAAGTTCATTGTCACCTTGGGTGAAAATACAGAAAGAAAATCAATATTCTACATTGGTGTTTATTCTGCAAACAGTCCATATACATTGTCTACAGCTGGCAATGAGCAATGAAAGTTTAGAGGACACCTCTTAGAAAGAGATGAATCAATAAAAGTTGACAAAACTATTTCTCTTTGGAGATGCGAACCTCCTTCTCAATTTTCTTACCCCTGCTAGTTTAAAAGCAAAGCTATGCCAGAGCAACTGTATGTTGTATGGTACCACAGAGCTGTATTTGACAAGTCATACATCCCTCCACTGAGATCTGTGGCCTTTCTTGTTTCAGGACATGTTGTAGCTATTGTTGATCCAAATAAGGAGGATGAAGAACCTGCAGTTTTGTGTTATTGGATAAAGCTGGGTTTGTTTTTTTTTTTTTAAAAAAAAAAAGTTAAGTCTCCCATGAAGAGGGGAAAAAGGCTGCTTTCTATTAGCAGGAGAAGGTGGGGCAGCGAGAGGATGCCTGTGTGTCTGTCCCTGGGAGGTGTCCATAGCTTCACTGCTGGTCTGCCCTAGAACATTGGTAACTGGACACGTAGACTTAAATCTTTTTCAAGCATCTGAAGTAGTAACTGTACCTCACTGACATGTTGGCATAGGTCCCTCTTCCCTGCTCGTGTGGTTCACTGCCTGGTGATTCCCTACACGCTGTCGCAAGAGGAGTTTTTAGGGAAGAGCCACGCCCATGGATGTGAGGCAGTTTAGGTGACTGGATTGGAAGTGGCTAAGAAGTATTTGTGAATGGGGTGAAATATATGTGAGAGACAGAGACTGAGAGGAGACAGAATTTAAAAAAATAACAAACCTAGGAATAATGCCATTAATTGACGAAGAGACTGACATTTGACTTCATATGTGATTTTAGAGCCATCACCTAATAGCTGAGCTCCAGGTCACCATCTGTGAAACCTGTGGTAGTTACACTTCTCTGCCTCTGATATGACAGCAGATTTCATACCGGTTCATGAAAACAAGGGAACTATATGACCATGAATTTCTGAAGAATTGGTTTTGACAATTGGGATGGGGTATTTTGCAGAAGCTTTTCTGAGTGAAGTCTGTAGTGACATGCTTTTTTTCTGAGACCCTGGCTTCTTTTTTTTTGCTCTAGATCTCAGTGCCTGTCTTTTTTATCCACCTCTTTTTGCAGGTATATTGGGTGGGACCAATAATAGGAGCAGTCCTTGCTGGTGCTCTTTATGAGTATGTCTATTGCCCAGACGTTGAACTCAAGCGTCGTTTTAAAGATGTCTTCAGTAAGGCTACCCAGCCCTCCAAAGGGAAGTACATCGAAGTGGATGATAACAGGAGCCACGTTGAGACCGATGACCTGATCCTGAAGCCTGGCATAGTTCATGTGATTGATATCGACAGGGGTGACGACAAGAAGGGAAGAGATCCATCCAGCGAGGTGTTGTCTTCTGTATGACTAGCAAGAAGCACTGAAAGCAGAGAGCAGCCTGCTAGCACGTCCACAGATATCCTTCCACCTATTAAAGAAACAGATCTCCTCTAGACTGAGCATCTACCATTTCTTAAAAGGTATGGTGTGGGCAGCTGCGTGGTAGTGCTGTCACCAAACCATACACCTGCTCAGTTAGAAGATTAGGACTTTGTTATAATTAGGATTCCCCATCCATTATTCCAAATTAAGAGTCGTTCCTAGTATTTTCCTTTCCTCTTTCTGGAGCAACCCAAAGTCAAAGAAAAAGAGATGAAAGCATTCTCCTTTAATAAATCAGTAAATACTGAGATAGAGTTGTTTAACATTCAGATTGACAGTTAAGACGTATCAGGAAATGCCTATAGACATGAAAACCTACTTATCAGATTGTTCTTCTGACACTTAATTGGCTGTTGTCAGCTCCAATTAGAACATCTTATCCATTAAGTGTTCTCTGCCAGGTTCAGGGAGAGCACCAACAGTATTAAAGAGTTCCACAGTCAAGCAAAAAGAGTACTGTTTCCACTCATGTACATCACTATTGCCTTGCAACCTACCTCTGAATCAAATGATACTTTAATAGTTGTTGTTTTTAAAAAACGTAATAAAAAATTCTATCAACCCATCAAATTTCAGTCGTGATTTGCAGTATAAATATACTGCCTTCATCTCTTCCCAAGAGTAAACGCACTGAAATGGAATGCTGAAGTCTACTGTAATAAGGCTGCAAAGCATTTGACTGTACTTCATGCTCCCTCTTGTCATTGTCTATCTGGTGAAACATTCTCCTGGGGTTTGACTATTGACCATTTAGTGTTAGCAGACTCTCAAGGTCATGCAAAGGATATAAAGGCTTTCCTGTTACTTAATAACTCAAATAAGAGATATCAGAAGAAAAGGAGGCATATCTGTTTTCAGTGCACTTGTTCAAATACACGTTTCTGTGCTAATTTATGTAAACTAAAGGCTTAAATTACTTACTTACTTTCTTACAAGATGGTTGGAGATATGAGGTTTTTAATTTATTAGTAATGTAGAGGGTTTTTAACTTTTAACTGTATTGAAACACTGATTGGGAAATATTTTTTATAATGGATGATAAAAATATGGTTGCTTCTGGCTTTTTGTTGTAACTGATGCCTGACTATTTGAATAGGATCCATGCTTGTTCCAGTGTTCATATAGTGTTAGTGACAAAGGTTTTCTCTGTCTGTTAGGAAAAGACGCAAGCACTTGCAGAGTTTTTTAGGGGAAAGGGACATGAAATGTATTCAATAATCAGTGTTTCCCTTATGGAAGTATTTTGACAGACATAATCACCCCAGCAGAATATTTCTATAAGACTGTTACTGACTTACTGCTTTTGTTTCTGATCAGTGGCTTTGTGTTTTACAATATGCAGATGCAGAGCATTCAGGAACATGGAATTATTACTGTAATTGTATAGTTTTTATTTTGAAATTGAAAAGCTACTCCTGCCTACTTAGCAATACGAGGGAAAAAAAAATTAGTCCTGACTGTGGGCTGTAATAGCCTTGTCTGCTCTTTCACATCCTCTACATGCAATCTTTATTACAGGGAATTAGATGTTTCTAATCAGATAATAAACCGCTGCTACATTAGCATCTGTGCTCTGTGATCCAAAGGTAATTTTACTGTCCCAGCTCACAGCACTGTATAGTCCCAGCATGTCCTGCCATACTCATTCTCCTAGTTTCAAACTTTTCTTGTCTTAAACCCAGTGAGAGTGTGGTGCACGCTCCATGCCTTGAGCATGAGATTCATGACTCCTCTGTGCATTTGCAGTTGGACCATGATCTCTGCCCTGCACCCACCAGACACCGCATGTGGCATGCGTGGGTGCAGGACAGGGCTTCCCTGGGTGGCCCAGCAACAGCCGTCCTGCCAGACACGCTCCCCATTGCATACCCATGGCAGCGTCACAGCAGCCGCTGCCTGTCAAGTATAGTAAAACAGCTGGTATTTGTCCTCATCTGTGCCCCAACACAGTGACAAGTCATCGTTCAAGGGCACGAGCAAGGCTGTGGACCTGCAAGGGACAATGTCAAATTGCAGAAAAGAGCTCCTTCCCCCAGCAAGGACTAAGTCTCCTGGGGAAGGGCAACACAGGTCTGGTGTTTAGAACCCTGCATGCATCTGCTCAGATGGATAAATACCATGCTAAAAAGATTCAATAAGAAACATCAACATTTGTAGGCTGGGAATTTTTTTGTCTAGGCATTTGTTCTGGCTTCTTTTTTTTCTTTTTTTTCTTTTTTTCCCTTCAAATTAAAGGGACACTTTGATTAAACCTTTTGCATGGCTTAAACAGGTAAAGAGCAATACACTTTTTTAAAAAAAAAAGTTTTTTAAGCGAAGGTTTGCATTTTTTTGTTTAAAGACACTCCTTAGAAGCTCTTAATTTGTGAATTTTGCATGGTACTGTGTTATTTAAATAAGAAGCTGTGATTTGTTTTGTGCTTAAGGGCCCTTGATACAAACGACTTGATGCATATTTTCCTCAGCCAGCCTAATTCTGCTGCTGAGGTGAGCATAACACAAGCATAGCACCAGCCACCTCAGTTAGGAGGATTTTCTTTCCTCGAAACAGTCTGTATTATTGAAGCATGGTGAACACTCAGAATCAGTCCCAGGTGAACTCCTCTCTCAGAGAGGCTACTGCAAAGATTAGCAGAAAGAGGGGAAGTTAAAGCAAAGACTACTAGACAATAAAGGGTGCTGCCACGCATTGGAAATGAGTGGGAAAGCAAGAGGTGGTAAGTCTGCTCCTGTTCCCACAGAACAAGACTCATGAAGGAGTTTGTTACTGATTACAGCGGAAATTATCCTGATCTTTTTTGGGGCCTGATGGCTTCTCTCAAGCACTTCCCTGTTTGTTTGTTTTTTAACAAAATCAGAGTCAGCAAGATACTTAATTGTGGAAGGAGGTGCATTTGACTTGAGGTTTACGACCCACCCTAAGGTAAATCCTTGGGAGTGGCTGTCATCACAGGTGGTTCTGCCTCACTGCAAGAGATCACCATTCATGTAAGGAAATGTCACTCTTCAGCATCCCTTTAGGACTAGATCTAGCTTTGACCTGCAGGGGTACGTGCTTCTCTAAGTGGTTTTGCAGTGTTTTCGTCACTGTACAATAGTCACATTTGGTTAAATAGTAGACTAGTGTGACCTGTTTATGGATTGTAAATGCTTTTGACTTCATATGTTTTAAAAATACATACTTTAATACTGTTTCAGAGAGATTTATGTTCTAAAGGCCTTCAGCTCTAAATTACACCTCATAACATAGCTTGGTGTCCTCTTAAAGTATTTATTGTTTGGGGTGGGACACAGTAAATGTCATTTGTTTATGGTGGTGGAGGGATGTCACAGGAAGTCTGCCAGGCATGTCATCATTCTGGGGTCCTAAAAATGTCTCTCATTCCTCTATGATAGCACGATTGTTTCTAATGCTATATTTGCACTTTAACAAACATATTCACAATATTTAATCACTGGATGTCAGAAAAGAAAATATGGAAGCTAAGGGTGGTTACACTGAAGCACACAAATATGTTTGAGGTTGCCTGAACTCTGAGGAGTTTATCAGCCAAATTCTAACTATTCTCAGGAGAATTCGAGGTGTTATTGTAACGCTTCTGTCGAAGTATTTGGGAGCTGTATCTTTCATTCATTCAGTGGAAGCAGGAGCAAGACTCATGCAGCATTTAGGCTTGTCATTTGTATTTGCATATGAGCTTTTCTTTTATTTCTGATTATTGGTAATTGCCACAGTATCTGCTTAGAAAGCTAGATGCCCTTCAAGTTTCCAGCTTTCCAGTGCTTGGTGGCAGAGCAGTTGCTGCTGCACTCTGCAACATTTTATCTGCAGTCTGTGTAACACATTCAGGAGATTATACACCATCCAGTATTTTTAATCTAAATAAAATATGTGATAATTTATATTGTGAACTTTTATTTCCAATGTGAGAGATGAAAACACCATGCACAATTTTTTGTATCTCAAATCAAGCTCTGTGTATCTGAGTTTCTCAAGGACTTACTAAGTGGACAAGATGCAAATATAGATGGAAATATTTTTTAGCCACTTGTAAGATCTAAATCATGCTGTTGCAGTCTGTAATTTAGGACAAATGAGGTAAAGCAAACTATGTACATGGATTTTTCCACAAGAGTGATTATTGTTGAAATCCTTAGTCATCATGATATCAAAACTAATGCTATAGTATTTAAAATTTATGTATGCAACATTTGGAATAATCTACTGAAAAATGCACTATAAAATAATACATGATTATCTGGTTCATGTTTGTATTCTACTGTATCTCACACTACTATTGAAAATAAATTATCTGGTAAAAAAAAAGGCATCATGTGATCACTGGAAACATTTAATGATCCTAAGGACAAGGACTGAAATATAAGAAAAAAAATCCCAACCAACCAAGCCAGCCAATGAAACAAGTCCAAGAGGAGTCTGGAAGTGTGTGCAAACGAGAATGAATGATTTAGTGTGGAAAAATATTTATCAATGAAAAGTAAAGATTGTGAATGAGATTTAATATCTTTATGGAAAAGAACTAAACCAATTAGAGCAAAAATTTTGCTGGTATGTGGACATCACTGATTTTGCCAGATGTTTTAACCCTCATAAGACTAGTGGAGAGCTAAGGTTTTGAAATGTGATAGAAATTACCCCGGCATTTCAGAGTCCTCTCACTAAAGCATGGTTTGTGAGAACAAGCTCCCATGAGGAACTTCAGCAATGGAAGTTGGGTCCTGTAGCAATTACATTCCTGCTTGTCTGGCTCCTTACTTGGAATGCAAAGGTTACCTCCTAAGACACATATGATGTTCATGGAGGTAAATTAGGAGCCTGAAAATGATTAATACAAAAACCCGTCACTTGGGATAACATCTAATCAGTGGGAAAGGATGAGAACAGACTCATACCTGAAACTCACTGCTTGCAATGGTTTGGCGCTTGCCTTCAGCTTCTTGAAGAGCTGCCAGGCAGAGAGGGACCTGGGGGGCTGATGGACAGCTGGCTGAATGTGAGCCAGCAGTGTGCTCAGGTGGCCAAGAAGGCCAATGGCATCCTGGCCTGGATCAGGAATAGTGTTTTCAGCTGAAGTAGGGAGGTGATCATGCCCCTGTGCTTGGCTTTGGTGAGGCCGCACCTTGAGTACTGTGTCCAGTTTTGGGCCCCTAACTGCAAGAGGGACACTGAGGTGCTGGCGAGGATACAGAGGCAGGCTACCAAGCTGGTAAAGGGCTTGGAACATAAGTCTTATGAGGAAAGGCTGAGCGATCTGGGACTGTTTGACCTAGAGAAGAGGAGACTGAGGGGAGACCTCATCGCTCTCTACAACTGCCTGGAGGGAGGTTGTAGAGAGGCAGGAGTTGGTCTGTTCTCCCTAGTAGAGAGTGATAGGATGAGGGGAAATGGATTTAAATTGCACCAGGGAAGGTTCAGGTTAGATATTAGGAAGAATTTCTTTACTGAGAGGGTTGTCAGCCATTGGAACAGACTGCCCAGGGAGGTGGTTGAGTCACTGTCCCTGGAGGTGTTTCAGAGACAGGTGGGTGTTGTGCTGGGGGGGAATCATTTAGTAGGTTGATAGGGCTGGGACAAAGGCTGGACTTGATGATCTTCTAGGTCTCTTCCATACTATCCTATGATTCTATGATTCTTCATATCCAAGCTCCAGAGGCACCTCTCAAGAGGCTTAGGGGTGTCTGTGTGTGTGGCATAGAACTTACTACGCGCATGATCTGTACCTTACTGAAACCAGTTCCCAAGGGAATTTAGGCAGAACTAGTAAAATTATTTTGAGGTCACAATCACATAAGGCAGGAGCCACTTTGACACTTTGAGACACTCACGAAACAGGAATCTAGATATCTGGAGAGTTAGAAAGGCAAACGAGCAGTGATGTAGCTGTCAGCAGGGTTAAGATGAAGAAGGTTTCCAGGGAAAAACAGGAAAGCAGCAGTGTAGGCAAGGGAGATCTTTGTGGTGTACCTCTTACCCAGTGATTACTGGCTTTCTAGTACCACTTACGGGATTAAAACATGGTCCCTGTTTCTCCTGTTTTATGAGGGCATGCATTTAGGCTTGTGGATCACATCTGAGCCATCGCACGGGAGAGGCTGAGCGAAGCTAGGAGTGGTGTCCTTACTCTAAGCTTCAGTGGTGACACTGGCTTCAGCAGCAATAACTACAAACAGCAGCTGTGGCCTAGAACTTAAGAGTGCAGATATTCCCAATATCAGCTTCCTTTTAAACCCTCCTTTGGCTTTAAACTGTGTTGCAGATTCTGGTGTATTGCAAACATAAGCTGCCTTACTTATATCAGACTGATAACTGTTATCTTGGCTATTAATTTCTTTTGACCTTTCTTGCCTATTTAGGAAAGCAATCCTTACAAGTACAAGGACTGCAGCATAATCTAGCTAAAAAAACTATCACAAGGTTGTTTTTAAAAGTGAGAGGAGCTTACACTCTCACTTTGCCATATGTGATGAAGAGAGGTAGAGGCTTTCTACAGACATGCCTGGCAAACAGAATTCCCAAGTGCTCTTCTCCACTCACACACGACAACGACCTTCATATGATGTTTCATCCTTACTTCCCTTTTCATATGAATCCTTATAAAAAACTCTGGAATTCATAATATGTCCAAAAGTTTCATAATAATAGACTCTATGTGTGCATGCACGTGTGTGAAAAGTGCATGAGGATGCACAACTTTGCCCAGACATTGGATTTACTTCTTCCCAGCAGTGGACAAGATCAGTGGGTAAACAGTGGGAGATCAGCTGCCGTCTGAGACTGCCGCACGCCCCACTGGGATCCTAATGACTTGGTCATTTATTTCCACTTATTTCTGAACCATATGGCTTTCAGTCTGAAGAGGGGTAATGGCTGTCTCCTACTGCCATGGAGACAACTGGGTTCTGTTTCTCTTCCTCACAAGGCTCATTAGCCATAAGGCTTTTTGTTCTCACATTCAAACTATTTAAAAATTCACTACCTTATACATTTTGTAACTTTGTAGCATAAGAAATGTTACCATTATTCCTCTTTACCCTATGGTTAACCCCATTTATACTGTGAGGATTGCTGCTTTACTTTGGAACATCAGATCTCAGTGCATTGGATTCATTCATTTTTCCTCAAAAAATGCCTTTGATAATTCCAGTGATATCTCCACTATTCTGTTCCAGTGCCTAATTATTTCCATTTGCATGGTATCTCTGTGCCTAGCTGCCTAGTGCTGCCATCTTCAGAGTAGGATACATGCTTGTTTTGTTTTGTTTTGCTTTTTTTTTCCCTGCCTTTCCAGCTGAATGAGCGTATCAGAGCTGGAATGAGATGGTTTAGTCTCTAGAGCTTTCTTCTCTGAGCTTCTTCAAGCTGCTACTGCCTCTTTGGACTTGGGGTCACATTCTCTAGGCAGCAGCAGAGTTGCCCCAGAGCGGGGTATCTCATCTGCCTTGACTTATCAGAGCTGTACAATACACAGGCTAAATCCTGCCTTAGCTTTACAGAACAGATGAAGTTGGCTTGCACCAGCCAAACCCAGTCTTAGACAATTGGAGTAGAGTAAACAGTGTCCCAGCAAAAAAAAAAAAAAGTAATCAATTTTGAAAAGATGGGATTGGGGCTTGTGGCAAGTCCCTGGGCTCTGACTTGCAAGAGAAACATCAATAGGAAAACTGGAACAATGGTTCATTTGCCCTGTACGTTCTGAACATATGCACATGAATATCCAGTAAGAAAATGTCTAATGCTTCATGATTAAAGATGACAGAGCAGGGACAAAACGAACTCTGGAGATCAGGAAGATGTACATAGATGTTGGACTCTAATGCTGTTTGCCCACAGGTATTGCTCCAGAGAAACAGCTGCACAGCATCTTCCCAGAGCTGAGTCAGACCAGCTGTACAGGGTAGGATGCACACAAACACAAATGTTTCAGACACAAGGCTTTTCTGATTTTCTCCCTCTTTCCACAGCTGCCCAGCATACATCAGATTTACTGGAGGTAAACATTGCTAGGGCATAAATGCAGAAGCTTCTCTAGCCTCAAGAATAAAATGTGAGAATAAAGCTTTGTGTCCTCCAACCTTTTTAGCTTTCAAAGAGCCCAGCAAATACTATGGAGGGAGCTTTTAACAAAGGAGGTCAAAAAGTCCGTCTGGATCCCTCTGCATCCTAGTCATTCCTAGAGCTACCCTTAGAGAAGTGATCCATAGGTTAATTTATCACTGTGTAAATAAAATATCCCCCAACTTCTTTTACCACTAGCCCTTCTGAGCAAAAATAAATATCCTTTGGTTGAGCACAGCTGAAGAGCATCTAGGGTTTATATATAACAACTATTGCTGTTGTGTCAGAGTGGCGAGGAAAAGGTCAAACAAAATGATTTTATTCTTTCCCCAGTTAGAGAAACTGTTGTGTGTGTTTGGGGTTTTGGGGTTGGGTTCTTGTCTGGATCTTTTCCTTTTTTATTTTTTTAGGGGGAGAGGTTGGTCATTTTTCCTCTTACAGAGCTCTGTTTCTTTCAGGATGTCCACACTGTATTTTATCTTTTCTACAGATTGAATTCTCAAATATTATATGGAATTAAGTACAATTCATATTCTCATCTAGGAAAGTCTTTCACTATTCTTTTTATTCTTTTTTTTTTTTCTTTGTCAAACAATGTCACTTGAGGATGGTCTAACTTTTCTGACTGATGGCAACCTCCATCACATGGTCTCCACTTGTCTATATTAGCTACATAGACAGCTTTCCCTTCAGTGGTTTTGGGACCTTATGGTCCCTATGCTGAGGTTTTGGGACCTTATGGTCCCTATGCTGAGGTTTTCATAATAAAGCTCCAAGCATCTCTCATTTTCTCATTCAGATTCTTCATTTTCACTTCAGATGGTATTTTTTGTAAAAAAACACACACTGTTTCCATGAACTTTATTTCATTATGAACTTAAACTTTTCTTCTGAGTCCAAACTTTATCAATTTTCTCAAGTTTTTGCTAATTATTTAGAATTAAAACCTCCATATTTCATAGAATAGAATCGTAAAATCATTGAATATTTTGGAAAACTGACTAAATAATGTTTCTATTTCTTATATTCCCTTCCGTTTGTTTGTCATTTTCAGCGTCTGAGGGGCCAGTGAGTTTTGTGCCGACAACATGTAAACATTGTATAAAGGGAGAAGTCTCACTTTCTGGCAGTTATATTTGGCATAGCTGGAGTTTCCAGTGCTGGAAAAAAATGTGCCTAAAAAAAATTATTGTTTTATATCCCTGCAAAAGGAAACTTTAGTCAACAGTGAAACATCTTACTGGTTTCAGAGTTAACTGGAAAAAATATACCCCTAACAACACGAGGTAAAAACCTATGTACTAAATTCAACTTTGCAGTCAGAGGATGTGGAATCCACAACACAACCCTCAGCCCTGGAAATGAGTCCCAAGTGATTTGTCACATGCAAAAAATTGCCTTGTACAATTTGTGGCTGAATCTGCTCAGAGGACACATCTACCTAAGTATTTGAAGGTAGAGGGAAGGCAGAGAAGGGGACAAGAACTTGACAAACCAAGAAATGAGCTGTGTTGCTCCAGACTGCTCCCCAAACAGCTCCTATAGAGCCATGCAAGAAGCATTCTGGCCCCCACCTTCCAAAAAAGATATGGTAGAGGGACCTAAATAACAACAAGGTTTCCAGTTTCCAGAGTAGAATCCTACAGCTAAAGCATCTTTCAAATACTGAGTCCCACAGTTCTAGGAAATGGTTAAGCCTATTTTTACAATTACATTTCTATATGCCTTTATATAATATTTGCATTGACATATATGCATGTACTTTACATATAATATTGGAATTATGTATATTTATATGTCTTTATGCTCATATACACATATATATGTGTGTGCATATAAATCGTATATATGCATGTATTGCAAATGGGTGAGTAGTTTTGAAGTGCTCTGGTTACCCCACAGATTTAATAGTAGACTTTGACTGGGAAGATAACACAGGCAGACTGACTCCCATTCTTCTGTTGTAGACGTTAGGATTTTCTCCCTTATGCATGGTAACATCTGTCCAGCATTTGTTCTGCAGATGATTCTGAAAAGGGGAAGTGTTGACTGCTCTTATGGTTGTTACATGGACAGCATTTTCCTTGTGGTTTGATTTAATGTGAGGCTATGCATACCCTCCGTAAGCATCAAATTGTTTTGCCGACACCAAGTAAATGTAATACAACTTCCTTTTGCTGAAACATGGTGGTCTTCCTTGATGGCAAACCAGGTCAGGAAGTCCTGAAGATCAGCCAGTTTATTTCTTTTTTTTCTTTCTTTCTTTGGTCAATCAAATTCATCTCGGCCTCCCATTGGCTACCAGCCAACTTCTTGGATGTACACCTAGGCTGATGGGCTAGACCCAAGCCAGCCAGTAAAGCTAGTGCTTTCTCTGAAAACTGCCTGGCAACCACTGTGACGGGAGGCATCCCAGACTACAGGGAATGCACCTGCCACAAAGGCTAGTGCCAAATGTACTGGTTTGATCACATAAATTCACATTACGGCTGTGCCTCCCCTTGTCCCTCCTTAACAGCAGTAACAGGGCTGTAAAAAAACCTGCTCAGCCACAGCTGTCATGGCTTTTTAGCTCCCTTCCTCTTGCTCAGTACTGCCAGATCTCCTGGCTGAGAAGGCTGCAGTGGGTGGTCCAATACTCTTCAGCCGTCCCAGGCCCACAAATGTGTGTTTGGGGTTGATGGAGATTGCTAACGAGTACTTGGGGACATGTAGTTGATATTATGTAGGGGAAAGGTTAGGTTTGGTTTCATCTGGTTTGGTTTGTGCTGTCTGTTGAAAACAAGACAAGAAGACCAGATCTGCAGTAACATTGGGTAAACTTCACAATAACTTGTGTGTCAATTCCAGAATGTTACCATTTGTGTCGTACCGCTCAGAATCACAGCATTCAGACTAGTCTTAAATTAAAAACATTGTTTGTCTCTTTTTTAAAACCTTATGTGATCATTTATTACAATTGTGAGAGCTGGAAATGTCATGATCTGAGACTCCATGGTTTAAAGAACACACCCAGGCAGATAATTAAACAATTTACCAGTAGCCAGTTGTTACACACTTGCATTAGCCCCTTCTTTTTAATGACACTGTGGTTCTGTAACAAATGAAGCATGCGAAGCATCCTCCAATGGAAATGACTCAGTGATTAAATGTTGTCAGGGGATTAGACTGGTTATCCCTCTCACAGCAGTACAGGGGAGCTCAAAAAACCCCTGGACGGGGCTAGATTTGTTGATACCAGAAGTGTTGGTCTGCATAATAAGAGGTGGCCTCAGGTGACTTGGAAGCTGTCTGAGGCAACGGTTAACATAAATTGCCAGAGAAGCTGCAGTTTTGGTGGTGGTGGTGTGTTCTGTGCAGTGTGACCCTGCTAACATAAATTCAAAGAGACTATGGTAAAAATGTTTCTGTTAGGAATAAAATTTGTTTTAAAAATAGACGGTGAAATAAAAGGCATGAAAGTAGGCACTTCAAAAGACATTTCATAGCAAGCAATATCTCACAGTAAGTGTTTCACACTAGGAATTGTGCTGTATTTAAGTACTTTTTCTTCAATTTATCATCCTGACTAGTTCCTCAGAACATTCCTTATGTGACCCGAAGAGCATCTGTCAAACTCCTGTTACAAACCAGTCTCATAAGGGAAGGAGGAGGTTGTGTTGCTAATTAGTAAGGCCAATTTGAAGATGAGCTCACAGTTCCAGTGGCAGCAATAAGTTGTTCTATCTCTGTTAAGAAATCAGATCTCCTTTTTCTGCTGCTTCTACTCTGTCAAACTAATATATAGAAACAAAGCTGTAATGTTGTGTTGCAAGGATAAGTCAGTATCCTCTCCAGTGACAGCAAACATAAATTATTCAAATCATAAGATGATGCACTCTATGGCTTTGTTACCAGACTTAAGGTTAGCTAACTGAAGTGTGCTCCATAAAGCAGCTGAGCTCCTTGAAAAAAAGCAAGCCTCTTGAATCTAGATGTCACGCCTCTGGACCCAAAGGTCAGTAAGTCCATTCCTCTATCATTGACATGGGAAAAAAAGGCTGTGGGGTCTTGAGAAGAAATGGTTAATATGCATGTTCTCAGTGCCTGACCTTCTCACAAGCATAGGCACAAACATAGTCTATGCTTACCTGCATGGCTTTCCGGCAACTGGTTTTAAGCTATTTCTCTTTGTATGTGCTGCTCTTGAGTGCACTTGTTGTGCTTACGATTGAAACAGTTCCAGTGTTCATAGGACTGGCAATTTCACCAAGGGACTTACAGATAGTTGTACGTTTGCAGAGTTCTAGTAGGAGTAGGTTGGGCTGTAAGTATCCTCTTCCTTCACTTTGCTCCTGTCTTCTGCAGAACCTGAAGAAGAGCAAGTGAACACTCCTCAGCGGAAAGCAATCTTGGTTAAGCTGTCTATGACAATTACTTAGACCAAACTGACAGAGTTTGCGCTGAGGACCATTCACGTGATCTGTCCTAGGAGCTTTTCTCAGGTGGCAACAAAGGGATACATGTCAGTGATGTCCAATAACTCTTAGATTCTTCTTCAAAAAGATGTCTGACTTTTTCAATAGCCAGATGGATAGAAAAGCAACATGGAACATGTAGTAATAGTACATGATGTCTGCAAGCAGCAAGCATTATCCAAGTATCTGTAGGGGACTCTGGTACAGAAAACTAGTGTCACAGTACTTGAAAGTAGATAGTTCCATCTTCTTGACAATACACAGGATCTGTGGCATTTCTAGCAATCAGAGATGTGGTAATAGCCTTGTCAATTTATTTAGGAAGGCTGTGAGTTTTGCTCTTTGACATAGATGTTTATCACTTTCTATTACATGCAATCCCGTTATTAGCAGGTCAGATTATCATCATTAGGAGTTAGCCATAGCAGGATAACCTGGAGATCAGGCCTTCACTCTGCTGGAAAGTGTGGGGGTATCACAAAGATTAATCTCTGTCACAGAAAATTGTCATTCAAACTAGAGGGCTATTGGCTAGAAAGATGATAAAATAAACATCCCTGAGGAATGGAGAGAACACAAAACAGTGAAGGGTCAGCCAGGAAACAAGGGTCACATCAAACCAGGTGTGAGTTGCAAGAGATTCTCTTGAAGTTTCTGAAATGTCTCACCGATACAAGAAATCTTCCAATAGCTTGAGCTTTCACTGAGAATTGACACACATGAGAATTTAGTATGTTTCCAGACTTTAAAAAAAGAAAGGGGAATGACACAGAATATGTTTGGTCTGGTTCTTCAGTTGAAAAAAAAAAAAAAAAAAAGTTATTCTTTTTCATCATGTTAAGTACCATTAGAATATAAAAGTAATTCATCCTTAGTCTTTTCCCTGTACACTTACCAAAGTTACCAAGTAGCTGAGCACATTCAAGATATCCCTCTGTCAGTCACAGACTGTTTCTCACAGTTCATGGATTAGTACTTTTCCACTTTATCTGCAAAAGGACTTCACCGTTATTGCTCTGGAAGTCAGAAGTATATCTGTAGTAGACTCTACTTATTTCTATTTTCCTATAGCCTGTTTCTACCGAGCTATGTAGTTTCTCTCTATCCAGTAAGTTTATGGCCTTCAAATATTGTGGGGTTTTGTTGAGATGATTTTAACCAAAGAACACCTGCTGTTCTTGATTTACACATTGTTCCTTTTAGCTGATCGAGCACTTATTTTTGTCTGCACTCCTGATACTGATAATCTCGGAATCTTTTTAGCAAGCTAAGAGCTGGGACTCAGTGCAAAAATGCTGTTGACATGGCTTCTGTGATATACTCTGAGTGACCTACATCTCTTCACCCCAAAACAGGACATCTTCACGTGTGCCTGCTCTCTTCTACTTCTCCAAAGCAGTTTTGTGTGCTCCCTGGATGTGATACGTTAAGGAAGAGAAATTACAGATTCATTAAAACTGTGGCCAGAAATACTATCTTTAAGCACGACTGTTCTGAAAGCTTTGAAGCTTTTACTTAAAAGCAATCTGAAGAAAGCCTGCAAGGGTGAGAAGCAGAGTGGGGAGGGAGAAGCCAGCAGACAAACAAACATTTGTGAGACTTTATGGAAAACCACTGCACTTTCTTCAGTACAGAGACACTGTACCGCCTCAAGAGGGAAAGAAACCAGCACTTCTCATTCCTGAGAGAGATTTGCTGGGCTGTGTTGAAGCTACAGCTGCAGTGTGCCCTCTTATGGCAACACCAGTTGCTTTCTCAGTTTTGCACAATGATATTGCAGGGGGAGTCGGGGGTTGCTTTGATAATATTTTTGTTGTTCTTCTTCTCTTTTTTTTCTTTCCCTGAGAAAGATACAAGGAGAAAGTTTTCACTCTGTGTGCTATGGCATATTTAGAAAACAGGCTTGATGCTTCATGTCCAGAGCATCAAACAGTGCTTCATGTGCCAAAAAAGGTGAAATAGCTAGCAAAACTAAAAGAGAGGCTAAATGTCACCGGGTTTAGCATTTGCTGATGAAATATATGGCTTTAGTACTATGGCTTATGTAAAGAGAAAGAGAATTGGTGGTTAAAGGCACTGCATTTAACAGGTAACATCAAGTTAGTTGGCTGAATGTTTATGTGCTGACTCCATTCAAGCCAGGCTCTGCACATGACCTTCTGTACCACTACAGCATTTTGAGTAAGAGGATGACTAAAATAGTGCAACTATTTTCTAAACACTCTGTCATTAGTCCTGTTTTGAAGGTTGCGTTCCTATGGCTTCTCCTCCTTCTGCTTCTGGCACCTTGTACTCCTCTGGTGTTTTGCCCTTGTTACTTCTCAAACTTCCACCTCCACCACCAACTTGGACCTGCCATTCCAGTGCAGAACTCTCACAGCTTCCCTGCATTCCCAGCAGGACTCTCCTCCTCCACTTACTGAGGATGTTCTCAGTCTCGTGGCATTTTCCAACCCACAAAATCATAGTTGGAGTACTTTGGGACTCATACAGCTCATCCTTTCACATCTTTCTTATCAGAAAAACCACATCAGCCTTGTTTCTTTGCTGTGGCTCACTGAATGTTTAAAAACACACAAAAATCTCTGACAGCTCAACGCAAGAGTCATGACCATGGTGTTAATGCCTTTTACAGCAGTGACTTGCTACTGTCAAAAAAAGAGGCATGGGCAAACTCTACCTTTCTCCAATTTCCTGGTCGGCTTCAGAGATCCAATATACTCCAACCATTCCAAGTTCCCAGTTCCGATGCTGACCTAACCTCACGTGCATGAGGAAAATAAATGCATTCCCCTGCCAGGCTCCTGGCTGCTCCATCAGAATAAAACCTGGCACCACATGGCAGTATGCATGGGTCCTTGCCGACGACACTGCATGCTCCAAGCACAGACTATTCCTGGGATGACCTGTCGTCCTGGGGTGCAGGTTCATAATGGTGCCCAGGAGCCACGCACGCACACCCTGGTATTTCTGACTGCAATGTATTTGTGTTTCTACTTTCCCTCTGGCTCATTGCCTTTTATATTTACTTCAGCATGCCCATTCACCTTAACATTTAAAAAAAAAACCCAACCCACACACAAAAAAGCAAATAAGAAAACAGTCCAAATGTTTTTTTTCTCTGTCAATCAGGCAGCTTCTGCTGTAGCTTGTTCTGCTTCAGTTAATCTTCCTAAAATCTGGCCTTCATCATAATAATATAATGAACATGAAATTCCAATACCCCTGATTATTGACACTAAGATCAATGATACTTACTACAAAAAGGTGAAACTAGAAACCAACCTGAAAGCTCACTGTAAATTTCAGTTGAACCAAACCCCACTGGAATAGTGCTAAAAAACATGATAAAGCTATTTGAAATCTGACAGTTATCTTGGCCCTGCTTGCCTTACAATTGGGGAGTGTAAGGTGATGCTGTCTGGAGTTACACCACTTCTGCCCAGCCTTTGGGAACACAGTTCAATGACCCTTAAATGTTCCTTTTGTAATTTCTGTTCGATGATTTGGCAGGAATTTTGTAATTAACTCAGCTTCCACCACCAAGTTATAGTTTTCTATGTCAGAAGAAATGTTTTTTTCTTGTAGAGAGGGAGTGAGGATGTCAGAATGTGGCCCTTCTTATTAACCTGCACAGAAACTGTTTCACTGTTCAACATCATTCCCCCTGGTATGTGCTTGTTTGTTCTTCAAGCCTCACATTTGGTTTACTCTTTACAGTAAGATTTGTGCTGTGAAGGAGATTGCTGGTGGGGAAGCTCTAGGAGGAACAGAAAGGTTTCTGTGCCTTTGAGATACTTGTTCACATACCCCCAGCTTGATACACAGCAAAGAAATGTTTCATTTAATTAGGAACAAAAACTGGGAAAGAATCTTGTAGGCTACAGGGCCCAGTCCTTTACTATCTCCAGTAACCACAAACCATAGTGCTTCCTACCCAGCACATAAACTTTTCTTAATGTTGGGATAAGTGGTGTCTCTATAGCTGCTCTAATTGGAAGGTTGTTCCAGAGCTTACAGGTCTCAAAGCTAAAAAACTTCTCTTAATTTCGAGCCTGAATTTACTCATGGTTAGCTTACACTCACTTGGTTTACAATGCCTCTTCTTCCTTCTGTTTCATAACACCCCCTCCATCTTTCTCGATGAAACTCCTCTTCAACCTTGAATCCTCCTCTCGGATGCCTTCCCCCACACCCTGCCTGTACACCCGCTATGGGGGCCACCCTTCAGTCATAAAGCCCAGCCCTTCACCACTCTCCTTCTGTGTGATCGGACCTATGTGACAACCACTGGTGACTCCAGTGACGAAAGGAAGGAGCTGTGTCTCAGCCAGGAAGCTCATGACCCCTTCGTTGTCTCTGCTCCCAGTGACTCTCAGTGAGCAGTTCCTACTTTCTCTAAGGGCTTTTGTCTGCCTTCATTCTTCCCTTCTTGTTTTAACACACGTAGAAAATGAAGGTGCAAACACTCTTACTTGAGTCATTACCTTAAGGCTTCTGTTTTTTTTCCTTAGCTTCCCCTCCAGCAGTCCCCAAAACAAAAGAAGGAATTCTAGAAGGATAAAATAATATAGACCTGTGTGAGGAGCAGAAAAAGCTCTCATCCAAGTGAGTGCCAATAGCTGCCAATTCTAGTCTCTTGATTTTTGCTTTCAAGGCTGGGAAACTCTCCATATATCTGCAGGGATATAAACGAGCTGATACAGGATAAGACTCAAATGAATATGTTCTACAGGAGCTGAAGTACATTTTGCAGAATATGCATACATAGTCTACTAAAGGAATTTATCCAAAATTGAAATAGAGCACCTGTCTCTTCTTAACAAAATCACAGAGAAAACCATCCTTTGTAATGCTCATTTTAAGCAGAAGAAAGCAGAGAAAATTTAGGGCAAAATGGTCTTTGAAAATATACCAAGGTGGGGAGTACACAGTGAGGATACTTGAGCATTTTGGTTGAGCTGAAGCACTGTGTTGGCTCCACTTCCTTGGCCATTCATGCTGCTGACAAGTTCCCAGGGAGCTCCTTCTTCATGCCGATATTCACAGAGCACCCTTCTTGCTCAAAAAAATGCAGTTATTCAGAGTCCTGGTCCATAGAGATGATATCTCCTGTAATCAAACCTATGTGGTAGGATGATGTCCCGTAAACTTCACCAAATTTTGCAAATTAATCGTTATCTAATTTTTTTTACAAGAAGCAGTCTCTGTGGTCTCACAACCAATGAAAGCTGAAGCATGCCTCTCTGTGTGTGTTCCATTTGTGTACGCTCATTTCAAGCAAGAATCTGCTTTCCCCCAGAGACATTTTGCTGTGAAAAATTGTATTATAATGGATCCGTGTTCATTCGTGATACTGACTATGATAATTTATCTGGGGTTACCTGTAAATTTCCTCTTTTTTCAGTAATGAAGTCTATGAATTTGGGTACACCTAGAAAGCAAAACATCATCTGCAGTGACATGTCAGTAAGAAATGGAAATCCAAATGGGAGGAAGGGAGAGAGGGAGGTAAATTCACTGTTGTGAATTTATTACACTGCAAACAACTGATGCCAATGCCTGAATAAAGTTATTTAAAGTTTGCTCATAGACTTTCACATAATGCTTTCAAGTGCAGGGGTAGATTAAACGTATGATGCGCTACTAGCGATGACTGGCAGCATTCCCCCCATCCAGCTGGTCATTAGGGTAAGAATCATGCCATGCATTTGCCCTCTTTCGATGCAGTCCTGGGCAAAGAAAACCATCATCCCCCTTTTTTCAGATGTGACCTGCTGCCTGCCTGCCACCAAGCACACCTTTCTCAGTAGCTTTGAGCAGCAAATTGTGTTGATGGTCGCTGTGGGTATGCTCTCCGGAGGCACACACTTCAGAGCAGGCACTGCATCTGTGTAACTTTTTGCAGAGCAGGAATGCAGTGAAGTTAAAAACATAGGTACTTTTCAGTGACAGAAAGGGTCCAGAAAAATATCTTCTGGACAGAACAATACCAGTTATTCCACAGAGGACAGAGTAGGGTGTGTGGGATTTCAATGTGCTAGTGGTCATGCTTCTAACGGCTCTGAATCTCCATTGTAATTGCTCGCGACACCATGAGGCAGCTGTTGAAAAGAAATTTTATTAATTCAGTTGTGTTAGTTAAAAGGGCCACACAAAGGGAGACTGGAAGCTAAGGCTTGGAAGGATTTGGTGTACATGTCACTGCTCTTCTCCTCACCTTGAGATCATGAGAAAGCTTCACTTGATTTCTGCTTATCACATACTAAGGTCCACTAGAGGCTCAGAGGCAGGTGAAGTTTAATGGGGTATAAGCCCCATGGAGCAACCTGCATGGAGTTGTTCTGCACCCACCTCACTGCTGGCAGTGACCTCTCTGCTGACCTTCTCCCTATAGTCTGGTTAAGTGGTGCTCAGCATGTCTCTACTCTTGGTGTGGAAAAGCCCCAAGAGTTTATATAGGCATTTTAGAGAAACTGGGGTCCCTGGGTCCATGCCAACCTGCACAACTGGGAACGATGGAAAACCATTACTCCCTTCTTCTACCATCTTGAATTATTGTTTGTGCCATCCTTTTGCTTTCTCACAGGGAATAAAGACCACCAGGAAACACATTTAAAAATCATCTGTGGCACACAGAAGGAGAAGAAAAAAAGTTGTTGGTACATTTCAGCAAGCCTCGTTAAAAACATCTCTAGGCACTACAAAGTGCATGTTATCAATATGCATATGTGATGTCTCTGAGGCAGAGTTGCCTTTAAGGTACATATTCAGCAGGACAACATTTTCCCATGTGAGGCAAGGAACAACAGTGAATCATATGTGTGGGAGGGAAAGGCCTTCTGGCTATGTACAGTATTTATTCCCTTTTGTGTCTTGCTTCTCCCCCCTCCCCTCTTTTATTAATGGCTTTTGGAATTACTGGTAATAGGGTATTGCTAGCTGGCAGAAAGCTACGACTTCTGCAGTCAATTGTTTGTGGGAAGCTGTATGTATAGGGGAAGGAAACGATGCTCATGTGCTGGCTTTGCCCATCCCTCTGACCCCCGAGCAAGAACCAGCCTACGCACTATTCGTGTTCAGCGTTTGCCTCCTCAGCTGAATGTCACATTACTTGACCTCACATAAATACACATACAGACGTAGAAATACAGAACATGAGGCCTGCAGTGCACACATTAAAAATTCTTATAGAAGATGTCAGCAGGGGACCCAGAGAAGCTGATTGAGATTTATAGGGAATCTGAAGGAAAGGTATGGCACCCTCCTCCACCTGCAACCATGGTGGCTGGGTATAGGATTTGAGTGTTTATTTCTCACCCTGCTAAAGAGGGGCTCCAGCCCAGGAGCATTAGCTCTGGAAAGCATTGAAAAAATCAGACAGATACACCAGCATGGGTGATGAATGCTACAGCATCTCAGGATGTTAGCTGAGATCCTGGCAAGCTGACAGGAGAGCACAGGAGTTCAGCATCTCCCTAAGTGCCAGGCAATAATTGTCAATGGCTGTGAACCTGTGCTTCCCAAGTAACCTGGTGGTGGTAGAGGGCAGGCCATTTCAGAAAAGTGGCTGTTAGCTTGCTTTTAACAGAATTATGTAGTCTAGGAGCAGCAAGAACCAACATGCACTGATGGAGAGCTTGTGCAGTTATGACTGGGTAGTCCTGTAAAGATGTACACCTCTGGCATAGAAGTAGTGGAGATCTACAGTTTCCTTGCAGTTCCCTCTATTTTTTGCCTTCCCTCCCTGCTTTCCCTTTGTTCAGCTCTGTGTAGATTTAGAGACTCCTGCTGAAGCTGAAATGTCAAAATTCAAGACACTGTATAATTATGGGAGTATAACTGACCTAACAAGTTTTAACTCTGAATAAAGCAAAAGAATTAAGAAAGAAACTTGAAAGCTGGCATCACTGAGCTCACAGTGCTATCATTTGCAAGCACTAGTGTCGATACAGCTCTGATTGGTAAATTCTGCTTCTTGCTCCCTGTTTTCTCCTGCTAAAAAAGCAGATAGGTACAGGTGTGAGGGGAAAAGTTATCAGGGAAAATAGGCAGGTGAAGTGAACAGGGTGAGGCTCACAGGAAAAGCTGTGGGAGATGTTGCAAGAGGGAATCAGAGCCAAGAGCTCATGGATGAGAAAAGAGCACCTGGAAAAGAACTGAAAGGTTTTGAGGCACCAGCAAGTGGAAATGGTTGGCAGTTTCCTGTTGGAGTGGAAACAATGTCATTCTTTCCTGTGGAAAATGCCCTTTTAATAACTGTCCATCAGATAGTATCTCTGAAAATTTCCAATTTTACCTGACTCTTATTTTAAATTCGTGTTGGGGAGGAACTGTCACGCAGTCGGGAGCTGACATTTCTGGCAGGCTCTTACCATTCACGTTTTCTACCTAGAGGCAAAGAGCGTGAGATCCTTCCAATCTGGGAGTTACAGCTGGGCTGACAGGGAGGTGCTGAGCCTGGCACTTGCTTCCAGCCATCTGCCTGGAAGCCCCACACCATGGCAATTCTCTGGCCCTAGGCAAAAGTGAGGCTGACAAGAGCCTTTCAAGACAGCAACCAGCAAATGAAATAAAGTCTTTGTTCCTTCAGATTGGAATGTTTCCCTTTTCTGCCCAAATGAGACATGGATGTATAAACAATTTTGTGAGAAAAGTCTGACTCTACTGATGACCTTAGAGAGTACAAAGGTCCTTTGGCAGCTGTTTGCCTGTGCTTCTAGTGGCTACATTTCTTGACAGAGCAGTTATTTTGTCCCTAAATTTCACATAGTTGTAAGCAGGACCAGTTACCCTGGGGGAAAGGCTCCTCTGTACACAGTTCTGTCCCTGGGAGTGCTCAGAAAGAAGGCATATGCTTGACTTACCCTCTCCTTTGCCTCCTCACTGTGCCCATCATGGGATTTGCCTTGCTCTTGCTGTGATGGCTCTCTAGCTAACACAATTAAGCAAGGCACTGTAAAAAAGAGTACAGTCTGGCATTGGTTCTGATATACATACCACTGCAAACTTCACTGGCTGCATTAAGGACCATTAGCCAACCTACCTGACTGCTGCAGGGTTTGTGATTATCTGCAGAGGGCCCCACAGACCAGGCTCTACGAGCAGGTGGATCCCACAGATTGCTTCCCTCCAGACTCCAGCTGGAGCATCCTCTAGGAAAAGATGATTTTGAGCAACTGTGAGAAAGCTTCTTCGTGGTAGTCTTGAAAAATAAAACTTGATGGAGACGTTTCTCCATTCTGCTCAGACTACTATAAAGTTTCGGCACTGAACTTCAAGAAGGAGGTGGGCCAAGTAGAGACAGCCCACAGGAGAGCAGCAAGACTGGTAAGAGATCTAGAAAATTGGATGCTGGAAAGACTAACCTGAATAATTCTGTCTCCAGAAGAGAAAAATAAAAGAGAATATTGACACATGTAAAACAGAATTCTCTGTGATTGAAAGGTTAGGAAATAACAGATTTTATTTCAATTAAAAAACCCCCGAAGTGTTAGGAAAATTTTGGAAATTATAAGGATAAAGAATGCACTGATTGAAGAGTTTTCCAAGTAGATAACCTTGGAGATCTTCAGGAGCAAATTATGAAAAAGATCTGTCAGAAACAGCAGTTGACCTGTTTGGGATACAGGAAAGGACCAGATGCCTTTTTAATGATTTTTCCAGTGTGATGTTTTTGTGGTTCACGCTCTTTGAAAGAAAACCATGCTTTGGGTGCTCATGTTGGTAAGGAAAGAGATATATAAAGGGAACCTGAAAGAGTATGGAAAAAAAAAAAAAAAAGATAGGTAGAGTAAATCTGGGCAGCTTCACACAAACTAAACAGACTGTCTGAATCCTTATCAGGGAAGACTCCAGGCAGCTACTCACAGGTTGTGCTAAGGAGCTCGGCATATGCCTGAGAGTTGTAAAAAAAAATGTTCTGTAGGTGGAATTGATGTATCTGCTACTTTGATTTTGCCTGCACTACATTTACCTGTGTTAAATAAACAAAGAAAGTGCTCTAAGAATCCCTCTAAGATTGAATAATAAGTGGAACATTTCTTCTTTTGTTAGTAGCTTGTGTCCTTGCTTATTAAGTCTCAGGCTGAGCAGCCGAAGGGAGTGTTTGAGACATAAATGCCAGAGGGGACTACCACTGCTGAAAGCAACCGGCAAGCAGCTTGAAATGTGCTACTTCTATTCCTGGAAGACCATGATGATCAGAAATACAAGCTCTGCGTCCTTTATTCCCTGTCTTCTCTTCTCTTCCCCATCTCCTCCCCTCTACCTTTGAATAGCACTCAGAGAGTTCAAAACTCATCCTTAATTGCAAACTGGTGACCAATAAAGTGAAATTGTTCTTTTGTCTTCTGCTAACTAAGTTAGCAGAGATTAGTTTTGGACAAACTCCTCCTTTCAGTTAGCAGAACGACTAATACTAAGATTTCCCCTCCTCTCTCTTTGTCTTCACATTAAATTTTTTAATCATCACATCAAGGCTACTCCCTGGAAAAACCTACAAAATGAAAAGACAAGTATCAAGTCTATCAAGATTTATTTGCCCTTTTCAAAATCAAATCTATCTCTCATAAGAAAAAAAGGCCATGTTTATTCAGTAGTCTGAAAAGTAACAACTGCTTATACCAGGCCATCGTGTGTCTTATAAGCATTTCCTCATGAAAGACTCCTCTACCTTACCAAAGTCAAATCCCTCAGACAAAGCCAAGCTTTGTTAATAATCACAAGAAACATGAATTCCACTGCTAAGAACGACACAGAAAAATTTCCTACCCGCTTCTCACATCTGTTAAGATTTTTAGCCCTAGCACAGCTGCTAATCATAACTGCTTGCTATCATCCAGCGAGTACGACAGTCTTTCAATGTACTCCTGACACTTCCCAAGAAAATAATTGGAGACATTGTTGATATTGTGAAGTTCTCCCTTTGCAAAGCAACTGCATGACAGAGCTGATCGAATGTGGAATGAGCAGTGCTGTGCTTTACGTATAACAACTCACTCCTGCAATTACTGCCAGATGTTTGCAAATGTTCTGTAAGTCTCCCACCTAACATTAACTGCTCCTTCCAACTTTTTTACAGCATTCAAAGACTGAGAGTGCTGTTTAGCTTGCGCTGGCAAGAAAGAGAAAGGGAAATAAATAGCCCTATTTGTTTTGTTCTTTCTGCTAACAGTAATAGGGATAAAATTACTTGAGTGATAGGGAGGTCCACAGTGCTACTGAGACACATGATAAGAATTTGATTTTCAGGTCTCTTATCTAAAACAATGTACCTCAGACTTAATAAAGTGAGCTCCACTTCTATTTAGCCACATAACTGAAAAGACTGCTATTTCATTGCTGGTGTATATCACAATTTTGCAAAGAAAGAGCACCTACCTATTCAGATAATATTTATTCAAGCACAGATTAAGTGGCTGAGATGAAAGTCTGTTGACACTGTTCCCTAATATACTCCTATTTGCAGGCAGCAAAATGAAATGTATTGACAATTTCATCCTGCTTTGGAACAGCTGCTGGAGGACTTACCTGCAATTACCTACTGAAAATGAAATAAAATATTAGTAGAAATAAGATGTCACTTTGGACTTACAGCTCCTGTTGCCAGGGAAACCTTAGAGTTAGCATCCTGATTAGGGCAAAAATTGCTGTAACCCAGCTGAACCTTTGTCAGCATCAGTGTTCAGCAGGGCTGCAGATGGGCTGTTTGTCTGGCTAGGGACACTGATTGCCCACTGTGGTGTCCTGGTTGACTGAACAGCCCTTTCTGATGATGCCTCATCTAGACAGCATCTTACAAAGATACATAACAGGGACTGTGTAACTGAATTACACAAATACAACGTGAGTGCAATTAGATGGGTAAAAGGGAAAGGCTGGAGGAAGGGAGACTAATTACGTTTAATATGCACTACCTGTAGTATTGAGTATCTCAGAACTATCCAGTACCTGCCAACCATTCCTATAAGAACACATTTCATACAGGAACAATAATAACGGAGAGACATCAGGTGAGAGCCTGGCAATAAAACCTGCAAAAAGACTTGAAGCAGTGGAGCAAGGCCAAAAAAAATTAAAAGCGTTCTTACATGCTTGTGCCTGGGCCTCCAGAGAGGAAAAGCAGGTGATTATGCAGAAAGCAATGGAGGTGGGAGGGGAAAAAAGCATTACACCATCCTTACCGAAGGCGATGGTCACCTCCTTACACTGTCCTGAGGAAGAGTCCTTTGCATTTCTGGAGTGCCCAGGGGAACTAATTTCAGGAAGTCCTGACTCACTTACCTCATACTGGGGAACCTCCGTACTGGGGAACCCTCTTTTGAATATCTCAGTGCCAGTGGATTCACTGAGGGGACAAATGTGAGTCCAGCACAGCACTCCTGGCACTGTAAGACATCAAATAATGGAAAGAGAACAGGTTTCAGACAAGTTCAGAGGCTTCAGAAGACAAGTTAATGCTTTTTATTTGTGGAGTTTGAAAGCTGTCAGGGATCAGTCTGTCAGCATAACTGAGTTAACTGCGAACAGTTTGTGGCTGGATTCAAGGAAAGAGATGCTGTTGTAGTTTTGTTAAGGGCTTCTGCTTCAACTCTATTACGTGTATGACTTTTAAAGATGCTATAGTGTTCAGAAACACTGTAAGAGAGCTACTGTAACAGATGAGAAAGATGGTGGACCATTTTGTTTTTCAAAGCTTGCTAATACAGCTCGTTATCCATCATCTATGATTTCAGCCAACACAAATACTGAACTTGAGCTACAAGTATATTAGAGCATAAATCTATAAAATTATTTCATATTTAAATGATTGGATTACTTTGTCTCTGCTCTTTGTAGAAGAATCACCATCCTTAAGAGGAGAAACGCAAATGCTGCATGATTAGTTCATGACCAGAAACACCAAAACCAAACCACTTCATTAATTCTTTCTTCTTTAATGTTACCTAAGTGCTGACTTTTAAAAATAATCTGGGATTAACATCTTAAATATGCACAGACATTCTTGCATTCCTCTATCCACAGCTTCAGTACCAAAAGAAACATTATAAATGCCAGGACTGTAGGAGCGTTGAAAGGAAAATGGTATTCAGAGCTCAGGAAATACTGCTGCTCTGTGTGCTTCTGATGCTCACTTCTCGAAATCTTTAGCACTGAAATTTAATGTTCCCTAATAGTTGACCTTGGGTCTTTTTATCTGAAGTGACTTAACGACTGCTTCCAGCAGCCCACCACATATTTCTACAGTAGATTACACCATGTTGTGTAAGGTGTGGCAAAAAAAGGAGGGTGAGTCCATTAGCCATTAGTCCTTAGCCATCACAGGGCACAGCTAAATGAGTCATTACATGGAAATTCTCCCACAATGTTCCAGGCTGCAAACAGTGAAGTGCATTTCAGCATTTGCAGTTATCAGAGTGCTGCATTTCTGAGGAAAGAACTTAAATATTCAGCTTTTTGCTCATGTGGAAAACTCCTTTCTGGTCTCAGAAATTCTAAGCAAACTGACATTTCATTGCTAAATATGATGAAAGCAATTTCTTTTATTGTCTTACAACTCTGTTTAATTCATGAATATTTTCTTCTCACGTGTTTTTTTTTTTCCACATTAGCTGCAGGGAAGAGACCTTCTGTTGGAAAACTGTATGTGTGCATATATATATATATATATGTATGTATATATGTCTATATATGTATAATTATTTCAGTCTCCAGTAGTGATTTGGTCAGCTCATAGCAGTTTAGCAGCAGAAACTTTGCCACTTATGACCACACAGGTACATTTCATAAAAGTAAGGAATCAAAATATTCTGGTTTGTAATGTATTTACAATATATTCTACTCATAGTCTTGTATCTCTTCTGTCCTAAGAACTGAAGGTTCAGTAGTAAGAAAATAAGTGAATCTTATTATGTATGGAAACACAGCTGAAGGGTTGCTGTTCCAGATATAATAAGAGGATTTCCTTTGTTCTTCCTATGAGCTTTTGCAATTCATTATAAGTTCAGTCAGAAAACAGTCCAAGGCATATAAGCTTCTCTTTAATCCAAACAAGTGAAAACGTAAAGTTGTTTTTATTACCCACCCACCATACAATAGCACTGAGGTGCTAGTCACACCATCATTTTGGTTGGTTGGCTCTGGCCACTCATACAGCTGCTCACTCAGTCTCCTCTTCTAGTTGGATGTCTCCTCTGATAAAATGCTCTGAGAAATTTGCAGTCACTTTTGCTCTGTGTGGTCTTCCTGCTGTCTTCTTGCCTATCACTTCAGCAAGGACTGATCAGCAGAGGACCTCTCAGACCTGGAGAGTGTACACAGCACTCAAGGTCTGCTGCGTACCTTCTGTCTTCTACTGACACCCAGTCAGAACTTGCTCACTCTCCTCTCCCACAGGACAGAGAGAAAATAGTAGGAAACCAAGAAGACTCATGAGAGATCTTCTGTTCCTCTAATGGTGCTGGAGACGCTGTCCCAGAGAAGAAGGGAAAGGCAGTGGTCTTTGAGGACACCATGGGTGTGACAGAGACCCAACTCCCAGTTCCAGAGAATGCCCAAGTAGGCAGAAGGAACCCTGGATGCAGACATCAACAGATTTATACCAACATTCTTATTTAAAAGACAAAGGGAGAATTTGTGGCTGCATTTTTCATTTCTGGAGTACTCAAGTGCCCTTTTCGTGTCAAATGTTCACCATCAAAAAGCTGGGAAATAGTGCCAATCATAGTAGCATGTGTCGTGTGTGGATGGAGAGTATAAAAGTTGTTTAGCAGAAGACAAATATCAACCAGTTTTAACTCCAGATACAGTGGAAGTTCAGGATTACATGCCTATCCATTCGCAGTGTTTCATGGCATTCAGAGACACAGTTCAAGCTGGGACAGGGTCTTAAATAAGAGGGCACCATATTAGCCCTGGGTTTTGTGACACTTCCTATAGCCTACAACAATAAGAATTTCTGGAATTTCTGCTTCTGGTATGGCCTTAAACTCCAGGCTACAAATATTAGATGCTGATATTAGAGGAGTTTTGCTCTAACAGTAAGGAAATTCTGAAGCACTGGAAGAAAAACTATCTGCAAAGCTAGGAAAAGGGAAGAAGGAGGCAACAGTAAAGCACAGAAAAGAATATATGTGGCTAGTGAAGAAAATGCTTCAGTGTGTGCACTTAAGCAAGGAGTAATCAAAACAGGAGTGTGATTCCATTAGAGTATTTTAGCAACAAGACGTTTTCATTTCTAGATTAAATTTATGGATTACTAGAACTCTTTAAAAATAATGATCGGAGACATGTGCTGTCTGAATTAAATGAACAACTATTGCACACAGAACCAGCAACCTTGAGGAAAAACACATTTGAAAATATTCCTTGCAAGCATTCATCAAGCTAGAATTTTGCAGTTCTTTTCATGTTCCTTCTGTCCAAAGGATAGCTTCTGGTAATGTCTGTCCTGGTGATGAAGGTAGAAGTAAAATTTATGCTGTGCAACAGAAATGAAAAAGATGTCTTCAGACTACTTTGAGATTTTGTAGCTTTGCACCAAAAGCAAAAAGAAACAAACAACCCACCCTAGAAGTGAAATGCTGATTCCATTGAAATCAATGCCAAAAATCCATTTAATTCAGTTATTTTAGGATTTTTTACCAGAAGGGCATCAAGAGACTAAAGATACAGAATATGGGTATGAGTAGCCATCCCACCAGAGCAATCCTAACTTTAATATATGGGTTGTAATATAAGTAGGTGACCCTGCTCAGATCCTACTGTGTCTGACCTAAGTAGTTCAGGGTTAGTACACCAAGTGCAAGTGTAAGTGTAACCTAAGACACACAGAGTAACAATTAATAAGAATTAAATAAGCTTTTCCAGGTAATGACATTTTGCTGTGCCAAAGACTACTCCAGAAAGAAAGCAAAGAGCTTCTGTGAAAAGTTCCACTTGCCCACAGGAAGACTCTCTCCTTAAAATTTGCTCTTTTTCTAATAGAGTCTGTCTTCTAAGCAGTGGAATTTGAAGCTGAACATCTGTGAAATGAATATTTTCAGTACATGCTAATTCAGAATGTGCTGCAGGCAAAAAAGGTGCAGCAGCTGTGAGCACCACAGGTTCTGGTTGGGTGCCAGTACAAGGCGGTGAGTATGCAGCAGACCTTGACTGCTGAACATGTTCTCCAGATCTGAGAGGACCTCTGCTGAGCAATCCTTACTGGAGTGATAGGCAGGAACACAGCAGGAAGGGGACAAGGAGCAAAAGTGACTGCAGGTTTTGCAGAATATGTCAGAGAAGAGATCCAATTAAAGAATCAGAACTGGAAAATCTAAGAAAATTTGTGGTGATTAATCCAACGGTTTGAAAGATACGAGAAAATAAGTTTAAGCAAAAAAATAAGTTTAAAGAATAAGTTTATTAAGAATAAGTTTTAAGAATAAGTTTAAAGAATAAGTTTAAGTAAAGAGGCTGAGTAGAAAAAAATTGTCCTGGGTTCACTGTACATATATATCTTCATCATCATGGCTAGGCTTTGCGAACAAAGATATGGGAAGGGCTCTACCCACACTTGCTACACGAGCGCTGATGGCCAAAAAGGCCGATGCGGGATAGGCAAGTCCGGTCGCAAAAGGCACAGCGGAAAGTGTCCTTGGGCAGTATTGGAGAGACATGCATGTGTATAACTGCAAATGCAAGGTGTGGAGAAAAAATGTTGACAAAATTATTCCAGTGTCAAAAGTGCTTAATAATTATTAAATGCTTACCTACATTAAAGAGACAGCAGCAGATCACATCTTGTTTTGAGGGTCCACTGTGTTAAATGTTCTCTGTATGTGTTATACATAGCAGTCGGTAGCCCTCTTTGAGAGGATTATGATCAGTTGAAAGGTAGACAAATGTTAGACAAAAGGAAATGCTATCTTCGTTTCTGTATGTATACTTTGGAGCAGAGTTGTGGAAGAGAGGAGGGTCTGGGGAAAGCGAGGCCTGGGAACAGAAGAAAAGGAGAAGGGGACAGCAAGGAGGTACCTGCTGAGGATGAACAGAGACAGCTGAGGTCAACAAGAAAGAGGGAGCAGCCAAGGAGCAGCAGCAGGGAGATAAGAACAAGTCTGACTTGATTAAATCCAACTGAGGCAGGAGCTGTTCTCACCACTGCAGCAGGAAGGAAGGTGGCAAAAGTCACCATTAGCCTGAAGAGCTGGAAAGACTGCTGATCACATCCAGTGCAAGCAAGAGCAGGGTGTCCTGCAGAGCCTCTTTCAGCACACAATAAAATGGGGCAAATGCACCCAAGTCCTGGCTCTTAGTGCTGTCTGGGTCCTGGCATAAGCCCAGGGCAGATAGGGAAGGAAAGAGTGAAACAAGGTACCAAATATCTAATGATACCAAATATCTAATGAATAAAAAAGTTCCTGGAAAGGTGAGAATGAAGAATAAGAGCCGGGCCTCCTTTCTTGTCTCCAGTGGGATAACGTCAATTTTCACATTCATCTGCTCTCGGATCAGGTAGGACTCCCACCT
The DNA here is from genome assembly GCA_020746105.1 of Trogon surrucura. NCBI lineage: Eukaryota > Metazoa > Chordata > Aves > Trogoniformes > Trogonidae > Trogon > Trogon surrucura. Next base: position 50,185,203 of record CM036619.1, read on the forward strand.
CGCTATTACCTGTGGTGATCACCCACTCCTAGAGGCAATTGGGTGTGCAGGAGCAATCCTTCCTGCCATGCTTCTGGAAATATCCTGGTGCAGAGACTGCAATTCCACAGCCAGCCTCTATTTCAGTCTTCTATTTCAGTCCTCCCACAATGGACACCCGTCTCCACTGTCTTTGAGAGGACTTAACTACAGGAGTTCATGTGAGAATAAAGACATGCTGTAGTGGAGTTGCTGAAAACAGTACTTCTTTCGTGGGCTAAAAAGCACCAGGTGCAGAGGAGAGATGCTGGGGATCTGATCCTTCAAGAGGTACATACGCACAGCAGCTATGCATATTCCCCTTCCCCTTTCTCAACATTCTTTAAGCCACATCCACGAAGTAGTTTAGGGTGCTGCTTTGTTACAATTCGTAATGGTAGGACTAACAAAGGGAAGAAGGAAGAACAGTTTTTCTTGACCAAGTTGAAACCAGTCCTACGCAAACCTGAGTAAAACAGATGAATATGCATATGCTAGTTTGAATGTGTGGTTTGTCAGCTATTTGCCTACATGTATTTAACACCCACAGAAAGCCTAAGGCAGCAACCATTGACTTTCTTCCACTTGCTTTTTCAGAGATCTTACAGAAACCCCAAAGGAGTCAAATTACTGCCATTACGATGCTATGAATGACTGATAGAAATATATTACTCTCCAAAGAGTTGGTTTGCTTAATGTAAGCAAAAGTACAGCTAGTATGTAATGGCTTGGGATTAATTCTGCTGGATCCTCAGCTATGGCCTTTAAGAGCTCAGGAAAGATGGCTTGTGTTAGTTAATGCAATCATTTTCTTCTCTGCTGTATGCTTCAAATAAGCTGTGCCTTAGTGTTAATTACGGTGTTTCAGTACCTATAGGTAGATGCAGATAACCGACAAGAAAATTCTTTCTTGCTTCCTCCATCCTCTTGCCCCACCTGTCTAAGCTACCTGACAAATGATTTTAATTTAGATTTGTCCACTCAACAATAGTAGCATGCATATTTGTAAGCTGAAACATCTCCTGAATTTTCAGATTCTTGACAAAAGTAAAGGTATTTATTTCTAGGACATTGTATTTCACTATTTTAAAATAAAGTCGGTTTACCCTATCTTTAGAGAAACTGTTTAGGGAATGGTTTATTGTAAGTAGGTAAGTAATCTGGATAAAAATTTGATTCTGTTGAAATTAAAGGTAAAAAGAACTTATATATTAAATGAATTTTAAGAGAAAGAGAGCATGAAACCCCATTTGCATACACCATTGCAGTTGGAGCTACAGTAAATTTATGAAGTTCTACAGCCACAATGGAGAGATGCCTGGCTAGCAAAACACACCTTAGAAATATGAAGGAACTGTCACCAGAGGCATGTATCTCACAGAAATCTTTGTGACCCCTCCACCACCCACTTTAGGACACAGCATGTATCTGCATGACTTTGTGAAAGGAACATATTCACTTATAGCTCCAGGGATCATCTGAGCTGAAAATTATTGAGAATCTCAGGTTTCTGTTTCATTAGCTTATCCTGTCTCCCTTTAAAACATTTGAGTGTAGGTGGGTGCTGAGTATATGGCTATCTTGTTATAACTGTCTACTAGTAGACATCCAGTAACACGGTAATTTAATGTCCAGCATGAACGATGGTGCCCTTTTCTTTTGAGTGCAAAGGGGTTTCTTTTCACTAAGAAGGAAGTCAGTGAGCACGCTGAGAAAAGAGAGAGAAATAGGGAGTGAAACTGTGCTTATTTAAAAGTTTGACTCTGAGGCTTCCAGAAAAAGAAATGTGACACATGGAAAATTTACAAAGAGACTGGTGAGAACATCAGAGGAAGTTTTTGTATGGAAGAGTCTGAGGGTAGGATATTACTGAAGCAGGAGATGGAGGGAAACGAGGATGATGTGGGGAGCTCTGAGTTCTGCTGGGTACCATGGTGGGGAGAAGCAGCACTCTATTTTGACAGACCCTGAGGCACGGTGTAGGCATGAGCTGCTCCTGTTGATTAAAAAGAAATATTGTTTTCACATTAGTATTTTAGAGGAAATTTCAAAAGCATCCTAGAAACTCCCACAATAGTGAGGTGTTCCAATTGGCTAAATAACACAATTCCTCTGTTGCTAGGGAAAAAAAAAAGGTACTTTAAAAAGACTTTTAATGGGATGTTATAGACTGGAGCAAAACCTGAATTCCTAGACATTGCACATCTTTAATGGAACAGTTGCCTTAGAAACTGTTATAAATTAAATCACCTTTTTAAAAGAACTTTGAATTTCAAAAGTTTAGGATGCTGCACTGTTACATTAGTCTTCATCAGCTAAGATGACAATCTGAATGGTGACTTTTCTACCTCCCACCTTCTTGATGAAATGCCAATACACCATCATAATCAGTTGCAGTATTTAGAGTAAATAATTCGGTACTGTGTACTTTAAAGCATTTTTGGCCTGTTTTTCACTTTTGTAGTAAGATGAAACCATTTGGTTTAGTTTCTTCAATTAAAGTATTTTTGACTCCTGCCATTCCAATATGCCAGCTTTTAATTCAGAAGCATGGTGGGTCATCTGCAGAAACCCAAATACTAGCCAGACTGATCCTCTCCTGTATGAGACAAATGAGCATTCTGTAAATACAAAACCTGTTTGCTGATTTCCAGCCTCAGAGTTCTCTCTTCTTTGCAATGGAAATAACTTTACGAAAATGTCACTTATCTGTGCACAATCACACCTGAAGAATGAGATTTGTAATGCCCTGTCCTGGTTTGAGCTAAACAGAACCAGTTCTCTTCGGTGATTTTTGTTTTTCAGTTCAGCCTCTTCTTAAAAGCTGCACGTTCTGAAGTCAGCAGCATGTTTTTGCAGACAGTGTGTGCTACTGGCAGTGATAACACCTGATGTTTACAGTCACTGCCTGGGACTGGGATGCAGAAAGGCCCTTGCTTATACTTATTCCTATAGTGACCAAGGCCACTGCTGGCTCTGGTGTGCCACGCTGGGGGTGCTGGGTAGTAAGAGGGGGCACAAGGAAGTAAAAAGTTGCACCTCCGGGGAGTTACAGACAGGACAAGTGACCAAGAAGAGTATTCCATTCCATACATGTCATATTTAGTATAAAACTGAGGGATCACAAGGGTTTAGTTCTTCTTTTTTCTCTTCTGCAATGGCCAGAGTCCAGGAAGGACTCCGGCCAATCTTCTGCCTTTGATCCCAATCTTGAGTTCCCAAATCCATCTCCCTGTATTCAGCTACCACTGCCGCTGAGCCTGGGGCTTCCCCAGTGCCACCTGCTCTGCAGCATCAGTGGAGATTGCTGTCAGAAGAAGGGGACGGAGAGTCAGGTTCAATATCAGATTTGTATATTTGTATATAGTTCACTATTTTTATTTCCTTATTCATTAAAGTTGTTTTATTTTTTCTTTTTTTTTTCCATTCTGTAAGTCTCCTTGCCTCATTCCCTTTTCCTTCCTGTTGGGGGAGGGAGAGGGAGTTAAAGAACATCTGTCTGCATTTAGTGGCTGGCACAGCCCTAACCTGCAACATGCCCAAGAAAGAAAAAGTGCTATAGGTGAGGACAGAGAATGAATTAGTTTGCAGATAAAAAGGTTGGGAAACAGTCTCTTCCAAGGTCCTTGTTGATATGCTGCAGTAAGGATGTCCCTTTCTTCCTCCTATGGGTCTCTCACAGAGCATCACAGGTGGAAGTCATTCCCAGAAATCCTGTTATGCACCTGCTTGGCATTCTGTTTTTTTCATCATGACCGGTTAGAGATCACGATATTCTTTGGCTCATTCTTCCATTTGTTAAACTCCTCAAAATGCTTGTTTTATATTTTTAAATCCAGGTTGTTTCCTGTCATTAAGTACTTCTCAGATCATCTTTAAACTTTCTATAAATATTTCGCCCTATAATCCCAATTAAGGTTACTCCTCCCTTTACCTGTATAGAGAAGGCAGTTTCTACATCTAAAATGTGACAACAGATGCAAAGACTTAGATATAATTGCAGTATTGCCACTCTTATTTAGTGAAACATTTGGAGTAATTAAGATGTGGTAATATAACAGATTAGGAGCACACATTGGCTTTATTATGTACAGCTACTACAATTGTATCTTGACCTAATTTCTGTTGAGGTCTGTATTTTGGGAGCATAACACAAAATTATGTGTCAGGGCTGCTGAGTGTAAAATCTTGGTAAGTGAGTGTTACTATCTTTACGATCTAGACTGTCTTATCTTCTGCATCTACATATTCTGCATCATCTACAATATGGATATTATCACAACCCAGTAAGACCATGAAAGAACATAGAGATGGAGAACTATGCTGTAAACAAGCATTTAATTTACATGGAGGTCTTTTTTTAATAAATGTCCTTAGGGACCTTTAGGGTCCTTAAGGTTCTTTGGAGTTGTTTAGCCTGGAGAAGAGGAGACTCGGGGGGGGACCTTATCACTCTCTACAACTACCTGAAGAGAAGTTGTAGTCAGGTGGGGGTCAGGCTCTTCTCCCAGGCAACTACTGACAGGATGAGAGGGCACGGCCTGAAACCTCAGGGAGATGGTGATCAGACATTGGAATGCACTGCCCAGTAAAGTGGTGGAGTCACGGTCCCTGCAGGTGTTTCAGGAGAGGCTGGATGTGATGCTTAGCGCCATGGTCTGGCCGATGTGGTGGTGTTGGGTCATAGGCTGGACTTGATGATTTCAGAGGTCTTTTCCAGCCTCAACAATTCTGTGATTCTGTGTGATTCTGTGAGTAACTCTGGTGTTCAATTTGCAAGATGTGCTTCCCCAAGGTCCATCAGCCAGTGTGCAAAACCCAGGTAGATCGGCCTATGATGATATGCTGCAGCTTCTGAAACAGCTGCCAAGCTCTGTAACGTGTTTCCAGGCACTTCTGCGCAGAGTGTTCCCAGTCTCTCCTGTTTTGGATGGGAAGTCTTCACTGTGCCTCTGATCTCCAGGTAAGACCTTCCAGCTTGTTTCCTAGAAACACTTTCAGGAAGTGAGGGGTTGAAAGAAGCAGGCAAGCATCCGTACTAAGGCTTGTGGATAGAATGGAATGGAATGGAACCGAATAATTTCAGTTGGAAGGGACCTACAATGATCCACTACAATGATCCACCTGCAATGGCCACTTTAGAGCTAACCAAAAGTTAGAGCAAGTTATTAAACCCTTCAGAATAGGACTTGAGGGTGATGGTGGATGAAACACTGAATATGAGCCAGCAGTGTGCGTTCGCAACCCAGAAGGCCAATCTCATCCTGGGCTGTGTCAAAATAAACACAGCCAGCAGATCAAGGGAGATGATTTTGCCCCTCTACTCTGCTCTTGTGAGACCCCGCCTGGATACAAAGTTCATCTCTGAGGCACCCAGCATAAAAAGGACATGGACCTGTTGAAGCAAGTCCAGAGGAGGGCCACAAAGATGATCAGGGGGTTGGAGCACCTCCCCGACAGGGAAGCGCTGAGAGAGTTGAGGCTGTTCAGCCTGGAGAGGAAAAGGCTCTGGGGGGGGCTTACAGTGGCCTTCCAGTACTTAAAGGGGGCCTGCAGGAAAGATGGGGAAGGACACTCTTCATCAGTGAGTGTAGCAATAGGACAAGGGGTAATGGTTTCAAACTGAAATAGAGTAAATTTAGGTTACATATTAGGAAGAAATTATTTTCTGTGTGGGTGGTGAGGCACTGGAACAGGTTGCCCAGAGAGGTTGTGGAAGCCCTCTCCCTGGAAGTGTTCATGGCCAGGTTGGATGGGGCTTTGAGCAACTTGGTCTAGTAGAAGGCATGTACAACCTCTCTGGGCAACCTGTTCATCCACCCCCATTGTAAAAGATTTCTTCCTTATATCCAGTCTGAATGAGGAAGTAACTGATAGACTGAGCACACTATCTGCTATCTGTGAGCAAAACACTTATTGCTGTCATCTTCAGTCTCCATCTAGATGTTTTTGTGCTGAGATATTCACAAGAAGTCTTACCTGTGCCTCTGTCCTACAACATGGCTCCACGCAGGAAAAAGGAAACTGCAATAGATATCATTTATGTCACCAAAAATGCATGCTTTCTAAGCTACTCCAGAGAATTTACACAGTGATTAGCTGGGAGTAAGCAGTTAGAAAGCTTAGAGATCCACTAATGGAATATCAATACTGCAAGACTTGCAGGTTGAAAACTCAGGTTATCCATCCAAAGGATCCTGTGGGATTTTCTACTTTGGTTTGAAATGTCTCTGTATTCTGGTCATCTGGATTACTATTATTTTTTAATTCCAGCATTATCCTTCCCTGAGGAAGAAAATTTTCAGTAAAATCCACCCGAAACAGTGAAGAGATTCTCTGGTCCTGATGGAGGACTGGAATGTTTTCCCTGTTTGGAGACTGTCCCTTAACACTGTTGGGACCAAACTGCGTCATAGTAGCTCTGCCCCCACTCCTGTGAAACTCCAGCTTCTCTACTACCCTTGCGCTAGAAAGACAGGCTGGCAGAAGAAAGTGCAATAGACTTTGAAGTGTGATAAGGCATGGGATGCATCTTTCTTTTCATTGTTACCACTGCTGGCCTCCAGGAGCTGAAGAGGAATGCATAGGACCTTCCACTTTGACATCACGTATAGCATCCCTCTGCCCTTTTAGTACTAAGAGTGCTGGTAGTAGTTTGAGCAGCACTCTCTCAACTGATAGTGACCAACAGCAGCATCTAGTGGCTCAAGCATTGTTCCAAAGAAGATTTTGGTCTGAAATCTTCAGACATGAGGAATTTGCTTGCACGTTGCAATTAAGTAGAATTTCTCCAAAGTCATAACACTTGAGAAAGCATGCCACTTGGCAACCTTAGTGCACAGAGGAGTTTTACAGCTGGATGAGCAGTTTGAATGCATCACCTCTTGTATGCAGACCTGGTGGCCCCCATGGAATGACTCAAGATCAAATTGATAGTGAGCATCTGAATGCTGAGAGAACAAAAGAACAAAGAAACTGAACAAGAAGGCAGTGAAGCAGAGTGTGGTAGGCACACTTGTAGAACCAGACTGATGAGCACTTCCCTCCACTGCTGCCGGCCCATTCTCTGCAAGCTCGCTTGGGAACGGAGCTGCTACACAGAGGTCATTGGTTGTGTGTGTCTCTGTTCAGTGTGCAAACTCAGCAGACGAGCCCACAAACCAGCTACTTGCCTGGCCAGAAAAGTAGATAGCAAACTAAATGCTGATGTTCACACAGGCCACACCGCAAATTTTGTTATGCATTTTAGGAAGTAGTCTGAGTATTGGACACTAATACCTTGCATCAAAGTGGACTTCTTGCTCCTGTCTTTCAAGGGTTGCTAAATGAAACAGTTGTATATACTTTCGAAGGCTTTCCCCATTTCCCTGGACCTAAGAAATTATCTGAAGAGATGTCATATGTTAACTCTGTGCGTAAGTTTCTTCTGGAGAAAACTGCAGAAAGGGAAAGCCAGATTTCTTCCCTATAGTCTTCCAGTAACACAGACAGTGTATATGTTCCACAACCATTTCTTAAGAACGTTACTGACTTGGAGAGAGAACGCTTTCTGCCTGCTGTTTACATTTATCTCTGTTCAAGGTGTGGCAAAATCACAAATTTAAAAAAAAAAACCAACACAGTTTGGGAGGTTCTGGTGCCTGACACCACTAGGCTGAAAGTGGAGGTCTTCTTGCAAAATGAATGACTTGAATGCTGAGCACTGGCTGCTTACTGTAAACAAGGATCAGTGTGGTTTGATATATAATTAATCTCCTGATACATCTATTTACCTGCAGCCCACCCTCTTGCCTACTATCTAATTTCTGGCTCTATCGTATTAAATCCCCACACATATTTTAAGCATTTATGCCTGCTTTCTATGCATGGCTGTTTCCAGTCAGCATTGGGCCATAATCGCTGCTTCTTACTTACTCAGACCAAGCTTGTGTACGTGAATGTTTGGCTTCCTTGGATTTAGTCTGCATTTTTTTCCCCAGCACAGAGCAGTTTGGTCCTCTGAGCCAGAAGGATGAACCATTTGCTGTTACTGCCTTGCCTTACATAAGTATGTGGGCTTAAGTGTAATTAATTTACATGGGATTTCTCACCTGGCAGTGAGTTAGTGTGATAACAGAGTCTGTGTAATTACCAGTGTGATACAGGACTTCATCTAATCATGCATCTTCAAACAGATCTGAGTCCCCTTCTATCCTGTTAGTAAGCTGCCTGATGTTTGGCTTCATCATTTTGTTTATTTGAACAAAATATTTGCCATGCCGAAATACTCTGAGGGTGCCTGACCCTGAATGGGTATGTCTTCCTCCAAAAACCCCTTTCCCCAGCTGCCAACTTGCCCTGGGACAGGGAGAAAGGCTCCTTTCAACCACTTCCCAGAACAGAGTGGCTCAAAATGACCAGGAATCATGCAAAGGGGAGATTAGACCAATTCAAACTAATTCTACTAATTTGAGACATAGACATGAGACAAAGCAATAGTTTGAGCCGGTCACAGAAATAATCTACATGTGGAGGGAATATTCTGTGTATGACTTCTGTAACACTTTTCAGTGCAGAGAAAGGAGGAAGCACAACAGATGGGTTTTGCACAGGAGTCATCCATGAAAAAGAGCAGAAGTTCATGAACACTAGATTAACAGATACAATCCTGTATGGCATCAAGTTATCAGATTTATTTCTCAGTGTTCTGTTCCTTGCCTTAGCTGCAGCTTGTGCAAATTACCTGGGAGCTTTCGGAGGCATTAGTGCCTTTCTCTGTTGTATCTGTAACAACATTAAGGCTGAAATGACTTTCTTGTAGGCTTAAAAATAATATTGTAGTGCCTGCTTCAAATCTGGATGAAGTTAATAGGAACTGGCTTAAGTGAGTTTCAGTCGAGGTCTAGGGATTTAAAAAAGTTGTTCAGAATTACCTGCCTTTATTACGTTATTACGTGGTTGTCTGAGCTATAGCAGAAGTGAGAATGTCCCCTAGCCAGGACAGTTCTGAAACAGCAGCAACTACCACCACTGCTCCCCAGGCATGGAAACTGCACAGAAACCACTGCTGCAGGAACAGACAAGGATTTCTCACCACCAACCACCTCAGCTTCTTCAGCACAAGGTGTGAATTCCACAATCACAGCACGTCATGGGCAGCAATAAAGACCTCAGCTCCATCCTCCTTTCTTCCCTCAGCCATCAGAGAGGGTTGGGGAGTGGGCAGGTGGCATTAGCCCGTCCCAAGCTCTGGGCTGTCCTACGGAGTCTTCTTGCTCTGCTGCAGCTGGTGGTTGTATCCCTGCATGTCCGCAGTCTCATTGCCAGTGCTGCAATAGAGGTCTTAAGCGGTGTCTCCCACACCTTCAGCCTCCTCCTCAGCCAACAGGATGGAGATGAACACTTTCTAGGAGTAGGAGCGTTATGGTCTGGTGCCTTCCAAGAAGTTATCACTTTGCTAGAGGTTCCCAGCAAAGAATCAGCTCTCTCCTGGGCTGGTCGCCAGACACGCATATAGCACTGATAGTGTCTCTGCCCTCAGGAAACTCTCTGTCAAGAATGTGTATCAGGGCTACTTAATACATTTTTACTATATTCTACTGGGTAATTTTATGATTATGATTTTACGATTAGGAAGGGAGCGTGGTGTTTTCTGCTTTGCCAGTCTATTCTTTCACATCACACCACCTTCAGAGGGCCAAACTACAGCCTCTGTATGGGACACAGGGAGAATAACCAAGAAAGCAAATAATCAGAGGGAATATGGAGAGATCTGGAAGGTATCTATACTCTAAGTAAGGAGTATTAGTCAAAAAAAATAGTAGTTCCAAGAGCCAAAGCTCCTAACTTTCTATGATAGTTCTCTGACAAAACTCCATACCTTCTGGAGCTTGTCCAATTGGCAAGAGGTGAAGGAGCATGTAAGAACTGTGACAACTGCTTTTGCATAGCTCGGTGCTCATGCTGGTCTCTGTTCATCTCTACCCGCTGCCAGTTTGAGAAGCATCTTAATATGAGAGGCACTATCTGCAAATTTCTTAGAAACTAACCACATAATCTTCCTAGCACTGCACTTGCAATGGTTTTCAGCCAGCTCTTCTCCCAAGCCTGAGGGATTGCTGACGACACCTTTACTTCAGAGCGTCCTAATATCTACACCTCTCTCCAGTTCTTAAGTTTCTGATGTGCTGAAGTGATCTTTGTGCTGTTATTTTTGGAAATGTGGGGAAAAGGAAAAATACCTTGCATATTAAAGCTACAGTTGACCCTTTGAGACTGACTTCTTCCCATATTCTCCTTCAGTGAGATCCTCTCCTAACATAAGCATGCTCTGAAGAGGGAGGGAGCAGCAGATCCAACCATAAAGCCTCGTGTTCAGTAGAAGAGATTTGTTCCTGTCAGAATGTGAAACAATTCCTATAGCCCTGCCAAAACAATTGCTTGATGTGTGCTCCCTAATAGCTCATAATGAACCACAAACAAGCTTTTAAAGTAAGGATAAGGACACACATGCTTATAATGTTCATGGACTGAACATCCAGAGAATTGAACAAAGAATAGCTCAGCTAAAGGGGGATTCAGCATGCTCTTCAGCACTTTGCTAATTAAAACAATGAGTCTCTGAATTACAGTATTTCCGCTTTTTAGGGATGTTTAAACACTCAAATTCTTTCAAAGAAGCATTCCTCCAATCAGCATGTTGGAAAGAAAACAGAGCTTTAATCCTGAAAAGAGATGCATATAAGTGGTTCCCTCCTTCCAACCCTCCATGAATTCAGTGAACATTTGTGCAGGAAAAGAACTCAGCCAGGCCATTTGTTTGGGATCATATAAGTCCTACAGTAATGTGGATTGTGGATATTGTGATACGTTTGACCTACAACAGTATCTGTTTAATACACTTGGCACTGATAGCCTGCTTCAAATGTGCTGAAATCTGGGTGCACCTCCCCATTGACTTGGGTGGCCTTCAGTTTTTGCCTTCTGGGTTTTTTTTCTTTTAATCTCCTCTTAATTTTTTTTTTAAATAAGACTGTTTAATCCTGTAACAAAACATATTTTAGAAGAAAATTAGTGTATACCCAAAGCACTTGCCTAATGCTTTCCATCCACATATCTCAGTCACATAAAGAGTTGAATACATGTGGGTTTTATATCCACTTTTGACCACTGGGACAATAGAAGCACACAATGTCTGGATGATTCACACAAGGTCAGAGCAAGTCAATGGCTTAGAAAGAAGTTCAAGTTTCCCAGGTCTTATCCACAGGAGAACGTTGTCTTTTACATGAAAGGAGAAAAAAAAAAAGTTTTATTCATTTACAGAAGGGAAAAACACAAGTATCCCTGAGGATGACAATAAATTATTAGTCCAAACTTCACAGAAGGTTTTTATGCTGTATGATTTGCAACAGTTACAGCATTAAATAATAGAGAGAAATTAAGAGTTATAAGCAAAGGAGAAAAAAAAATAGTTTTTAATAAAATGTGGGAAGGAAGCAGTGAGGTAGGAAGCTGCAGGCAAAATATTGCAAGGGATTGGAAGCATGAATTCTCTTGCACCAAGACAGTGAGTTTATATTAATCTATTTATAGCCACAACAGTTACTCAACTTTAAAGGTGTACAGTGCATATACATACACACAGAGGGAGCAACATGTTAAAATACAGCTTTAGGTTGAGCTTGAGGTAGATCCTTATTGCCTTAATTCACTCAAATAGTTCCAGCACAATTATTGGTACTATCTGTGAGACTAAAAAGAGAAAGGTCTCTGGGGCCCAGGCCAGCTTTTAACTTGGCCAAATGCTAGACAGCTGGAAGATATTTTTAAATGTATTTTTTTTTCTGACTACTATTTCCAAGGGCATTCTCAATAAAAGTCTATTTTGTTTATTCCCTTAGTTTAAAAAATCCAGGCCTCGGCAAAAGCAACAAAGCCATAGAGAACAAGAACTGCTGGGAGAAGGAAACCAGTGATGGTTGATGCACAGTCTGAGTAGTTTACCCCTCCCAAAGCTAGGAGCCCTCTTTGTCCTGCTCTTTCTTTTCTTTATACTCTGCACACCAATGACAGACCAGGTCCGTGCCCTTTTTCTCTGTATGTTTCCCTAGCATAAAATGCAGCATAATTACACGTGCTAGTTACCCATAGAGCCACCAATGCTGTATGCACATATGTGTGCAGCTATTCAGAGTATATTCCAGCATATATCAACAGTAGAAGTGTGTGAATTGAGGACTAACTTGTATCAGACATAAGACTCTAGCAAGAAACCTGTATGGAAAGAAATTGTTATGTGGAGTCAAACCCAGGGGACAGAGTTCTCACCGAAGCAGTGAAACCCAGCCTCTTAGGTAGAGCATTGAACTCAAGGGAGTTAGACTCCAGCAGTTTGGCCCCAGATTTGTTTGATTCTGAGCCAGTTAGATAAATACACCAAAACACAGGTGCAGACAAATCAAAGCTCATGAGGATTATTTCCCCTCTTCTTCTACAAGGCATCTTCAACACTAGCATTTCTCAGAAACCAGTAGCTTCTTCAGGCAGCCACTGAAACTCCAGATCATCTCCTCTCTCCAATCAGCTGCTTAGTGATGAGTGGGCTATAAATTGGTGTAAGGACATTTAGAATCTTCCTCAAAAGCCACATGTTTCTTTATTACTAATACTAGACAGTATTTAATTAACTTTGGCATTAAGAATTATGCTGAGGCCAGAGCTGCTTGCCCCCATGTTAATAGAAGGTTTCCCATTGCCTTCACTGGATGTATTGCTAGTAGCCACAGCATGTTTTCTGCTACTGAGACTATTATTCATCCTCTATGCTTATGATGCTGCTTTCATGACAAAATTCAGAGCATGGTTGCGTAAAATATCATTTGGGCATACCTCTCTGGAGATGCATGGGAGAAAAAAAACACCACTAATGGAGTCATATCCTGGTATCACTGACTGCTTTTGCCTTAAAAAAAAAATTCACTAATAGCATTTTCCATATATTTACAACCGCTTTTGACCTTTCTGATCCCAGAGGGAAAAGAGCTATGGAAAACTATGCCATTTCAAGGAAGGGGTGTTTCTGAGCTGTACCAGTACATTTGGAAGAAAGGTTACCAGGCCAGAACATGCAGTTGCATTTTATCTAGAAGGGAGGTTTCCTTGCTAACGCATGCAGGCAATTATAATTAGTTCAAAGGGTTTTGGAATTCCAGCCTAATCTAAGATCATTGTTGGACATTTTTGTGAAGATATGTGGCAAGCTCTTGCACTCCGATTGTGCTGTAGATGTTTACTTGTTCCAGCCCTTCATCTAGGACCTCACTTAAATCATTACACGTTACAAAAGAACAGTCAGAATAGCTCCACCATATAAAAATGTTTTATATATAAAAAGGTTGGCAGCTTAAAAGGTCAAGTTAAGTGAAATACAACCATTGGGTTTTGTCTAACCAGAAGTCTCATATTTGGGTTTAAATACCCTAGAAGGTTGGCCAAATGTCCTTTATTGTGCTGTTTCACTTAAACATTTAAACACGCTTATGCTTATGAATCCTTACAAGGGTGACAAGCTAAGGCAGAGTGGGAGACTATGTTTGGTATTGGGGTTTTTTTATGTGTCAAATTTTGGATTAAATACTTCTTTGCTTCAGAAAGGGACAATAACTAGTCAGTTGTACTGACAGGGAATATCTAATAGGCATTGACTAATACTACCCAGATTTAAAACTTGCTGTTTCTGCAGATTGGCAAAGAGGTCCAAAGCAGCTAGAACATGTAATTCACGTTGCATTGTAATTGCTCTCAACGCATGAAACAATTTGTCTTCCTTCTAAACCGTGTTGGCTTTTGTAGAGTCGAGTCTCATATGGATGGTACAAAGAATTCAGAAAAGACCTAGCTGGACTGTTAATTCTTCAGTAGAAAGAAAAAATATGGCATTTGCATGAGGAAAATATGTTGATAACATAGCTGCAGAAGTTTTTATATGCTCTCCCCTCTACTCTGTTCTCGTGAGATGCCACCTAGAGTGTTGTGTCCAATTCTGGGGCCCCCAATGTAAAATGGATATGAACATGTTGGAGTGAGTCCAGGGGAGGGCCACAAAGGTGATCAGAGGGTAGGAGCACATCTGCTATGAGGACAGACTGAGAGAGTTGGGGCTGTTCAGCCTGGGGAAGACAAAGCTCCAGAGAGACCTTATAGCAGCCTTCCAGTACTTAAAGGGAGCCTACAGGAAAGATGGGGAGGGACTTTTCATCAGGGAGTGTAGTGATAGCATGGTTTCAAGCTGAGAGAGAGTAGATTTAGATTAGATGTCAGGAAGAAACTCTTGTGAGAGTAGTGAGGAACTGGAGCACATTGCCCAGAGATGTTCTGGATGCCTCATTCCTGGAAGTGTTCAAGGCTGTGTCTGATGGGGCTTTGAGCAACCCAATCTAGTGGACAGTGTTCCTTACCGGGGCAGGCAGTTGAACATGTAAGGTCCCTTTCAGCCCAAACAATTCCATGATTCCATGAAAGAGTCACATATTTACTTGTATCTGAATATAACACAGAGACCTAAGAAATCTTTTTTTTTGCTGCTCAATCTTACACTTGTTTCTGTCAGGTTCTTATATATTGAACAAAAATTTTCAGGAGCTCAGTGAATCCTCACAAGCTACAAAGATTTAGAATTATTTATATTTGTTCTGACAACGATACTCTCCAATGCCCCAACCACCTGCAAACCAAAATTAAAATCTTTGCTGGTACCCTGCTCCAAAAGCCATTCAGTTCCTCACAGTATGGATGAGTGCTTGGAGAGAAAAGGATACCAGGATCTAATCCCTGTGAGTCTCTTGGTCTCTTTGTGACATTTTATGATGTCACTGTGACCCTGCAATATCACTGTGATGCCAAGAATCCAGAGGCTTTTCCCCATAACTGTTCATGGTCTTCTTCAATGGTTACATATCTCTAGACCTGAAAGAGTCCCAGGGATCTGGCCCACATGCTACAGGGTACAAGTCTACTAGATACAGCTCAAGGACAGCTGGAAAGATATAATAGGGGTTTCTGCTGGGAGAGTCCCTCGCCAAGCATTCAAATAAACTGAGCTAATGAAAATGTCACTTTTTCTTGGCATCGATAAATAGCTGGCTGAAAAATAGGAGAAAATGAACAAGAATAACGTATGATATTTCGTGATGGATAGATGTTACCAGGGTGGTCCCACAAGATTTGTGCTGGGATCTGGGTATGTCAAAATTGTTAAAGGTAATCTGGACAAGAATGAGGCAAGAGGTTTGTGGGAGACAAAATTTTCTGGTATAATGAAATGTGCAATTGACTGCAAACAGCTATGGAAGGATTTCACAATACTGAATGATGAGATAATAAAATCACAGATGAAATTCAATGAAAATGACAAATGAAGTGTCAATAAATGCAAGTAAGGTGCATGAAGGAGAAAAAGAACTATCTATGTGACTACACACACAGTGATGAACTCTAAATTAGCTATTAGCTAGGGGAATTAGCTATTACCAATCTAGCAAGAGATCTGGGAGTCATTACGGATAGTGCTTTGAAAAGTCAGCTCCATGACAGTGAAGTAGCAAGTAGCACATTGGGACTGATTAGGGAAGGAACTGAAAATAAAACAGATAGCATCCTTGTAATATTATATAAATGCATGGTGTGTCTGTGTCTTGAGTACTACTGGCAATTTTAGGTACTCCTCTGGAAAAGCAAAGACACTGAGAAGACTCACAGATAAATGAAGGAGAGTAAATAGGTCAGGACATTTCTATGTGGAAAAAGAGACAATGGAACAAAGCACAGAGTAGGAATGGAGCTTTCTAATGGGAGTAGGAGAGTGGAGTAATAAGCATCTCCTAGGGGCTGACAGAAACTCTAGGAAAACTCCATATAACATCTGTCTCTGTCCACCTCTCTTATCAACAGAAATTTATTTTTTTCCTTTGTGGTAGCTGTTTGAGATATAACAGTTGCCTTGTAGCATTGTGAAGACAAGAAGCAAGCAGAACCAAAAGATCTAGGTCAGACTGGAGTCCTCTAAGTGAGCACAGAGCTGAACACCTACATCTCACTGGAGCCCAGTCTGGGCAGGTCAACGGTAATGCTGGGCTGCCAGGAGCCACGATGCTAAGGGTGGTGTGAGACTGAAGTTATCCTTCTCTTTGCAGTGCAGAGAGCAAGTAGGAAGGAGAGATCGATCCTGGCCTCAAGAGGAGTTCAGATGTTTTTGAAGAGACTCCTTAGAAGTTCGGGGGGCAAGCTGGGCAATGAAGAGTTATTTCTGGAAGCTGGTGCAAGCCCAGGACTGGCTTTGTTGGGCACTGGCATGCAAGGACTTGGTGAAGGGACAGAAAAGGTAACACTTCAAAGAAGGAGCAGGGGAGCTAATATACAGGCTTTATGTCAAAGAATGAAGTTACACAGGCGTATGTGACAGAAAAAGATAAGGACAAAGAAGAAAAGGGTAATAAATGGTCAAATATGAATACTCAGACAATCACATTAATTATCGTGTAGAAAATAATAGATAGTACAGGGAGGGCAATCAGGGTATAATTATTCAGTGTCTTCTATAAAGCAACCTGCGTAATGATCAAATGGCAGATTTAAAACAACCTTGCAGAAATACTTTTTAACCCAGAAGACATAATGATACTATGGAAATCACTATGAGATGTTGTGGAGGCCAGTGGAGTTCAAAAAGGAGCAAACAAAGAAGCAAAGAAGCAATGACCAACTTGGAAAAAGATTATGTTGTCAATTCATCATTTCAATTAGGACCACCTGTATCTTCCTCTGCTTGCAAAGCAGAAGTCACTAAGGCCCACCTTGGAGCCTAGTATGTCCATCACTGTTCCTTAACTTCCTCATGCGGAAAAGCACTGAGTGTGAGTGGGTATAATTTGTACATCGCAAAGCACAAAAAAAGCTATTTCTCTACACTACAAATTAGCCCTTTCTGTTTTCTTCTGCACAAAGCTGTAGGGACACCTAATGTAGCTGTTAAAGTACGATTAGTGGGAAAAGTGCTGCTTTATATGGAACCTCTCCATTTCAACCTTTGAAGTGGATTTCTTACAGTGAAGCATATGCTAATTTTGATGCTGACAACAAGGACAGCAAAATTAGGCCGTTACATGGCAGCCTAGGAAGTATTTAATTTGAACCTGAACATGGCTTGTTTGAAAGCCAAAAGCAAAACTTTTTAGGCTCATTGGGACTCCTACTGGTCTACTTTTCTTGAAGGAGGAACAGGACAGGTTTAGTCACTGAAGCGCTACACACTTTCCATCGAAACATTGAATGGTAAAAAAAACCCAACAAACAACTGGAGACTCCTACGATCAGTTTGTCCTAGTTATCTTGCAAGGAACTTCACAAATAAACCAAATGCTATAAGGTCTGTCAGGACATCACCATGTAAATCAATTCAGGGCACCTATACTTACAAGAGCTTGACAACTGCGTCAATCTAATGAAGAAGTTGACAATAAACTAGCCAGCGTAAAGCTAGTTCAGCTTCTCTATCTGGACATACTCAGGCTTGGTCATATGTGTTGCATACTTGGGTTCACGGTGACTTTCTTGGTCTTTAATTGGTCAACAATTAGCAAGCACAAGCTAAGAAAATATGTTAGGCAAAAGCTATATATCTTTGTCTGAGTGACAGTAGCAGTCAGAATCACCTCCTTGGAAATATATCCTAGATTTTGGAAAACGCCTTTGGATAAAGAATAATGACATGACTGTACGTCTTTCCCAGTAGCTGAAATCCCTGTTTTGACTCAATTAACCATTCAGATGAGGAAAGGGAGAGAATCTTCTTCCCTGATGGTGCAGAACTTAGGTATTTACAAGGGAAGCCTTCTTCAAAGAGCATGTGGTATCTATATTTTTACCACCCTGATTTCTAGAGGAGACAAACTTGATTTATTTCAGCGTGGTAGCTGCAACTTTTTCCGTCTGAAATTCTTAAAAATAGACTGATAAGATATTGCTGTGTGAGAGAGAAATAGATAATACAGCTAATGTCAAGATATACTTTTCCTGTATCAACATAATTATCGTGTTAATCCACAGTTAATCTGCCTGTGTATTCACTATTTCTTGGATGGAATTTGCCTGAGTTGCACAAAGAGTTTTCTTTTCTCTCTCTGTCTCCCCCTCCCTTTTCTCATAATAGTGTGGTTAGAAAGTATATTAAAATAGAAGAGCCTCAGACTGGCGTCCTTCTCCAAAGATCAATTGCAGCAATACACCAGGCGGAAAGCTGCCAATAACGGAGTAGGAGGACTTGGTGACAGGCTATATTACTCAAAACATGACGTGAGAGAGGAAGAGCCAAAGAATAGATCCTCTACTGTTGGAGAATGCAGGTCAGCAAACAACCAGGGAATGGACAGATGCTCTGCTTGCCCTCTGCCAGGCAGCAGCAGGAAAGATAATGTTGTTTTGGTTCTTCTCTAGCAGGAAGATTTTCCAGAAAAGAGTAAGGCTAGCAGCTGCTTCAACATAAGTTGTTAGAAACTTATGATTCACATTAGTTCTCTTGTGTTAGATAATTCGGAGACCGTGGAGAAAAATCCACATTTTTAAACTGCAATACTTTTTCATGAACTGGTGAAATGTACATATTCACTGATGTCACCAATACTCTGAATCTCATTTTAACAGATGTTTCTCCCACTTGCAACAAAGCCACAGATAAATCTAGTGAATACATGCCATTTATGAAGCTTTTTTGTTCCCATAAAAAGCAGAAGAAACAATTCTGTTTAGTGATTTTACTTTTTCAGCTCAGTCTCTTCTGAGAGGCTGCACTTTCTGAAGTTAGCAGCATGTTTTTGTGGACAGAATCTGCTACTAGAAGTGATAACGCCTGGTGTTTACAGTTACTGCCTGGGGTTGTTATGCAGAAAGGCTCTGGCTGATACTTGCTCCTACAGTGACCAAGGTCACTGCTGGATCTTGTGTAACATGTTGGGGGCACCAGGAAGTAAAAGGGCTCACAAAGAAGTAAAAGGTTGCACCTCCAGGGAGAAATGGACAGGACAAGTGACAAACAAGAGTATTCCATTCCATATATGTTATATTCAGTATAAAACCGAAGAATCACAGGAATTAATCTCTCTTGTTCTTCCTCTTCTTCAATAGTCAGATTCTGAGGAGGACTCCATCCAATCTTCTGCCTTTGATCTCAATCCTGAGCTCCAAAAAAATCCATCTCCTGTATCAAGTTCTCTTCTGCTGCCTGGGACTTCTTCAGTGCCTGCTTGCTCTGCAGCATCAGTGGTGATTGCTGTCGAAGGGGGAGTTTGGTTGAGTATCAGTTTTGTATATATTTTTATAAAGTTCATTATTTTTATTATTTCTTTATTGGTACTATTATTGTTTTATTAAAGCTTTTTTAATTTCCTTTTCCAGTCTGAAAATGTCTGCCTCATTCCTTTTCCCTTCTCATTTGAGGGGGGAAAAGGGGTTAGAGAGTATCTGTCAGCATTTAGTGGCCAGCCCAGCCCTTGACAGTCCTAAAAACAATGTGACCCATTGAGGATGTTAACATAGTTAGGAGAGAGTACCTGGCTCTGGATCATGGCCAGGAGAGAGTGATTTAATTGATCTCCATCCTAGATTTCCTGAATGTTTCCTTGCTGTCACTACTCCTCAGTTCTTTCCCCAGAAAGTAAAGGTAGCACTCTCCTACCTTCTGGGATGTTGGCAAGGATAAATATATTGAACATGTGTAGGTGCTATGGCACAGAGAGGGAATTTATAAAAGCATCTAAAATGGACAGTCTATTCTTCATTGGAACATACGCGACTCTTGGATATGACAAGCACTTCCACCGAGAAGCAGTGATCCATATTTGGCAGATGGAAGCAGAGTGATCAGGCCAAATAACCCCTAGAACAAGATCTATAATATGTTGCAAAGTATTAATCAATGCAATGCTCTTCTGCTCACCTTAGATGGTGTAAACTTAACACCATGTGTAAACTTAACAAAAGTAGAGTGCTGGTGGATTTACCTTAAAGATGACTGTTCAGTGCATTAAATACTGCACTAGAATAAGTCAATACAGCCTTAGTGAAAGTATACTGAACAGCAACACTTAAAGTATACTTCATGTCTAAACAGGTTAGAGAAAGATACTGTTTCTTCTGTATAAATTTATAGGAAAGAAAAATATTTCTCCTCAAGCAGAAGCCCAGAATAAATATATACTTCCCTAGGTTTGGTACAAGTAAGTTAATTAACTTTAACATATTTTAGACAGAATATTAAAAGAGAGAGAAAAATAAAAGCAGAGAGAGAACAATTATGCGATTTGGTTTACTACACTGATTTTTCTTGAAGCTGATATTCTAGTTTAGATCAGCAAGTTTTGCAGTGCAAACAATCGAAAGCAGGAACAAGGCTTAGTCATAAACATATATGTCTTTCCAAAGCGCTTTCTCTGATTGATCTGTATTTTCTCTTTCTCGGCTGAACAGTGACAAAATACTCAAAACAATGTCTATCAATTTCTAACAATTTCTATTTTCTAAAATGCTTTCAGGGAAGGGTGACCAAGTGAAGAATCTTCCCCTCAAAACCAACCCATCTCTCAATGGCTCTGGTGTCCAGGTCCCCTTGGGCAGAGTTTGCTGCTTTAGTTGGAGAGAAGTGATACCGTAAGCCAATTCCACTCACTGTGTTTCTCAGTTTCGTTGGAAAACTCCTGCTAGAACAAATAGTCTTCCTGATGTGTGTTGCTGTGGTCTGACAGTTTTCTCCAGCTGTGTGAGGTATTTATTGTGGTACTGTGTGCCCCAGAGTTCAGAGGCAAACGCATAGATCATACTTGTGGCTGGTTCCACTTTCCTCTTACAATCTCTGACAAGGCAACAGAAGTGGAGGGGCTAAGGATGCCGCGATGGTATACACCACCCACTGTCTGCCAAAATAAACTCTCCTCGCAAGTGGACAAGAGGAAAGCAAGTGAAGAACTGTGTCATGGACCACAGTTTTGCATTGAAGGGATGTTTCCTCAACTGTTTACATATCATTCTGCAGACCCACACACACCAAAGGTATGGGTCTAAAATCCTGGTGAGCACATGGTTTACTCATCCATACAAGCAAAATTTTTCTTTTCTCTTAGCCCCCAAAAAGTGCCATTTTTTCTTGTGAAGGAAGTGTTCTTCCAGAGATAACCAGGGCATCATCAAACAAGTGTTAGCAATTTTGCATGCTGAAAGGAGTAGATTTCCTCTCGAGAGTGAAACTGGGATCCTTACCTGTCCAAACGTGTGTTCCTTAGAAATATCTGAATCTAGCAAAGCTGAACACATAAGTAGAATTTACAGGTCTTTCTGACATACTGTGTATTCTGAAAAGTTGCAATAGATGTATAGGTCTTGTTGTCTGGATGAAACACTAAGAATTACAGTTGCTCTACTGAGGCAGTTGAACACCAGGAAATCTTTTATGCCAGAGGCTTGGACTTCTGAAGTGGATGGTGCTGGTGGTAGTTGCTTCAGAGGTATGAGTTGCCCTCCACAAAACAGGTGTGAAGATGTTCTTTTCCACAGCCAGCTCCATCTTCCTGCAGTGCTTTATCAAGCACTTATGACACCTTAACAGGCTGCCAGCGCATCCTTTGCCATGCCAGGGACACCCTCAATAAATGTTACCCAGCTGCTAAAGCCTTTGTGTAGCTGATTCTTGAAAACAATAATCCCAGGATTTTGTAGACCTGGCTAAATTAATGGTTTACAGGAGTCCAGAAATTGCCCATGAAGACCTGAGGTCATGACCAGAGGCACTATCTGAATCCCAAATAACCCCAGGCTTTGCAAGAGTCTATGTTCTATTATATATTTTGTTGACTATTAAAAATCAATTGTAAATATAAACGAGGAGGGGTAATTGGATTTCGCTCACTAAGTTTAGTAAACACAAAAGATCGCTACAAATTAGCAAAACAAAGTTATCATATGCTCATGTCTTGGTTTCAACACAAGTGCCACACCAGCTGAGAAAGGGACAAGTTCGTGTGACAGAATGATGATTTATCCAAATGTATAACCCATTTATTGACTACAAAAATCCTGAACTGCTTTCTGATGTCCATCTCCTTATTTTATAAGCACAAGGGAAAGAAAAATGCAATAGCACCCATGACAACAAATAGAAGAGGAATTTTCTTTAATTTTCCTTAGAGTAAAAGATAAATATATAAACTGGGAAAATATGTACAAAGAATATCCGTCCAATAGACCAAGAAACCTTCTTCTCAGTGATACGAGAAATATGAAAAGGAGTTAACTGAGCTACAGGTCATGGAGAGTTCAACTGACATAAAGGGCAGAGTAGTTGAAGTTTACCTCGGAGTTTAGAGCAGCAATAGTAAACTTTAATAACAGTAAAGTGTTTAATACAAACACCACCTTAACTAGATCTACAGCTACAGGACTGAGCTATTGATCTCATAGCATTATATTGATGCATTACAGCTGCAGGGGACAGGAACACCTTATTCTAGGCAACAGCCAGCACGCTGCCATGTTGATTTAGCATCTTCCTAACTGCTATCCTTTCAATACGTGTAGTTCCAAATGCAGAGAGTACATATATTCTCCATTTATTTCTTTTCTAAACTATCATACAACAGCTGAGTGAGTTTGCAGTGTCAGCAACATGCACAGTTATGCATTCTTTGATGATAATTTTTGGACTGTGTCTCTCCTGTTTTTCAACGCTTTTTTGCCAATTTCACTTCTAGCAAAAACAATGGCATCATACAGATTAATTAGGATCTCGAAAGGAAAGAACTTCTGTTGTAGCAATAGGTACAGAACAGTAACAGCACTGAGATAGTTTCTGTGTCTCACAGCTTCACTAGTTCCCTCAGCTTTGAGCTAATGTGAAATGTTATGAGACCTGACTATTCCAGAAGAATAATTCCCCTCTTTCTTCCAAACCTGTTTAAAGGACTTTAA
This sequence comes from Trogon surrucura, assembly GCA_020746105.1. Classification (NCBI taxonomy): domain Eukaryota; kingdom Metazoa; phylum Chordata; class Aves; order Trogoniformes; family Trogonidae; genus Trogon; species Trogon surrucura. The sequence continues at coordinate 50,208,210 of CM036619.1, forward strand.
ATAAATTCACAGCCACCCACCCTGCTCCTCTGCCTTACCGCACATTGTGTTGGTGTGCAAGTGCTGCCCACAGAGTGTTTAAGGCAAAGATGCTTAAATAACCTGGCTTTCTGCAGCAGCCCCCATGCCTGAGGCTCTGAGATCAGAGGTGTTATCCTCCCCAGGCACCCTGCCTGGTGTTCCACCACCTCTCCCACCATTGTGTGAGTCACCCCTGGAATGCACGGACGAATTCCTTGGACATGTCGTCTCTTGAGTCCCCCTTTCATCACATCGAGGATGGAGACAGGTGTTAAGTCAGTGTTAGCACCCACCATACTGAAGCTGCTGGTGGGAAAAAACAAGAAGAAAAAGACAATATCGCTTTTGTTCAGACTATAATTTCCATGTTAAGACAGAACCTTTGTTGCTTTTTCATGTTCAGTCATTTGTCACAAACTCTTTGCACTCCATCCCCTGTTTTGGATGTCTCCAGAGACTAGGATGAACCTTTCTTGCCCCAGCGACTAGGAAATTTGCTAGCTGCACAGTGTAACAGAAAAAAAAAACAAAATTTTGGGCATGATTTAGAGGGATTTTACTCCCTCTATCAGAAGAGGCAGGTCCTTCTCCCATTATCCACAAGCCTTAAGAAGCAGAGGACACTCTTGAGCACCTTGCACAGACGTAACTTTAACCTTGAAAGTGTTTGTTTCTCTGCATTGTGTACCTTAAAATAATCATGTTGAAATCTTTAGTATATGATAGTTTTCAACTTTGCCTTGTTATCTGTTTCTCATTTTCTACTGCTCACAACATGAATTTCATTTACAGTTAGAACACCTTTGGAAACATTTTTACAGTTATGTTTCCACATCCTAAGCAATTCATTGAAACACCAGCCTTTAGTGCAATAAAATCCATGAGAAAGTAAACAAGAATCTCTATGTGAATTGTAATATGTGCGCTGTTGAACTCACATAGAAAGAGCATGTGTAACAAATTTAGGATTAAAGCCAAAACCAAAGGAACGTGCATGATTTTCAGTCATCGTCAATTGTATCAGAGCAGCACAACACATCCCACCTGTAAACTCTGAACAATGATGAAATTTTATGGAAGCCTCCTTTCCAGTTTCTCAGCACCTCTTCCAGCCTCCCTTCTTGGACAACACAGAAAGTCTCACTCCTAGACTTACCAAAGCTCTGCAAAGCAAATCAGACCATTGCAATTAGATGCATCAACTTCTTGACACCCACCAGCTTTAACTTTAATCTCCTCGATGTGTCTCTCAGCTCTCCAGGTACCAGTGGGTAAGGTAAAATCTCCTTGCTTCTATCTGAATGCTCTGTGAGAGGTCTTTAGCCAGGCAGTAAGCTAGTCCCCCCCGGATAGCTGAAGTAACAGCTACACTGTGGGTGGTACGACAAGTCTCCAGGCAAGGACAGACTTGTGCATCTGGCACATGGAGTGATGTCTGTGGTGACTGCTCCATCATTGTGGCCTTGACTGTCAGCAACAGCATTTTGCCCCAAAATAGCAGTATCTTGGCGTGTCTCTGAAGTCGGGGCTCCCCAGACATCTGCTTTATTTAAGGTATTGCCAGAAGAGTCCTAAGCCAAAGTAATTACAGCCTGAGGGTAGTTATGCTAACCCATGCCTGTCTGTATTCATCACCATGCTCAATAGTACCTCCACCACGCTGTCACTAGGAAAATGGTATTGGCTGTGTCACGAGAAGTGGATGCATAGTGGGAGGAAACTGGGGGAACACTGTGAAATGCATAGCTCAGTCTCTGGTCTGTGTCGTCTCCCTGCAGACCATTATGGAGCAGCAGAATGACGCACGGTGGTTTCACTCAACCAGAGTTCCTTGATGCATTTATCTAAACATAGCCATGTGGCACAGCAGTAGCTTATTCAGCAGTTGCTAATACTTACTTGCACACTACTTGTGCAATAGGGGATGCAGATCAGTTAGTGCAGGATACACAGAAACCACACGAGGTGTCAGGTGTGACCATGCCTGAGGTTGCTTTGGTCGAGCCCTTTGCCTGCCCCAGGCCCTTGGGTAGATGTAGAAGATTGGGTCTACACCCTTCCTCCCCCACAGCTCCTGAGCTAAGTTCTGGCCTGGGACAGGAAAGTATAAAATCTTTTGTTCAAAGCTGGACTTCAAGACCTGAACTTGCAGGGAATTAGCAACCTGAATGTATACTTGAACCCAAATTTCCAGGGTGTGGGCTGAAAAAAAAAAAAAAAGGATTGAGTTAGAGTAGATCCAGTGTTATTGCTAAGCTAATTTATGAAGTTGAGGTGACGGGGATCCAGCTTGCCTGACTTTCTGAGTGATGTTTCTGAGACTTGGCCTTTTGCCCTGACCTGCTTTTTGTCTTATAAAGACTAATTTTCATTCTCTCTCCTTTCTCTCTTCCTTGTCTTTTCAACATACCACTAGCATGTTTAATACATTTTAAATCTTTACACGTAAAAAATTTCAAAAAAAGATTTCTAGGCTGACAGTCTCTCATTGTATCTGTCATCTCCTATTACTCTCTGTGACATGACAGACCCTCATATGAATATGATGCATTATGACACGACACATGACACCAGTTACCCAACATTGTACCTCATTAGAGGAAACTGTAAAGGCATAAACCAGGGTTGAGCCCTTTCTGTTAATCTCTTGTTCCTTTTATTACCATCATTAGTAGTTCATGTGGTTGTTTCAGGTTTTTTCCCCCATGGTCAGTCTCTTAACTGTTTTTGAGTATACACAAGAAACAAAAAAGGAAAAAAAAAACCACCTGAAAAACCCCCATTGCATTCTTTTCTCTGTGAGCACAGAAAGAAAGTCTTTTGAGATGGGCCTAGTTGATCCCTTCTCAATATCTAAAATGAAAATAAGAATTTGTATATCCCGAACAGCACATCCTAAATTTAATAATTTCTTGACCACAGAAGTGGTTGATCAGAACTACTGTTGCCCAGACAGGAAAGAATCATGATGAGAAACAGCTGATTTCACTTTTAGCCACTGTTTGGGAAAAAAAAAAGATAGTTCTCAGATAACATGTTTTCTGTCAAAATCTGCTGGAGAGAAAAAATGAAAATACTGGTGTAAGAAAGAAAGATTATTGTTGCCGTTGCTTCTATTGTGATGCTTGATAAATGACATCTCTGACTTTTTCTTTCTAATTTTTACCTATCAAATACCAACTCCTAATACAGCAGAATGAGCCTGCATCATTGTCTTGCAAAACTGTGCGTGGAAAGAAATTGAGGCCAGTTTCTCATCTGTTTCTGTGGAGCTCATAAGTTCCAAGAACGAGAAGCAGCTGTTATGAAGATGGAAATTTATTTGCCATAGTAGATAAGCCTTAGCTTGATTTTCAGTTATCCCAGCTGATGCTGCCTCTTTGCGTTCAGGTGAGCACTCTCTGAGTTGTACTAAACTGTGAGACCTGGGTAACAAACTGCTGCTCGGTGTGTGGTGACTACAGCTCATGAAACACCAAGGCTGTCTTTCTATGTTTTGTGAAATGTTAGTAGCAGAGAAGGTGAATGAGAAATGGATGTTTATAAAACTGTAGGAAGCAGTAGGAGGCAAATCAATCAACACCAACATCCAGATACAAGTTGCTAGCTCCTTCACTTACGTCAAAGTCAGTGGATACAGCTGCAAACTATTACACAGACAGTATTTCCCACTGGATAGAAGAGTGTGTGCATATACCTCAGGTGTCTGAAGATATTTCAGAAGAATGTCATAAAACATTCCACTGGAGTTCACGGAATCAAACCAGTCATGACTGACAATAACCATGCACCTGATGAAAGCAAAAGTTTGCATCCCCCAAATACACATTTGTCTCAGTTGACGCCTTTAATGTCCATCTCACTGAGCAAGCTAGAGATTAAGTAATCATGAAAAAAAACATGCTAAGTTGAATCATTTATGCTGGAAGGATCCTCTACTGACTACACACATTGGGGTTTTATTGTCACACCTCGTGGTCCAGTTACTGACTTTCCAATTTCTAGACAAATATACTCTGCAAAGCTGATTTTATGGAAATGCCAGATGTTATACTGCAACTCAGCGGAAGAAATCTGAGGCACTCACTTTGACTAATTGGTACAACCAATTGTGTTAGCATGTGTTAACATGGAAAAGATTAGTGATATCCTCAAAATCCTCAATGAAAATTATTTCTGAATATTTCATTGTGTATTTCTAAATTCTGCTAGGGAAAAAACTATGAAGACCTATAGAAAAGCTACTAACCTTTTTCACTCTGCTGAGCTTTTTATCGTCTATGTTTGTCAGAGCATCTGACGACTTTGACAGTCCATTATAAGGAATGTGTACGTTTTTAAATGTGTATATTTTTTGTCTTTAAGTGCCCCAAATAAGTAGTGAGTTAGCAATATAAAAATCTTTCTCACTGCAGAATACATATTCTCCATTTATAATGGTTTTCTTTTTGACATTGCAGGTGTTAAAAGTTAACACAGCAGACACCTCCCTACTGAGGTGCCGATAAATTCTATGTTACAGGAGAACTCATTCTGCATGTGTGCATGGACAGCCACCAGCTGCCAAATAATCCATCTGCAGGATCTATTTCCAACACCACAGTCTTCCTTCACTCAGACAATCCATTCTGACCACGGGAATGATCATGGACAGCTACACTATCTAACAGAGCTGTAATCTCTTGTGACACATAATGTTTTTGGATCTGTGGCTTTGGGCTGTTTGAAAAAGCAGATAGTTTTGCATCTTTAAGTATCTAAAGGCACTGTCTACTTTCTTAAAATCTTTTCTGCTGCTACATAACCTTACTAAGTACTTAGGTGTCTGGAAGACAAAATTCACCAAGAGGTGTTACAGTTAGAATTGCTCTCCATTATTTTCAGGTGCCCCATTAGACGTTCAACCTCTAGGTAGGTGTTCTGGTTCCCCACTAAATGACCGATTCCTGGTAAGCAGGACAAGCTCAGCTAACTGGGTAGCAAACACCAAAGAGACAAAAGCAGGGCTTAAAGGATCAAAGATGAACCTGATTAATTTTAGGTCAGAAAAAGCCATTTCTTTATCAGGATTTATGGCCCTGAATATCTTCTGAAAGCAGGCTAGGTCAGAAGAGGTTCTGTGATGGGAAATAGTGTGATGCCAATGGGTATACTGCTAGACAGTGGGTTAGCACCTGGACACCTAGCTATCAGCAGACTAATTTAGTAGAGTAATGAAAGAAATTACCTAAAAGGCACAGGTTTCCATTCACTTTGGAGCCAATGAAAAAACTGTAGGGTTCAATAAGTCGAAAAAGGATGAAAACACTCAACTGAAGTCCTGCATTTTTCTTCAATACTAAAAAGACCAGATATGGATGTGTGTCTCAAGCAACTAATCCCAGATCCAGCTCCAAGACAGACATCATGATTTACGATCAAAACAAAGACATGCGTACTGCTCAGAAGAGGAACCAATTTCTAGCAAATACACTTCTTGCCTACTTTCTCTGCATTTTGCTTCCACCTAGTATAGGCCAGTTGAGAGTGGCAAACATGCTGCTGATTTGTACCTAAACTACCAGCTGCCCCTCCACACAACATTTAGGTTGTCTAGCCCAGGATAATTCCACGTGCTAGGAAGCCACATAAGGATTAATCATGCAGCAGTGCCTGAAGCACAATGCTCTTGATCAGACAAGTATTGTAACAAGAGCCTAATCCATGGCATAGTGAAGTCACTGGAAATATTTGCACTAATACAAATGCACTGAATTAGGACTTGAAAATCTTTGAGATAGATATTGCTCTTGAAGTACAGGTCTTTTGTTAATGATAATGATATCTTTATATCTTTAGAAACAAAACCAAAAAAAATATCTTTGGAAAATATGTCCTCATGTCTCACATTGATTGACACCATATATTCTTCACTATAGGTTGATGTACAAGTAGAATATAAGGATGAGAGGCCAAACTGGTTTTTGTATCGTTTAGGTCTATATATTTCTCTCAAAATTAATAAAACGTCATTTTATTGTATCTCTTTATGAGTTACTTCTACATTCTTTCTGAACCCTCAGAAGCCTGATACCCTAACCATCAATCCATGGCTTACATGCCATTTTCAGATCTTTCTTACATTAAAAATTAATGTGCCGATTTCAGTCATACTCATTCAAAATGAGTTAATGATACTTTTGCAAAAAGGTACTGCTTAGTGCCACCTGAGCCACATAAAAAATGAGGAACACTGAAGCACAACTACCTTAAAAACAGATTTCAGTATCTTTACTCAAAAATTGTGGTGTGCCTTATGCTGTAAGTAATCACAGGGGTGGATTTATAAGAAAGAAGGTGGAGGGGATGCGAGAACGAGAGAACTATGGGTGTTAATCAGCATGACATGAGCTCTTGATCATGCAAGTACAGGTTGCAGAGGCCCCAGGTAGCGCATGGTAGACCTAGCCTTGAATAACACTGGTGTAAGGGGACTTGCTGTGGGGAAGAAGGGATGTTGCAGCAGCGTCCATTCATTCAGTGGGGCTGGAGAACCCAAAGGATAGCTGACTTATTGTCCAAAGAGCAATTTAAAATTGTTACCCCTGTCCCAGTGCTGGCTACCCATCCAGACCCTCCTCAAAGACTTTTCGTCACCCCTTTCTCAATCACAACCATTCTGCCTACATCTGCTTGATGGTAGGAGAGAGGAAAGCAAGAGATATGAGGAGAGCGTGTCTTTAAGATCTGCCTCCTGCCAGTTGAAACCACTCATTTTCTTTAAAACCTCCTTTGAAGGAAAGATGATCTTTTTCTATTTGTTCTCAGTAAGGGCTGGGCTGTGGTGCAGGTGCAATGCAGCTCTGGCATCAGCTAAGCTCAAGAGACCAAAAAGCAGCTCTCAAGGGAGGGAGCCCTAGGAAGACAGTTGAAATCCTAGAGGCAGAAAAAGTCTGCCCCAGGCCCTAAGTTACCTTCAGTTTTAAGGTGGCCTTTTCCACTGCAAAGGCCTGGCAGAAGGTCTTCACCACTGTTTTAATCTACAACATCCGGAGGAGTTGGGTTACTAGAGAAATGTAGAAACTGTTGCTTGTTGAGGTGGTCTCTCTGCCAGCTTTATTTATCTAAGAGGGTATCAAGGATGCTGAAAACAGCCTGAAGGGGGATAATGAAACTGAGTTTTAAAGGCATGTGACAATGTTTGTGTAATTCAAACACTATTCCTGCATACCATAGCAATTTCTGTTCCTGTACTGCCCTGTATATCAGCCAGATATCACATTGCGGGTAACGGAAGACTTGGAAAGAATTAGGGTGTGGTACAAAAGACAAGCACAAGCACAAGCCTGATGTATCAGCTTGTATACAAGGACGTGCAGTACAAAGCTGCTTTGACCGAGGGGCACCAATATCGTCTCCCAAGGACACTTGCCTGGAGTTACCCCTCCTTGCGTGTGCAGACATGTTGCTAGAAAATCACAATATGCTCGGGCCTGGATTCAGCTGTGCCCTGGCCTGAGGGCAGCAGGAAGGGAAGCTTCACAGCCAGACAGCTGTCACCCCCTCTCCTGTGCCTGCTAGGTGGTGACAGTGGGGAGGACTGTCCCATTGGTTCCATTCTCTATAAACTTATTCTGGCAGGTGCTGCTCAGTACACCAAGACTTTGCTGCCCCCATGCAAAGCACAATCCACGTTGCTAGAAAGCTATCACTCTAGAAAATGCTTGCCTTGTTTTTTTCCAGGGGGGGACAGGCAGGTGGGGAATAGAGTAGAGCCACAGTGCAGCCCATGATGGGCTCCTGGTGGGTCTTCAGGACAAGAGATTGAAGGAGCAGGACTGCAGGGGACTGCAGCTAAAGAGAAATGAGCTGAAACCTGAAACATCCTCTTGCCTCCCTGTTCTGATTTCAGCTCTAGTCTGGAACAGGAAAGCCTTTGCTATAGGATGCTGCCTGCCTAAAATGGACCAAAGCCTGGATAAGAATTATCTTGCTGATCTTGCCCTGGGTGATGCCCACAATGTTTTATTGAAACTCCTTTGAACATACAGTTTAATTGTTTCCTCTTGCGAGCAAGACAGTGAAGACTCAATTAAATGGATTTCTTTTCTGTTCACAGTCTTTTTCTCTAACTGGCACTAGTCCTATTGTAGCAGGGTCTCAAATACTAACAAAGTACAACGATGTAAAAATATATGTCATCCTTGCCTTTTACAGAATATATTGGGAACATATTTTTAGAGTTAGATTTTATAAAAGCTTGTGTTTACTTTACTTAAACTTTGGACCAAACAAACCCAACAAAATCCTTATAATACCAACAAAGAGGCAGCCAGATATAAGGCAGAAAAAGGAAGAAAAAAGGAAGCACTAAACTTATTGTAATGCTGTAGTACATGCAATGTAATCTGTTCCCTCTGACATCAATAGGATTTAAGCACACTTAGTGCAATAGGCTCCTTTTAAAGCTTTTGCATGTGTTAAGGCAGAATTTACATGTTTCAATAGCTGAGCTTTATTAAGATAAAGTTTTTAAAAGTATAAGTAGAAAAAACAGAGTTGTTGCAGTACTGGGGAAAGAGTCTAGCTGTATCGTGTCCAGAAGCATTTGAACTGAAGGATAAATTAAAAAAAAACTGTGGAAAACAATAGCCCACTACAATGGCAAAATCCGTCAGCTGAAGAAAGCAGGGCAGACATGGTCAAGGCATTGTGCTTAAAGGATATCCATAAGATACACATATACAGTAACAGAGAGTGACATTCTTCATGTTGTATCAGTTTAAAAATCCAGATAGATCTAGATATAGATGTCAGCTACCAGGACAACCAGGCTTCATCGCCCATGGACATCAGCACAGCCAGCACCTGTCTGCTCAGCAGGTTGTGTGCCTCGTGGTGAAGGGATAAACATCATCTGCTCCTGGGAGCCCCTCGCCACCCCCATGCACCAGCAGCCCTGCAGCCCACCGCGCGCCTCCCACCAGGCTGCACCGGCACATGGAGTGCAGTCAGGGGAGGCAACTTATAATTATTTGGTGCAGATTGCAGATGGTCACTTCATTAGCGCTGATACAGAGCCACCCCTCACGAGGCATGGGGTCGCCTTTGTCCCTTCGTAGAGGGCGATGGCTTCCTCCTTTTGGTCTTTCAATGCCTTTCCCAGGACTTGATCCGGGGAGGTGCTGAGCAAGGTCTCTTCTATTAAAGAAGTAGAAAAGATCAAATTAGCAGGCCTTTGGGATAGACACTTGAAAAGGAAATTAGAGAATAGGATTTCTGCATCGTAAAATATTAGGGACAGAATGTATTAAATTGCTCCTAAATGGTGACAAAGGCGATCTGTTTTACTGTCTGTTTTATTAATTGTTTTAACTAAAGGATGCGTCTCTCTCTTGTGGGGTATTGTCTGTTAATTCAAAAAAGTACAAATATTGCTGATGCGTTGTAATTAGGCTACTACGCTAATCTTTAACAAAATAATAATCAAGTTATGTATTTTGTCCTTCCAATATTTATTTACTTGTTAAAACCAGGCCTTTTATTGTGAGTGGTTTCATACATTCTTTCACCAGTCAAGTCAACATTACTGTCTTTTTTAAACAGCTGTAAATCTCTTTGATTGGGACTTGAGGCTGGAATCATTCGTGCTGTGTTAAACTAAACTGTCTTATCTCCTTGAGTGCTATGCAGCCTCTAGCATGTCCAGAACTGCATCTGCCCATGGCCTAAGGAGGCCAGTATTTGAAAGCTATTAATAAAGACATTTGGGGAGGAGACAGAGACACGCCTTTAACCCTCAGCGCAACGCGTTAGAAGAGATGACAGAGTCGGAGAGGCATACTTTTTCATTTTCCAGGACAGGGGTTATTTCTTTTAAATAGGGACAATCAGTGCCCTGCAAATAACCCACTATTTTCAAAAGAATGCTGAACATCTGTACCACAAGACTGAAGGCTAACCCAGATAAAGGTTTCAAACCAAATATGGGAGGATGAAAAATAAAACTGCCATGAAGCTGGCCCTCATCAGCCACAGAGCAGGGAGACCCGCACCTCTGGCAGCTCCTCCTGCCCTTACAAGCCCCACAACTGCTGAACTCCAGGCAGAGAGGAGATCCTCCCATGGGCTTGGAGAGCCCTGGAAGTTTCCATTGTGCTCAGGCAAACAGAGAAAATATAAATCACCTCTACATGGGGACAGGACTCCCCTTGCACAGGGGAGCCCTGTCTTCCGACTAAGGCAGAACCTGCTCTTTTGATGTCAAGGTGCCCCAAAGTGAGTTTCAAACTGGTCCCATCATATCTTAGTATTAGTCAGGAACTCAAGTACTACTGTAATGTGGAACATATAGTTCCCCATGAGGCATGAAATTTCAAAAAACAGGCTTATTTTTCCATTTCCCCTATTTCGATGTACATAGTGAGGAATGAGCGCTTGGTGAAAAGCCAGATTTCTGAGGGAGGTAGCATTAAGAATCTCCTGCTGGGCTGCTGGGAACAGGTGGCAGTAACTTCCTCAGCTATCCCAAAGTCTGGCATCTAAGTCTCTGTATGGCCAATGTCGAGAACTGGGGAACATCCAGAGCAAAGTTATGGCATCCATTGTGGATATCAATCCAGAAGGTGGCTTAGTTTCTTCCACTGTGTCAGGTGGACAGGGGACCAGAGACACAACGCCCCTCCAGCTTCGACAGAGATGAGTTTCACTCACAGCAGCGTCCTGGGGCTTTGCCACATTGGTCTAAAATGTACCTCACAAAACTGGGGTGGATCCAGGGAAGGGTAGCTGGGAGATTGCTCTAGAAAGCAATGTGGTTTCTGGTTTTCCTGTGAATCAGGTCTGCTGGGGATATTACCTTTCTGGGGCTGAAGGCATTGGTGACATCTACCAAATGAGTTGTACTCTTGTGTCCGCACACTCCCTACCCCTACATCTCTACTCTCAGGAGCTGTCTGTTTCTCACAACTGACGAAATTGAACCACAAGTTTCTCTCAGAGGCTATGTTCAGAGGTGTCTGCTTCCACTCCCTTCCACCCTGGCCTACTCGTATTTAACATCAGGCATTCAGGAAGGACTGTGTTCATAGCTAGAGGAAAGGCAAGCACGTTATCACACTGCAAGGCAGAGTATGTCTTCGCAGCTGTCATTGCTTATTACTGTAGAAGAGGGAAATGTCCCTCTCTCTTTGAAGCCAAGATTTGGCCTCAAATTTCCTTTCTGTTGTAGCCTCTGCAGCAGTGAAAACTGAACAATCTCCATTCTCTTGGCTGCCACAACTGACTTTTGGATCTCCAGCGATACCCACCAAACTAAAAAGAAAATCCAAGTACTACCCCTTACAAACATCCTCAGGGTGCACAGCACTGGTGAGACGCAAAGGGCAATCCTTGCCTTTGAGAAGAGCAGCACCTCTCTCAAAAGAAAGGTTCAAGAATGCACTATAAGTTCTTTCAGAGGCAAATATGACAGTTTTCTCACTGAGACAAACTTTACACCTGGTATTTGATGTCTATTTAAATTAGGAATCGTTCTGAGTTCTTGGGTCAGTTACCTGTGTGATAAGGATAAAATACATGATAAATTGAAGTCATACAAAAACCACAGTATCTACTTCAACCTGTCAAAGTGTTGCCATGCAAAAATCTCAAAGTGATGGGATCTACTTCTTCAATGCTAAGACTGGAAAGTCCCAGTGAAATCACCACTGCCTGGACAGCACATAAATGGGCTCACTCAGCAGGCCTTCCATTTCTGCCCTCACCCAAAATCTCAGAAGGATAGTATTGTCGTTCATTTTCCTGGCCTCCAAAATTGCCTTTGGCTTTTCCTCCCGGAACATTCTCCTTTGTCAAAATTTTTTTCTTGCCAGAGAAATCCCATTACAAAAAATGAAAGCCTCATGAATCAATGTTGCAGTTCTAGTAGGTCTAGCAATCCACTCAAATGAAATGTGTGACGATTTTCTTGCAATTAAAAATGTCATTTTTTTTATACAGAATTCTGACATTTTTGTCCAAAACCAAATGTTTCTATTTAAACTGAAAAACTATGAAGATAGGAAATTGCAGTTAGGACATGAGGGGGCTGTGGTGAGTCTTCCCACAAAATATATGCTGTCTTCTGACTAACAGTTTCTCGTATTTTTAAAATTCCCATCACCACCCTAACTGAGCAGCCTGAAGTTCGGATCACATTTAGTTTCATTTCAGAAGTGCTAAAGAGATTAAATACCTTGCAGATTGGATGATATTGCATGATATGCCCTATACATGATCATACAGAAACTGGAGCTCAGCTTCCCATTAATTGTTCATTGAATCACTTTAAATAGGCTCTGGATACAGGCTGAGATGTATTAATAATACTTTATTGTATTTTAACTCACTTCTGCTCTTATTAACTTGTTAATTTGTTTTAATGAATTATTTAGCTTTTCTCATAAGATTTATTAATGTGTCAAACCATATTTTCACCTGTAGTTTTATATTACATCTGTAGGTGAGAGGAAATACCAAAGAAAAAAAACTGAAATAATTTTTGTAGAGTATTTTTGTTCCAGTTGTACTATGTTTTGCAATTTATTATTACTATTTTCCTGCCTTACTCCTCACAAGTAAATTAACCAATGAGTGCCTAAGGACATCTAGCACATGTTCAGGGTTTGTGGCATAGGAATGGATAAACAAAAGATGGTAATATTGGCTAATAGAACATCACATCCCACAAGGGGTTTTCATTTATTTTATTTGTAAAGTTCCAATAAGCAATATTAACCCTTTAAGTGAACCCGTGAAGTTTAGGGCAGCAAGACATAGGCTGTCTGGTTGCAACTATTTCTTCCCAATCAGCTTGCAATTGAGTGCAAAGTCATGCTGTCTTGTAGTTATCCTACACTCCTCTGCCTTCAAGATTACCTGCAGTGTTAAACATCACAACAGTCCTGGGCAGAATTGGCACATGAATTTTGTGCTAGAAGCCACAGCAGCTCAAAAGAGGATGAGGAAACTGGTGAAGCAGTGATTATTTCCATGCAATCAAAATGGATCCCTTCCTCAGACAGAAAGCTTTCAGTTCTCCACATTTGGCAGAATTGAAGAGAAATCTGCAAACACTAAAAGTTTTATCAGCATTACCTTAATAATGAAGAATCTGTTGTTGCCATTACACTCAGATCAGGATATCTGAATCAATACTACTCTTGTGATACTTGGGCTTTGATCATCTTATATCCTATGTCCTTTAACTGCCTTTTTCGCCTTACAATACCAAAACATCTGTGTGCATTTACTTGGAGCAACACAGACCCTGAACCCTAGATAAACTGTCTTTCCAAGTAAGCACAAACCAGCACATTCCCTTATGTTTGCAAGCTGTAATGACTCATCTAAAATCAAAGTTTCATTGAATTTAAGACAGGAAAAAAAATTATCTGTTCAAGTAGTTTATTCCCCAATCTATCTTGTTTTAAAGATACTGAGAAACCCAGCAGTTCCCTGGCAAACTTACTTCACATGTAATCACCCTTTGTACTGAGAACCTGCACCTAACTTGCTGTGTGAATTTCTCTGGTTTCAACTTCCAGCCACCAATATGAGTGGAGGAGCCCTTTACTAGCCAGTATTTTTTCCCTCTCAGTGTCCTCATCCTAACACATCACAGCACAACTATTTCTGTGACTCTCTTCACTGCTGTTTTCAGTTTTTCCCACCTCTCCTTTACAATGTGAGCATGAGGTCTGTTGGGCAGCACACCACTATTTGTCTCATCAGGCTTTCATGAAAACATTATTTCTTCCATGCTCGTGTCTGTGTAGACCTACAGAGCTCCACAGGGGGTTCATCTTCAGCTCCTTTTCTGAGTGCTCTCCTGCCTTACCCTATGGACCACCTCCCATGCCCCTCAGGTACAGCTTGTATTCTTAGCATGGAATTTATTTTTGTTTAAATGGGCCCGTCCTTCCCAGGAATGTTGTTCACTATGTAATTGTGCCCGCTGCTGCTTATCACTTACAGTTGTCTGCAAATTTTGCTAGCAGTGATGTTGCAATTTCAGACCACTGAAGAAAAAGTTGAAGAACGTCATCTTTAATGTCTCCTAGTTTTCTTTCCCCTGTTGGTCACAAACCACCGATTTGCTGTAACCCGCCTCTTTTGCAATGTCTGTGGTACAGCTTTTTTTCTGGGTAATGTGACATGCAATTCGTATTGTCAGTAGTGCACCTTCTCCAAGAGCCTTCAGGCTGTGATCCAGGAACGCTTTCTGTCCTTTGGCAAAAATAACACATCTACAGCAGGTCCAGAAGTTGTTCCTTCTGCTACATCCCAATTCCTTCCACTTAGGTGGAATGAATCATCCCAAAATCTCCCTTAAAATTTCTGTTCACTCACTCAGGGTGTCCGTGATGAGATCTCCTTATACTGCTGTACCACAGAGAGGACTGTCTGTTGGAGGCATAAAATCTTGGGTTTTACCAAGTGTTCAAGCCCTGGGTTCTTCACAGGAAGCTGAGTAGCTGGAGGCAGCTGAGACACACAGCAGGGCTTTCAGTTGATCTCAGAGCACAGGCAAAGCAAGCCCACATCTGCCCGCTGAAGGCCGTGTAGACATACCCTGGGGGACAAACAGCAGAGCTGTTTCATGTGGCCTTCCCTTCCCTTCAGCACACACTGAGACAGTCAAGTAGAAACTCAGAATTTATGCACTTAAACAGATGGGGGAAAATTAAGCAAAAAGATGTGCCTGGCAGCTCTTCAACTGTAGCAAAGGTCTATATGGAAACATTTTTCTGTAGGGAGTGAAGAGGGTAGGGGCAGCAAGGAGGAATGTCCTGACTCCAACTCCAGTGCGGAAGCTGCAGAGTTCCAGGCAGCGTAGGTAGTTTGAGGGATGGGTCGGAGATAGCGCTGTATCCCGGGAACCCTACCACCAGGGCTTTGTCTATTGCATCTACACCTCACAGCCCTGGGCAGTGGCCAACTGCTTGGCTGAGGTAGCTGGAAGGCTGCTTCCTCCTTCCTCTACCCCCTTCCCTCTACTCTTCTTAAAGCCGGTGAGGAATTCTTCGTGCTCTTTTTTAAAGCAGACTGAAAGAAAAAACACAGTTGGATGGCATTTACCTGCCCTCAGCCAAATTTCAGACAGAAGTTTACACATTCAAAGAAATATAGATAGCAATCTTGACTTTTTGTTTGTTGTTTGGATTGCAAAAGTATCAGGAAGCAAAGGTGCCCTGGAACTAATTTCTATTGTATTCTCCAGACAGCTGGCTCAGTAGCATAAATCCTATTAATAGATGACCTCAGATGTTGCCTTTTGAGTAGCAGTGAGATTTTGAAGAGCATGAGCAATGTTTGTCTGTGGCTCTAAAATTTCCCTACTGAATAAACAATCCTCTTTCCTTCCCTTCCTCCAAGTGTGACTGCTTCACCAGCACTTCCCTGGCTGTGCATGAAACATGCGCATACTGAACAATAAACTCTCTGTCTTCCACAGCTGTACTTATGCCAGTAAAACTCTTTATACCACTCTTAGACTAAAAGCTCCCAATTGTCTTTGCATTCTCCTTATGTGAACACAGATCGTCAGAGAAAAACTACAGCTACAGCGATCTTTACTTCTGTCAAGGGTTAGGGCTGGGCCAGCCACTAAATGCTGACAAGTACTCTCTAACCCTCTCTCCCTTCCCAAGCAGGAAGGAAAAGGGAATGAGGCAGAGAGATTTATAGACTGGAAAAAAAGAAAACTTAAACAGCTTTAATGAATAAGGAAATGATAAAAATAGTGAATTATATACATATATATATATACACAAACCCAATATTGAACTCGACTTCCCCCCGTCCCGACAGCAATCACCACTGATGCTGCAGAGCAAGCAGGCACTGGGGAAATACCAGGCTCAGCAGCAGAAGGGAACAGCATACAGGAGATGGATTTGGGAACTCAGAATTGGGATCAAAGACAGAAGATTGAACGGAGTTCTCACTGGGCTCTGGCTATTACAGAAGAAAAGAGACCTAAACTCCTGTGATCCCTCAGTTTTATACTGAATATGATGTATATGGAATGGAATACACTTCTTTGACATTTTTCCTGTCTGTTACTCCTCTGAGGTGTAACCTTTTACTTCCTTGTGACCCCTCTTACTACCTGCCCCCGCCAGCGTGGCACACAAGAGCCAGCAGTGGCCTTGGTCGCTATAGGAATAAGTATAAGCAAGAGCCTTTCTGCAGCCCAGTCCCTGGAAGTAACTGTAAACATGAGGTGTTATCACTGCTAGTAGCAGGCAGTGTCTGCAAAATCATGCTTCTAACCTCAGAAAGTGCAGCCTCTAAGAAGAGACTGAGCTGAGAAGTAAAAGCCATTGAACAGAATTGGAAATTCATTAGCCCTTTAACTGATGAGAAGAAAGTCACTGGAACACGTGCCATAGCTGCCATTCTGGAGAGTGCTGCTGAGCACATCTTCCAACACGCAGACAGGTAGCTGAGGCTGGAAATAGTACGTGATGCTACTAATGTCATTGTCATTGGCTGAGTGCTCAAAAGTGAACTTGTCACCTGCTAAGAAAATATCTCCTGCAGCCTCCTTAATTGCGGCCAATGCAGTGAAAAGTTCTGTGTATGTCTCTCTTGGAAAAATCCTGATCGAGAGACAAAAAAAAAAATCATCTCTAAGTTTATTTTCTCTCCCTCCTCCTCTCTCCCCCTCTCTTGCTATCATTTTCAAGTTCCTGAATCTCAGATTTGCTGGTGGTAAAGGATCCATTCAGAATTACGATGTTATAAAAGAGGAGAGTGGAAACCAGAAGATCAATACTTCAGCTCTTACAAGGGATTTTTGTACAATCATATGCCAAATTCAATGCTATAAACATCTTTCATTTTGTTTTGTTTACCAACCTGAAGTGGACTCTTACCAAAACTCCTTTTGCACAATTTTCCCAAAGTATAATAAAACCAGGGCTTGCCTCTGGGAAAAAGGGCCAGAAAGGAAAGGGAAAATGGTTACTGAGCTTTCCCAAGCAAACCCCCACTCAGGCAAAAGGCATTAAGATGTTGGTTTTTAAGACCTATCATGAAGGACCCACACACTCTGTCAACTTCCAACTCTTCAGTCCATTCATCTTGGAGAGCCATTGGGCTAAGCCAGCCCTGTTGGGTTATGAGCTGCACAGGGGTTTAACACCTACGCTAGTGCTCTGCATCTGTCACTATGTGTAATTGTACTTCCCTGCTGCTCTTTGCACAATGTAGGACCACCATGCAGAGCTGTAACTCTCTCCTTATTCAAGTACTTGGATTTAATCAAAGTTGTAGCAGCTTGAGGATGGCACAGGCTGCCCACAAAACAGACAGCCTCCCAAACCAAATTAACTAACCGAATAAATAGATAAAGAGGAGAGAAAGGAGGCAGTGCTTTTGTTCTTTCACTTTGCACTTCTGCATTCCAGCTGCCAGGGCCGAGGGCCAGCACTTGCTTTTTCAGGCAGCCAAAACTGCAGGCTGTGTGCGTGTGCTTTCTTTCATATCGGAGCTGCTGAGCTCTGCTGCTGGACAGAACACACTGGATGCCAGCATGGGGGAGGACATCCCTTGGGTCACCCTTCCAGCTGACCCTGCCTCTGGGGGAGGGGTGGGGAGAGGCTGGAGGAGGGAGATGTGAGCCAGGAGTCCTGCAACACTGTGGCTGCCAGAATACCATGTGCCATAGCCCTCTAATTCCTAAAAGTCTGGCTAGATTTTTCTCATTTGTAAATATTATGTTTGCCACTGTCTAGCTAATTTTCCACTGACACTTGAAGTTTTCATACTAGGTCATGGATTCTGCAAGCAGCTGTGCCTGTCAGAGACTATCATTCCTAACTGGGGGTTACCATGCCCCTACCAGAAAGCATTGTCACCTCAGTTCTACCAAGAAAAGGGCACGCAAGCCCTTCCTCATCTTCTTCAAGCCAGACAGTTAGCAAAACTGCCTGCCTAAGCTGTGTAACACCACCCAGCTGCCTCACCCAGAAGCTCTCATTGTCTTCTGGCAGGAGTAGTAACTTCCAGCAACTAGGACAGGAACACCTTGAACCTGTGCTGCTCAGTGCAGAAAAAAAATAGCTTTACTCTGCACCAATAACTCTATTCTGCATCACCAGCAGCAGGTACCAGACCATCTTTGCATGTGTATTCTGTTTCCTAATCACATTGACCACCTATTCTTCTGATACATCCCCCCATCTCTGCATCCTGTGGACATCTCAGAAGCTCTGTAGCTAGAACAAGAATAAAGATGTCTAGATTTGGCAATCCCTTCTGCTGTTTCTAGTTTTGTAGCTGTGGAAGAGGGATGCTAAATCCTTAAGGTGAACTGTCATAGAAGCTATGTAACATTTTTTTCTCAAAGTCATATTGCCTTGGGTTTGGATTTTGTCATTTTTCCCAGCTAGGCAAAATCAAGCCTGATCACCTGGGGCAAAATCCTCCACTGGGATGGCACAGAGTCTTGGTTAGCATAGACACGATTCCCTCACACAAGTCATCTTGTCTGAAAGCTGTGTTTGTGTTACTGCACCATCATGCCTGAGCTTGCAGTACAAGCATATCAGGTACCACCCTTCTCTGTCAATGCTGAACCAATTTCTTAACACGTGCTGATGGATCAGTCCAAGCTTCACATCTAGAGGCACGAAAGATACCTTGAACTTATTCTGGCAGTGTGATGTTATTTGCTGTTGGTTAGCATTTGAGTGCCTGATCACTGCTAAAGTTTGTATGCTTGACAAAAGCTAGGCACCTCAGAAGAGATGCCAAAACAGTTGATACTCTTTTCAATGTGATTGCAGCCTCCTCAGGCTTAGTGCAACGTGGCATAAAACTCTGGGCAAACAAGTGTGTCTTCAGTTTTTCCTCAAGGGTTTGAGGTATTTATTCTATTGCAAGATACTGTTAACATACATTTAGGATTCACCACATGGAATCCTGTCCTAAGTGGATCATGAGACTCTTTTTTTAACAGCTCTCCAGAAAAGGAACAGGGCATTTCCCCAGCTAGAGCTGCCCTTGAATGAAGGACTCAGCAAAAGGGAGAACCAGTTCAATGACCTTCATCCTTCAGGCTCCCTTCAGCTGGGAATGAGAGAAGAGGTTGAATCCCCTTGGACAGAAGAGGGCAGAGAACTGGGAACTTCATGATACATATCCCATGCTACTGTTGCTTACTGTCCTCTGTCCCGGGCAGGGCAGAGTTTAGGTTTGTGTATGCCACCTTGAACAAAAAACAGACTTTGCTTTAGGGGTGGCTGTGTGCGATTGCATAGCCTTGAATCAATCACTGCAGGCACTTACAAGTAAAGCTCCCTGAATGATCTCTGCATAACTGTAAGCTGTATGAACACTTCTGTTTTCTCTTCTTTTTTTAATGTGAAAGTCCAAGCTATTGGTGCCTATCCTCACTTATCCAGAGCTTACTGGAACACAAAGCCGGAGGAATTTTAAGCATTACTGCAAACTACTGTTCCTCATTAAATTCTGTCCTTCCACGCCCACATCCCCTTGCCTCACAGTATTAGGTGCCTCTGCTACCTTGCAGCACAAAGCCATCAGCCTCGAGAAGTGATGATAGCCTATTTCAGGACTGCAGCAGTGCTGTGAACAAGGTGCTCAAGTATGATACATTATCCCTTCAAGGCTGTAAATATCACCTCTGCGATGCTCCTAAACTCTGAGCTAGGTGAGGTTAACATCACAGCTCAGGCTTCTCATGCGATAGAACATTATGCTCCTAACCAAAAAATCAAGGCAGTTTATACACACAAGACACTGAAGATTATTACCCTTTGTATGGCTCTGTGCACAACTTATGTGATATCCAAGGTGGGTAGAATGGTTTGTTCCTCAGAACACCATTCCGATAAGTTTTTACACTTAATTACCACTAGCTAGTGGAAGCCCCACTATGAATTACTGAATTTTGTAAATTAATAACTACGAGACTAAAGAGTATCAAGTAAACCAGCAAAGGATACTTTACCAGGCATTAGATTTATTTCCTTCACAGGTGCAGTATAGTTTTAATGTATTTAATGCAGTCAGTCTTGGTGTAAACTTAAAATAGTTCAATGTATTTAGAATGACAAAGCAAATTCTGCAATAAAAACCCAAAATGATTCATCGAAATGGAACTCTGTACTGCAGTCCCCTACAGAGCCAAATTACAAAATTAAGGGATGTCTGCCACCGCCTGGGCAATAAAGGATGGATTTATTTTAAACCATGTTTTTTTGCCCTGTCACATTAATGACCTGTACCATAGCTCATGCCATTCAAATGTTTAAATAAAAGGCTAAGTAGGTACTTCTATGACAGCAACCACTTCTCTCTGACTCTGTGTTTATAAAATTGTAGGCATCTGAAATATGATTCTTCTAAGGTTTCATTTGAACTCAAAATTCCCCCCCACACACAGCCAAGATGAATCTTCCTCCAAGCAGAATGCACTTGCTAGTCCTATCATAGAGCAACACTGCACAAAACTGCTGGGAACAAACTGAAGAGTACTTTATCCAATTGCAACTGCCTGGGGTCAATGGAGAAGATATTAGTTTTATTTTTAGCCTGCTTTTATAGCCTGATTGTATTTTCCATAAGATAATCTAGCAGAAGTTTTCCTTTCTGCTGTTTTGGGTTTCTTTCTAATCATGAGGTTGATCACATTATCAATTAACAAGTTTTCAATAAATCACTGACTGTTTAATCTGAATCAGGAGAAGCAAACACTGGCATCCCCTGACTAAATTTTTTCATAGCTTGTTAATAGAAACACTAGGATTTTCATCCCTGAAGTAGCCCAACACCTTTCAAGCAATTAAAAATTTGGTCTCATGATACCAATGAGAAGTAGAAAACTGATGTAGAAAGAGGCTAACAAGTAGGTAACAGAGCAAAGACCAATCAAAAAACTTCATTGCAGTCTCAGAAGAAATTGGTACCTTCAATGTCAAGGAATAAGAGGCTGCTTATCAGTTGGTCTTACCTAACGACCATTTTGTAGACCCTTGACAATCTCAGGTTTAGTTTTTAGTTTAGATTGTAAGACTACAGAGAGAATAGGCTGCACATGAAAATCAAGAGCAAAACTTGCTCACAGTTTAACGTTTGATATCAGATACCAAACATGTACTTGTCTTTGTGTAAAGCTGGAGTCCCTGCCTGGAAAAATCAATGGAATTATATTTTTAGTAATGCTAGCAGTAAGGGATCAGAATCATGAATTAGATTTTGAGAAATCATGGGGTTAGTGTAAAAATTTTAAGAATGTTTTTAAAGAAATACTCTTTTTTGGATTCATTTTTATCTTTACTCACATTTGTTTTTAAAAAGCTTTGAAATTTGTATGCAGCAATACCTTCAAGAACTGGGCTTTTAAGACAAATGCTCAATGTTGCAAAACTCATGAAAAAAATTGGTAAGAGTTGGTACTGCATTTATTCAATAGCACTGATTATGCACGGGGATTAATTCCAGCAACTTAAAGGGTTATGGTTTATAGACCCCGGTGGCAGTCAAACAGGAGGATTTTAGATGGAATTTCAATAATATTGAGTTGTTGGCTTTTGAACCAAGACAGAGGGCTGGATTCCAAAGATGCGTTATTGGCCTTGTCAGGTCTTCTCTAGCTATAAACCAAATGCCCAGAATAAGAGAGGAAGATCTCAGTTTACTGATGCTGTAGGCAAGCACCTAGATGCTAATGTCGGTGTGTTTTGCTCACCTTAGCTGGCACAGGAGTTGGGTGAGTGAGAAGTTGCTGAGGCAGTGGTGTGATGCAGTTGCCTCCACAGACTGAGGTGATGCCTCCAAGATGCTAGTGGGTTAGACAAGGCTGGGGCAATGAGTGGATATGGCCAGTAGGAGCCTGGAAAGGCAGCTGGGGGTCCATGTGTTGCCCATCACTCTTCCCATGACACAAGCCCCCGGTGTTCAAGCAAATGTGTTAATCCCAGCACTACTTGCCTGTACCAGGACACACAATCCTCATTTGGTCCAACATGCTCAGGAGAGCTGAACAAGTGCAGAACAGGACAACATCTAACCCAGTAGAAACATATTTAGAAACATTCTTTTCCTAACCAAAAAGTTTTTTATACAAGTTTTTGTTATAAGAGATGATATATCTGCTCTTCTTTACCAACTTCCACCTGCCACTGTCTCCATTTCTAGAAAGATTCATTTAGCAAGTCACTCACCAAACATACATTTTTTTTTGTCTCCCTGATAACTAATGGCATTGAGTTACTGGCTTTGTATTACTGACAGTCAAAGCACTGTGCAAACTGCAAGGAACAAGAAAACTCCCACTGGGAAATTCTGCATATTTTTGTAAAATTATTTCTTCCATGTACTTACTTGTCTTTTCAGTGTGAAGCACATCTAGTCTCAGTCTTGATAAGGTAATCTTGTCTCTGTTAATTTCCTAGGACCTCATGGTTGGCAACTTTTAATTCCTCTCTTCAGCTGCTTTTTTACTCTTACAATAAGTGTTTTCATATATAATAAGTGTTTAATGGTTGGACTCAATGATCTTAAAGGTCTTTTCCAACCTAAACAATTCTATGGTTCTATGATCGAAAGCTGGAACACTAGAGTCAGTGTATGCAAATTCAGCCAAAGCCTTTTTGCCCAGTTGATTCAATCTTCCCTTTAATCTACACAATGATCTGCCGTAATGGATAAAAATTCTTAGTAGGAGAAAGAAGGAAAAAAAACCCAAACCTCAGGAAGCAATTTTGATTGCTGTGAGGAAGCACTGGAGGCTCTTGGCCCTTGGGAACTCTTCCCAGTTCATTGGAGGCTTTGAGATACCATGGTGATGGAGGACTTTATGAATAACTAGATAGATAAACGGTGCTTTTGATCTCTGCTAGCCTGTATTTCATTCTGTCAGCTGGAGAAGAGGCTATTCAAATCTGTCGGCTGTAGGAGGTCAGCCAGGAGAGACAAAATGTCTTCATTACAGCCTTCTGTTCAGCCAGGCCTCCCAGCTGACCTCGGTGCCCAGGCTTGTCAATCAAACAAGGCAAATATTCCAACTGAGGGAAGATGTCGCTGCGCCAGATTTACCCTCATCTAAGAGCTCAGAGGCAGCAGCGTGAGGCCAAGGAAGACTTAGCTTGCCTTGGCACATGTCCCCCAAAACGGACGTGGGATTTGCAAGCACTTTCCCCAGTGGAGAGCGTGTGGGCAACTCAAACCTGTTTTCCTCAGTGCTGTTTTCAGTGCCAGTGGGGTGGGAGGATCCAGAGGCAGGCATGAGCTGAGCAATTATAGAAGACAGTCTTACTCTATAGTTAAAAATTCCAGGTGATGGAGCTGGACTTTAGTTTGCATTTCAGGATGAAAGTGAATTTCTCATGTTTAAAGATCATGCTCTGGCTCTGTGGGCACAGCCCCCTGAGTTTTGTAGCAATACTCAGGAAGGAAACCTGGACAGGTTGTCACAAAGTGTAGCCCTGTCTAGTGGAGAAGGAAGATCTCAGCTACTCAGGAGGGAGAAAGAGGGCACATTTTTGCAAGAGGCTGCATAAAAATTTAAATAGGAATTCCAATCCCATTATTTGGTAATGAGATTTGTAAACCTCATTCACAGGCTGAGATAAACAATATATGCTTCCTGAATTCCTCTTCGAAGAGCTCCTTGTAGCATAGCTAAATTACACAGTAAGTTATCATTTACAAAGAGTGAAAATAGGAAAAGGAGTCAGTGAAATTAATTTATGTCTAAAGGATTTCTCAGTTTCTGGATTGAAGGGCGGGGAAGCAGAGTCTCCTCCAAAACCACACTCTTAATGGAGATGATTTTATTGTGTTAGATCATTTCCAGAAAGCATTATAAAAACGTTCCCTTTACTCCAGACAGCCAGGTTTTAATATTATCAAAGCAAAATATAAACTACTATTAGCATGAAATAACATTAGCATAAATGGAAAAGAGTAAGGACACTTGAAAAAAATTTCACATAAGTGGCCTGTTCATTTCACTAGACATCACTGTAGCTGAGAAACTGTGAAATTTCCATAATAATCGAGTGCAGAGAAAAACAAACAACAATTTTATTGATAGGCAAATTACATCCTGTTGCTGAATATAAAAGTACATCTCTGTTCAACGGCCCTTTAACAGCATTGAAAGTATATATTAATTTGTAAGTGTAAATGAAATATAAATAAAATATTCAGTTCAGTCTGGCCACAGAAACCTCTTGATAGTATTTCAGTTCAGGAACCTTAGAGACATATATTTGGATTCTATATCCTAGACCCTGAGCTAGCAGCATCTGATACCTTTGTGGAGAAGATTTACTCTGCTACGTGATGATATACTTGTGACAAAAAGCACAGTACCAACTGGTCTATGAGGCAGTACTGGCTTTGTGGGAGAAGGGTTCCTCTGGGTTTTTCACTTGCTTTCTTTTACAAAGAGGGTTCTTTGATACTTTGCAGTAATAATCCCAGATATTGCGGTTTGCAGTTATACTGCTGCAGTGCTCAGGACGGTTACAGCAGCACTTCTCTTTGCAGTAAGATTGTATTTCCAAGGGGAAGTGAGCTGCTTTTTTCACTGGCTGGGAAACAGTAAGGAAAGCAGCTGTGGAAAATGAGTCCAGTGGGGAGGGACCATAACAGTTGTTATTACATAGAGCAAGAGCTGGCAGACAGAGGAGGGGGCTCTGACCACAGAACCTGCCCTGTGAGCTGCCCCACGGGCCTCTGTCTCCTTCAGGGCTGGGACATGCCTGGCAACAGCAACGAAGCTGCTCAGGTTTGTTAACGAGCAACTTCTCAGCTGAAATTCAACAGCAGTCACCATGAAGCTTGGAAAACCTACAGGGAGCCTGAGGCTTGCATACACACAAGTTTGCTGGAGCCCCTGTGTTGCTGTGACCCCAGTGACCCAGGCTCTAGCAGAGGGGACCCCTCCATCCACCACAACAGCCCTGGTAGCAGCAGATTTCTTCCTCCTGCCTGCAAACGTGCCTAGGCACTGAAGGCCGCTCACCCCATCACCTCCCACAGCCAGAAACACTCTTGCAAAGTAGGTCTGAAATGCTACCCAGTCAGCAGGAAGGTGTTTTACATCCTCCGTGTGCTCTGTAAATGATTTTCCCCGGGGCAGCACAAGGGAGTAAAAGGCCCCGAAAATATGCCTTTAGTCACCATCCTGCCAGGCAGCCCCCACAGAACGCTCCCTAGATGGCTCATCCTCAAAATGGTGTTTGGGGGAGAAAGGTTGGGGGGGGCGGGAGGAGCAAATCTGTGGCTGCACAAAGCCCGTTGAACAGTTAATGCTTTAACCTTGCGTATAATTTATACAATAAACAAAGTCACATGTTTCTCTAATAATTTAGATGTAAGCAAATGTTGATTTATTCAGGAAGGCTACTGCCAGCAGCAAAGCCTGCAGCACTGAAATTTGAATTAAACTAGGACAGAAGCAGGCTAGTCTATAATAACATTTGTATAATTTTATTTTTGCCCTTGGCTCAGTTCATTTCCTTCTACAGTAGATGCATGAAATTGGTTCTTCAGCCACCTTTAGCTGATGTTCATTGATATCGGGGGTAGGCAGAGAAGCAAGAGAATGTAACCCTTTTAGACTTTGTGTTTGCAATCGTAAGGCCATGAATTCTTAGGTCATTTATGACAATAATCTTCTTCTCTGCCTTTCCTTCCTGCAGTACTCTCTGGAAGGCTCCATTTAATCTGGAATGATGGGGCTTTTCCCCCCATTTTTTCCCCTGCATGGAGACTTCTAGAACAGAGCCTGTTAAACAGATGCAAATGTTGTGTTGTTTTTATTCTTTTATTCAGGCCTGAGGGCATGAAATTGGAGTTCTTTTACCCTGCTTTCAACGCAAAGGAAGGAGACTGTATGATACTTTAAAAATGATGGTGAAAAAATACACACTGGTACAGACATCAGGAATGGATCCCTTGGCTTCTTTTCTCACTTTGCCTTCAAGGAGGAGAAAAATACTGGATAACAGGGAAGATGCAGAGCAGCATCAGGCAGTGGTTCTGTCAGAGGTTTCTGGTGGCAACGAAAGCCTTGCTCACAGGCCTCAGAATATTCACAGTGCCAAAATGCAGAGATAAACCGCTTTGCTCCTGTCCAGGGAACCCACCAAGGGCTTTCAGCAGAGTCAGAGGATCGCACTCTGCAAGTGAGATCTTCTGTTGCCAGGCTGGCAGGCACCAGGCCTGAGAATGACCACGCACCGTCCCACCACGGAGAGGAAGCCTCGTCTTACTTGGCTGTGAGCCCACAGGCCCTCTCCAGTACTGGGTTGATATGCCCTAGAAAGCCTGCTTGAAACTCTTCCAAGGGCACGGTGTTCACTTTTGCCAAGCCAAGAGGGGCACTCTTAGGGTGAGGAGACTTCACGAACAAAGAAGTGAAAGCAAAGCAGAGGCTGCAGAGAAGGGGAGGGGCAGCGAGGGAGAGGGGAGTGAAGGGCAGCACTGGCAGAAGAGTGATAACGCCTGTGTCTGGCAACGTGACAGGGATCATCTTTTAACTGCAGCCAGGATGAGAAAGATTGTTGCAGAGGAATGACTCGGGTTGGGTTTTTTGGTGTTTTTTTTTCCCAGATATAAGCCTGGCCAGGTGCAAAAACTCAAATGCTTATCACACACTGAGGTAGTGGTGCTCTTATGCATAACATCCATGTGTACAGTGAAGTCATGTCTGTGGTATTTGGTAAAGGGTAACTTAATTTTTGTAGTCCTCTAGGTTGCAAAGAAAAGCTTTTTAACATAAGTCAAAATTAAAGAAAGTCCTGTGGGCCCAGGGCAGTTTCTCGGATTCATGACCTGTCCCTA
The DNA here is from genome assembly GCA_020746105.1 of Trogon surrucura. Taxonomy (NCBI): domain Eukaryota; kingdom Metazoa; phylum Chordata; class Aves; order Trogoniformes; family Trogonidae; genus Trogon; species Trogon surrucura. The sequence goes on from CM036619.1 coordinate 50,235,081, forward strand.
GCCATGCACATGACCATATCCCCAGCAGGCACAGATCCTGAAACCTGTCAGTGACACTTTCAAAGACCAGCTTGATAAAAGTTTGAGCAGAAACAGCCACCTGATGTGTTTCAGTAGAGGGCCATGGCTGACTGCCAAGGTGGGAAATGCCAGCCTCAAGCTCCTCCCTTGAGAAAGTAAAACAGTCCCTCTCCTCACTGCACAGTGACCATGAAAATGGTACGAGCCTATGCCTCTCCAAAGGTCTTATTGCCTCAGGAGTAAAAAAATTTAAACAGGACAGTTTTCTAGCTCTAAATCCTAACAGTATGTGACCTACAGATGTCTTGAATTTTATGGCCCCCCATGACCCTTCTTGCACTATTTCACCTGGAAACTTCAGAGTCATGATTCATTCCCTTTCAAAGAGCTTTCCCCAGCTGCAGACCACAGTGGGGGGAGAGGAACCACCACTGCGTGACTGCTGTGTCCATCCATGTCTGCCCATGACTACTCGCAGACCTTTCTTCCAGCCTGGCCCGCTCCTCTTCATCTGCCCATGTGCTGGTTACTACGAACAGGGGAAGGGCACAAGTTGGGGGTATTTCCTTTGCCAAAGCATGTGGGAAGCAGGAGCAGACTGCAACACCCCCAGCCACAGCCTCCCAGGCTGCTCCAGGAGTGGCTTAGCTGTGTGCTGCCCCTGACCTGGGGCAAAGCCATGGCTGAGCCCTTAGTTCCCTTATTATTAATTAAAACATGGAAGGGAATCATCAGTTGGAGTAAATATTCATTGCTCCTGGCCCTCACCCATTGGTTTCCGAAAGCACACAGAAGTAGCCACATTTATGCTGTTAACACTGAGCTTGGATCACACTTCTGTAGTCAAATAAATAAATATCACTGCAACACATTTAGCTCTGTTAATGCCACATTAAGAATGGCATGTGTTTTGACATAACCACTCTTTCCTCCTTTTTTTTTTTACACCATAAATGAAGCATTAAAAGTCTCAATCCATCACAGTGACATCAGATCAGTGGACTGTAACTTTTATGACATCAGAGCAATTGATTATATGACTCTTTTATGTGTAGCTTGCTATGCAATGATTGCTCTTCTCTCCATATATTACCTCCTAACACCCTGAAATAATCTCAAGAGATAAAAAGGAATCACTGTGAAGCAGTGAAGTACAGTAGTTACCGAATTGCCATAAAACTGCCATAAAAAAATGTAGAAACAAAAATGCCTTTAAAGATGGCAATGTTCCATTATGGGTCCCTAGCTAATGGTCTGTAGTTGCCCTATGCATACCTTACTATATTTACTGCTTCTGGATATTTCTGTACCTCTCTCCTAGAAGCCTACATGGTTACTGAGACATGCAGTGCTGTTACCCTCCACACTGTAAGTGCCTTTATCCCATTATATTACCTTTAACAAGTCGAGTGCTGTTTGTACCAGGCTAAGTGCAGGGCTTCTTTTCAAACAGCCTAAATAAATAAATAAATAAATATTTTTTTTTAAAGTTGACAAAAGAAGAGAGGTGTAAGCTGTTTGTTGCCATAAAATAGCTGGAAGAAAACAGATATTGTTTAGTGTTTATAAAGAAAAGTGCCATTAAAATTAGATTCAAGGTACAGAATAAGTAGCTCTTTCCTGCTGAGAAGTGACATGGAAAGCTCTCCCCAGAAGAAAGAGCTCCAACTGGATTTTCTACTATAAAACCACATGTGCCTGAGCACAGTTAACATGCAAGGTGTTGTGCCACGTAGCTATGTTTTATTGTGCTCTCCAGGTTATTCACACAAGGTTACTACTGCAAGCAAGGAGCAAGCCAGTGTTTCTCTTTCTCAGATACAAATGTGGCTTTTGTTGCTCTGTGGGAGGATAAGCCCCAACAGGCAAAGTTAAATGCTGTTTCTTTTTTTTCCCCTTTTTAAATCTCAAGGCAATTTAATGTAAGCAAAGAGGTGCTACAGTCATAAGGAAGGTGTAAGTCATCTGAGAAGTTTATGCCTTGGGGTCCTGAAAGATGAGCTCTTGCAAATCTCACCCCTGCAGATGCAGCCATCCATGCCCCCAGCTTTCCACTCCTGTCCCTGTCCCTGTCTCCAAGTAGGAGCACAGAAAGCAAACTGTGTCAGCACCCTCCTGTGCTTCCCTGGGGGACAAGGATGGACGTACACCATTGCACCAGCCCCAACAGGAGCCACAAAGGCAGGGACAAGCATCTGTCCCACTAGCTCTGCTCCTGCGAGGGCTAACTTCTGGCAGAGGAGAGCGGTCGGTGACCAGAGCAAGGGCTGTTATCACTTGAGCAACTGCTATACATGTGAGTGGGCACCTGTAGTTCCTTCCCTAGATTGTCTTCCTCACTAGAGAGATACAGCAGCTTCATGAAACACCTTAACATCCTTAAAATACTTTGGGATCCTGACACAGAAAGCACAAGAGAAAAGATGGGTTTCTAATAAAAATTCCACGGGTAGCTGGGTGTGCCAACATCCTCTAGTCATCCTCAGAAATGAAGCAGTGGGAGAAAAGCAGCATCTCTCTGGCCGGCTTTCTTCAGTCCCTCTAGCATGCATACAGACACACATACACATGCCTGGGAGCTGCAGACCTCAGCTGCACAGGCCATTTGCTGGAGGAAGAAACACAGTCTGTTGGCCCTTCAGCCAAAAGTGCCAAGCAGGGAAACCTGTGATGAGTTCAGCAGCCTAAAAACCTACCTCTATGCGTGATTGTTAGCACCTCTGGAAAAACCTTGGTGGGAGGTGGGGTGCGAGGTGACTATCCAGCTGCTCCCCAACTAACTTGGTACTCACCAGGAACAGAGGTCTGGAAGTGAAATACTTCATGTTCTGTTTCTTCTTCCTCTGTCCCTTCTCAACAGGTATATTTTGCAGGCTGAGAGACAATTTGAGCTAAGATGATGAATGGTTAGTACTTAGCCTTCTTTCAAGGATCTGTGCTCTGTTTTATTGGAACAAGGAGGGGGAAGAGATGCATGGCTGGGACTTCACAAGTGCCCTTTGCAGACTCTGGGGTGATTTCAAGAGCAGATTATAGCATAGGATATTGATAACACCAGAGCCCAGCTTGAGCACCCACCCTTAACTCACTCTAATTTATATGCAGACCAAGCAGCAACATTATTGTTCAGCTGGGGGCATATTTAATTGCTGAATGTTCTGCAGATGTCTTGCAGGCTGTATAGATAAAGGCATTTAAGTTGCTGACTTATAACAGCACATCTTTCCTCTTTTAACATAAAAATTCCTACCTTCTTTGAAGGATACAGAATTTTTAGGACTGAAATCCTGTTCTAGACCTGTAGAATATTTTAGCGAACATTAAACTCCCCAGCACTGCAAGGGAGCAGCTAAACCCTGACGCCTTTTCATCAGGGAAAAAAAATGAGCTTCATTAGTGTAAAAGCAGTGCTTTCCCATAGTATGAAATTGAGGAAGGTCCATTATTGTTTCCTAAACCCAGCAGTCAGGATCCAGCCAGACACTGAAGTGACTGCAGTGTATTAAAGTGTAAGCAGTCTGCTCGGTGCTGAATAAGATATACAAAGAGTCGGGAGCCTTGCCCCAAGGAGACTAGAGCACAAGAGCAGTTGTGTAAAGCATCGCTGGTGCCAAGGGCCCAGCAGATCTCCCCTTCACAGCAGCTCTGGGAGGTGGCAAGAAAAACAGGATCAGGCCCATGAACTTAAAGCTGTTGTCTATTGCTAGTTTATATCCTGTACTTAAGGAATATATACTGCACATTGTCTCTTTTTTTCGTGGTTTGATTTCTTCCTTTTTTTTTTTTAATCCCTCCCCACTTTCAAGAATAATCAGATTTACAAATGGTTGTCCCACATATTTTTTTAATGACACCTACAATGTCCTTTCTGGCTTGCGCTGCACCAGGGCACCTCTGTCCTAGTGACATAGGTGTCTGACAATTTGTCAGGGAGATAGCCATAAGTTAGGCAGAAAACCGGACTCCATTAAAAAAACATAAAAGCTGGGAGGAGGCAACTTGATGTGGCATGGCTCCTGGCGATGAGGAAGCACGAGTGCATACTGAAGCTTAGAAATAGAAAGTGATGTCCTCATAAAAATATGGCTCTAGGCTGGTGTGCCACTAGAAATTCTTCTGTCAGTTTAGAATATTTAGCTCTAAGGGATCTCTACTTTCAAATGGATCTTTTTGATGCAAAATAGGCTGCACAGACGGAGATAGTGTTGAAGAAGGCAGAGTCGCATTCGCTCTCAGTTATGCTTGGTGAGTGACGATTTCCAGATAGGCTTTTTGATCCCAGAGTACTGAGTGGGCAGGTGGGTTACCTCACCGGTGCGTCAGGTCTCCAGGCCCTTCTAACTGAAACCCGTCACTGATGCCTGGGCAGCAAAGTAATAGTGAAAGCTGCAACACTGCTGGTTATCAGGGGAACCTCTTTAGCCTAATTTGAAAGCTCAAAGCTCCAGGCAACTGAATTTTTTTCGTTACAGGCTCTTTTGTGTGATGTTCCAATGCAGTATATCCAATCAATGATGCGATATCACGCATGGTACCATCATGTGAATGTTTATTCCCCCCGTGTTTTGTATTTGACTTGTTAAACTGCAAGAAGAGTTTGGGGAACAAACGGGGGGAAAAAAAATGAAAAAGCAAACTCCTCAGCTCCCCTGCTGCAGGAATTTAAAACTAGCGAATACACAAGCCTCAGTGCTCCAAGAGAAATGAAAAAGAGCGGAAACTGAAAATATATACATATGTATACACATGAACAAAACATGAGCCACAGTCATGGCAATCTGGGCTCCAATGTGCCAAACAAAAGGGGTTATTCCTCCTAGCAATCTTTGTGCTGTAAAATTTAGGACACAACAAGGCTGGTTTATGATCACACTGTAGATTCCAGCATAAAACTATACAATAACAATATAGTAAATTCCACTGGATGATTAGAGCAGGCTGGTTTGGGGGATTTTTAATACTGCATCTTCTAAAACAGGTAATGTTAAAGATGGTCTGGATAGGGGGAAGAGGACAAGACTAATTATCAAGATACTCATTCTTCCTTTCTTCTGTAATTCCCCTCACACATACCCTTCACAATTTAGGTTCATTTGGGGAAATTACAGAATCTTTCCGCATTGATTTTTTTTTAACACAAATAATAATGGTTCAGATCTTCAGATGAAATAAATCAGCCCAGACCATTTCATTTACAGCGTGCTTGTGTAAATAATGTTAAATTGATTTTATTTATTAGGGTGCCAGAAATAAAAGTAAGCAAGCTGCATGATGAATGATTTATTTGCAGAGGGTGTCTGATGCCTTCTGAGGTTTTGGCCCAGAAGAGCACGAGCAGCTTATGGAAACTCCATCGTTTTATAACACTTCTGATTTAATTTGTTGTGAGCTACTTCATCCAGTCCAGTGCTAAAAACGTAAAAGAGGATTCAGGACCAAGAATTCACGCAGGACTAGATGAAAAGATTTTAAACCTTTGGAATGAAATTTCTGCTCAGCTCAACATTAACTGCATTTTTCTGTGTTTACAAGATTTTGCTTCCAGTCTGGCTTCTCCTGCCACTCTGTTCTGAAGCGAGCCATAAGCCTGTACTTCTGATGCTTTCGTTCCTGGTCAGTGAGATAACTGTGACACTGAGAGTTTCTCCTTGTCATTTCACATGGTCACTCTCAAATGAGAACTCATATTTGAAACTGAGTATCTGTAATGATGAGACAAATGGGCAATCAAAAGCAGCAGGCATTTCACAGGGGCAAGCTTCCACAGTGCACACTGAGCTGTTTTCTTACACCAGGAAGAAGAACCCCTTCTTTTTTGGCTTAATCATGCCAGTGCTTAGTGACAGCTGATGGTGCTGATAACCTTGTGCCGTCATTAATGAGCCAGGCATGAGGCTATTCCATGCTGCAGGACTGTATCCTGAGCTCCTTTATCCTGGAGCATTTACCAGGTAGCTGGATCTTACTGCTGGTTTTGACATCCTAAAAATTAAAATCATCTTATCACTATTTATGCATTTTCATGGAAGCCAAGTGTCTGTGGACATACACTGGCCTCAAGTTCAATGAACACTGCTGTCCCTTTCACTGCATTAGCTCTTTGCCGTGTGAATCATCACGGTTCACGATGATTTTGTAGATTCCTGGAAGGAATGAGGAATGAAGCAACACTTATACATTCACACTGGGTGTATTAATCTCATTTACAAAGGAAACGTCCCAAATTAAAGCTATTGTTGACTTAGTAAACAAATCATCACTGAAATCAGCTGGGCAAAATCAGATGAGACCTCTATTCTCTCTTAAAGGCTTTGGCATCAGAGTAACAAATCAAAAGGCACACAAAGAGGTATTAATCAAATTCATCCAAGATGAGCAAGATTTTCTTTCTTTTCTCTCTTACTCTCTGTATCCACCCAGTTCAGATCTGTTTGTCCATCTTTCAGCTCATGTCACCTGTAAGCAGGGAAGAAGGTAAACATAACGAGGCAACAAATACTGTTCAGGATAAGTAACGAAAAAACAACATCCTCAAGATTGGAAGCGTGGCAGACAAGCAAAGAATTACATGATTGGGAAACGAGTTGAGCCAGCTAACCTCCCATCCCAGTGAAGCGGAAAGGATCAAAAGGCCTGCCCAAGTCTGCAAGGGATCCACAGTCCCCAGGAGTCCTGGAAATTGTGCCAACACCTGCCAAAATGTGCCCGGGGTGGCACAGCATCACCTACCTTTTGGATTCCTCTCAAGTCTGAAATGAAGCTCAGCAGAACCAAAATGAAATAAAACTGGAGTGTTTTGGCATTTTCTCTATGAATGCACAGGGTATAACCAGGCACTAAGAAACTGAGAAAAAAACAAACAAACTAAACAGATAGGGACTCTGTAATAACCATAGCTAAGAGTTTTATGAACCTAGGAGTGTTACAAACTCCACGTTCAAATGATGTAGCAAATGACATCAGGAGGAATGTTTTGTATACAGACAAAGGCAATCAAGTACAGAATTACCTATACAGCAGCTGTTTTACCTACTCCAAGCTTATTTTGCCCATTTTGTACATGGTTGGGAGAGACATTTTTCCAAAACCTCATGAGCCAGACATATTGGAAACACCAGCATCCCCACAAGCAAGAATTTTTCCTTTTCCTGCTGTTGAACTTCTTGCTGGGGGAACATAACATGCATTTCTGTCAAGTCATATGGTAGCAAGAATCCTAACGATAATGTCAGAAATAACTGATTTTTCCAAACGGCAAATTTTAAGTGCCAACTTAATCTAGTGCAATAACAAGGCTTTATGCCTCAGTTCATCACAGCATTTAAATATGAGATTAAGTGTCTTTGCACTTAATAATTCAGTCTCTGCCTTAGAACTCTGCTAGTTCAGTGACTTGATGCAGGAACTGAGAAGTAAATGTTCATTGATTAAGTCAGACCACTGACAATATGATTTTAGAAAATCATGTTTGAATAAAAACTTCTGAGTGTCAAGTTTAAGAGTGTCAGGGAATCAGAAGGCTGAAGGACAAAATAAAGCTCTTAAAACCGGTGAATGGACTTGCTGCTGTCACGAGTATTCTCTCAAAGGAGGAGCTGACTGGCGTACTCCCACACAAAACAAAACCAGTAAAAAGTAATCAAATACCATCACACAGCAGAACTCAGCAAGCCAGATTAAGAAAACACCCTTTGAGAAGATGAGATTGTCTCCAAATGGTAGGAAGGAAACAGCTCGCCTCCCAGCACTGGAGATCCCGTTGCACACAGGGCTGGCTGCCGTCTGCAGTCACCCAGAAACGCTCGATGGTTGAGCAGGGGGACGGACACCTGGACCTTGAGAGAGAGCCTTCAGGCAGTCTGTGATCCAGCCCAGCCATTGCAGAGTATGACATTTGCATATATTCCTGCAATTCTCTCCACAGTCTGCCCAGAAGACTTTCACGTTTTCCCATTTTTATCTAAAAGAGAAATTATTTTAGGAAACTCAGTAGGAGAAAGCCATTCTGAATAGAGCACTGATTGTATAGCACATCATTTGAAAATTAGGAAATGTGCATAGCTTTGGCTCTATCTGCTGCTCACAGAAAAATAGAGATATGCGTGTTTATATACAAACATACAGGTATATGCAGAAGAGTATCCAGTACTACTGCACTCCTGTAAAGGAGTTTCCATAAAACCAGGTAATGTTTAAAACTTGAAAAAATGAAACACAACATGTTTATTACCAGTACTAAAAATAATACAAATTGCAGCATGTTTGTTTCCACCAGCTTACACTTTGGATCTCCACTGTAAAATGAATTTAGAGATCCAAATAGAAATGAGAAGCACAAAACTGGGGTATTTAACTTTATAAGACATCTGCTATTGACTCCAGTTTGACAAAGAGTACAGATGGAATTAATTTTTTTTGGGGGGGGGGGGGGGGGCGGGGCATAAAAATCACTGAAGTACCCAAGTAACTCTCTGAAAAATTCAGAAGGGCAGTGTGGTACACATCTATTTGCAAGTTCCTCATTCTCTGAAATGCTATGACTAAAAAAGACAAGCACTTATTACAAGTAAGATTGCAAAGTAAATCTTCCAGTTAGGAAAGTTTTGTAACTAAATTGGTTAAGACTAGAAGACTTAAAATACATATATTAAAATTATTTTTAAATCCTGCAGCTGTGTAGCTAAGGCCATAGAGGGAAGTTGTTGTATTAACTTTACATGAGAAAGATTGTGCTTTTGCGAGATCTTACGATACCATTTCTCACTGAAAGCCAGAAAGTGTGCAACTTCCTTTCATAAACGTAAGCCATCTGCATCAATATAGGAGAGTTAAGATTATTTATTTGGATTTCCTTCAAGATTTTGACAAGATCCCTTACTTCAAAAACCCTGTAAAAGCTGTACAGTAGAAAAGTAGTGTTGTTCTTTGTTGTAAAAAGCAAACTGAGAGACAGGAACTCCTGAGTTCTCATTGTATTTCCTTTGATCTGTATGCCCTGTTCATAATAAGGCTGACACTTATTCCTTCTGTGGCTTTAGGCAAGTAATATAATCTCTCTGCCTCGTTTTCCTGTCTTGAGGGTATTGCATGGATTAGTTAGGCAATGTTTGTAAAGCAGCTGAAAAAGTATTGACCCGATTCTCCCAGGGAAGCAGGGACACTCAGCTTCTTGGGAAGTCATGAGCAATAAATTCTAAGGTGCGCTACAGAAAATAAATACCAGAAGAAAAATGAATCCAGCCTTAACACAGACTACACCTGGTTTAGTTCAGCTTGTTCCTGAAATAGGCTGTGCGCACCAGCTCTCTGCTGCAGCTGTCAAAGGAGCCCAGGACCTCCCCAGGTGTTGCTTGGCATCCTTCAGGTTTTAGGCTGTAGCTGCTGGTAAGAAAAAAGGGAGTACGGAGCGCTCTCGAAGGGGACACCAAAAGTATTTGCAAGGGGACACTCAACAAGTATTTGAGCTGGCAAAGGAAAATAAACAGTAAGAGAGTGACACTTGCTGATGGTACTTGTTGTCTCATGCAGTTGAAGAGGATTGTGAGAAGCCTGAGATGAATAAGAAAGCATGGGTGTATCCTGAATTTGAGGATGACTGATGATCAAATGAAATTTATTTTGGATGAGCGTAAGGTAGTAAAGATTAGCAAGGTGTTCTCTGTGGCCTGATTGATTTTACTCTTATTTAAGTTTGGCTTGCATTTGCTGCACAGTCACAACCAGTTTGTTTCCATGTCCATCTGTATGATAGCACAGAGAGGATCACTCATGTGCTAGACATCAGTGTGGGTGGTTGAGCTGAGTTATAAAGGCAAATTGAGAACATCATTCGTTAAAACTGAAAGAGAAATTAAGACAGACAATACTATGGTCAAGCCACTGGTAAGTGGCAGAAAATCCCCAGGCAAAGGAATATTTTCTCAGCATTTGTGACCTTCCCTGACCATTCTGGAAATGGGTTTTCCTTGTTGGCTGATGTCAGGAGAACAAAGGCGGCTGCTGCGGCATTAGCAAAATTCTGCATTTTCTGCTGGGGAAGAGGAGCGCAGGACATGGAGGGATAAGCCAGTTTTGCCAGTGTGAGTGCATCCACAGTAGTTGTTTTTCATTTTGGAGTAGCTATTTGTCTGCACAGGTAGTGTAGCTGCAGAGAGAAGAGAAGGCAGTCAATTACCTTGACACAGAGCCCTATTCCTTTCTTCACACCAGCAACTATGCCAGCTACATCAAGTCACTTACTCCTTGCCCACACTTTGCTATTATATCTGTCAGGGGAGTGTTCCTCACATGGACGTGGCCTTGGGAGTAATGCTTGCTTGCCAATGGGTGCTGGTGAGACATCTCTTTTGTGCCATGTTCCTTGAGATTTGTATTTGGTGATCATCATGTCCTGTCTCTTCTAGGGTCTTCCCTCTACCATGTACACTCCATGGTTCTGTCACTCATGAGAAAACCGTAGACTGGAAGAAATACAACACAACTCAAAGTAGGCTAGCAGGAGGTTTGCTGACAAGGTAGGACATCCCTCAACATCTGTCTTATGCCAGGTGGGATGGAGAAAGATTGCCTGGAGGTATGTATGGGAGTATTGCCTTTGCATGAACTAGCACAGCAATTTTCAGTGTCTGTGGCATGAGAGGGAGAATTTTCTCAGATGGGTGTTTTTCCCTGGCAGACATTTTCAGCCTCTGCCTTATGAGATGACTGTGTCTATTTTCACTGGCAGTCAACAAAAATCCTCTTTAAACTTGTAGATCTCTTCATGAGCCCCTAGCAGCTGTGACAGGACCAGCAGAGCACGAAAATATCGAAGATCTTCTGGCAAGCCACTATTTTTGACCAGGAAATGAACAAATAATGATTGTGATGAGGCCATAAGATTCAAACCACTGACTGCTATCACTACTCAGAAACCTACTGTTGTCTATCACTGCTCAGTGTCTACAAGATTCTTGTATGAAACAAGATACTGGGATATTACCAACACATGAAAATTACCCTTATAACTGCAGCTGTGATATATACACTAAATATGGAACCAAGAATGAAGCACATAGTAGCTTAACTCTTATGCACCTTTCCTCCTTTGCACAAACTCATCTATCAAGCATGGACAGAGTAACCCAGCTCCTATAATTCCTTGCAAACCTGGGAAATGACAGTGATGTAAAATCGGTATGAGGTGAAAAACTACTGCTTTTCAGAGAGTGGCTAGGAGAAAAACATCATTGATTCAAAAGTGGATTTTTCTAAATTATTCCAAACAGAATAGTACAGCCTCTTTCTACAAATTCCTGTTTCTACAAAGAGAGAGCAAGGAGATACTAACATTTTTTCAAAACTCGTGCATAGTATTGAAAGTATAGGGTAATTTCTGTCACACAGAAATATAATGCAAACTATAATAAACTTATGTTTTGAAAAGGGACTGTTCCAAACAGTTGTTGCTTCTGTAGCAGAGATGCAGTGAGCATCTCTTTCAAATATGCTCTTCAAAACTACACCTACTCTACACTGAGTCTATAAAACTAGTCTGGATTCAAACTTGTGGATGTCTCACTGCAATCAGTATTAGTAAGTCTAAAACCTTGGCATGCACTGTTTCTGAAGTGCGGATGTAGTAACAGCCCTATTCACATCCTGCAATCTACCCCTTTCTTTATCCAGATCAGCTGGTTGACAATCCCAGATCAATAGACTCACTCTGTGACTTTGCGCTATTCAAAACACAGACACAAATTCAGATTTCACGGCTTGAGTTTCTCTTCCAACTGCATTGTGTATCCCTCTGAAATATTTTCTCAGTTGAATAAGATGGTTTATTGGGTAGAAATTCATACTTCAAATAACTATCTTGACGCATTACCATATTATGCTGGTATCTCACTCTTTCTGGAAGAGTGTGTTTAGAAATACAGCTATATTGAAAGAGAATACTGTAATATGAATGTCAATTTTCTCTCTGAAAACTCATGGTACAGTTGAATACCATTTCTGACAATGGCAGTTTTAAAGTTAAAAATCCAGGAGGGAAGGTTGTTGGTGTGTTTTGTTATTTAACAACACCAAATTCTTCTGCTCATTGTCTCTGTGTACATAGGTGTACTCAGGGAATAATTTTTATAGGTAGGAAAGCAGAAAGATTCTGACATCCAAAGGATGTGCAAAGAGATACACTAACATAAACTTCTATGGTGCCCTGAAGGTAATTCCACTGTATTATAGGGCTTCTCATGAGCAGTTTTGGCTCAGACAATAGGACTGTGAAGTAAAACTGAGTGTTTCTGGATGAGATGAACTGAGAATGAGGCAGATTATGCTACTTCTAGAAATCATGTTCTCGTTAGTATACTGGAATATAAAATAGCAAAAACAAGTTAATAAAATGCTTGTTTTTCTCCTTACCAATTTAATTTCTCCCTTAACATATACACATATACATGCACACTTTACCCTCTTTTCCTCAGTGTAGTCTTTAATTAGAATGAGTTGAGCAGTTAAATTGGAACGATCTTAGACCAATTTGTACAATCTCATGAGATACATTATCAGTTATGCCCTGAATTCTGTTCACTTTATCTGAATGGTTAGATCATAGAATCATAGAATGTCAGGGATTGGAAGGGACCTCGAAAGATCATCAAGTCCAATCCCCCTGCCAGAGCAGGAATGCCTAGATTATGCTACACAGGAACGTGTCCAGGCAGGTCTTGAATGTCTCCAGAGAAGGCGACTCCACAACCTCTCTGGGCAGCCTGTTCCAGTGTTCTGTCACCCTCACTGAGAAGAAGTTTCTTCTCGAGTTTAAGCGGAACCTCTTATGTTCCAGTTTCAGCCCATTACCCCTTGTCCTATCAGTGGTTGTCACCGAGAAGAGCCTGGCTCCATCCTCGTGACACTCACCCTTGATATATTTGTAAACATTAATGAGGTCACCCCTCAGTCTCCTCTTCTCCAAACCAAAGAGCCCCAGCTCCCTCAGTCTTTTCTCATAAGGGAGATGCTCCACTCCCTTAATCATCCTAGTTGCCCTGTGCTGGACTCTCTCCAGCAGTTCCCTGTCTTTCTTGAACTGAGGGGCCCAGAACTGGACACAGTATTCCAGATGGGGTCTCACCAGGGCAGAGTAGAGGGGAAGGAGAACCTCTCTCAACCTACTAACCACCCCCCTTCTAATACACCCCAGGATGCCATTGGCCTTCCTGGCCACAAGGGCACAGTGCTGGCTCATGGTCATCCTGCTGTCCACCAAGACTCCCAGGTCCCTTTCCCCTACACTACTCCCTAATAAGTCATTCCCCAACTTATACTGGAACCTGGGGTTGTTCCTACCCAGATGCAAGACCCTACATTTACCCTTGTTATATTTCATTAAATTTTTCCCCGCCCAACCCTCCAGCCTGTCCAGGTCTCGCTGAATGGCAGCACAGCCTTCTGGCGTGTCAGCCACTCCTCCCAGCTTGGTGTCATCAGCAAACTTGCTGATAGTACTCTCTAGTCCCTCATCCAAGTCATCGATGAATATATTGAATAATACTGGTCCCAGTACCGACCCTTGAGGGACTCCACTGGATACAGGCCTCCAACCAGACTCCGCCCCATTGACCACAACTCTTTGTCTTCTTCCCCTTAGCCAGTTCACAGTCCACCTCACTACCCGAGAGTCTAGACCACACTTCCTCAGTTTAGCAGCAAGGATGCTGTGGGAGACTGTGTCAAATGCTTTACTGAAGTCAAAGTAGACCACATCCACCGCTCTGCCATCATCTATCCACCTTGTTATATCCTCGTAAAAGGCTATGAGGTTAGTCAAGCATGACTTCCCTTTGGTGAAGCCATGTTGACTGTCTCTAATGACCCTCTTATCCCTGATATGCCTTGAGATGGCACCAAGGATAAGTCGTTCCATCACTTTCCCAGGGATGGAGGTGAGGCTGACCGGTCTATAGTTACCCGCGTCCTCCTTCTTGCCCTTTTTGAAGACTGGAGTGACATTTGCTTCCCTCCAGTCCTCAGGCACCTCTCCCGTCTCCCAAGACTTGGCAAAGATGATGGAGAGTGGTCCACCAATGACATCAGCCAGCTCCCTCAGCACCCGTGGATGCATCCCATCTGGACCCATGGATTTATGGATGTCCAGATTGCTTAATTGGTCCCTAACCCAGTCCTCATCGACTAAAGCAAACTCCTCCACTGCCCTGACATCAACTGAAGTTTCTTCCATCTTCAGCCCTGCTGGTATTTCACATGTTCCAGCCCAGAAAATCTTACAGTGGCCATAAGGGTGCATAAGGGTGCATTAGTCCTTTTGCAATGTGTACTGACTAATCCGAGTAAAACATCTGCCTTGCAGTGGGAGGAAAGGCTTCAAATGTGCATAGGGGAAATCCAGGCAAAGTAAAAGTTAGCAGGAGCAGACATGAACTCTGATTTGCTTTCTGCACTCACACGTTGCACAGAATTGGTCCTCTCCTACCTATTTTGCAGCAAAGACAGGCAGACTTTTCTGTGCAACAGATGTCTGAAGGCAGAAAACAAAACCAGTGTGGTATTATCCCATTGTGCCCTTCAGAAATCCTCTGCAACCACTGAGCAAGCTGATGAATAACTGGGGAGGGAAAAGGGAGGAAGAGAACATCAGAGAAATGCAGAGAATTTCCCACGGTTCATTATAAATGCAGGGGGCAATGACACCACAGTTCACATTTTCCATCCTGTGTGCTCAAAAGCAATCTCCTAAACCCCTGTTTTTTACCTACCCATGAGTGTCATGATTTGCTGATGGCCTTGGCATCTTCATCTCCCATTGCTGGCAAAAGCGATTTAGGGGCACTGAAGGCTTCTGAAAGACCTCCAAAACCTAAAGAAAAGCTTCCTTTGAAACTACTTTGTGCTCTCTTTACTACCCATACAGTCTGTAAGCTTATCCATATCTTTACAAGGGACCCAGAAACTCCCTGGACATTTTGGCACACAGAAATAAAAATTATGCTTCTCAAGAACATCTTAGTTTAATCTAGGAGTTTTCATACCAGTGATGAAATTACATAAATAAACTTCATGTCCCACACCCATGATGCCGTTTCTTCTTAAAACAGCTACTCACAGACTCTAGTCTAATTCACTTAAGTAGACAACTGAGTGAGTTCAAGAGATTTTGGTACTCTGATGCAGAGAGACGCATCATCTCCTCTTACATTGTCTGACGGGCAGAACTGTCATATCTGGGTGACCAAGGGCAGAGCTAAGGATTCACAAAGGAATCCATCACTACTTCTTTTTCTGTATGCATTTGCATTGCCTAGCACAGAGGCAACCTCACAACCAGGAATCATACTGGGATATGGAACTAGTTTATTGAGCTTCTGTCTTTTTAATTAAGAGCAAAAGGGCCCAAGTGGTGTAAATGCAAACAGTGCATAAGGACTATATGAGAAGAAGGTAAAATTACTTGTTGCTGCATTAGTTCAGCCACCTTCCTGTAATAGACCTGTGGCTTGATTCTCTGTTACTCTCACAAATGCAGAAGGGATGCTATCGCTTAGGCTACTTCTCTGTTTGGCATGATTAACATTGTTCGGTCCATTTCACAGTTAAATAACGAAATTTCAAATACAGTATCAAAGTGTTACTGGTAATGAAGAAAAAAACACGTTGTTTTTAACACTCCTTGGGGAACACAGATCTGGAAAATCCATGCTCATAAATCTCCTCTTTCAAATGGAATGTAAAATCCTTTTCATTTCTCTGAAAAGAAAAAAGAGCGACTTAGAAAATACCTAATGCAGGCAGCTGTTGCTAGCTTTTCTTTCCACACTTAGCTGCTCTTCTTAATATTTTTGAAACAAGATTGCAGGGCACATGAAGCCCATGGAACCACAGGAGGGAACTTTCAAAAGAAGGTCAGGCTGACATGAGGGCCTTCCTGAGAAGAGCTCCTGTATTTGTTTCCAGGCAGGATTACAGCTCAATCAGAAATAATGCCCTTTAGCAAGTGGACACATATGATCTGCAGCCTTTGGAAAACCTGCCTCTAAAAAAGCTGCAATTTTTCAAACTGTTAACATTGACAATGATACGGCAAAACTACTACAGTTTTCCAGGGGCTAATTATGAACAGGTGATGATTTGAGGAAAAATTCAGAAATCAAATATTGAGCTCAGTTTGAGCTCATTAAGGTTGCTACTCAGCACCAGTAAAATATTCATAATGCACAAACACAATGTAGTTTTATGTAAACCTTTTTAAAAAAAGATAACTCCAAGTATAACAGAACAGAATTTGGTATAATGTGCTCTCCTTTGAATGCAAATTACCTTCGAGCAGTTAATAAAAGTAAACCTTGCTAACTTACTTAGATATACGTGACAGACCTTTTGGGTTATACTGATCTCTTGTGAACTCTCAGTGACAAAAAATTCATACTCGGATCAAAGGATGGCCATGCCAGTAGTAAATTCAGGTCTGACCTAAGGTAAGAGGGCTGCGGATACTGAAAGCTGTGAGAAGGTAGGATAAGCAAAGCCAGGGTCCTTCCTCTCCTCTCCTGGGAAAGTACTATGGAAATGTTTAATTTGCATGTGAAAAGAGAGGCAGATAGTACTGCAGTGTAGCAGTTAGCAGGGACTTCTTTGAGAATACCTCCATTTTATTCACATGGGTTCATATTTTTGACCACTGTGAAGAGGGAAGGACCAGGAGGCAGTATGACCTTGGGGCTACCCCAGTGGGCATCTGCCCTATCCCACAAACATGATGCCCGACTTAGGCCCATGATTTTCTGACTCAGAGATGAAAGTTTTACCAAATGAGCTTTCTTGAGGTAATAAATATATTTTCTTACTTCTTAAGAAAATACACCTTTTCTTATCTTGTGTTGACATCATTTAATAAACCCTTTGCTGCAGGTAAAATAACAGCACAAGGTGATTTTTCACATTTTTAAAGGATACTGCATTGCTATTTTTCTTCACTTTCCTCCATAATAGCCACTTGCAAGCTTGAAATTAAAATTTGTTCCTATGCTGATTTTTTCTGCAGGTCGCTAATGAGTGCCAGGCTGCTGGCATTGCTTTATTTATTTATTAAAAAGAGAAGAGCAGTGAAGCATTTAAAACAGTCACACACAAAGAGACATAAAAATGTTTGCGGTGACACACTATAAGACAGAAATGAAGTTAGGTCAAGATAGAGGTCTACTGAACTTGTAAGTGTTCGTCTCATCTGAATGAAAACCTAAAAATTTTCTTTACTGAGTTTTAGCTGACAAAACATGAGAATCTTTTAAGTTACTTAACCAGCTTTATATTAGAAAATTACTCTGTTGCTAAAGCTGCTTATCATTAGTAAGGGTTGAAATGACACCGTTCCGCAAAAACGCAGTTGAAGACGTGGATGGTTGAGAGGAGTTTTTCCTCTTGTGCGCTACTAGTTCCTGGAAGAATATTAAAAATAAAGTACAAGGATGAAGCCATGTTGAATGTTTTTTTGGGGCATGTAAGCCTGTGTTTACTTAAAGTTTTATCTTTTAACCTCTGTCAGCCATTCCTTGTTAATTAACCCAACATCTTGGTGCTCACTGTATTGCAATGATAAAGCATTCACAAATGGTGCGACTCTACTTATGAAGTCCTGCCATGTTATCATAAGAAGAGTGTATTGGGTTGAATGTATTTTTAAGAACGAGAATTAGTCATTCCTTAGGCTGCAGCAACTGCCTTAGGAGAAAAAGGGGATTGTCGTATTTTGCATCCCTTTCTCTAAAATACTAAAAACATACAATAAAAATCTAAGTGTAGGTATTCAGTCTGGTTCTATTCAGGGGCTTTATTGGGCAGTTTTGGCCTCAAAGCCCGGTCTTTTTCAGAAGAAATGTCAGTAAAGTCTCTGAATTAATGGACTGTGAAGTGCTTAGAAACATACCGTTTCACAAAAGTATACTGCGAGGATGTGACACTAATGGGAGGTGACCCATGGGTTTATGACAAAATAGTCCACTCTAACAACAATGACAAAAAATTAATACAAATTCTTTACACAGTGGCTTTGAACAAAGCAATATACAGTGGAATGGTAGGTGAAGAACGGTAGAGTAAGGGAAAACTGATTAAGATTTGTAAATGATTTGGTTATCCCCGGTTTTGTTTTCTTCAGGAGAAAGGAGCTGCAAACTCCCGGCTGAAGAAAAGAAAAAAGGCAAGACTCAATTTCAGTCGGATAATTAGAGAGTGAAAGTTAGTAGAATTTGCAAGCGATGTCACATGAACCTAAGTGGTGAATTCCTGGATTTACTTACATGGGTTTGTTTTCTTTTAATTTTGCTGCTTTAAAAAATAAAAATAAAAAATGCAGTGCAACTCCTTCAATCTTTTTGCAATTCTGCATGGTTGAACATTTGAAATGAGTTTGTGTATCACCCCCAGGCATTGATTCAGACTTGATTGGGGCAAAGCAGGCTCCATGTGCTTATTTTTATACACGTCATTTGGGAAGTTATATAGCCAAGGGAACAGAAAATGTGTTTGCTCCACTGCCAAATTAACACATATCCCTCGATCAAAACGGGAGGTGATCCTAATCAACAAGTTGTGCGACCTTAGTGCAATGGCAATGTCAGGTCAACTCGGGAAAGTGAAGAGACAGATCTAAATACAAATAAAAAGGAAGAGAGAGACAGAAAGAAAGAAAGAAACAACCAACAATCCTTATAATTATCATCATCTGCTGCTTTTCCCTCTTCTGGCAAAGAAACACTCCATCCATTTGCAGAAATCGCCCGCGGAAACGTTACATCAAAACTAATCACAACGATTAAAATCAGCTTTTCTGTGCAAGAGGAGAGTAAAAAGCAAGTTGGAGGCTGGAATGAGACTGTTTTTTCCACCAAAAAAATCCGGCAAAAAAAAAAAAAATACATGCGATATATATATATATCTATATGCACGTTTCGAAGGAGATCAATTTTATGCCCGTGTGATCAGTTAATTTAATTTAACTTTTATTTCGGAGATTGATTCAGACTGGAGGTAGAGACATGAGCTAATTGTATCCTGATCCTTGCCTTGAGGGGTTTCAAAGCCCTGGAGCAACTATTCTCTGTATTTTGCTCTGTCTACCTTAGCCAAGCTATTGCATTTCTCTCTGGTGTAGCGAGGAGAGCAGACCGCTGCCGGGAGAGAGAAATATCGGAAGTGTGAGTTTGGGGGGGGGGGGAAGGGGAGAAAGAAAAAAGGAGAAAAAAAAAAAAAAAAAAAAAAAGGAGGGGGAGAGAAAAAAAAAAAAAAAAAAAAAAGAGGGACACTTTTGCGGCTCCGATGTTCCAGGTAAGGGCTGCTCGGGATTGTTGTTGTTTGCAGCGGAGGGTGCGGAGGGACTCGGGCGCCGCTCGCTTCCACGCATGTGCCGGGCGCTCGCACCCCACGCGGGGACGCGGCGCGGCCGCCTCGCTCCCCCGCGCAACCCGCGCCCCCGCGCAGCGCCGCGGGGAGGCGAGCGGGGAGGGACGGAGCGCGAGGGAGGGAGAGAAGGGAAGGGGGGGGCTGCGCGGCGGGCGGGCGGGCGGGCGGGCGGTGGGGGGGTGCTCCTCCTTTCCCCATCGCCTCCCCGAAGGGGGAGGGGGGACTTTGGGGTTGGCGCGTGCAGGGAGCGGGGGGGGGGGGGGGGGGGGGCGGAATTTGTTTAATTTAAATTTGTCTGTTTGCGCGCGGGAGGGTGCGCGGCTGTGGCATTGTTCTCCGCCGGGCTGCACAAGGGGGCCGCCATTGTGTGTCTGTGTGAGGAGGCAGCGAGCGGGAGGCACCTTCCTTCCCCCCGCCCCTGCCCCCGCGCCGCCGTCTCTCCGCGGTGCAGTCCCCTGCGGAGCCCCCCCCGCGGCGCCTTTTGTTGCCGGCCCTTCCCCCCTCACGGCCCACGGGGGTGCGGCTGCGGGACCGCGGGGCAGCGGCCGCCCCTTCCTCCGCGCCGCCCGCTGGGTTCCCCCCCCCCTCCTCCCCCGCACCCGCCGCCGCCGCGGGGGTTCGAGGCACCGTTGCCGGCGGCCGCAGGGGGTGAGGGGACTGAGGCGCCGCCACTGCTGGATGCGGGACGGCGCGTGTGTGCGTGTCCGCGTCCTCTCCACCGGGGATCGGCCGCGCTGCCCCGTCCCCTCGTGCCGCATGCCGTCCCGGAAAAGACGGAATCCGCGACAGCCGTCCCAAAAACCAGGAAAAAAAAAAAAAAAAGACCGGGGGAAAAAAAAAAGAAAAAAAAAAAGAGCAAAAATCCGTCCGCGCCGCCTGTTTCCAATCAGCGAGATACAAGTTTATTTGAGCTCGCCCTGCGGGCGCCGAGCGCGCCGGAATTGTTGGGGCGATTAAAAATGGGCGAAATGCTGCTCCTTTCCGAGCGGCGGGGGCTGCCCAGACACTCCGCGGCTCTTCCCGCCGGCCGGCGCGGGAGGGAGGGAGGGAGGGAAGGGGCAGAAGCGGCCGGTGCGCCTCCGGCGCCGCTCGGTGTGCGGGGAGCGGGGCGGGGGACGGCACCGGGCGAGCGCGGCCGCTTTCGGGGCCGGTGTCTGGAGCGATTATTTTTGTTCTGTGTCACAAGCGCGCTGGGAAAGCTGCGCCTGAAACAACTTTCCGGTTTCACCTTCCCCCCTCCGAGTGCCAGGGGCGGCTTGGCGGAGGCTGCCGGGGAACCAGGGACGGCGGGCGGAGGGAGCAGGGAAACTCCTGGGTGGACCGCGGAAGTTGTCCGGTTAAAAAAAAAAAAAATTAAAAGAAAGAAAAAGTTTAATTGTAGCGGGTTGGGTTCGGCAGCGTCTTTGCAAGGATGCTCGCCCCGCAGGTCGGAGGCACTTGGCGAAACTTCCCCTCGCCTATTCAAAATGACTGCGGTGATTGTGGTGTATAATTGCGGCCGAAGCACAAAACAAAATGTTCGAGCACACACTAGAGGTCCCTCTCAGAGCTGTCAGACGTTCGGGTGTTTTCAGGTTGGGTTACTCTATATGTATTTCATTCTTTTCCCGCTTTCGCTGTCTGAACAACATTGACTGTCGCTGCAAATATCAACCCAGCATTGTATGGTTCAAATAAGGATGAGGAAGGATTTGCGACGGTTCTGTTTGTGCCCTGCTGGTTCGGGCATCAGTGGGTCAGTTAATATACGCATTCCTGCGCTCTTAAAAAGCGAATGTAAACGGGATTAATTTCATCCAGTGATTTACGAGTTTTGTTTGAAATATCCTCGCAGTTCGTTGCTGTTGGGGCCAAGTTCCAAATGTTGTACTCGCTTTTCTCGCGTGAATCCTGCCATGGAAGTAAACAGCGTAAAACTTGAATAAGGCTTCCAGGCTATGGCTCATGGCTTCTAAATATGCAAGCAAGCAAAAAGCCGACTGTTAAGATTATGAAGAGTCGATAAAGGTGATGGAGGTGAATAAAAATGATTGATCTCCAGCAATTTGCATATCCAGACCATGTTAGGGAGCTAAGTAGTCCCCCGTCGTCCTGTTCCCCCCCCGCAATCATCATGTATTACAAGCAGTATTATCACCATTTTACGGATGGAGAAACTGAGAAATAAAAAGAAGGTCACTGACTTGCCTAAAGCCATATAGCAAATAAAAGATAGATCTGGAATCAGCTAGGACAGATTTAGATCTCTTGCTGATTTGCACTGCTGTATCCATTGATTTCAGTGGAATTCTTCTGGATTTAAGTCAGTTTTGGACCTTAGGTGTTGCTCTGCCCGTTAGAAACACTGCCTTAATCTAAATTCCATTTTGTACATGACTGAATTAGATGCAAGATTTGAGGGGGGAAATATTTGGTGTACATCTAATTTTTAAAAGACAGATTACTGTGAAACTTTAGGACTACATTGGCTTTTGATTATTTTTTTCCCAGTACAATTTCATCTGTCACATCAGCATAGTTCCCCAGTTGGCTTTTGGTATTGTTTTGGTGTTCGTTTGTTTGTTTTTAGTGAACATTTTCCTCATGTCTAGTGTAGCTTTTGTTACTGGTTTCCAAGAGGTGATTTCTACAAGATGTCTCTGAATGAATCCTTCAGATTTAGGTTGGAACAACCTGAGAGCAGATGATTAGTGTGAGGAATACTTCCATTCATTGTGGACCTCACTCAGGCAGAAATGAAAAAAATGCATGCCCATATACAAAAAAGCCAGCCTTTCCCCTGCATAGAGAAAAGGCTGCACATGGAAGACTTGTGCACATAGGCTCTTTATTGGATTATGATAAGTTTATGTATGGAGAAAATGCAATGTGAAAGGAAATATTCACTGATCATAACAAATGTGAGTACATTACTCAAAGTGGGGTCTCTCACAATTAACAAAATATCAAATCTGCCAGTCACAGTCAGACAATGTTTCACATGAGCCCAGCTGGGAAGGAGTGATAATTTCTGCTTTCTGTATTCCAAGTACTTTAGAAACATTATCAGGATACCATAAAACAGACACAGATGCACAGATTGTGATTATGGTGGTTTACTGTTCATTTATTAATGTGCGCTGTTATATACAAACTGCCACGACTAAAGCGTAATGTAAAGTTCCTGCTTTCATGTCATCAGCTGGATTTAGTAAGATGCTGATACTTTGGGGAGCTGGTAGCCCCTCAGTATTGCTGACACCCCTTCGATGGGAGTCTGACCCCACGTCTTAATGTGTGGGGATGCAGACATGGAGCGTGGGTGTAATTAAAACTGTTCCCCCATCTCTTCTCCAAATTGAGCTTATGTGTCTGAAATAGAAAGCATTTAGGTAGGAATTAGCCCCACAGAGTGTATGTGGGGTTTTTAAGACCATGCACTGACTCCCTGGCTGAGCTGAGTTTTAAATGCCAGAGCTTTAGCCCCGTTTCTCATGTTCTGTGCAAGTAAACTACTGTGGCCTCACTTGTTCAACTCTTCTCTGGTACCAGAGGAAAAATAATGTTGATCAGAAGCAAATTTTAGCGGAGATGCCTGGTGTTACTTATTTTGGATCCTTTTATGCTGCTGCAGCAGAGCCAAGTTGGATCTCCTTCCAGGAAACAAATTTAGTTAGTTGTTGTTTTTTACTGACAGAAACATAATTCTTACTTTAAATGGAATCTCTTCTGTTGGTCTGCGTTGCACTTATGTTTTGTTTTTACAGCCTGGATAAAATTCATCTCTGGTGTAGTGCCATTGACTTCTGTGTTGTTTCACAAAGAATTAATTTGCCTTCCTGTGTTGAAATACAGATTTCTGTTGTTCTATTTTCCACAGTTTTTGTATTCCACAGAATACAATTATGGTTTTTTTTTCAGTTAGAACAAGTAGAAAATGTGTATCTTCATTTTTATTTTGTCCAGCTTCCTTATTTGTGCAGGCAGAGGTATCAAGAGAATGTCTACAGATGGGAGAAGGGAATAACTATCATCTTCCTAGGTGATAACGCTTTCAGAAAAATCATATGTGAAAGCCATTAGCACATTCCATATTGGTGATGTGTGTTGTGGCTTTAATAATCTTGGGTTCTCTAATGTGTATTTTAATCATGCTTTTGATCCAGAAGTCAAATAAACAACATCCCACATCCAACTGAACCGAAGCTGATGCTGTTTCATGTTCAGTTGTTGTAAGCCCGTGTTTATGAAATGAATGGCTTACCTGATAACCTTTTCCTGATAGCTCTTCATCTGGCTGGCTCTACCCCCACTGGCAATGGAAGTTACTGGTTTGATGTGGTTGGCAGGTTAGTGCAAACGTGGCTGTGCAGGTGGTTTTTACAAAGCCGAAGTCTATGGGTGAGGGTTACAAACCTTAGAAGTGCTTGTTGGGGCAAAGGACAGCTCACCCTGACAAATTATTTAGTGGCTTTTACTCAACTGATTTTCCTTGCCCAGTGCACTCATGAATAAGGAACAGCCTTTGAAACCATAAGAAGTAACCCTGCGCAGCAGGGTTGCCCCAAGATGATAGGGAAGCAAGTTCTGTCTCACCCAGATTAATGGCTGTTTCTGATTCTCTAGTGAGATGTTTACAGTTGTGGTTGTTCCCCCTCAGCCAGAATCAGTGACTCAGTCCTGCCCCAAACCTCGGGTTCCGTATAAGTATCTATGTGTTTTCCTTAATTTTCACTGTCACAATTCAGGACAATTTCCAGGTTAGCTAACATGCGGGACTGTAACTGGTAGTATGTAGGCACAGGCATGTGCACCCCTCTCCTGACTCCGTGATTGTTGTTGCCTCTATCAAACAGGCAGCTCGTATGAGGACAAAACTGCCTCTTACTGCTGCAGTAGGTTTTTGCCAGACCTCACCTGTCATAGCTTTTAGTTCTCACGGTAGAACTGTGAAGCCACGCTGTGATTTGGTCAGGCAGAAATGACAAGAGGTTGTTTCAGGCAAGGTATTTCCAGCAAATGAGAGGAAATGTTCGTATTTCTGTGTAAGGCTGTCCTGGTTTGAGCTAAACAGAACCAATTCCGTTTAGTGATTTTGCTTTTGCAGCTCAGTCTCTTCTGAGAGGCTTCACTTTCTGAAGTTAACAGCATGTTTTTGTGGACAGAATTTGCTACTAGAAGTGGTAATGCCTGATGTTCATAGTTACTATGAAGGACTGGTGTGCAGAAAGGCTCTTGCTGATACTTGCTCCTGTAGTGACCAAGGTCACTGTTGGACCTTGTGTGCCACGCTGGGGCTGCCAGGAAATAAAAGGGATCTCAAGGAAGTAAAAGGTTGCACCTCTGGTGAGTAACAGACTGGACAGGTGACCAATAAGAGTATTCCTTTATGTACATCTTATTCACTATAAAGCTGAGGGAAAATATTTACAAAAAAAGCACTGCCAGCCCTTTACCTGAGTGATCTCACCTGCACAGTTCCAATAGGCTATGGTTGACTAAGCTTTTTCATTAACAGTTCTGTCAGTGGAGAAAAGGTTTAGGTTTCTTTAGAGAAAAAAAAAATACATGCTAATATATTTTAGAAATCTGTCAAAAAAACAATGAGATGCTTTTACAGAACTGAAATCAGACCTTTCTCAAATATGAAAACTACTATTTATTTTGAATTTTCATTAGACAGAAATTTGAAAGAGTCCATCTGACAGAAAAATAAATAAACCCTCTGAATTTATCACAGAAATAAATCCTCACTCAATGCCTGTTTTTATGATCAGTGAAAATTTTGCGTAAGTGTTTGTCAGTGGGATGAATTTCTGATTTGCTCTTTAAATAGGATCCTTCAGTTCTTCTTGGTTCAGCTGAAGAACTTTTTTTCCTTCTGTAGTTATTCATGTTTTCCGAGATAGACCTTTAATGCTTACAGTTTTCCTCTTTATTTAGTGGCATTAACTTTATTTTCATCAAGCTCTGTTATGAGGAAAGGAGAGTTTTCATAAAGAAACATGATCAAAGAGCCCTTTTCTCTTTTCCTCACCCTGTTATGAACATTAACTTAGAAACACCCCCCTCATCATCCAATCACCCAAGCAAACTTTCTGCATGCTAGTTTACGTGCATACCCAGCTTATAAAGCCTGGTGGGGAGGGACCCACTGCTGCAGCAGAGCACTG
The DNA here is from genome assembly GCA_020746105.1 of Trogon surrucura. Taxonomy (NCBI): domain Eukaryota; kingdom Metazoa; phylum Chordata; class Aves; order Trogoniformes; family Trogonidae; genus Trogon; species Trogon surrucura. Next base: position 50,260,652 of record CM036619.1, read on the forward strand.
CGGGTATTCAACAAGTGATTAATAATAGCTCCTGCTATCAGTGTTGCCAGAGGAGCAGTGGAAAGAGTGGCAGACGTTGAGAACACATAAATATTGGAAACCAAAGTATCCAGAGGCTGCTAAAGTAGCTCAAAGTAAAGGCAAAGTGTTCTTATGAAATAAAACCAGTGTTATTTCCCTGTGTGAGCTGAACCTGGCAGCAGCATTAGCTTACAAAGGCAGTACAGGCCCATCAGCATGATCCCACAGCCAGGAGGGAGGAAGGAGTGCCAGGGTTGCCCGGACCCAGAGGAGGGGTTGAAATGGGGGTCTTTAGCGATGCTGATCTCTCCAAGCTGTACTGCTTTCTCAATAACCTAAGGCTCACCTAAAGGTTTGTCTAAGATGTCCTAAGAGAGATTGATGGTCCATCCATTCAGCGACACGGAACCAGTGCTGAATAATTCAAAGATTCATTACCATTTCTGTAATCTCACTTTTCTAAACACTGAAGAGAGATAGTCCATGCACTAAATTCACACAAGGTAAACAGACCTCCCTAGCTTGCAAGTAACAGGTAAATTTGACACCATTTCTCTACAGCAGCATCGTTCGCTGTAAGTGGTATGGCAAAGGGGGAAAGGGTTAGATGGGCTTACCATGTGTATAGGGTGAGTGATGTCAAGGCAGCTGTACTAGCTGGTGACCGTAGGTGAAGGCATGAAGATCAATATTATATGAGAAAGAGAGAAGCAGGCGGACTAGATCAACAGAGGACAATTAACATCCTCGTTGTCAAAGGGAGCTCACAGAGTTAGGAGTTAGGGAGAGCCTTGAAAACTAGTGAAAATCAGCAGATGCAGCACTAATGAAGGGATACAAAGAGAGTGAAAAGGGAGAGCTGGACAGTTCAGGCTCCATTCTGTGTAGACAAAAGGCTGAGACATGACATGCTGGAACAGATCCAGAGAACGGCAATGAAGCTGGTGAAGGGTCTTGAGAACAAGTCTTATGAGGAGTGGCTGAGGGACTTGAGGATGTTTAGTCTGAAAAAAAAGAGGCTGAGGGGACACCATATCATTCTCTACAGCTACCTGAAAGGAGGTTGTAGAGAGGTGGATGTTGTTCTATGCTCACAAGTTATAGCCAGTAAGACAAGAATAAATGGTCTCAAGTTACGCCAGGGGAAGTTTAAGTTAGACGTTAGGAAAAACTTCTATACTGAATGGGTTATCAAAGACTAGAACAGGCTGTCTGGGCAATTGGGTGAATTGCCATCCTTGGATATGTTTGAAGCTTCTATAGTGACCAAGGTCACTACTTGATCTTGTGTAATGTGTTGAAGGTGCCAGGAAATGAAAGGGATTGCAAGGAAGTAAAAAGTTGCACTTCTGGGGAAGAGTGGACAGGATAGGTGACCAACAAGAGTATTTTGTTCCATATATTTCATATTTAGTGTAAAGCTGAGGAATCACAGAGGTTAATCTCTTTTCTTCAATGCACTTCAGAAAGTGCAGTCTCTCAGACTGATCAGAAAAGTAAAATCACTAAACAGAATTGGTTCTATTTAGCTCAAACTGGGACACTGAGCCTTGTGTACTTGGGTAGGCGAGGCTCAATCTGAAGCAAAACAAAAAAAGCTCTTTCTCAGAGAAAGCTTTGAAGAAGTAGTTTCTTTTGCTCAAAAAATCTGTATTACTGGCTGCATACAATCTTTCCTTTTTTCCTTAATCTTCTTGAATTATTTACATCAATGTCCTGCAACTGAGAGTTCCACAGGTTGCTTAGAGATAAGCTGGAGAGCGATATCTTTATCCTTTTATAAGCTAAAGCCTTTTTAAATTCCATTATGTGCCCTCTTGTTTTATGAAGGGCATCTGATTTCTCCTTCACACCATTCATTATTTTATATACCTCAATTCCATCATCTTTTACTATTTTCCTTTCTAAATGAAATAATTCTGGTCTTAATCTTTTTGTTTAGAAACACCCTCACATGTCTCTAATCATTTTTGTTGCCCCTAGCTATCTGGTGTAGCTATCTAGCACTCCCATCATTGCTTCTCGCTGTATCTTTTAAAGCTAGTTCCAAAGTCATCAGCATGAAGGAGACTGAAGAATGGTCTTGTGGTTAAAGTACATTAGCAAGAGTCCAGAGTTCTGCTTCCAGATCTCGGGCCCTATGACCTTGGACTAATCACTCAGCTCCAGAGATCCACAGTCCCAGGAAGCAGTATGGGGAAATTTCAAGCAAAGTATGTTAAGGGTTTCTCCATGCCTAGATGGAAATTATTGTGGAAGCAGAGCCATATTAAATATAGTTGTTTCAATTGTTTTTCCACAAGGCAGCTGCATGTGTGTTGAAATTATTTGTAGCTTCTCCCTAACTGTTTGATTGTATGGCACTTGACTGTTTTCCATTTGTTACACTCCTCTGATATTGGGTTCCAAACAAATTCAATTAAGTCATTTCTCTTTGTTATTTTATGGTGAAGTTCATATGGAAAGTATGAGTAACAAACAATTTGCGCCAAACAGGCACATGGCTTTCATGCGTCCTTGGGGACTTGGAAAGCCAGCGCAGTCCTGCTGAAAGTGAAAACCAGAATCAAATTCCAACCTTTTACATGTAGGACATGGCCCTCCTGGGAGGTGCTGGGTACCCCTCACTCCCACTCAAACTTCCCACATGCAGGATCAAGATTAACGTACTGATGGCTTGTCATACTGTCCAAACTACCCACAACCTGTCCGGACTCTCACATAGTACGTAAGACTCACCCATCTGGTTCCCTCCTCTAATGTTTTCAGCTAGGCTTGGCTGTTACATATTTCTATACCTCTATCACTCTCCAAAAGCCCACTTCAGGTCTGGGCACCTCCCTGTCTTGTTGTGTCGTTTGGTGCCTCATCATTTTTGGCACAGAGGAGCCTGCAACACCGCAGCTGGGTGTGCGTTGCTGTCACAGCCCCGCGCCCCAAAGGATCTCACAAGCAAACGCATTCCCAAATGTCATCGCTTGCTGCAAAACACTCATGCCTCATGTTTTAAGCTCCGCTCTTTTTTTTTTTGGTTTGCTTATTATCATCCTAGCCCTGTACATCCTTTCTTGCTTTGGTGTCCTTCTTTTGTAAGCAGATAGTCAGCTACTACTCCCATGAATACCACAGCCAGCATTGCCTGCTTCTTTTGCTGGCTGGCTCAAGCCTCTGCATTTATTCCTATGCAAGCTCTGAGAAGTTCAGTTGCTCTTCTGGTCTCTTTGCAAAGGGGTCAATCCTACAAGACTCTCCTGATAATCCAAATCATGTCGATAGGCCTGTTTGTGTGATTAAGGATAACACAAAATGATGCTCAGGAATGTTGCGGCATCAAGAATCTTTGCAGCTTTGAAACAGGAAGAGGGTGATTTGGCCTTTGGTAGGGCTTAGAGGGTTTTGTTTCCCTTATGCCTTATAGCTGGCATTTTGTCAGAGCCTTCTGCTTACAAGCATTCCCATGACACATGAACATGCTCAAAGAAAAATTTCCTGTGAGAAATCAGTGGGCTTCATTAAATTTTCAAAGTTTAAAGCTGTGATCTTCTTTGCCCCTCTCCATGGGCAGCTGGCCCTGCCAGATTCTGATTGCTTATGTGAACATTTGATAAATCTCACTGTGGACTACATTTACTCTTTCACTCAAGCAGTTATCACACACATTTCCCTAACACTTTAAAATTATGCCTGCCAAACATTTTCTGATGTAAAGTTAAAAGTCATCTATTACTGAAGTGATTTTGCAGCCCTTGTGGGCATGTTTTTCTTTCTTTTTTTTTTTTTCCTGGCGTAGTTCAGATAGTTTCAAGCTCTTTTAAACAGGCTGCCAAGGGTCAGTTTCAAAGTATATTTTTTTTATTATTTTCTGAGCCCTAAAAATATGTCAGTGCTGTTCTTCTCTTTTTTACAACTCCTTTTAAAGCCAAAGTCAAGTGAACATAATGTTGCCTTGCTCCCAAGGCCACAGAGAACTTAATATGTAACTGGAGATTACTTCTTCCTGTTTGATAGATGTCTCAGTCCTGTACTTGCATCAGAAAGGACACTTTTCCCACTGACTCTACAGCAAATAGGTTTCATACCACCGTGCCCAAGTCGATGACACACATGTGCCGTGGCACTTGTGTCTGCTGTGTTCCTGAGACATCGAAACCAAGAACATACCTTGAAGGGTGCACAGCTCCCACCTGGCTGCCACACTAGCTCACAGAGAAGGGAAGTGAATTCATGTGCAGAGCTGGGATGGGACTGGATCAGGCATCCAGATTTGAAACACTCCCAGGTCCTCTGCTCTAAGTTTGACCCATGTGGATCTGGGTGCAGCTTTGCAGTCCAGTGATTTGGTGTAGCTTCTGGCCAGCCTCTGTATGCAGACCATTTGTTCGTATTCAGCCTTGCCTGATGCTTTCTTCAAATATGAAGATATGCCTTCAAATATGCCTGTTTTCACCTCCTGTACGAATCATGCTCCTGCTTTCAAGAGGCAAGCTGTCACTTCTTCCCTCCCTGATCCTCTTGTTTCCCCCCCTTCTCACTGCTTTTGGCATTTTCCTTTAAATGCCTCTTTTCTTCCTCTAGTTTCCAGAGATGTGCAGTGTTTTTGAAACTCATTAAAGCAGTTTATCCTAGCATGGCAGGGAGATGCTAAAAGAAAGAATGTGTGTCTCTTGGTTTTAAACCAGGGTTTTTCTTACTCTTTTCCCAGTTTCTTATTTGGCAAGTGTGGTTAAACAGGATCATGGTGTAAAAAAACTGAAGCAACCGCTCCCTTCCTGGAGAGCGCCAGCCTGATAACACAGCGATATTTTTTTCAAAATCCTGCTAGTGCCCTTGAACTTACTGAAGCATGCTCCAGGAGCAAATGGTCTGACCAGTCTGAATTTGCCATTTCCCTTGAAAGTGTCTTGGCAGGACCTTTATTTGAAATTGCATTTGCCCCTTGTTTGTGTCACAACTGCATTTCGTGCAGTATCTAGAAGTATAGAGGCTTGGGTTTAGGCCAGTCTGAAATAAAGCAGCTAATGCAAATACTCTCCACCCCTGTAAAACACAAGACGTGTAAACCAGCCTTCTACGGTGGAGATAGAAATCTAGTAGCTATTTAACACTTAAACTGCACTGCAATTAAAACATAATCCTTTCAATTTCTTGGGTTTGGAGGGAGGAGAGGATTGGAAACCAGCACAGAGAAGGAAACGAGTCAGAAGTGAAGACATTACAATGCTTAGCCTCAACATGGAACTACTTAAGCGTACCATAATTGCATCACAGAAGGTATGCATACCCCGAAACCAAAAAGGAAGCAGGAAGGCAAGAAAAAACAAACACAGAATGATGAACTAAACAGGTAACCTTTGGGAAAAGGAAATCTAGCCCTGGCTAACCCAAGACAAAGGAACGTAAACTGGCAAGGAAAAATGAAAGATGGGAAACAGGAGGACTGAGAGGAGATTTCAAGTGCAAACAGACATGTTTCTGCAAACAAATGAGAAATATAAATATCTGAAAGAGAATTAGTGAATTTTCTGTATTCATAGGGGCAGTTAAAATAACAATAGTATTGCAGAGACTACATTATATCCTCCCGTCAATCTTTACTGTTTGGAAATACGCTCACTCTCTACATATTTTATTTAATTACCAAAGATGGGGGCCTGTCAGACATTGAGGTATCAGAAGAGAAACTGCAGGATTGACATGCTAAAGTAACAAACCTCCCAGAGCGGATGACATCAATCAAGGCTGATAGATGTTAACAAAATCATGCAGGTTTCCCTTAAAACCAGACTATTCTGCAGTGCCAAATCAATGGAACATGGCATTTATTTTACTTTAAAATCAAGATCGTCTCAGTTGCATGAAAAAGAAGAAAAGAAAATTGAAATGTAAGTTAGTGAATTATAAAATCTGCACATGAGCTTAATGCTAAGCATGATTGATGTAGTAACAGAAAAGCACACCTTTTTAACTTCCTAAAAAAAAACCTTGAAATATCTCAATGAAGCAATGGATTATGCAGAACCATTTAATATAAATTTTAGAGGAAATGTCAGAAAGTCTTTGATAACTTTTCTCACAAGGTGCTGTTAGTAGTCATGAGGTGAGATGCAAAATTCTGCCCTAACATCTGTTTTACAAAAGAAAGGAAGTGTTGCAGGCATGAAGAGGGGAAAGTTAGCAAGGATGACAGTAGGATACCCACAGATAGACCCTAGGGGTGATCTTAAAAAATTTAATGAATTATCAGAACAATAAGGTGGGACATTTGGAGGTAATGGGATTGTCAAAACTGTCTGGCCCCCTGGGTCACCCAGGACTAGACAAGACACAGAAAAACTTCGGGACCCAAATACATCTATGCAAAGAAAGAGTTGGCATTAATTTTGTTGCTTTGACAACACAGAAAGTGACAAATGTGGGAAGAAATAGAATATTTCTTATTCTGAGTCCTCTGCATACACTCTCAGGTTATGAAAAACCCCTTAAAGACTTACTTTATGTGTCACATGAGAGCAGAGCAGCAGTGGAAGGGGCAGCATGTGGTGCCTGGTTGCTGAAGACAGAGCTGCAGAGGCTCCAAGCAGCACCAGGCCCAGCAAGGAGTGAGAGGGGGCTCCTGAAACACAGCAAGCTCCTCACTCCGTGCTAGGGGTCTGCCCAGGGCCAGGGGCTTCCAAAGCCTGCAAGGAGAGAGGCTCTGACCTGAGTGAACTGATCTGGTCACCCTGTTGTACAAAAGTTTGAGTAAACACAGAAGGGACCCAAACTGCAGACAGACGTGGAGGCATAGAAAGTCACCACCTGGGTGTGTGTGAGCTGGTTTGTTTAGAGAGAAGACTGCGGGTATGATAAAGGTAGACGATGTAAAGAATATAACTGAGAAATTGTATGTTTAATTTTACTCTTTTATAATATTAGTAAAAGGTTTTTGTGTCATTGCTAGTTTGAAAATGGTGTTATTCCTGGAAGACTCAGCTTTTCTAAATTTCTGCCCAGATCTGGCTGCAGCATCATTCCTGCCTATTTCCATGTGTTTCCCTACCTTTGCAATCTGAAACAGCCAGGGCAAATGTTCTCACGAAGATTAGAAATACAATAAAACATAAAAGTCAGCGGGTCTAAAGCTAAGAGGAATTATGTTTTGATACTTAGTGGAAACTCCCTGATGGAGAACATAACTGACAGCAAATACCATTTTGCTTCCAATGGGCGAGGTTCATCCAGGCTGGTCCTTGGGAGAGAGACAGGAGAGAAGGCTGTGCAGAGGCTGAACTTAGTGCCCTACAACAAAACCATAATGCATTTTTAAGGAGAACCCTACTGGTCCCTTAATATTTTTTGTCCGTGAAAAATACTAAATTTTTGTAATTCAAAGGATTCTTTCACTGTTCTTGTGTATTTTCCTTCCCTTTCTCCTACAGTGGTCGTGTTCTCCTGCAAAATTACTAGTGAAAAATGTTCAGTTCTGTATGGGTTATTTGAAATTTTGTCAGTCCTGGGGTAGGCAAAAAAGAAACTGAGAAATGCTTGAATAAGGAGACATTCTAGTTTATGGAAATGAATAGGACATGGTTAAGGCACAGAATAAGCTCCTTTCATCTCACAGCAAGTACAATATTTGTGGGATGTCAGAATTATGAGATTTTTGTGAATGACTAGAGTTCAAAACACTCCTATTTATAGTTTTGTGGCTAGTGGCACCTCAGGGTTTGAGAGTCACCAGAGGAAATTACAGAAAGGGAAATAATTTAGAGAAGAAACTAAAAGTTTATTATGACACAAATCACAGTGGAGGAATGGAAGATGAATTTTATCCCAACACACAGTACATGCTTTAGTCTACAAGCTAAGAAGTAGTAATACAAAACCTCTCTGCCTAACCTGATCTACAAATAAAATCAATTTAATTCCTCTACCTTTCCCTGGCAGTAAAGAGTGACAGTATAGGTAAAATGTAGGTGACTTCAGGGTGATATTAGCAACACTGAATTTTTTTGTTATTTAGCTAAAAAAAGAAAAGGAAGGTCACATTTTGTCCTTTTTGATCAGTGTCCCCAGTGGATGCTTCTGTTCTTGCTCTTACAGAGTATTTTGGAACAGGCTGCCCAGAGAGGTTGTGGAGTCTCCTTCTCTGGAGACATTCAAGACCTGCCTGGACACGTTCCTGTGTAGCATAGTCTAGGCATTCCTGCTCTGGCAGGGGGATTGGACTTGATGATCTTTCGAGGTCCCTTCCAATCCCTAACATTCTATGATGATTCTATGATTTTGTAAGAAACTGCATTTGAAAGCCAAGTATTTGACTTCTGTCTTTGTCTAATAGGACTGATAATCTGAGGTGTAAAATGGCTAACCTGTGAGCATGCTGAGATGCCAGGCCTGACGGGGGCCACCAGAAAATAGGAAGTATTCAATATGTGAAGAACATCCCACAAGCTCTTTTACAGAGACTCCTAGGGTAACACCTATTGCTGTGTGTGTACATGAGAAGGGGAAGGGAGGAAAGAGAACACCCAGATCACAGTTTTCCCTTCTGTTCTTGAGGGCAGATCGTGTAATCTCCATACTTGGGTGCAAATCTTTAAATATATTCTGAGTATTAATGAATTTGGCATTCATGTCTGCCAGCCACAAAATAGCAAGCTGCAAGCTGCCTCAAGCATCCCTCTCCGTGCCAGGATTTCCGTGGAGGTGCTCAGAACCTCACAGGACTGGAACATGCTGAACAAAACCTGCTATATTTAGCAATGCATAGGGAGTCCCCCTGTTTCTTTGGTTGTCTATTACATTTGCAAATAAGAATTCTGTCAAAGGCATTAATAACTGCTGTCAATAATTTCTTCAATATGTAAACTGATCACAGAGCAGGGTAAAACTGATCACTAGATAAAAAGTGCAACTATGTCCCAGTAGACTGGCAAAGACAACAAGACACTGTCCCAAGGCAAAGAAATTCCTGCCAGAGTCTGTCCAAAAGTTAAAACTGAGCAGGTGGAGCATTCCCTAGTTGAGAAAAGGGTTGCTTGGTACACCGTGCATTTATGGGTAGGCAGTTAAACAGAGAAGTCCTTTGTGCTCTATTCTCAATGAACTGAGAGAAACAAGTTCCCAGAAGACACAGATTTACCTGGTGAGGCAGCCGTGGAAGTTGTGGAGTTGTTTCTGCTGTGCTCTCTTTTGCTATGAGCAGGTGACATCAAAGGTTAATGTGAAATTATGATTATTTGAATAGAATAATCACAAAGCAAGATGATGATAGTAATAATGGCCTCCTCTTCCATTGCATTTTTTATTAACAGAAGTTTATAACAAAAGAGGTGTTTAACTTTGGATGCATTTTACAGCAAGGGAAAATGCTACACAGAAAATGGAGTGACCTACCCGAATTCTGCCAGGAGGCATTTGGCTGAGTCAGGAACAGAAACCAGAGTGCCAGCCCAATGGGGAAGGCTTCCTGAAACAACGTGGAACCAAGGAGAAATGGGAACAAATCCCCTGCATTTCAGCAGTGAGAAGAACCAGCTGCTGTATTCACCATTTCTTTAGAATATTACCGTGCAACTTTTTTTTCTTTTTTCTTTCTTTTTTTTTTTTTTTTTTAAGATGAGTATTTCATTAATTACTGAACTGGCTCTGCAGTTCCTCTACAGGATGAAAACAAACACTTAAACAAGCCTCTCCTGCCAACCCCACCCAACACCTACTCAGTTACAACAGATGGATGAGTGCCACAGACCAGATGTCAAAATGATACCAAATTTGACACTGCACGAGAAACTGTAGCACGCTGCAGAAAAAAAAAAACGCTCCCACGGTAACATCATTTAAATGCCAGATTGCACTGATCCCTGTTAGAAGTGATGCGAGCAGAACCCGACAAAGCTTGTAGTTGCTGCCACAACCTCCTGAAATCTTTCCATCTCTTTTAATAGTCTTGCCTAAATTTTGTCATCTTCTAAGGGTGGGAAGCTTTGCTGAAAAAAAAATATAGAAGTACCTGGCTGGAGTCCAAGAGGGATGGGATGACTGTCTTCTCTCTTTAGACCAGCTTTGATTACACCTGCTTTTGTAGTGCCTAGTAAATAGGGCCACTTAAGGTTCTCTTTGCTATCCTTGGACACTGGCCTTGAACATGAGGTGATCTCTCTTCTGAGAGACTGTCTGTTCCTAAAACATTAAGAGGTTCAGATGTAGTGCGGACAAGGACATATGTATGTGAAGAAGGTATGAAACTTTGACATTTACATAGGCAGCGTCTTAATTCAAATGGTTTATATGATGTTGTACCAACTGACTACTTTAAGCCTGAAGCAGTGTACCCCTCTGAGCAAATCTGAAGGCTTTGCAGGTTGATAGATGGCCCAGAGTCACAGGGCTTTTCAAGGAGATTGGTCACCTTCTGTCATGACCTGATCCAGGTGAGCAACCCTGGAGCTGTGGAGCATCCATTGTTGGTAGAGCAGAGTTCAGATGAAAGAGGTGCTTTGCAAGCCAGCGTTTCATTTCAGAGAGAGCAACAGCCTTTGGAAACAGGAACTTGTACAGCATTACTGATACGCTCTTCCCAGAGATTCTTGTCATCATAGTCTCAGCAGTCCAGACAGGAAACATGTAGAGAGCAGGGGTCTGACAAGAAAAGTTCTATCAAAATTGAAGCTTTTTTTGCTGGATTTTTTCAGTTTTGATGACATCCAGACAGGGAAAAGTTTCTCAGTTACACTGAGTGTGTAAACAACCTAGAAATGCCAAAAGTCTGCTGATGTGAGCAACTACATAGGACAATCTGAACACCTGGAAGCTGTGTGAGAGGTCCTCCCCTCAGAACTGTGAGTTGTCTTCTTTTTGTCCTAATCAGGATTGGAAACCTCAAAAATACCTTTTCCCAAAGACATACTTGTAACTGTCACACTACCTCCATTCTCTAAGAAGTATTTTGCATACAGTAAAGGAAGTCCAGAGAGATCATGGCTAAAACCGTCTATTAATTTTAAGCTTGCAGCTGAGTGTCTATCTTTTTCGGAATATTTAGCATTTTTGTAGCATTCTGCCCCAGTTGCATGCAATGAGTGCTTAGCTCGTTCACAAATGAGATCTCAAGTGGTTTGAGTCAGGCGCCTGCAGCATAAAGAAGAGGCTCGTGGTGCCCAGTTTGGTTTGGTTTAAGTGACTAGTCCAGTATCTTAACATAGGAACTTTGTGGCAGAGCCAGGGATAGAATCAAAGGATGTATCTTCAGCTCCAGGCAAATCTGCAAACTGTCAGACTACAGATGCCTATTCAATGAGTCCCATCCATCCTGGGCACTGAATGAGGCAAAAGCCCTGTAGAAAAAGAGGATGTGATTAGATCATTAAGTGCAAAAGAAAATGTGGCACTAGGAGAGGAAGCAAAGCCATGCTGGCTTTTATCTAACTATCAGGGAAACAGTTTCATCATAGATGTGTCTGCATGGAAGACTCCAGTGTTGGGTGACTTGCATTGATGTCGCACCTTAGTTTGCTGAGAAGCCTTACCATATATTCTCTTTGATGCCAACAGATGCGCAACAATGTAAGAGAGTCAGGATCCATCCACAGATCAAAGATTAGTCAAGTTTCAGATGCTTTATCACGCTCTCTTTCCAGCATGCGCATGGCATCACACAGGGCAGGCATGGCCTGAAATGCCAAGGCACTACGTGTAAAATAATAGCTGGCCCTTGGCAACAAAGTCAGGAATTATACACTTTTTTAATACTCTGGAAGATTTTTGCTTTTAACTACTGTGTAATCTTTAAGAGCATAATCTGTTTCAAAATCCCTGTTGTGTATCTATGTATCCCTGCATTTTAGAGAAACCCTAATATTTTGTCGATAAGGCACAGGAGTTAATCCATGTTAATCATTAGCTGACTCCAGAACAATAACATGTGAATGCAAATTCTTTGTGGATATTGGAACTCATTACTGTGTTCCCATTGGAGCAGTGACCTCACCGTTTTGGCCTGTATTGTGTTAGTGCTGTCTAACAATGTGCAAGTGGAGGTACCAGCAGTTTTTAAACACAGTTATTGAATTCTGTGTGCTTTAGTAGAGGTTTTTATGTCACACAAATTTGTAAGAGAAGAGTTTGTCACATTTCACTCTGATTCCTAGGATGGAAGGCAGTCTCAGTGATACATCCAAGATTACAGAAGTTATGCCCATTTGTAGCTGCACAGCACTTGCGTAGTGGTCTCAGGAAAGTGGCTTGTGTAGGTCATCTTCACATCAATGCAACTATGACAAGGATGATGAGATTCTATCAGTGAGTACAATTGTTGGAAAAAATAAAATGAAAACTCTTCCATTAATCTGTGACATTAATAAAACTGTCAAGGGTAGACAAGTTCTGGAGTGATAAAGGAAGCTTAGTGACAGAGAATGGAAAGGACTTAGGAGATCTTTTAGAGTTCTGTAGTTGGTCATTTTATACTAGTTGGTTAGCAGATTGCTGTGATCTTGTAGTAAGTATTTTCTTTGTGACAATTATGTTGGATGAAGTGTTGGAGAGAACAAGGGAAAGTAAAGAAGAGCACCAGGCAATGCCTATCAGTTCTCCAGGTCATGGTGATACAAGCTGAAAGAGGGGACAAATAAGAAGGGATGGTCTGAAAATAAGCAGAAGGAAATAAAAACAGTGGAAGTATGAGGCAGAGGAGAACAAATCATGAAGTTACTTGATGGCTGAGGTAGGTGAGCAGTACCCAATACATGTATTTACACTGCTCTGAGTTGCCAATGGTGCCCTCAAATATGGTGCAAATCAAAGTTTCAAATGTTTTCCATAAATGCACTTTCCCTCCCATAGTCTGTTCCCAGAGGCAGTTACCTACCCCAGTTTTCCAACAGCTTTTCAGGAGCCCTAGTAGATGGCAAGAGGAGGGAGCATCTGAGGCCGTGCTTTCTGTGGCTGAGAAAACTAATTTCCCTTCATTTAAAGATTTATCTTTTTCACAGTTTCTAAGGATGACTGCTCAAATGTTCTTAATCATGTGTATGCTTGCCTGATGGGAAGTGTGCAAGAGGGGGACTGTGGCTTTGGTACATGGTGAAAGGCAATTAACAGAACAAGATCTGCCTCTGGCAAATTAACCTTGCACAGAATTCTAGAGGGCTTTCTTCATTGGTTTTGTTTTGAAGTGACCTTATTTGCTGAATTGAAGGAAATTGAGGTTATAATTTCAAAACATTTGTAGAGATGGAATACTTCTTCCCTGCCACATACACTTATTTTTCAGTCCTCCTTTCCCACTTCTATTTGCCTAGGCATTGGCCTGCATCCTTTTGTGTGTATTGCCTCTGATGTCTGACTCATTATGGCAACAGAAGTATTGATGCCAGGCCCAGAAGCAGTACTTAAAAACCTGCTATTCTTTTCTCCTTCAAGCTCCAAGCTAACCCAGTTTGTGGCAAATGAAAGAAATGCAATCATTTGGCACCTTGTCCAGGCATCAGTTTGGAATCATGAGACCTTTCTCCTCTGCTTTTCTGAGTCTTTTTCTATTTGACTAGGCTATCATGAAGACCACTGACTCTAGGGTGTGGAGTTTAATGCTTTGAAAGGAAATGACTGGTTTATTGCATTCTTTCTTGGGTTGCCAAGCCTCTTCCTTCACCTCACCGCCTAGTATGTTTCCCAGAGCCTCATATATAGGAATGAAGAGATTCTCAGATTTCAAAGGGAGAAACAATTGTCCTCAGCCCTTATGTTTGGGATGGAGGGTGAATGGAATGGGCAGTGGGAGAAGAGGAAGGCAGAACAAGACTTGAAAACAAATTCAGTCTGAAAACTCAAAACCAGAAGTTAAGTGAATACTCCCTAATATGCTGTTTAAAAAATAATAAAGGCTTTTTCTCTTTCTTCACACTTTATTTGGGAACATCTTGTGGTTATGAATACATGAGGTGATTGGCAAGGAGTGGACACTGTTGTACCCAAATGCTTTCAAGGGCATGTGGCTGAAAGCATGGAGGTTCCCCTGCGCATGGCCAGGGAGATCAGTACTGCCAGACTGTGGCACCGCAGTTGCTTTGCACCATGTGCCAACGTGAGGACTTGGAACCTCTTGAAAAGGCAGGTAGGGTTATACAAAAATGGGGAAACTTGAAGAAAAAGGGGAAGGATCATCCTGGATTTTCCACAGGCATTAGCACTGTCTGTTCAGCTTTTTTTATACCCCCGTAGGAGCAGTGGAGCAGACAAGGGTTCTCCCAGAGAAGCTTGGGAAGTCATCCATCCTGAGATATAATCACAACTCAGAGAAGAAGGGGTTTTTCTCTTCTCCTGCTTTGGAGCTGACAGACATGCAGGTTTTTTTTCCTGCGAGTTTTCAAGGGATTGCACGGGAGAAAAGGTAAAGCAGAGGGAGGAAGTAGTAGAAAAGATGTTCAGGGTATCTTTGCATATCAAGTCAGTGTGTTTTCTGTCCCACGTTTCCCTGTCTTTCATCTTCCCAATCCCCACTAACAGAAGTCTACGAAACGGTTCAGGGAGCAGGGCATGTACCTCTGCTCATTCCCAGAGGAAGAATAGGTGGTGAAGGAGAGGATATGGGAGAAAGAACAAGGTGATTTGGAGAGAGTGGAAGACAAATGAGGAGAGGATGCATCATCCAAGCTGGGACTGTTGTGCAGCGTTTCCATTATCTGGGTGTCATGTGCAAAGACCAGGGGAAAAACTAGGCAGTTTCTCATAGAAGAGTAACAGCAGAAAAAAAGGAGCACCAGGCCCAGGACACACTTATCAGCCAGTTTTACCAGCGTGAGAGTGGAATGCTGAGAGTGGCATCAAAGATGGAAAAGCAGGAGAAGAAAAATTTCTAAGACGAATTTCTCCCCAGTTGCTTTTAATTGGAGTGAACAAAGAGAAAGTAGCAGATTTTGTGCCCCTTTGGGAGTTTTAAAAAGGCAAATGCAAAAACCCTTGGTGTGCCTTAAAACCAGACTTCTTGTTCACTTTCAGCTACCTTGGGGATGAAGTGAACCTGTATGCCCACAGCAATACTTGCATGACCTCTGCAAGATCTGTGCTGCTTGGCATCACTGTCTGGAGTCCTTATCAGTGTCCCAGGAGAAATCCTTTCTTGCCCCTGTAGGCACAGCAAATTTCCTTTGCTTGTGACTCTAGCAGTTTGACTTGAGAGAAAGTTGCTGCAGGTTTTGAACAGAGCTGACCTGAGGCTCTAGCAACACAAAAGCTGCTGAGAGCAGCAGATTGCCTTGAGGAACAAACCACCTCTGGCCTCAGATCTACATCACCTGTCCCAGAGCCCTAGAAAATGGGACTTGCTCATGCTGCTGCCTTCTCCAAGGGAGGGTCACTGCTGGGAGGAAAAAAAGTCAAATCCCACCTCTTGTCAGCAGTGAGATGAAGGAAGTCTGGTTCTACAGGACTCTTTTTTTGACTCTGTCACATCTGTCCTCTCCCTTTTCTGTGTCAATTGTGCTCTGGCTCTGAACCATGTCCACCACTGCCCCTTCACTAGGACAGAAGAGTTCAAATTTAGTTGTGCTACTGCAAAGTGTTCACCTGCTCTGGGTATGGAGCTCGTGAATATGCCTTTACGTGCCCGAGGATCATAAAGGGGTCAGGGCTATAGGAATGCTCTCACAGTGACTCTTTCCACTGGGACTGCTGATAAGAAGAAACTGCAGGCGGCCAGACCACATCTTCTTCTATTAAATGCTCCTCTCAGTGAAGTATAGGGTGAATTGAACACAGTTTGACAACAGGGTGGCTTGAGGGCTGCAAAGCTCTGGATAATTGCCAACAGACTTAAGGAGCACGCAGAGATTGTTGGAGGAAAGTGCAACCTGAGCGGGAGTAATTTCAGAACCATTTCATACTCTTTCATAGTCCAACTTCAGCCCCTCACCTTTTCCTGTCATTCACAATTGTTTCAGCTTATTTTTCTTGGTTAACCCAGCCCAGACTTGACATTGTGGTATTAGATCTTCTCTGATACAGCTGTGGCAGTGGTTCAGAAGGATCAAGACGGGATGCTAATGGAGGAAATAGCCATCTGTTTGGTCTGGATTTTGGTGGGGGTGGAGGTGTCTTTATTCAAGAGGAGTGCCCTTAGTGAAATTCTGTCGTATGACTTTGCAAGTCATCATGTGCCAGACTGCTTGTCACCATGAGCTCCCAGATGGGATTCATCCTAGAATCCTGAGAGATCTGGCGGGGATGCTCACCAGGCCACTCTCCTTCATTTATCAGCAGTCCTGGCTGACTGGAGAGGTCCCAGATGATTGGAAGACAGCAAATATAGCACCCATCTATAAGAAAGGAAAGAAGAATGATCCAGGAAATTATAGGTCTGTCAGTTTGACTTCAGTGCCAGGTAAGCTGTTGGAGCAGATCATCCTGAGTTCCATTATGCAGCACATGCAGAACAACCAGGTGATCAGATCCAGTCAGCGTGGGTTTATGAAGGACAGCTCCTGTTTAACAGACCTGATCTTCTTCTATGACTGAGTGATCTGCTTGCTGAATCAAGGTAAAGCAGTGGATGTTATTTATCCTGACTTTAGTAAGGCATTTGACACAGTTGCCCACAGCATTCTCCTAGAGAAATTAACTGCTCTTGGCTTGGACAGACATACGCTTCGCTGGGTGAAAAACTGGTTGGATGGCCGAGTCCAGAGAGTTGTGGTCAGTGGAGTTAAATCCAGTTGGCGACCGGTCACGAGTGGTGTCCCCCAGGGCTCAGTACTGGGGCCACTCCTGTTTAACATCTTCATCAATGATTTGGATGAGGGGATGGAGTGGACAAGGTGATGGAGTGCACCCTCAGTAAGTTTGCTGATTACACCAAGCTGGGTGGAAGTGTCGATCTGGTTGAGGGTACGGAGGCTCTCCAGAGGGATCTGGATAGGCTGGATCGTTGGGCCGAGGCCAACTCAATGAAATTCAATAAGGCCAAATACCAGGTCCTGTACTTTGGCCACAACAACCCCCAGCAGCGCTACAGGCTTGGGGAGGAGTGGCTGGAGAGCTGCCAGGCAGAGAGGGACTGGGGTGTGTTAATAGATGGCAAGATGAACATGAGCCAGCAGTGTGCCCAGGTGGCCAAGAAGGCCAACGGCATCCTGGCCTGTATCAGGAATGGTGTAGTGAGCAGGAGTAGGGAGGTGATTATGTCCTTCTACTCACCTTTGATGAGGCTTCACCTTGAGTGCTGGGTCCAGTTTTGGACCCCTCACTACCAGAGGGACACTGAGGTGCTGGAGAGGTCACAGAGGCAGCTACCGAGCTGGTAAAGGGCTTAGAACACAAGTTGTATGAGGAAAGGCTGAGGGATCTGGGGCAGTTTAGTCTAGAGAAGAGGAGATTGAGGGGAGACCTCATCGCTCTCTACAACTGCCTGAAGGGAGGTCATAGAGAGGCGGGAGTTGGTCTGTTCTCCCTAGTGGAGAGCGATAGGACGAGAGGAAATGAATTTACCTTGTGCCAGAGGAGGTTCAGGTTAGATATTAGGAAGAATTTATTTACTGAAAGAGTTGTAAGCCATTGGAACAGGCTGCCCAGGGAGGTGGCTGAGTCACCATCCCTGGAGGTGTTTAAGACACGGGTGGGTGTTGCATTGGAGGGAATCGTTTAGTAGGTTGATAGGACTGGGACAAAGGCTGGACTTGATGATCTTCAAGATCTCTTCCAGCTGAAACTATTCTATGATTCTATGATTTTTCCACAGTTCCTGCTCTCTCCTGGAAAATCTTCATGACTCAGAGGTCCGTATTAGCAGGGCAACATTAAGGTCTCACATAATTCATTAGAGACAGCAGCAGTTTTGGCATCCTTGCTGTTTACAGAGAACGTCCTTTAAAAATATAATAGTGAGTTGAATGACAGTTGATTACACAAGCAAGGGTACTCCTATTTCTTCCACAAGGAAACTAAGCCAAATATGTGATGCAGATTATTCTACTGGAAAATCTTTAGCTCTTGTGCCCATATTACTAATATTTTCCCCCAAGGTGTATACATGTTGCAGTGAACACAAACAACATGACATCGATCACCACAAGGTCTCACATGACTGCAAACAGCTGAGACTGAATTCTCCTCATATCAGAAATCGTGTGGCCAGGGAAGGGATTGTACGCCTGTGCTCAGCACTGGTGAGGCTGCACCTCAGAGCCTGTGTTCAGTTTTGAGCCCCTTACTACAAGAAAGACATCGAGGTGCTGGAGCACATCCAAAGAAGGACAGTGAAGCTGGTGGAGGGTCTAGAGCAGAAGTCCTGTGAAGAGCACCTGAGGAAACTGGGGTTGTTTAGCCTGGAGAAAAGGTAGCTGAGGGGACACCTTTTCACTCTCTACAACTAGAGAGCGATACAACTTGTAGTGAGGTGGGGGTCAGTCTCCCTCCTGAGTAACAGGTGATAGGACAAGAGGAAATGGCCTCAGGTTGTGTCAGGGGAGGTTCAGAATGGATATTCAGAAACACTTCTTCACCAAAAGGTTGTCAAGCACTGGAACAGGCTGCCCAGGGAAATGGTTGAGACACCATCCCTGGAGGTATTTAAAAGACATGTAGATTATAGAATCATAGAATCATTAAGATTAGAAAGATCTCTAAGATCATCAAGTCCAACCATCAACCCAATACTACCATGACTACTAGAAGAGATGCTTAGGAACGTGGTTTAATGGTGGACCTGGCACTGCTAGATAAACAGTTGGACTCAATGATCTTAAAGATCTTTTTTCAATCTAAACAATTTTATGAATCTATTATTTCCTTCCTGAGTCTATTTGCTGAGCCTTATTCTGTTGGCAGATTCAACAGAGTCAACCCAGACTGCCTCAGCCCAGAACGGAACGATGTTCTTTGTGGTAGTATGCAAAGGAATAGGTGTGACCAGTGGTCTTAGATTCAGAATTTTCTCTTTTGGGTACTTCTTGAAGTACTTTGCAGTATTAGGTAATAGGTGCTTTGTAGTAATGGTAATTTTCACATGATGAATGTTTCCTCTTCATTATCCAGCCAAGTGTTTTCAAACTGGTTATGTCAATGCATTACAATTACTGCCCATTTCTGTGCATTTAGATACACTTGAAGGAAAAGATCCCTTTTACCACGATGTAAAACTCATGTCATCCAAGCCAGAAGTTTTAACTCTTTTTGTTTGTTTCGTTATTTGCATTAGCCTATTTCAGCTTAGATGATTTTTTTTCATTTTGTTTTTTTATTCTGGTTTAAAACATATCCAGAGTTGTAGAAGATCCACAACAGTTTTTAGTTATGTCATGTCCTTTCTACAAAGAATTTGAGAGGAATGATTCTCTCTCTGAGGTTAAAATGAAGGGTAGGCCTTTCATATAGGCAAGTGCTAGCTTGCCCACTGCCTATTGAAATAATCATTTATGCATAGGACTTTGAGAAACTACTCTAGGTATGGTATTTACCACCTTTCATTAAAAAATGTATTATTACTGATGTGGAATAGACTTGCCTAATAAAAATATCACCGTGCTTATGTTTAAGTTCTAATGAAAAATGTTTGACTTTTCTGAAGCTTTCAGAGAGTGAAGACTCTTCTTACTTTTGCATTTCAAAGTTCTCCTATTGACTCGCAGATAAAAAAGTAAAAATACTATAAGCTTGAAGTTATTACTCCACTAATATGTCAAAAAAATACTGGGAAAAATATTGGATTTAGGTATGTTTGTTTTTTTAACCCAGCTCTAGATAAAAGTTTCAAGAATTAGGGCTAGACCGGCACTGAACACTAACCCCCTCTCCCTCCTCAAACAGGAAGAGAAAAGGAATGAGGCAGAGACACTTACAGATTGGAAAAGAAAACTGAAACAGCTTTATATACAAGTATATACAAAAGCAGTAACAAACCGGGCTCCCCCACCTGCTGATGGCAAATCACTGAAGCTGCAGAGGAGGTGGCACTGGGGAAAACCCAGGCTCAGTGGCAGAGGGGAGCTGGATACACAAGCTGGATTTTTCAGGAACTCAGGTTCGGGATCAAAGACGGAAGATCAGACAGAGTCCTCCTCGGACACCAGCCATTGAAGAAAGATTAGCCTCTGTGATTCCTCAGCTTTATACTGAATAGGACATATAAGGAATGGAGTGCTCTTGTTGGTCACCTGTTCTGTCCATTTTTTCCCAGAGGTACAACCTTTTACTTCCTTGCAATCCTTTTACTTTGCAGCACCCTCAACACATATACACAAGATCCAGCAGTGACCTTGGTCACTATAGGAGCAAGTATAACCAAGAGCCTTTCTGCGTACTAGTCCTTCATAGTAACTGTAAACATCATTGTGTTCAATTTTGGGCACCTCAGTATAAGAGAGATATCGAGGTGTTGGATCGAGTGCAGAAGAGGGCAACAAAGCTGGTGAAGGGCCTGGAGAATAGATCGTACGAGCAGCGATTGAGGGAGCTGAGACCATTCAGTTTAAGGCTGAGGGGGGACCTCATCATGCTCTACAATTGCTTGAAAGCACGTTGTAGAGAGGCTGGTGCTGGTCTCTTCTCACAGGTCACAGGTGCTGGTCTCTTCTCACATTAGGGACAGAACCAGGGGGAATGGTTTCCAGTTGCAACAGGGCAAGTTTAGACTGGACATTAGGAAGAAATTCTTCACAGAAAGAGTGGTCAGACACTGGAACAGACTGCCTAGGGAGGTGGTTGAGTCGCCATCCCTGGATGTGTTTAAGCGTCGCTTAGATGTGGTGTTGGGTGATATGGTTTAGGGGTGAACTTGTAGTGTAGGGTTAATGGTTGGGCTTGATGACCCCAAGGGTCTTTTCCAACCTGAACTGTTCTATGATTCTATGATCAGGCATTACCACTTCTAGTAGCAGACCCTGTCTGCAAAAACATGCTGTTAACTTCAGAAAGTGCAGCCTCTCAAAAGAGACTGAGCTGAAAATTAAAATTATGAACAGAATTGGTTTTGTTTATCTCAGACCAGGACAAAAACTTAAAACCCCTTCAGCGAGTGTGCACAAAACCAGAATGCAGCAGCCTGTCCCTCGGCTGGGCTTCTGAGAGGGACAAGGAAAGGGAGTACTGGCATTTCTCCATAGTGTTAGGGAGAACTTTCATGAAAGCTCAGAATTTGTGGCCAGAAAGCATGAAGAAATGATTATCTGACAGACTTCAACTTAGGCGTGGTTGTGTAGCTTCCATGTGTTACTGATACTACTGCTGAGAGCTGAAACTCTTACATGACTTCTCAAAATGGTACCAAGCTTCTTGGATCCCTTAGAGCTTAAGAGCCAGGCAGAGAGGTACCCAACTTGTTCTGTTGAGCTGCCAAAAAGCCACGGGGCTTGTACCCTGCATACAACAATATTTCAGCAATCCCAGTAGGAGAGAACGATTATAAAAATCCTGGGTGGACAGGTTAGGCTATGAGCAACCCGCCATGTGGTTCTGCCGTGATACAGTGTTGGAATAATTTTCCCATATGATTTTGTATGTGGTGAGAGCCAGGAAGCGCAGCAGGCAGGTTCAAGCAGATTTCCTGTCCATGGGTGCTAATTAGTGCTGCTGACCTCAGTGGGACATCAGGGTTTTTCTAGTTTATTCAGCAGCATGTGGGGTTCTCGCTACCTGGCCCTAATTAGCCCAGGCACTAGTGGCCAAACTGGAATTCAGAAGACAAAATCCTGTAGCTCCCTGACAAGCTCATTTGCAGTAATGCGTTAACAAATTGAATCTAGAACCTCCTTTGAAATATGGTGCCCGTACTAAAACCACTACGAATTAATCCAGACACTTTGATCCCTTTAGCTTCACAAACAAAGCTCCTCTAATTCTGCCTCTCCACTTTACGTATGACTGAGATTCCTAAGTACTGAAACACCGGTACTTTCTGATGGAATAAAACTAGTTCTTAGAGAATATTACTAAATATTTTAGTGTAAGCCAAACCCAACATATCTTGCTGAACAAAAGAAAAGCTTTAAAATTTGCGAACTCCAGTGAAAATAGAACTAAACTGATTAAATGCTCTATCTAGAGTTGGGCAGAACAATCCAACTGTAATTACTGAAAATGCAGTGAAATAGCAGGAGCTTTTGGTAGAAGTAACCTGAAAATTGCATCTAGGTAGTTTTAGAGGGGAGGGGGAAATGTGGTACAGAATATGTAAAGCACAGAAAGGATGTATTTTCCTTCACTCTGCTCCCAGTCTGCCAGAAAGACCGAAGGTCAGATTTTCAGAAGAACACCGTGTTCACTAACAGTAATTTAATTATCTACATAAGCAGCCATGTTTGCAGATGGCTAAGCACCAAGCAGCTCCCATGGAAACCATATCAGGTGCAAGCCTGTTTAAAAGTACAGCTAGTTTAAATACCTATACAACAGTTTTTGAATATAGAGACCTTCTGATAATCAGAAGAAAGTTATTGATTTTGGGAACTCAAAAAATCTGGATATGAATTTCTTAAAGTACTTCCTTGTGATTCTTTGGCTCTTCTAAACATATTGCCAAAGAGGTGGTAAAAATGGCTTGCACAGGATTTGGATAGTGATTTTTTAACAAATCTTGAGAGGAAAAGAAGTCAGTAATTTAGAGACTTGTGCAAAAAAACAAGTCACATAACCAGCTCAATTCTCATAGGCAAGTTTATCTAGGAAATCTCAAGAGTGCCAGTCACCAGTCTTCAGAATAAAAAGCCCATCTTAAAAATCACAGGGATTTCTTCTTCCTAAAATTACAGAGCTGTGGTTCTCCACCTGATTTCCAAGTTTTTACGGAGCAGTAATTCAAGGTTTCAAACTTGTCTTCCAAACACTAATTTTCAAACCCTCCATTCCAGCATATGGAGGAGGAAACTCCAAACCCACTAAGTGTCACGAGGCTGTGAGATTTGGCAATCCTGTTATCAAGATGTTACTGTCGAGGCCAAATCCTTGAAATAAAGGCCCTATTATCTCTCACCAGCTCTTCAAACTATCCGTTCCCAAAAAAACTTCGCAATTGGAATAGGATGCTGGGCTGTTTGGAAAGAGATTAAATTGTTCACAGCTGCCTGGGAATTAACAAACTTCCTCCTCTTTACAGTGGAATGCAGCATATTTCTGAGCCAGGTGGAGGATACCATGTGAGGTTTTTGTAGGACCTGGAGTTGGCACAAAGAACAACATTTTCAAGTCTGCACATATATCTGAGTTACCAGGGCTCAATAATAATTTTCTGGCAGATTAGTCCTGCCCTACAGCAGGTTTCTATGATCACTAAAGCCAGAATGAAAGCAATGGATCTGGATTTCACACTTTATATCCTTCCACACTGAAGCTTTGATTTTGAAAACTGCTTTTTTTCCCTTGACACCAATCAGCAAGAATGAGTCTGACAATTCACAGGTAAACAGCAGAGTAAACTGTAGGGACAGGTCTGTAACAAGCCAAGTGACACACTCATAACTTGAAGAAAATTATTCAGAATAACCTGATAAACCTTTGCCAAGATTGCTACTGGAGACATTGTGCACTGCAAATTGCAAATGTGACCTTGTTTTGTCCAAGGCAAAAGAAGAGCTTATAATTGTTTCTTGCTTATTTTAACAATGCTCATTGATCCTAAAACCCAAAGTCTTTACTAGCAAATACCTACCTGCTTGTAATCAAATAATTCAGTCCATGAATGTGCAAAGTGTTGGCTTTGAGGGTTATTTAATGATTTTTATTTATTTGATGACACCTTTAGTTCTATGAAAAGAAACTGAGTTCTAGCTGTGATCTTCAGATAAGGAAACTTTGAATTCAGCCCAGCTTACTCTTTTCGTGGATAGGAAAAGGCATGTCTATTCAAAGTACTGCTCAGGGATGGACAAAAAAAAAAGGTATTTTTCATCTGTTTTAGTATCACCTTATTACCTTATACTGAGAAAACGAGAGAGGTACATCCAATGCATCCAGTCTTTTTCACTAAACTTTGTAAGCTTTTATCCTGTATCTGAATAATTTCAAATTTTCTACTCTTCCGGGCTTTACCCTCTATAACTTAAAATACAGGAAAATACAGGTGCACAAAGAGACCTTTCAGGTCTCTGTTACTTCACGGCCTCTGGCTTTAAACCTCAAATGAAAGTCCTGACAATGTCCTGAAGATTTCCCCCAGTTTTTACCTGAAATCACATACACTAGCAACATATAGATTGTCAAATTTCTTTTGAAAAAAGGACCAATCAAATCAAAATCAGCATGCAAATTTTCCTTATCTGTTAATATTCTGCTGCAAGTTTTTTCTTGATATGAATCAAATCATGCTCTGATAAAAGCTGTGATGGAGGATGGTGCTAAACATGCTATAATTTTTTATTCCTGTCCTTTTTTTTCCATATGACCTATGAATTTATTCCCTTCTACTCAAATGTTTCTTTACAAGTTAATGTAATATGGGATGCAAACCTTATTTGGGCAATTTCTGTGTGATTAGGTCTCACATGATAACTAGAGATGCTTTAGCATCTCACACTTTGAGAAGAGAATGAGGTATTCTATTATTAGGGTCAGAAAACATCATGATCAGATAATGGTTTAAAAGTAAATAGGAGTGAAACTTGCACAGATCAGATTTGCAAATATCATATCAAATACAACGGGGGGAAATGAAGGGGAGGAGTACAAAAATCAGAGTTCTGCTTCATCGTAAGTTACTGTTTCAGCAACAGAAAGGTGGGTCTGGGTGACAGCCTGAGCCCGGTTCTGACGCTGTTTAACAGTATGGTTACACCCTCTGTGGGCTTCGTTTGAACTCACACAGTTCTAAAGTTGCTTAAACTGGGTTTGTGTCAACCCAGCTAAGTCAATTGAGAAAAGAAAATCCAAGTAGACAGGCCATTGGTGCTGACGTTTTTGCTACATAAATACCTGAAAAGAAATTTCCAAATTCACTATGACACAGACATAATTCTGGTGGAAAAGGGAAATAATCAGTTTATTTCAGTCACCAAGTCAAAACAAAAGTATATTGACAGTGCATTCATGGTATAAAGAGGCTTTAAAGCCAGTAGTCATTGGTCAGAGGAAGATTCTGTTTTCCAGGCTGTGCTGAAGGCCAGCTGTTGCCCTGTCCGTCAAGGAGCCCCAGCTCCAAGAAAAGCCTGGTGTGAACAAGTTTTGTGGGGTGTAAAGCTCTGCCTCTGGCCCTGTGTGGGAACCAGCACTCACACACTTCGTGGCCACACAGAAACTTTATATCATGCAATGAGGATGGAAAAAGGTAAGCAAGATAGAATCCACAGGTCCAGAGACAAGCTGGAAAGTGCATTCCTTCAGAATCACATTGCTTTACATTTTTGTTAGTTAAATTGTGTTGAGGGTTAGGGCTGGGCTTGCCAAGTAAATGTTGACAGATGCTCTTTAACCCCTTTCCCTCCCCAAATGGGAAGGGAAAGGGAATAAGGCAGAGAGACTTACAGATCGGAAAAGAAAACTGAAACAGCTTTAATAAAACAATAATAGTGCTGATAAGGAAATAATGAAAGTAATGAACTATATACAAATATATATGAAAGCAACGTCAAACCCAACTCCTCGCTGACAGCAATCCCCACGGATGCTGCAGAGCAGGCAGCACTGGGGAAAACCCAGGCTCAGCAGCAGAGGGGAACTGGGCACAGGAGCTGAATTTTTCAGAAACTCAGATTCGGGATCAAAGGCGAAAGATCGGACAAAGTCCTCTTCAGACACCAGCCATTGAAGAAAGATTAGCCCCTGTGATTCCTCAGCTTTATACTGAATAGGACATGTATGGAATGGAGTGCTCTTGTTGGTCACCTGTCCTGTCCATGCTTCCCCAGAGGTACAACCTTTTACTTCCTTGCAACCCTTTTACTTCGCAGCACCCCCAACATGACACACAAGATCCAGCAGTGACCTTGGTCACTACAGGAACAAGTGTCAGCAAGAGCCTTTCTGCACGCCAGTCCTTCATAGTAACTATAAACGTCAGGCGTTACCACTTCTAGTAACAGACCCTGTCTTCAAAAACATGCTGTTAACTTCAAAAAGTGCAGTCTCTTAGAAGAGGCTGAGGTGAAAAGTAAAATCAGTGAACAGAATTGGCTGTTTAGCTCAAAGCAAGAGTTGCAAGGACTCAGGTTTTTTCTTCCTTTTCTTAAACAAATGTTTAAGGAGCCTTCTTAGCCAGAGCCTGTTGTCATATAACCAGTTATCCCTCACTGCATTTCTAGACTTCAGCCAGCCCAGCATAACTTCCAGCCTGAACTTTCAGTTCAAAATATGGGGATTTTTTGAAGATTATGAACAGAAAATAGTATTTCAAGAGCACCATATCCAATACAGCATTAATTTATGCTCTATTACATGGTACTAAAAACACCGTATAAAGTGAAAACTTACGCTGGCACAGACCTACATCATCTACAAACAAGGCTTTGCAGTTTCAAGGGGATCTCCCTTTGGATGTTCCTTTCTTGAGTTATGGGCTTGGTCCTTCAGAAGTTCCCTCATTTCCACATAGAATCTATGGACCCAGTGGAGAAGGAACAAAAACTAACTTAAATTATCAAACTGGATGGAAAGAGCCTTTTCCTTCCTTGGAGAAAAACCTTTACACCACTAACATGCTGGGTTGCTCAGTGTCAATAATCCACAGAGACAGACAGACAACTGCTAGAGCAACTATAACCAGCTACTGCTGTGCCTCACAGATCAGCCTATTTGTTTCAAGTGCCCTCATCACCACAGAAGCAAAGACAAGCATAAACCAAAGCACAGCTAAATAAAACATTAATATATCGCCTGGCAACTTACCTCCAGTGCATTTTGAAAGACCCTTAAAATCTCTATACAGTGCAATACAATCTATTACCTGCCTCTCTCCAAGCTGTCTGACAACATAGCTCTTCTATATTTTTGAAAGCAAAAATGCTGCAGCTGCTTGTCACTGAAAATAACGATGATTCACAAAGTTTTGACTTTTAATTTGCCAAGCACTAAACGCATGCTTTCTTACAAAGATGATGAGTCAGGTTTTCTCTGGTTTGTTTTTAAAAAGGAGCAATCAGGAAACAAATCATGGCCTCAGTAACAAAAATATTGCTAATGTAAACCCCCCAAAAAGTCACAAGAATATCAGTAAATAACTACGAGGTGGGGGGGGGGGGTTGGAAATATGAGCATACTTTGCAAATACACTTTTGATTGGCACCATGGAGCTTCATGAGGGGGCTGGTTTGATGCTGCCTTCACATTTCACAATGTGTTGGTAGTAGCTGGTGCTTTGATATGCGCAACTACCACTAACATTTCATAATATGACAATCTAAGAAGTGAAATAGCTTTTGTATTTTAAAATTCATTAAGAACAGCCGCAACTTAGCACTGATGGATACATCATTACTTTCCTAAGTCAGTCTCCTTTGTTGAGTTATAAAGCTGTTTCATGGCCACACAGCCAGGAGACGCTAATCTAAAAGAGAAAATTTTAAATAAGAGATCTGAAATTACTATAGCACACTAAATGTCAGAATCAGTTGTCCCAAGTATCAAGAAGTAATTAAACAACTAGAAATATCATATACACAAGTAAAAAAGTGCAAAATAAAAATGAAATCAGCATTTTGAAGTGACAATTCTGAAATGCCAAAAAAGCTTATCTCAAAACTGTGTGTTTCTGGGTGGGAGAAGGATTTCTAGGATATGCTTTTCCCCTAAGTGAATTTTTCAAGAGTCCCAAGCATTATTTGCCCTCTTGTTCTGTAGTGTCAATACAGATTTCTCATACTGATTTTGTGTAGCCTGCCTCTACAGTGAAAATATGTTTAGAATAATATGTTTAGAAAACATATTAACACATCTTAAGAACATATTTATGCATTTAAACTAGCTGTAAAAGTAGACATGGAGAGAAAGCTGTTTTCTTAATAAGATGCCAAGTGGTCAGTTTTAGGATTAACAAACGAGCTTGTTTTAAGCACTGGTCTTAAATCTTTTCTAGATGTCAGGATTGGATTCCAGAGAGCAAATGAGTCCAGTGGATTTTCTTTACTTCTTAGCTTTTAGGGGTATTTTGACTTAGTTCCTAGTGAAGCTTCTTGATGAAACACATACCAAGAAACACCGGACTAGGAAGGCTTAGATGGCTCTAAGTGAAATAACGATTTATGGAGGCTACAGGAGAAATAGCCTGTGGTAATCTGAAGGAGAAGAAGGCTGCAGAGGGCTTTAGCACAATAGTTGGTTGGACTGTCAAAGAGCGTGGCTCTAGCTCTCTGCTTGCCAGGAGTAAGATTGAGGGCCAGGGGGAAGAGTAGCTTAAAGAAGTGAGGAAAGGCCTGAAACTATATGGTAACATGGTTATAAGCATTAACTTTATTGTAAACCAACTGACTCATGGAGAAGTTTTTTGGATTTGTTTTTTTACCCTGGCATACTAATTCTGTGGCATATAAACTACAAGTATACAAAAGGAAGGATAATCCGGTTTAGCGTTGCAACCTTAGTGGGGCAGGTGCATTATTAGTGTTCTGTGGGTATTACATCTTCTTTACTGACAGGGGTAATAAAACATATTCTCCAAGTATGGACAGGACCTATGTTAGAATGAGCCTCAAACCTTGAGTCCTAGGGGAGAATGCTGGCAATGCCTGTGCGGAACTCTCAGCAGGATAAAATTGTGATTAGTGATTTGGAGGGTGGAGCGGAGGTAAGTTTAACGTTATTATGCCACCTTGCATTAGACAACTTTGTGCAACTCCAGCAGTTTCAGAATGCGGTTCGATTACCTCGTCTAACTTGAGAGCTTGAACAATATGATTTAAACTTCTGGAATACAACTGACTAGGCTAAATCTTATCTTTAGGAAGGTAGACAGGTAGATAAGTTAACATATGTATATGTGGGTAACTTACACATGTATGTATACACGTACATACACTTATATACAGCTAGGCTCTACATACCTTATGCAAGTGTCTTCCCAGTTATGGGCACCTGCAGCACTCTAAACACCTCACTTGCTACTCTCTGAATTCCCCCTGGCTGCTGAGGTGCTTCCAACTGATGTGTGTAATATGGATGCTCCGTATACATTTTTCCCCTCCAACCTCACTGCAAGTTCTTTATGTCCTTTATACTTACTATTAGTATACTGGGCTCCATATTCATCTCCAAGTCTGTCAACATAGTTCACCTCCTGTAATCAGGAAATGGTGATTAAATGAACATCCAAGTACAGAAGCTGTCAACCTGGTATTCATCTTTTTTAAAGTTAAAAACCCCAATGTTCAGTTACCTTTTGCACTCATGTGGCTCTGAAAAGATTTTCTGAAAGTGGCTTCATCTCTTCTATGATCTTAAGACAGAATCAAGTTCAAAGGTCAATGCCAATCATGTCATTTTTAGCATTTATGGGAATAAAAAGGAAAAAAAAAAAAAGAGCTCCATAGAACAGGTGTATGCTGCAAGCCTTGCAGTTTTCTGTCTTCTAGGATGGGTTGTTATAGCTCCAAAAAGCAGCTTGTCTGAGGCATTTAGATTTTAACCACAGCAAGGTCTTGTTCTTTTAGCCATCTGTTTCAGTATCTGGTCCTTCTCATTGGAAGGTCTTTGAGACTTTGTTTCAGGCTCGGGTTGCAGATAGCATACGACGGCAGGAAAAGAAGTTGTTTATATCCTCTTTATGTGCACAGGAAAAAAAAATCTCTAGCATATATATGTGTGTGTGTGTGTATATATATATATATATGTATAGGTATGCCATCGACCTAAGAGGGAGCATAATGATTCTATGATTCTATAATCCGCTCTTAAACTACAGAGCGAGCACAATTTAGTGCATGCAACAAGCTTGACCTCCGTGTAATTACTCCGGGCTTACATCAATATAACTGTGCCGGCTTCCTTTTCAATTATTTTCTGGGAGTGGCAAGCTCTCTTCCTGGAATGCTTATTTGTTTCGAATTGGCCTAATTTGCGCAACAGTTTGCGCATCCCTTCTTTGGGATCCCACATTTGCCCGGACAGCAAGGGCTGGGATTGCTCCGGACGCCTCGTCCGTGGCCTCCGGCCTCCACCTCGGGGGAAATGGCTGCTGGGGCTCGGCTCTGCCTTGCCTCCAGCACCGCCACCGAGCCCTCCCCAGGTAACCACCACGGCAGGGGCCCGGCTCTGAGCAATTGCCTACGGATGAGTAAGCACCGAATGTGGTAACTCAGGCCAGCAGCTCTGCAATTCAGGCTATAATTTCAGGTGTAGCCAGTAGTCGTAATGAATATTTATTTCAACGCACCAAATAAAAGAAATCGTCCGGCTAGATGACATAGGGAACTTTGTGGGGTAGTTTGGGTTGCCTGGTGGGGCACGTTTGTCTCGTCCCCTCCAGCCTCGTCCCGGGTGCGACAGGGTCCGTCGCCCGCGGTGCGCGGCCGCAGGGCTTATGCCCTGCCCGAGCCCAGCCCGGCAAAGGACCCTTCCCGGGGAAGGAAGGGTAAGGAGTGTGCAGCGAGGCGGCTGGCTGCTGCGCCGCGGGCTTCGCCTTCCCCGGGAAAGAGCCGGGGCGGCGGGCAGAAGCTTGCCGCGGTCGGGGCTGGGGGGTGCGAAGCCGGCGGAGAGCGGGATCGAGGCTCCGTACCCCCCCAACTCCCGCCGGCGTTGGGTTCTTCGGGGGATCCCCGTGCGAAAGTCCCCACAGAGCGGTCTTGCTGGGTCCGGCGGCTGCGTACCCCGTGCTCTCTGGCGTGGGCTGCGGGAGTCCCCTTGGGTTTTGCCCCGCCGCTGAAGGGGCAGCTGAGGAAAGAGCAGAGCTCTCTGGGAGGCAGCGGCGACACGGGAGGCCGAGGGTTGCCCTATTACCGGCAGCCGCAGCGAGCTAGAGAGCAGCCCGAGGCGCCCGTCAGCCCCCGAGTCCTTATTTCTCCCTCTCCGCAACCAGCCTCGCCGGGGCTTCCTGCAAGCCAAGCGAGCGCCGCGGCTACCAAGCGGCTTTTCCCGGGCGGACTCCGAGCCGCAAGGATGCAAAGCCCCGAGCGTCCGTCTCCTCTCGAGCCCCTCGACCGAAATCCAGGTGCCCGCCTAAAGGTGCGAAGCCAGCGACGAGATGCCGCGGTGGTCCCGCAGACGGGGACCGGGTCCGCCCCGGCCGCATCCTGGCGAGGGCAGAGCCGTGCTGCCGGACGAGCGCGGCCCGAGGTTTTTTTTTTTGGGGTTGGTTTTTTTTTTTTCGGGGGGTGGTTTTATTTCTTCCGTTTGGGGATTTTTCTTTCTACGCTTGTTTTTAGGTTACTGTGAAATGAGGTGGTGCGAGGCTTGCCGACCTCCGTCCCAGCTGCTTGGTGGCGGTCCGTGCCTACCGAAAGAGCCGCTCCACGCACGGAGTACTCTTTCTATTTTTATTTTTTTTTTTCCTTTCGGGGATGGGGAGGCGGGACGGGCGCCGGGAGCGGGGGGGAACCGCCGGACCGGGGTGTCCGCCCCGGTCCGGCGTTCCCCCCGGCTCCCGGCGCCCATCTCCGTCGCTCGACGGGACGGACCCGAGGTGAGCGGCGGGCGCGGTAAGTACCGCTCCCTTCCCCGCGGTCCCCCCCTTAGCGCGGCTCTGCCTCCTCCTCCCCATCCATCCCAACCCCTCCCGCCCCTTCTCCGCCGCCGCCACTGGGAGCGCGGCCCCTTTAAGAGCCCGGCTTTGCCTCCCGGTAGCTGAAGGTCATTAAAACACAAAAGCGCTCCAGCGCTGCGGTCCAATATAGCGCATGCGCCCTGCCCGAGGACTGGCAGGGAGACGGCAATATGGCGAGAATGCCTGGCAGCGGCGGTGGCGGCGGAGAGTGGAGCGGCGGAGGGGGAGGCGGAGGCGGCGGCGGCGGGAACAATGCGGGGAACCGGCCGCCCGGCCGCGGCGTCGCCCCCCGCCCGCACCGCTACTGCAGCGCCGGCGAGGAGGAGGAGGGCGAGGAGGAGGATGAGATCCAGGAGGTGCAGATAACGGGGGACGAGGAGGAGGAGGACGGAGCCGATGGGGGGCTGCTGCTGGACGAGGAGGAGGAGGAAGAGGAGATGGGTCTGGAGTGGGACGGCGAGGAGGAGACGGAGTCGCTGCCGCCCGCCCCGGCCCGAACGCCGGGCGGCGGCAGCGGTGGCGTCGGGGCGGCCCCGGGGGGCGCCGCCGCGGCTGCCCCGGGGGGCGGCGGCGGCGGTGGCCCCGGGGGGGCGGCGGAGGACGCGGAGCTGGAGGCGGCCCTGCTGCTGCAGCGGCCGGAGCGGGCGCGGCTGAGCGAGAACACGCGTCTGGCCACCCGCTACGCCGTGCGCATCTTCCGCGAGTACCTGAGCGAGAAGGCGCAGAGCCCCGACTTCGAGACGATGGACAAGGGGGCGCTCTGCCGGGTCCTGCGCTCCTTCTACGCCGAGGCGCGCTCCAAGAGCGGGCAGCTCTACTCCAAGTCCTCCCTCATCAGCATCCGCAGCTCCCTCAACCGCTACCTCAACGAGCCACCCTACTGCCGCACCCTCGACCTCACCAAGGACCCCGAGCTCCGAGCCGCCAACCTCACCCTGGCCGCCGTCATCCGCAAGCTGGAGGAGCAGGGCGCGGGGCCGGTGGTGCAGAAGCAGGCCATCACCCGCGCCGACCTCCGCAAGCTCTACACCTGCAGCGTCTTCAGCACCCAGAGCCCCTTTGGGCTCCTCAACAAGGTCTGGTTCGAGACCTGCATGTACTTCTGCACCCGCGGCCGGGAGAACCAGCGGGAGCTGGAGGAGGACTCCTTTGGCCTGGCTGTGGACGAGGATGGACGCAAGTTTGTCTACTTCAAGGCGCTGGGGCCCTACCACAAGTCGCGCTCGTCCTCCTGGAGCAAGAAGCGGGCGGAGAGCAGCGACGAGGAGAACCTGCCCCGCATGTATGAGACTGGCACAGAGTTCTGCCCCTACGCCAGCTTCGTCAAGTACCTCTCCAAGCGCAACCCCCTCTGCAAGGCCTTCTTCCAGCGCCCGCGGGACCACTGCAGCGAGGGTGACATCACCTGGTATGAGAACAAGGCCATCGGCAAAAACCTTCTGGGCACGCGCATGCAGATGCTCTCCAAAGCGGCCAAGCTCTCCAAGACCTACACCAACCACTGCATTGGGGCCGTCTCCATTGCCACCCTCAACAGCATTGCTGGCATCGGCACCAAACTGGGGGGGCCGCAGCCGCCGCACCACCACCCCCCTCCCCATCACCACCACCTCCTCCACCACCCCGCCGGCGGGGGCTGCTACACCCCTGCCGCCCTCAATGGCGGGCCGCGGCCCCGGCTGCCTGCTGCCAACCCCTATGTGCTGCCCAAAGACGGTGACGCCGTGCCGGTGAAGGCAGAAGCGGCCGCGGTGGTCCCAGCCAAGCGGGCCCTCTACGAGGCCGTGTTCCCAGCGGGGGCCGCAGCTGGCGGCGATGCCTGTGGGCCCTCTGCCTCCCCCAAAAGACTGTGCCGCCGCCCCGCTGAGCCCCTGGATACCGCTGCGCCCGCCGTGGTGGTGGTCTCAGTGAAACACGACCCCCTGCCTCACCTCCTCCCTGAAGCCAATGGGCACAGAAGCACCACCTCACCCACAGTAGTTTCACCTGCTATTGTTTCCCCCACACAGGTAACTGGAAAAAGAAAAAAGGAGAAAAAAAAAAAAAAGAAAAAGGTGGCAATCCCGCACCCCATCCCACATAGCCTCAACTGCACCCTCCTCCTTTTTTCCCCATCTTCCCCATGGCTGGGTAGCTATGCACACTGCCGGCCCAGGGGTGGCTGCTGGGGTGACTCATTGTTCAGGCACCCAAAGAGCCCAGAAGCAATTTGCCCAATTTGCTTGCCCCCCACTTTCCTCACCCATCAACTCTCCAGTGGCCACCCGCTTGTGTGCCTATGGGTTGGACTCAAGAGATGCCTGGGTGCTGCTGTGCTTCCCCCTTGGCAGCAGCACCGAAAGCTTGGCCCTGTGGGCTCCCTTTTTCCCTCCTTTTTATTTATTTCCCCCCCTTTTTCTTTCTCTTTTTGCAGAAGATGTGAGTTATGAAAGTTGGGCCAAAACAGTAGATAAGGGCATCAGGTATCATTAGTGTGTGTGGTGTTCTTGATGTGCTAATGAACTATTTGAATAACCTCAAATGCAGGAAACAGCCAGGAGAATACTCAATTACACACTAGTAATGAGGGTGTAATTTTAAACTTCAGAAGTTAACAAGAGGGTTAATACGGCAATTGCATTCATCTTGTATTTGTTTATTTAAAATAGCTCTTGTTTCCTGGCAGTGATCCTTTTTTTTTTTTTTTTTCTTCTTTTTCTTCTTAAGGCAAATTGGCTTTAGTTGCATTAGTTGCCATAGTGGCAAAATATGCAGTAAAAGCATAATTAAACGGGTTTAGGTGCAGCTTAACTGTGGAACAAGCCCGAGTTCATTAGATGTGTTTCGCTGAGGTAAAGCGGTCTTGTCAGAAACACTGTTGAGCTTGATGTGTGCGCCTTGCGACCCCCCCTCTGCTGTGTGCCGGCATGTGCTGGTGCCTGCTCCCCAGCCCCTCCAAAAGCACTTTCCTTTCGGGTGTTTGATCGCCGGAGCTAAATTACTTCAATTACAGACTCGGAGACTGCACCTCCGCAATTGGCTTGAAGTTTGGAAGTAATTCTAAATCTATAAAGAGCGCGCAGCTATGTTGTGCCCTGTAAAATACCGTGTTTCAGGCAAGAACTTTACTGCTGGCTGCTCTACACGGTTACAAAACCCCTCTGACATTCCTGTGTCAAGTAATAACAGGGATCCAACCGTCGGCCGGAGAGCTCGGTGCTGGGTGAGCACAGGTATATGACATGCCTGAGCTGTTTCCCAAGTGGAAATACCAGTTCTGGACAGACTGACCCTTTCAAAGAGTTTGCCAGCTAATCAACCAGCCTGAAGGCTAATTGGGGAGGGGAGGGAGAGGGAGACTTCCAGTGAATGCCTGCATAAGCATCTATGTTCTTTGAAATACCTGTGACCTCTCCTTTGTAGCAGGGTTGTGGTGTATTTTGGTGGGGTTTTTTTGACTACTTCAGTGGCAGTGCTGTAGTTTGATCTCCTGCTGTGTGTATCTGGTGTCTCTGAATGGCTTAGAGGCTTGATTATGTGCAGATAATGTTTTTGTTCTAGCTCATTATTTCAGGTATAAGCTAATGCTCTTCACTGTATTTAACCCCAGACTCCTCTTTCTTTTGCTTTTAATGACCTTGAAAGTAATTTTGAAACTTCAGGTGTAGTTGAGTTGGCTTTTGGTTTTTTTTTAGAGCACCAGCAGCATGTGAGTATGGAAAGGGGAAGAGGGAATTGGGCAGGGCAGTTCTGATCCATTTGATGGTAAAGGTGTGTGCATGTCTTTAACCTGTTGAATGAGGTGTCTTGGTACCTTCAGTCATCAGCCTTGAGAACCTGACCTCTACCCTGGCCCACAAATCTCTTCACACTTGCATAAAGCTCAGGCAAGGAGAAATCCAGCTGCTGTACTGTTTGTTGCAGAGCCGCTCTTCCTACGCAAAGCATTTGGAGCTGTAATTCTCATTAGTGGTGGGCTATGGAGAGACAGGGAGAAGTATCAAAAATAGATGATAGAGTATGCAGGCATGTGCTGTTTTTCTGAGCATATCAAGAAAGAAAATGAGCAATCAGCAAGGATACTAGACTGTGTGGATTTTTTTCAGTAATTATATGGAAATGTTCATCTCCATTCACAATTTAATGAGCTAAACAAGCTGCCCAGCCACTTTTGTAACTGAATCTTGTCTTCACTATAAAACTTGTTCATTTAAGTGTTTAGGAGAAGGAAAAGTGGCTTTTTTTCTTTTTTTTTTTTAATTGCCAATTCTTCTTGTGTCAGTTTTAACTTGCATACTTCTGGGATGTGACAAAATGAAAAAATACTGGCTGAGGAATAGATTTCCTTGGGAGAATGTTAATGCTAAACTTTTCTTCCCCAGCCTCTTTTTATAATAGTTACACTAATCGAGGTCCAGGGCATTTCCTGGGGAAATTAATGACTGGCTGGGGTTAATGGCCCAAGGCATTGCCTCAAACTATCGACTCTCCCAGCCGGTCATTAATCCCCAGGAAATGCCCTGGCCCTCAATCGTTATTGTTTAATTATAAACAAAGACTTTCCAGGCCTTTTTACTGAATACATCTCATCAAGTAACATGACACTAAATTCCGCTGTTGACAAATATTACTGATTCCTTGAAAACATGAAGGTCATAAGTTTGTGATTTTTTTGGTCGTCTTTGTAATTATTCTTCCTGGGTACAGATTCTGCTGTCCCTGTAGAATTGTGCAGTGCTCTGGTGAAAAAGTGGTGACATGATGAGTGCATTTCTTAGCATCTTTATACTGTGTGCATGCATGCTTTTTTTTTTTTTATAGCATTAAACAAGGTATGGAACAGGCACTAGATGAGATGTCTTCAATTTGCATTACAAATCAAAGCAAGGATGTTAATTTTATGCTTTTCAATCATGGTTGCTCCCATCTTTTGTTTTAGCCCGAAGATGTCTTTTAAACACTGGGTTTGTCAGCGCTTCCTCCAGAGCCGGGGAAAGGTACATGAAATGTTCATCTTGATTGAACTGTTGCTTTAGGTTGTAACCTTGAGAGCAGTGTTTATCAAGTGTATTTTAAGCATACAGCACTGTGCCATCATGGCACAACTTTCTTTTCAGTCCTTATTTGCTCTGAAGTGTAGCAATTTTCCTGCCACTGACAGCAGTACTTCAGTTCAAGTTGATGACAGAGGGATGTAATTTGGCTGTTGTTAGTCTCTCGTGTTACTGAAAGACGAAGAATAGCTAAAGTTTAAGCTTTTGATGCTACAATGTGGTAGTAGCTGTTGAGATTTGTAGATCTGGTACATGCTGAACTTACTACAGTAGTAATACCCAAAAACAGGTCTAGGAAAATAGATTGTCTTCTGCCATGGATGAGGAGAGTTGCTTGTCACTTGAAAAATGCTTCGTTTATGTTGGTTCTCTAACTCAGCCAAGTTGCTCTGCACTGCTTGCGAAGAAATTTCATCAGCTGTGAAGATATCTACCAAACGCTCAGTCATTAAAATACGACCCATGTGCATTTGTCTTGGCTGTTCTGGGGAATCCTTCAACATTTTTTTTCCTCCTGCTTTAAATCCAGAGCTGGCTTTTTTGTTTTCTTGTGATATGACACATGTCTTTTCATTGTCTTACTCTCTCTTTGAAGGGCTTGCTTTGACCAGAACCAGAAATCTAATTCTGACTGCAAGTTTTGCAACAGAAGGCAAACCAGTAGCACATGACGAGTATAAGTAGGCAGCAGGCACAAGCGGATACAAATCGAAGTAACTAATTAGTTAGTCTTGCTCTTTTCAGTCTTTGTATTTGGAGATGGATAAGAATCTTTCTGCTTGATCTTTGGTCTGGGAACATCCGGCACTTTCACAGAATGGCCACAAAAAGGCTTCTGTTCTGTACAAATGTTTGGCATACTGTGACCAGATCACTGCTAGGTGCTTTCAGAGTCTGCAGGGTACGAGAACTCATCAGACAGCTTCAGGGAAGGATGCTTGGTGTTAGGGCCCTGGGCTTTGCTTCTATACAGATAATAGATGGGGCAATATCCCTATCTTAAAGGCTTAATGTACAGAAGCTGTTAAGACTGATGACTGTTAAATACCTTGTTAGCTCTTGTGGCAGTACTTCTGTTGATCTGGTTTCAGAGGTTAGTACTGGCTGCCCTACTGCCTAGTTAGTGCCATCCTCTTTGATTAATGGATTATCCCACGTTGGAAGAAGATCCAGGATTTGCTTGGTGTCTTTTAAAACAAACACTGAAGTTAAAACCTTGAAGTGTGAGGACTAAAGAAACTTTAGCCTACAGTTAAAGAAACTTTACCTGCCTCAGTGGCTACTGTTTGTTTCTTGGCTGTTGTTTGTTTTGTTTTGTTTTTTTAATGGGAATGATTTTCATCTTCCACTAAGTTACAGATGTGGAAAATGATTAACTGCAGAATGGATGTGTTATACCTGATAGTCATCAAAATTGCTCTGAAATCCTTGGGAGGTGGGAGATAGGGTAGCAGGGCTGTCAAATATCCTCAAAGACAGCTTTCTTACCAGTCTCTGTGGCGAAACACATGAATCATGGCTATTGCTCTCTTCGGTGGAAGTCAGTGTTTGTAAATTCATGCTTCCAAAAGTGTCTGAACAAAGGTGGTTTTGGTTTGGGGTTTGTTTTTTTTTTTTTTTTTTGAAGCCAGTAGGATATCCCAGGCTGTGTCTCTTGTAAGTGACATGAGGCTTGGTAGGCACATGAATGTTTCGCAAGATGAGTGCAAGGAAAGCAGAATAGAGATTAGGCTTAGTGACCGTGTGTGCAGCTTTAGGGCAGTATATGTACTGAAATGAATGAAGGGAACTGGTTGTTCTTCCTAGACTGAAGTTGGTCCGTTGTGGATCCATTCTGGGGAGAGAGTGACTCAGGAGAGTATTTCACAGAAGATCTGAGAATGGTGTTCCTATACACACATTTAGGATTGTGATTGTGGAGTTTAAAGCCCAACACTGCCTTTGTAGGTACTCTTACTTGCGTTGGAACCATATATTGGAGAGAGTAAATTTTGTGACTATTTCAGGTTATTTCTTACCCTATCACTACAATTTTCACAATATTTTTACTTTTTAGAAATTAGACTCCTTTTTGCGTCATGTGAGCTAATCAGAGAAAACTTGCTCAGTCTAACCTTCGGTGACGGTAAGAATGCAAGGGTGATACATTTTGTGTAACTCAAGTGAAGATGACCTTTTTAGTGCAACTAGCAGGAAAAAACCAGCATCATTGAAGCACAGCTGTATTTTGACACTTTTTTAAATTCTGTAGAATCTGAAATGACTGTATTGGTACTGTTCCTCTGTTCACATCAAAGATAAGATGCACAAACGTAAAGGCAGCTGAGAGCGTTTTTTTTTAACAGAAAGTCTTCTGTGATTATCCTGTAGAAGATTTCCCATTGCCCACTGCTCTCCTTCTGCAGAGCGAGAGATCAGAAACTATTCAGTCTAATTGGTGAGTCTGTATGACAGTGAGCCTTATTTCATGTATGATGTAGAAATAAATGAGTGCTTAAACCCTTTGAAACACACCACTACTGCAAAAGCCATAGGCTGTAATTAAATTGAATGTGGGGTTGTATTGTCTTGTGCCCTTGGCTATAAACTTGATAACAGACCATGGTACACCCACTATTGTGTTAGAAGCTGCAACCTAATTAGTGATGTTGTAGATTTTCAGTCACTTTCGAAGCCCTTCTGTTCATCTTTTTCCCTGTGTCCTTTCTTTCTTATTATTTCTGTTTCTGAAGCAGTAAATGCACCCTTCTTTTCAGAAGGAAATCGTTAAGGGCATGTAGCCAAATATGTATGTGCAAGATAATTTTTTATCATATTTTGGATTCAAGGGACAAGTGTCGGTAACTGCATTTTATCTGATGTAGGAGAGATTTATTAGTGTTGTGATAGTAAAAATATATAATCGTGTTTCCAGGGACTGGTTTCTATGCCTCTTCCAGGCATGTGAGGGGGGAGTAAGGAGGGGATTGGAACTTCTCATAATACCTTGATCTAAAAGTGACACTGGAAGATGCATGATTGAATTCTGTTCTGGTTGTTTTCTTGGGATTATCCACAAGGAAAAATGACTCTTCCGGGCTTTTAGAAATTCATGTGCTTTTGCACTCAGCCAGTTCTAGTAGCTCATCTGAAAACCTTCAAACTTGCTAAGGACTTAATCCCTAATGAGGACAAGTGTCTTTGATGTGTTCTTAATGCCATTTTTATTTTGGGAAATAATCAAAGTTGTAGTGCACAGATGCAGTGTATACATTTCCAGTAAATTCTTAGTTAATTGGTATGCTAACCTATTATGTGCATCCGTACACTTCCCTGACTAAGACAGATCACTAATTCAACTGAAATTGAGTGAAATTTGTAAGCCCTATTAACCTTATTGATATATAAAAACTTTTTTTTTGTTTCTTTTCCCCTGGATTATTAGGGCACATCTGCTCAGTATAACATATTCGTGTGCCTTGAGCTAGCACCTCCTTAGGACTTCTGACTTGCTTTGTGTACTAGCCCAAGTGGTGCACTATGCTGATGTGGTTTGCAATGTTTCTGGTACTTAAACTGGGTAGTATAGCCTGGATAATGCATTATCACATTAATAATTATTATTGTCTTTTGGCAAGGGGTAATCACTTCTCTTTGAGCAGTGGCACCAGCAGTATGAAGCCAGTCCTCCTGTAATACTCTCGTGGTTTTCCAGTAGGGAGCACTCAGAGTCCAGAAGGACAAAGCTGATGTGACCTGCAGGAGGGAATGGACTATAAATTCTTTGGTGAATCTTCCCAAAAGTGGAAGTAGTGGAGAGAAGGTTTGAGTGTAGCTTTTTTGGTAGTGAGGGTAGCCTTGAGGAGAAGGATCTCGGAGTCCTGGTAGACAGTAAGTTAACCACGAGCCAGCAATGTGCCCTTGTTGCCAAGAAGGCCAATGGTATCCTGGGCTGCATTGAGAAGAGTGTGGCCGGTAGGTTAAGGGAGGTCATCCTTCCCCTCTATTCTGCTCTGGTGAGGCCACATCTGGAATACTGTGTCCAGTTCTGAGGTCCCCAGTTCAAGAGAGATGGGGGAACTACTGGAGAGAGTCCAGTGGAGGGCAATGAAGATGACTAGGGGACTGGAGCATCTCTCGTATGAGGAAATGTTGAGAGAGCTGGAGCTGTTTAGGCTGGAGAAGAGAAGGCTGAGAGGAGACCTTACAAATGTCTATAAATATCTAAAGGGTGGGTGCAGGGAGGATGGAGCCAGACTCCTTTCCGTAATGCCCAGTGACAGGACAAGGGGCAATGGGCAAAAGCTGGAACACAGGAAGTTTCATCTAAATATGAGGAAGAACTTCTTTACTGTGAGGGTGACAGAGCACTGAGACAGGCTGCCCAGGGAAGTTGTGGAGTCTCCATCTTTGGAGACTTTCAAAACCCACCTGGATGCAATCTTGTGTGATGTGCTCTAGGCCATCCTGCTTTAGAAGGGAGTTGAACTAGATGATCTCTAGTGGTTCCTTCCAGCTCTGATGATTCTGTTATTCTGTAGCTAATGGGGGTAGGTAGTTTGTTCAGGTAACACAGGCTGGAGCACTCATCCTTGCAAAAAGAGGAGGGCAGAAGTCTCTTTATGGGAGGCAAGGTGCAAGGATGAATTTTGGCTTTCCTTCTGTTTTCTTATCCCAAAGATCTTGTGGAGGTGCTGGGGAAATTTCTGAGCTGGGCTTATCTCTAGCAGAGCAGTTAATTTCATTCTCTCCTCCTTCAAGTACCCAAGAACCAGATCTGATGATGGTGACATTTGTTTTAGCTTGTTTTTTGATATGGGGAGTGGGAGGAGGCTGTGTACTTGGAGCTCTTGTGCCACAACTGAAGGAGCCACAGCTCTTGGGCTTCCCTGCAAGTTGGTGCCTGTGTATGCTGTTACTACTTTGCATCTGTCTTTCAGAAATGTAGTGCAAAAATGAATGACTTTGCTAAACACCCCTCTATTTTAAGCTCCTGGATTTTTTATGTGTGTCCGTTTATGTGTATTTAAAATAAGGATTGCTGAAGAAATTTCAAGAGTGATTTCTCAACACCCTTCAGCTGAATC
This sequence comes from Trogon surrucura, assembly GCA_020746105.1. Lineage (NCBI taxonomy): Eukaryota > Metazoa > Chordata > Aves > Trogoniformes > Trogonidae > Trogon > Trogon surrucura. The sequence goes on from CM036619.1 coordinate 50,302,357, forward strand.
CTGAGCCTTTACTCACTGTAGTGAGATATATAGCTGCTTCTTTTGCTGCTGTTGGGTTTTCTCCGTATGCTTCTAGTAGGCTTCAGAAGTGGCAGGCAGAGGTTGCTCTGGAGTAAGGAGAGCATGCTGTATCTGATGCTTTCACTTGGAGTTGTCAAGGTCCAGTGTAGTCACCCTGAGCTCTTACTCTGGTATGTGGTTACTGGCTACAAAGCCTGGGCTCACCTTGCTGGTGTGAGCTCTTGTTTCACTGGTCATGTGTCTGCAGTGCACCTGAAGGAACAGCACTGAAACTCCCAGGCACGATAGGGAGTGATTGATGCTTAATTACTGAGTGTCCTCTGGCTTCATTCAGGCTCCTCTGCAGAAGCAGCAGTGGAAGCATGCAGTGTGTCTGGCCAACGCGGGGTGGGAACAGGGGGTGTGTGAGTTTAACATGAAAGAGAAGGGGAAGTCAGCTGAAATTGCCCTCCTCACCTCAGTTCTGCTTGGAGTAACTTCAGCCAGTTTTTATTTTGTGCCTGAAATGTGGGGAAGAGAAGGACTGATGAAGGTGAAGTGAGCTTAAATAGATTTTTTCCTTCATCCCTTCTTAGAAGGGCTGGCTGCTACCTGTGACATGCCTGATAAATTCCTTCCCTTGTACTGAAATTGCCCTGCGAGTCATCTGAAGGGCTGTAATTAACCCGTATAGTTTTGATGCCAAATTAGGAGGACCTAAGTGCGAGAGTTAGGCTGACAAGTTGGAAAGTATAAATGGGAGCACAGATGCTGTAACAGACAAATCTACTGGCTGTAGCATGAACAGTGTGTGAATGTCAGATAAAGAGGGAACCTGCTTGAACTGGGTTGCCTTTTTGAGGGTTTCCTAGTGTTTCTAGTAATTTTGTGACTAGCAATGCTCATGTAAAGAATGCTTACGTGCTCTTCCTCCTCATGTGGGATACAACAGTGATACCGGTTGCCATTGTTTATCAGAGGAGTTAGCTGGAAAATTATTACTGCCCACGTTTGTGGTGATCGGAAAGTGATGCTCTGTGTAGGCTTTTATCGAGTTAATCAGTACTGATTTCCATATTGGGTTTAGAAAACATGTTGTCTTTTAACTGTCATCATAATGCTTGTTTCTGGAACCTTTCCTTAGACTGTTGCAAGACCAGGCTCACAGTTCTGCTTGATTCTCTAAAATAGAGGTGGGGAATATTAAGATGCTCTAAGCATGTGTGTTTCGGCACGTCACCAGTTGAGAAAGAACTGTTTAGCCTTTTTTGGTATATTTTACACTTTCTCTTCGTTTTGTTTATTTGTGGGGGTTTTTTTTGAGGCTTTTTTTGGGTTATGCTGAAGCACATATCTTGCTGATTATCTCTCTGAAAATACAATTTCTTTAGAAAAAAAAAAACCCACTCTCTCTGAAAATGCACACTAATCGGTGACTGGCAAACTTCTAATGGAGAAGTAATTGCTTTTGGAGGCAAAAGGGATAACGCAAAGCTCTGTGGTCCGTGAAGCCACATGAGAACCAAGTTCTTTCAAACTGACTGATGTTGGTAGGAATATGATTTCTTTCCATCACAAACACTTGAAAAAATTATATTTGTTAGCAAGACTGGCACTGCAAATCCCCCAACCTTTGACTTTGGCTATTTTGCCCAAGTACTGTTTGAAAATAAAACAGGCAGAGTGAGACTAACATGGTTTCAGTGTCAGACTTAGCTTCAGTGTCGGCTTTCTGAAGCTGCTGCCAATCCAAAACAGTATGGGTAACACGGTTACGATTTGATTTTTTAAAAAGCAGGAACAACTTCAATATCCTGTCAGAACTTTGTAGTTTTTCCTTCCTTTTGGGGTATTTTGAAAGACTTCTAAAAAAGACTTATTTTTGGTTTCATCTCTTTGGAAGTCTTTGCGAGTTACCTTTCTTGAAATTTTATTTTTAAATTCGTGATTTTTGAAATGCAGCACATTTGCCATCTGGGTTCAAATAAAACATTGTGAGGCTTTTTGGTAACTCTTAAGAAGGGCCTGGATACAAATGTTTCCACTGAAGGTACTTTTAGATATAAACCATTTTCTTCACTTCTGAGCATTAAAAAGTATGAGAAGAACAGCATGTGTGGGCGGGGCGGGGTGGGGGGGGAAGAAGGTAAGGAAAAGCCGGGTTCATTGTAACTAGCAAGTACAAATTTGTCAAAATGGATATTGATTTTAAAATGTACAGTGACTCAGTACTAAACACAGCATTAATTGAAATGCTAATGTACTGGTACATGGAACTAGCACTACGCTACTATGTAAATGGCAAAAGTGTCCCTATGGTACAGAGGAGGATAATTCAACCCTTTTTTTTCTTTTTTTTTTAAAGTTTACTATGGTAATTCATTAGGAAAGGATTCTTCATGCCTGTGCTAAAGTGATATTTTAACCAGACAGTTTTCCTTCAGTATGGTATGTTCTATTCCAACCTGTTAATAGAGATATTCAGGATCATGAATATAATAGTAGGCTAGATTTGCAGTACAGAATAATGATATGCTAGTAATTGTTGCAGTCACGTAAAACAGCAGACACTTTCAGAAGCTTCTGTGTATTGTTCTAGATGATGAGAGATACCAAAGCATCCAGTCAAATCCATATCTCTCCAGGAAAAGATATAATAGGTGTTAAATTTTATTTATTTATTTATATTTCAAAATTTTTGCTAAAAAAGCAAACACCCCCCCCAAACGTTCTCGCCTTTTGTGCTTTTTTTACTTTGCTGAATATTCTATTTCTGCAAAGTGCTGGACTGATTCCACTGCGACAGGGTTGTGACCTTACCACTGTTGGGGTATTTTTCTGTCATTCTTCTGTGAAGTTTTTCAGTGACAGAGCCTCAGTGACTACCCTGGCCCTCATAGCAGTGTTCCCTTGCCAGGCATGTGGGGCGGCCGAGTCCTCCCTGGCCCCATCCTGCCTGCAAGGACTTGAAATTCAGGTCCCAGCACAAATCAGCAGAATGCCAGAGCAGCAACGGTGCCAGCCCTGCCACAGGGATGCTGGGCGCTGCTGCTCGCAACCCATGGCTCCTGGGGTCTTCTCAGGCTTTCCTCCAAAATAAGAAACCTAGGAAAAACTACAGTGTCTTCCCTCCCCTTCCCACTTTTTTCTAAAACTGAAAAAGCTTCAAAACAAGACCTGTTCTGAAAACCTGTTATTCCTTTTGACGTTAACGATGCTAGATTTTTAAGAGGAGAAGAGAGTGGAAATGAGCTTACCAACTTATCTGGAGGTCAGAAAGCAGGGGTTAAATAACTGTGCTAAGAGGATTTTGAAGGCAGAGCACAAGAATTTTGTGAGAAGAAAAAATCTGAAAAAATTTTAAATGGAAAATAAGGAGGAGAGGGAAAGCAGGGTGCAAAGATGTTACCAGCTGTCTTGTTGCAGCCTGTCAGTTTGGAAACCAGATTAATTTTTGTATACCAGTGTGCTTCTGCTGGATTAGTTTGATGGATTCAAAGGGTGGGAAATAATTCTGTCTGAAGAGGGGCTAAAACTGGAGGAGGAAATTAGAACTTAAAAAAATCCTTCTTTCTTAACACTAAATAACAAATGTAGTAGGCACAGAAGCAAGATTTGATCAAGGAAAAGGTAAGACACAGAGGATCTTTTTACTTTAAAGTAGAAAGGTTAGAGGACTATGTGAAAGAATGGTGAAGTGTGGAGGGGAAGTCTTGATTTTCTTCAACTTTTAAGTTAAAAGAAAATCAGGATGATGTAAATCACAGTGTAGTCTTGCCTCTTATAGAAATTAAAATTTAAATATTTTTTCCTTAAAAAACCTAAAAAAATGTGACCTTTAAACTGGTGGTTTCCGATAGGGTTTTGTTTCAGAGTAAGGGTTGGTTCTTGGGTATGTATCCCAAAAGAAATCCCCTGTCAGCACTGTGGTAAAATAGCCTGTAAGCATTGTGTTTGTTTTTATGCCTAGTGGACAATAAACTAGTTTCCTCAAGCTACTTGAAATACTCCTTGTAAACTAAAGTGTCTGGATCAATTTCTCATTCACATCTTATTAAAACTCAGTGAGGAAGTTGGGAAAACATGTTTTTGCTCAAAGCACTGTATAAACTAGTCATCTACTCCATTAATCTTTAAGCTACTTCATAAAATTCCTGCGAAGGACCCTGGTGGGTTCCTGCTTTCAAAGACAGCTTCATCCACCTGGATGCCAAACGGAGAGGGAGCATGACGGGAGGGCACGTGGCAGGTTTATGGGGTCTGTAGGAGAGGAGACAGTTGGAGTCTTGTTTTTTTTCCTGTGCTTATCTGGCTCGCAGTTTCCTAGTGGAATACGGGGATTGTCGAATTATTTCCATGCATAGGTGTCTGCATCCCAAATAACTTGTGTGTGCTAGTCTGTTCTTTGTGTTAGTGCCTGTATTTTTGTTGCGTAGTCAGTTCATGCTATATATGACAAACTTAAATGCCTCAGTTGTATGCTTAATCAAGACACATTTTTTTTTTTTCTCCACAAGGAAATAAATGTAGGGTCATAACTCTGAGAAGTCGGGAATTTCTCGTTGGTTCTGGTGGTGCTGGCTGAGTGCTAGCTTTCAGCAACCCGTTCTTGAGAAGTTAAACTGCTATCATACTGTACTCTACTTTTCCCATAAATATATTTTAAACTTCTGTACAGACTCTCTTCACATATCTCTTCTGTCAAGTTTCTGGCTATGCATCTTGATAAGTAGGAGACCTCAGATCAGTATTTATAGCAAATGCATCCATGCTTTGTGTATGCAGCTATATCAAGGTACATGTTTATGCTTCTTTAAGAGAAGTTTATTTAGGGAGAAATGTTCATCTGATCAGCGATATCTACTTGTTGGCAATTGTGGAGGGGTTCTTTGAGCCACCACTGTAAAAGCAGTAGTATTGTGTTTTGGAGATACTGTCAAATATGCTGGTTTTGCTGTGACGGGAGATTTCAAATTTGGTGTTTTACTGTGGAAAAAAAAGTGTATGAGAAGTGGCCACCACAACCTAAAGTCTCCTTGGAGCGAGAAGCGTGGCACCTGTGTGCCAGCAGGACAATACCAAGGGAGTAAGAAATTCTTCAAGAGATAGGAGATGACAGTGTTGGAGATGGTGTGAAGTTGATTAAGGGCTAAGGAGCAGATGGGCTACACAACTGAGGAAGCTGGTAAGAGATCTTAATCCTGTTGCACCAGCAGTCTAGCCTGAAAGAGAGTGGGTGAAGGAAGTCCTCATCTGTGGTAGCAGAAAGTCATTAACTGTTCTTAAAGCAGGTTGGATTTTTTTGTGGCTTATGTAAAAATCAGTGGTCTCAGTCAAATCCTAGTGGACAAGTACCCTCACAGCAGAGGAGGCCACCAGAGCTGACAGTAATTGTCACTCCTGTTGGCAGCCTGGCTGGTGAGGCAGGAGAAGAGCTGCCCTTGCCCCAAGGTGAGCTCCTGACCCTGGGGATGGGCTGACGGCCGTGTGAGGAACCTCGCTGCGCTCGTGGTGTGCTTGATGCACGGATGGTCTGCTGGGCTGTGAATGCGATGTTATCTGGAGGTAGCAGACTCCTGTACCAATTTAAGCGGAAAAACAAGACTGATGGCCAAATTTGTACTCTCCGTGTCTTTCACTAATCGTGAAAAATAGTGATTTGCTTCTCCATCCTCCTGGCTTTACCATCTTCATATAACTGCGCTGACTTTTACTGATGGCTTCTTGTGTCTAATCATTTCTTAATGAAGCAGGCGAGTACATTTTATTTTATCCTGCGTGGGCTTCTTTTTGTCACTTATTCTTGTTTCCCTCCACTCCATTTCCGCTCCAGGCAAAAATTATTTCCAGCTGAGAGGGGCTGGATGCGTGTCATTCCAGAGCAACTGTAAATGACCCTACAGATTTGTTTGCAAAAAGCAGAACAAATTTCCCCTCGGTGCACACCCCCTTTTCTCACCTAGAATGCATGCAAAAAAGGTCATATGGGGCCAGACCCTATGGGTGTCTGTCCCTGTATTCCACATTAGTGGGACCAATTTAGTGGTCAAGAGCAGATGTCTGCAGAAGAGGAGTGGGTGAGCAGGTGACAGTTCTCATGCAGGTCTTGTAAGGTGTTTGCCAGGTCCCCCTCTGAGGTGTTAGTGACGAGGCAAAATGACATTAATAATTGAAAAGCAGATATTAGCACAATCATGTTGGGTCTGTGGGATGAGCGGACCTCTTTGCATTTTCCTCTCAAACTGTTTTGATGGGAATGTTGATTACAGACAAGGTAAACTTGTTTGTACTTCATTCATTAATAACAAACTATAAACTGCCCTGCCTCCCCTCCCCACAGGCAAGGCACTTGAGGAGATGCCAGGCAATTAAAGTACTTAAGACAGTAATTACAGTCAAATATACAACAAAAATAAAATCACTGCACATGGGGTTTTTTTATGTTTGGTTTTGTTCTCTGCATTTATTAAACCACAACTCTTGCCTCACGATTGAACAGGAATCTCTTAACTGGTAATACTAAAGTGTGCGACAAGTCTGCTTTGGTTCATCTGGATAGTAAAAAACTTTTTTGACGGCCATACTATTGACTTCTTCACAGCTCTGAAACTCCTGCTTTTTAAATGGATCTTGGTACATAAAACCAGTGCACCTCTGAGTCTTAGCACTGATCAGCAGGGAGGTGATACTGCTGCTCTCTTGAAAGTTTTCTTCTCTTGCTTTTCTGTTTCTTACTTTTTTTTTTGTTATTATACAAGGAGTAGCATCTTTCTGGTTACTGTGATGCTTAGGAGGGGAAGACTGGATTAGGCTTAGGCGTTCCATTAATAATCCATAGTTTGCTTTAAATAGTTAAATTTAGCTGATGCTGTTTAAACTTCAGAAATATGTCCATAAACTTGACTTGTTGTGAATCTGTTGAATGAGTTAGCATGCTGCAGTATAAATGTGTGTATATCCCAGCTCAACGTATTTTGAAGTGAAATTCTTAGTGACTCCAATATTCCAGATAAAGTACACTTTAAAAAGACATAAACTTAGCCGTAATGAGATCCAGCTGGTGTGCATAAACCTTTCACATTACATTACATAGCTGTGTTGGTAAGTAATGTATGGGGAAAAGTTCTTGTTGCTTATTCTTTTGTACTGATGTTTTACAAGGCTATATAAATACTGTAAGTATTTAATGGGGGAAGTGTAGGATTAAAAGCAAACAGTGGATGATGTATGGTGCAAAAAATGTCATAAACCAAATGTGTAATAGTACTCTTTCATTATTTAATATTTAATGACCAAAACCTGACTGTTCCGAATGTCACCTACGTTAAAATAGCTCCAATACGAGCAATTTCCAAGCGATTGGTTTGATTAACATGATGACTTTAAAGGTAGACTCTTTTATACTGGCTGACACCAGCACATGGATTCCTTCTGAGTAATGTCTTCACCAGTCTTTTTACTTTGTAAAATCTACATTGCTGTGGTATTCAAAGCAGGGTACAGGCTCACGGGCTCCTTACCAGAACTTAAGAACCCGTTCTCCTTTTAACAAACTGCAATTACAGAAATGTAAACTACATCTTCATTTGTTTCAATGGCCGAGCATGGGAGAGGAATGTGGGAAGGCATTCTTTGTGCTGCCATCAATTTAGTTGCCTGCCTTGCAGTTGTTTCATAAACATCCTAGAAAGCTCCTGAAAATACTGAATGTGGAATGTGCCAAAAATGGTTAAAATGCAGGAGTTTGTCCTCTGACAGGCAAGCCCTGGCAAATCTTAGCTTGATGTTACTGCCCTCGGCTGCCCTACCTCTTTGTGGAAGGCTTCTGCTCCCGTGCAGAGTCAGCAGAAGGTACCGTGTGCCTGCGCTTCAGCAGCTACAGCAAACCTTGGTCAAGGGATTACTGATTTTCGGGTGCTTTCGTCGTCACCAGCAATTCCAGTGGCTGTGTTTGGTCTGTGAACTGGAACATGGGAGGCACGGGCATACGGTCTGTTTTGCTGGCTCTGCTATGGGGATGCTAGCCTTGGGGGAGAGGAATGGTTTAAAAAAAAAAAAAAAAAAGAGCAGCCCTATATTGCACAGCTGTTTGCTGCGTGATGGTGAGTCTGAGCCCTCAGCTATCCTTGTTTAAAGGGAATGGTCAGGCAGGTATCGTGATGTGTTTAAAGCTTAGGCTGTTGTTCTCATGCAGAATGTAATTTACAGCAATTGGTGCTTTTAATAATGAACTAATTTATTTGAGATGTCTCAATGCTCACTAAACAGTTAAAATGACAACTTGATGTCAAGATGCTGTTACCAATTTAGGCATGTTAACCTCAAACTGTTTGGGGGGGATATTGTGGGGTTATTTTCACAATGGAGGTATGTTACTCTTGGGCTCCCTTTTACAGAAGGGAAACCAAATTCTGGACTAGAAATAAACTTTCACTTGCCCAAGATGTAAGAGAATAACAAATATCTTTTGGTTTTGTGGGTTTGTAAGTTCCCATAAACCAGTCAGCAAGTTCCCAGTCGTGACAACCATGTCCCGTGCTCTGGCATTGCCGCCACCACAAAACTCAAATTAAGGGTGCAATCAGCCCGCAATGAGGGTGGCAAGCCAGATGAGTGGCATTAAAAAAAACAGGGTGCTGCCTTGCAGATTTCTGACTTAATATTTTGCAGGCTGTCAGTACACTGACAGACTCTTCAACTCGCTTTCACTTTCCTTTGTGGGTCCCCAGCTTGCCCCTTGCTACTTGGTAAAGCAGCAAGCAAAAATCCATTAGGGGACTTTGTGGAGGAAGAAGGAGCTGTAGTTCTTTGACGGCTTGCTCATAAGGGTTTGACTGATATGGTCAGTTTTTTGTGATCCTTGTTTTCAAGGAAACACTTGTGTTAATGAGCATGTACTGTAAAATTTGGAAAAGAAATAAGACAGAAGTCAAAATAGTCATGGTGAGTGATGCTCTGTTTTTCTCTCTCTTCTCCGGGGGGGCCAAGGTCCCCACTGCTCCTGGTGAAGCCAGCAGGAGGAGAGGGGCCGCACCACTGGCTCAGGGTTTCCAGCAAGGGTGAGCTCTGGACATGCAGCCCGGTGCCACCCAAATGTCCCAGATTAAAAAACGAAGATAGGAAGCATTGCTGCTCAGTAGCCTCGGATCACTTGGTGGGGCTGCGCTTCTTGGCAGCTTCTTGCTGCCTACAGAGGGTGCGAATAGCCGGGGAACCTGCCAAAGCAGTGGGAGCAGTTGTTGAAGGTGCTGATTAGGGATGTCTGTGAGTGCCCAACACCTTGTGTGCTCCCGCTGTGTGAAGTGGCCTCGCTGGGAGCGAGGTGTGAGCTTACTTCAGCCTTGGAGCAGCCAGTTCCAGTGCGCTGCCAGCCTCCATCCAAATGCTGCCCTGAACCGACCCTGCTTGGCTTGAGACCCGGTGGGATCACGGTGCAGCAGGAATAAGAGGCACTTTGTTCTCTGTCGTAGATACACTGCGACTAAACTCGATAGTCATGAGGCGAGATTTACTGCTGTGCTCCCGTTGTTTTGCATTGCACAACAGCACAAACAGCCAGAGAACGAGCGAGTTTTATCCGTGTTTCCTAAAGGATTGTGAAATTGTCCTTCTGTATAAATTTGCTGGCTGAATTTTAAGCATGGTTTATAAAAGGGGCCTTTCCTCTTACAGTAAACGTGATTCCCTATCTGTAGGACTGTAAAAGTTCTTAGTCTGAAAAGTAGCTTTTTCAGTGTGCTGTCCTTAATGGGGTTTTGGCTCATCTTTACTGCTGCACGCTTACTAACTGAAGCTATTTAACTGAGACGCAAAAGAAAAAGATTGTTTTTTCAGCATTTGAACCTAATGCTGGCTTACAAGAAATGTAGAGCTAGGAAGGCGCTCCCCCCCCCCCCCCCCCCCCCCCACTGTCGAGAAGCTTTCTAAAATCCTCTAAGTGTGCTGTGGTTCTTATTTTTGGTCTGTTTCCTCTGTCTGCCATTGCAAGTAGACTTTCTCTTGCTAATCTGCTGCCTGAAATACTCTTTGTTCAGGAAAGCAAGTCTCTTTCTGTTGTAATCAGGGCTAGGAATTCAGCTGCAGGGTCACTCTTGGTGCTGTGGAGTTCACTGACCACGTTTCGCTTCTGGCAGTCCTAGCTTTGGCCCCTTTACACAGATCAATGCGAAGCTAACCCCATTTATTGCTACTACTGAATCAAAACTCTGCTGCTCCTATTTAATTTAGCTCAAAATAAATGTAATGCAAACAAGCGTCAGCATGGCAAAAGAGCCAGAAGAACGGGAGGAAGAAAGAAAACGCACTTGGGTTTTTTTTTTTAGTTAAATATACTATATGGTACCAGGCTTCAGGTGGGAGGAATTAGTTTGCACTGTATCATTAGACCCTTCATAAAAGTCAATTATCATCATTGATTCTAGTTTGCACATGAGTATTACAGCTTATCTGGTTGTGTTCAGTTCCCTTTTTGCGCTTAAAACTATTTCTGATGTAACCACTACTGCTTAAGCTTAGCCATGCATTCAGATTTCTTCTGGGTTTCTTAGTCCCAGGTGAATCTCCTGGTTTCCCTCATTGCGTCCCCACTCGGTGAACCTCCATCCTTAGATGCCAGATACCACAGTGTCAGCCTTCTGGAAACTTCCAGACTTGCTTCTGGTCAAGTGAAGCTCCTGTAGACAGGAATGTATTATTCTCACCGAAGCTACTCGGTGCTGAGCGCTTTGTAAGGCTCATCAGTGTGGGATGGATTAGGAGGTTTTATTAAAGTGAGTGTGTTGCAGGTAAGGCTCCTGTGGCTGTCAAACCCAATGGCTGCAATATAGGTTTTGTTTCTGTATCTGTGGCACACCTCAGTATGAGAAAGTGTTGGGATTCTCAGGACCTTACTTGAAGTTTAGATGACAAGACCTTTATGGCGTGCTTGGCATCCAGCCACCTTTCCCAGCCAGGGCTGGAGTAATGAATTCCACTCGCCACACCTCATTCCACACCGCTTGTCAAATATGTGGAATAAGACACACACGTACCCTCACCAGTTGTCTTCTGGATTGAAACTCTGTTTGCTGTGCAAGGCAGTGCAGGTGGAAATCATGAGGATTAGTGTTTCTGCTGAAAACCAAAGCAATCCTGCCATGCATCCTTCTTCTGGCCCCCCAAAAAAGCCTCTCCCCAAACCAGTTGCCTTCAGTTCTTCAACTCTAGGGTGGTGGTCAGCAGAAATCAAATGCTCAGTTGAGTGTGTCTGGAATGGGGTGGAAGATGGCTGCCGTGAGATAAATCTATAATTTAGGATTTGTTGCTGAAGTTAATTTCTGCTACTGTCTATTAGATGATCAAGCAAGACCCCTGAAAACTTTCCTGTTTGTTTCAAATGCTCTTTTATTTCTGAGATTACAATTCATCTGTTCCTGAAGGCAAGCTTTTTGAGTATTTGTTCCACAGGGGAGACCAAAGCCTATCAACTTTGAAATTGTATTTTGTTTTGTGATTTTTTTCATTTCAGCACCCTTCTCCCCATTCTTATCGATTAACTGCTGCCTCCTCCTGCCTTCCCTTTTCTTCTTCTTGCAGGGCTTTGTTGTTCCAATGAAGGATGCTTCGGTTTCCCACTCCCAACCTGCACTTTGCATTTCTCTTGTCTCCTTTGCTTGCCTCCTGCAGGAACCATAGTGCTTCAGCCTCTCTTCTTTCCTCTCCTTCCATGCTGGGAAGGGTTTCCTGCACTCCTCTGGGCAGGAGACAAGCTTCAAGTAAGACTCAAGCTCTTTCCTTCAAATTTACCTGGTTACAGATAAAATCCTTTGCCTGTTTTATCTCTCAGACTTTATCTGGAATTGGTCTTTTAAAAAATCCGGATGCGTCGCTGTGTAAAATTGTCTCTTTATCTGCACCTTTACCTGTGAACTCCTACTCTTGTGATGTTTTCTTCCACTTTTCAGGTCTCTGTTGGAATGTGGTGGGGAGTTTTGCACATGATTTTAAAAATTGTATTTTCATTGTAGTTGATGGTTGTCTTTACACCTTCTCATACTTTTGATGCTCAAACTGCTCTTTTAATTGTTTGGGTTTTTTTGTAATATACTTCCACATGTTTTAGTCTTGATCCTCTTTAAAGTTGTTTTTTTCTATATTGCAGAAGTCAAGTGTAGTTCAGAGGCATCAATTTGGACTTACAGAAAATGTTTCCCCTTATCTTCCTGGTTATTGTCACTAAAGATATTCAGTGGGTTTGTTTTCTCTGGCTTTAGTTAGATTAAATCTTCCCTCCCCCCCCTTTCCACCAGCAGCCCAACAAAACATTTATTCAAGTATTGTTTTGAATCAGGATAATTTCATATAAAGCTTATTGCCTTGCGAGTAGTTAAATTAGCCAAGCCTCTTGGCAAGGGTCAGCTTCTCTAAGAGTCCTGTTACAGAAAGGACTCCCAAAAGAGAAATTTCATGCCTAAATGCTTACCCCATGGTGGTTGGTTCAGCTGTGGCAAGTGACAGTATGTGTCCTGGGTTGTCTTACTTAACATATGTAAGTTTTAAAAGTAAAACAGCTGTATATCCTTTAGCTTTTTTTTTTTTTTGTGAAGCTGCTGTTTGCATTTTTAATTTCAAGCTGTCCCTCAGAATCCTCTAACAGTGTGATTCTTCTCTGTTGTTTTCCCTGTCATAATACAGCTATGTGTACTATCAGTTCATGTTACTGTGTCTTTATTTTTTTCTTTTCAATTTTATTGAAATGTGTTGTACTTTGGAGGCAGTAAAAGCCTAGAGAAAGCAAGATAGGCATTTCTTGTTGATTGACAGGCATGGTCTTTCCTGCTTCTTCGAACATTTTCAGATCTTCTTGTTGTCCAGCTGCTGGTGCTTTGCATGTTAGCAATGACCAGAGAAGCACAAACACGGGCTTAGAAGGAGGCCATGCTGTCCAGAGAAATGTGTATTGTATAAGATTTCATCCATTATTTTAAGGTTATGTGCCTGGTCTGTTGTGATGTTGGGTCAAGTAAAAGCCTTTTAATATAAAATTGAGAGTTTGCTTGAGCTAGTTAGTAGAGGTCATTCTGTCTACAACTAGATAGTGAATTGCTGCTTGATGAGGTTGGTGGTGACAAGGAAGGCTTCTATTAGCAATATAGCAGATTGTTGCATAGATTCAGGGTTAATCCACCCTTGTGGGCAAAATATGCTAAAATTAGCTGCCAAATGGAAGTTTTTATCATACGAGCTACAATGACTACTTGGAGAAATCCCTACGGGTCTGAAAACAATAATAATCAAAGTTGTATTTCTTAGCCTTGGATCCTAAAGTATCTTTTACACATAATGGAATCAAATGAACCAAATCTAAAGTATGCTTTGTTCATATGCCATATGGTTGTCATCTTGCCAAGCACTCTTCGTGCCTTCCAGAGCAGACTTCTGTGTTCTCCTTCCCCCAAGTCCTACCCTTCACATTAACAAAAAAAATAATTGCTGCTTGACCTCCATGGTCATCATATACCTACCGTTCCTTTTCCCCCTTCATCCCTAAATGGGATCCCCTGAATGGGGACCTAAAAGGTCCCGTGCACTGCAGGAATAGCCATTTCCAGAGCTCTGGGGAGGTCCCCATCATTGTGTGCTGATTTGCACGTGTATTTTTAGCAGGAGGCTGTTTCTTGTCCCTGCACTGGCAGTACCTGTGTAGTGTTACGCCGTCTGTCCCGAGATGTTAAGTAACCCACGTGTGTTTTGAAATACCTAATGATAATACGATTTACTCTCGTGATAGCGTTCAAGCTTTTTCATTCTCTCTGCTTGTTATGAAGTATGTAGGCTGATAATTTTTATGGGAGTTACAAGAGGAGAGGAAAAAGTCCCAGGAAATGAATGGGATCGTGGTAGAGCTGGGTAAACACTCCCTATTGCAGACCATCTTAACAAGGACTTCCAAAAATCCTGTCTTTTCAGTAAGTTCATATTTTGCCTTTTCTTCGCACTGTCCTCCTTCTTGACAGGCTCTGTGCCTTTGGTGGGGTTTCAGTAGATTATAATTTTTGAGTGATAGGGTTGTTGCTTTGCTAAGTTCGGCTTTGGAGACCTGCTGGGAAGGGAGGTGGATGGGGGAGAGGAGGAAAACTCAGCAATGATGCAGGACTCCTAAAAGTCAGTCTTTTTTTTGCCCATGTTGATGCAACGCAACGCATGGAGTGATGGATATATAATTTAAGATTACTATTTCATACCATATTTCTAATTCTCTGTGCGCCTGAACTCTAAGTGTCAGAATTACAGTTATCTTTACATCTTGAAAATAAATTAGATACTTACAAATATGTGTCTTGAAAGCCCTTTCGTGCCGTTACTCTACAGTTAGGTTACAGATGAAGCTGTCTGTCTGTTTTATTGTCTAGTCTCATAATTACTAAGTGGACTCAATGTCTTCAAAATTATAATTCCATTGGACAATATTTTATTATTGGTTGCTGCAAGAAACATTCGGAAAGTGCTTGGAGCTCTTGTGTGTTACAGCATTTCAAAGACATGGTTTTATTGGATCCTTATAATTTGGCGCTTTCCTTTTTTGTCTTCATATTTTTCTTAAGCCTGGTAAGGTGATTCCAGATATAAAATTCTTCAGACAGTTTGAAGGTGGGTTTTTTGTTCTTTGCATGTTGATTGACTGAAGTAGATAATGTTCTGTTGATATGTCAAAAAATGCATCTTCTCTAGATGGGTCGGTATTATCTCTTTCTGCTCTTAGTCAAATTAATAAACCGAATTTTAAAAGTGCAAAGGAAAGCAGGCGGCTGGCTGATTCAAAGGGAGAGGCTATGTTTTTCATCACCACCCTTTCAAAGCCTCTCTGAATCAAAAGAACCATTGGATTGCGAAGGCAAGACCTATGCCACACCAGAAGCTCCCAGTTCAGCAATTTTCCCAGGGTAAAATTATAACTCATGTTTCCTCAGCACAGGCTGTAACTGGCAGCGTTCCTTCTACTTCTAAGGGTGAAATTGCTGGGGGGGGAACAGACATCTAATGTGCCTCTGGAAGTTTTACAATGGGTGTTAGCCTCCCTTTGTGGAAAGGTAGATGTTCTTCTGGAGCATACCCAAGGGCAGGTGCTATTCAAACTGGAGTGTAAATTAACTTCAAATAAGGCAGTACAGGCTTATTTTTGTTCAGTTTGTGAGTCAAATCTGAAGTAGAAAAACCCATTTCTCAAATTCTGACAGTTCATGACAGTGTTCCAGTTATCCCACTGAAGTCTGCATTTTTATGGGTCTTTAAAATCTTCAGATATGACTGCAATTCAAGATGTTAATCTTTATTCATGTACTACTGATAGGATCTTAACTTGCAAACAAAACAGACAGATTTTAGCAATGCTTGTTTTTTGGTGTTGCTTTCTCACCAGAAGATTATTGACAAATTGCAAACTCTGTCCGAAAAGAATGTAACCAGTTGGTTTCTTTCCCACTCAAATTTTGACACCGTCTTTAAGGATTTGTTTAACTTTGCATTCAAATGTACCAGCATGGTTCTGGCAAAGAGAAGTCTTTTCCTTCTAAACCCAGGAGGGAGTGGTATTTTTTTCTTGTCCTTTTCTTATGTAAAGACTCTTTTACAAAATATGCAGAGTGCCTGCTAGAAGGCAACAACACTTGAGTGAGGAGTCTGACTAAAAATTACATTAATAATATATCTCAACCTACAAGGCATCCACCTGGGAACAGCTGGAGGATGGGTTCCAGTGTTCAGAGCTCCCCTATGCCTTCCCATGTCCATTTCTGGTCTGAGGCTCACACACATGTGTGGGGTGGAGGTGGCTGTTGCATTCCTGTCTTTGCTGGTCCAGGAGATGAGCTGGGAGATCCTCCATCCCTCATGGAGGCAGCAGGAGCTCTTGGCTGGGCTATTCCTGGGGACTGAGGAGAGCTGCCTGTGAGCAGCTGCCTCCTTCAGGGAGGAGGAACAGGCCCTGGATGGAGCCCCATACATACATAGGCATGTTATCTGCACAGGTGCTGGCAGGCCACACCTCTTGCAAGCAGGGATGAAGTGGTCCAAGGTACTTGGATTGATGCTGTTCGCTGGAATGAATGGAGCCTTGTATGGAAGAGAACTGGTCTGTCATCTGTCCTTTGCCAAAAGGTGAAACTCCCTTTGTGTGCTTGCTTTCTTATGAAGTACAGGTAAATGCTCCTTGTCTCTGTTACCTGAGGTTTGATACAGAAGTAGGAGAAGAAAAGCAACCTCTTTTCCAGGTTTAAAGGAGAGTAAATGAAACTATCCTTAGGGCAGCAGAAGCAAAGACTTTTGTATCAGCTGTAGTGTTGTGGGCAGGGTTGCCAGGCTGCGAAAGGCTCTTTAGACCTGGCAGCCTCTTTCCCAGGGACTGCTCATTCTTTTAATAGTGTTTTTCTTTTTTTTTTTTTTCTTTTGTTTTAAAGCATCCATAATGACTGCAGCGTTTCTCCACTGAACCCGAGGGATCTCTTGGCACTTACTGGCTTTTAATAGTTTCTGCAGTATCTGGCCAGATCCCACTTTTGCCTGTGAGAATAAAGACGGCTGAATGAAGGTCACGGAGGTGCTTTGCTATACACCACGTGAAATATTTTGAGCTGGGCATTTCCAGTTAGAGAAGGCTCAGGAATTATGCCTCCTTTTTGATCGCTCCTAGATCAGTCTTACTGCTAGTTTGACTAGAGGCTGGTGTGGAGCATTCAAGCTCCTGGTGGAGCAACTGGCCTGAAATGCCAGTCTGCTCCTATCACAGGACACTATGTAGAAGTAGCACAGCAGGTCTGTTGACCTTTGGTCCGATGTCCTCCTGTGTCTGAACGCTGTGTCCTCTAGCATGGTTAGGGGGTGTTTTTGCCTGCTGCATCCTGGGGTAAACACCCTGTGATTATACAGTGTCAGGTGGGCAGTGGTGTGCTGAGAGCAGCTTTCAAATCCAGTTTTGCTTGTAAATTAAATGGCCACTTTTACTGAGCAAGAACCGAATCAGCACATCTGAAGACCACAGAAGTCATCTACTTCCATTATGAAAGCCAAAGGAGCTAGTGGAAATGTGTGTGTGTTTGGGGGCAGTGAATCTGGGCTGGACCCCTGAGTTATACGTGTTGGGTTTTTTTAATAGTCCAACAGGTTACATATATGCCAAAGATCCTGCTTGCATTATGGGCTTTTAAGTCCTGTGTCATCCACTTTTACCACTTGTTTGACCAAAGCATAGTGTGCATGGCAAGAAATGGGTAGGTAGTGCAGAAGAAGAGAGCTTTACTTGCCGGGCCTGAATGTAATAAATGAGAACGTTTGGGCTGGGCTCAGCACTGCTTACCTAAACAAGGAAGGAGCTGAGTTAATTTTTCATAAAGAGTACAAATTTATAGACTATCTTGAGGGAGGTATTAAACTTTTGTCTGCAGTTTCAAGGCTTAGGGGAATCTTCAGAGTTTATAAGCACTTGAGAAGATACATCCTGTCTATGTAAACTTGATCTTTTCCAGGTTTTGGACTTGCCTTTGCCATGCTGGTATAAGCACAGGTCCTCATTTGACTCCTGCCCTTATCCCTAAATCCTTTTACCCCAGTTAATGAGAGATTTTTCATAAGGTCTCAGTGGACAATTTCTGATGAAGGTGTGGTTAGAGCTGTTCTGCTGAAGTTAATTGTGTGCTGCAGACTCAGCTGTTGGGCATTGGAATTCTCAAAGCGTCTTCATGCTCTTGTCCAAGGGCATTTAACTGTCCTGCGTCTCCAGGTAGGCAGCTCTTCCTATCCAGCACAAACACCTTGCTTCCTTCCCTCAGTCCCTTGCTTTGCATTTGGTTCTATGCATCTGTGGCATTTATTGTAGGTCCTCATCAGCTCTGATGAAATCACAGCAAGGCTCACTTTGCAGAGGAAATACAACCACAATCTCTCCAGGAATTGCAGCACTGAGCGAGTGTATGTGCTCAGCAGCTCCAGCATCTTGAGGAAGAGAAGGAGGCAGCTGTGAGCATCCAACATGTGGGATGTGAAGCAAGGGACCCATGTCTCAGGGCCGGACTGGCGTTCCACCCCAGGGCCAGTGCCTTTGGGACAGGGAAGACGTAGCAGTTAAATTTGTCCCGTCAGGTAAGTGCTCCAGTCACCACTGCTATAGCCACTCTCATGTGGCAAGAGGTCCATTATTGCCTTTGTAGGCTTGTTCTGTATTTGGGGACTTTGCAGGATACAGCCTAACATGGTTTCTGGCACCTCCAGGAAAGGATTTCAGCCAAGGTTTTGTTTCATGATGGCCTATACCTTACACCCTGGCTATGATGGACTCTTCTGGGTATCTCTGGCCTCTCTCTCAGGCAGCCTTGTGGCATCTACCTTTCTAAAATGCATCACTTCATCTATTTCTGCACATAATACTGATTGCTGCAAGCATGGCACTTGTCATGGGAGGAGGGAGCAGCTGCTTGGCATAGCAGTAGGTCTAATGCTGCGCTGGGGTGGCCCAGCATCTCAGGAAAATCTTCCTACTTGTCAAGGTCTCCACTGTGTTTCACTGTCTTGCATGGGATAATTTGACCTTCTGTCACATATTGTCAGACATTCAGGATTTAAAATGAGGCTTTTCCTCCAGAGGTCTAAACTAATAATTCTAGTACTACTGCTGAGTCTCAGGGGACTTGGTGTCTCAGCTTACTGTGGCACTGAATTGTAGCCGATAGTATTTTAGGCCTGTTTCTCATGTGGCACTCAAACACAATCATTTTAGAGTTTTGCTTTATAGACATAATTTGTGATGTTCAGAGTCACCAGTCTTAAAGCTCACAGCTGTGAGGAAAAGAGCAGTTGGATTACATTGATGAAAGGCCAAACATGACAGTGCAAAATATGACAGTGAAATCCATATATATTCACTGGGGAAAATGATGCGATATTTCTTTGTTTTGCAGACCTGGTGGCACCAGTACAGCCCAACCATGTCCTCAGAGTTACTAGCCATCAATGTAAGGGTGAAGAAACAGAAGAAAGGGCATGGATGTTCTCACATGTAAAGACTTTTTGCCAAAGATCTGGGCAACTTTGTGCATCAGAGTGAAGGTGATGAGAAGGCACCACGATGGCATCTGCATCTTGAGACGAAAATGCAGCTTGCATGCTCTGCATTGTGTGTGTGGTCACCTCTGACCGCCTAGCCAGGGCTATGTCTGAGGGGCCAGCACAACCTTGTGTCACCTGTGGATCCAGCATACCACGGCCATAGCCAGAGAATTTGTTGTGAGGACATCGCCAGCCCATAGAGGTGGCTACGGTGGGATTTTCCCCTTCCAGCAGGACAAGCACTCGGGCTTCCTGGACATGTAGCTCTGTATCTCTGCCTGCTTGCTGCACCTTCCAGAATTGCTGTTTGTACTGTACTGATATTGTTTATGTTGAATAAATGCTTTCTCCAGCCTCTTTGTTGTGGCAACTGTTTTTGCTGAGCTGAAAAAAGTGTGGGGGTACTTGTTTAAGCATTGTGGTGAGACATGATCATGATTATATTTTTTTAATCTTTAATGAAATGTTTGTTTTGAAAAAATGCATCCTCAAAATGGAGACACTTGTGTGGAAGCCAAATCTGAGTAGTCCTGATGTTTCTGGTTTGGATGAGGGACTTGAACTGGGCTTTCCCACATCCCACAAGCACTTTTAAGAATCAGTCTGCTGTTTATTTCGGTCGGGTACATAGCTGTCTGTGATACTTGAGTCATTTCTGCTCTGTACTGAAGGAAAAGGGATTCATCTCCAACTTCAGAAATTTGTTCAATGTTTGCATTTACTCCCCATACAGTGGACTTTTCTGCTGGAGGTGACTGATGTGAGTGTGCTGACTGCTGGTTGCTAGCTGTTCTTGGGCAGCGGGCTTTTCTGAGGAGAAACATCTCTCTCCTGGCTTTCTGTTGTCAAAAAAAAAGATAATGAATGCAGATATATTTGGTACTTTAGAATAAGCTACTGCATGATTATTTTTTCTGTTATCTAGACTAGTTAAGACAAGCTCGTCCTCTCCTCCCCCCTCGAAAATAAAAGAGAGTTTAAGATATGTAACTTTGAGTTTCTCAGCAGGAATAATTGCTTGGGCTGTGATAAGGAGCATCCCATAAGTTTAGAATTTGATACAAAGGCTTAGAGCTACAGTAGATGGAGTAACGTGTATATGCTTCTGCTTGAGCTGGGCCAGCTCACAGGAAAGATGTTGGCTCTAATAACCCTGGCCAGAAATGTCTTGACCTGAAGCCTAAAATGATCCCCACAGTGCAGTGAGTCAAGTAGATGTTTTGTGCTTGAATCTCAGTCCTCCTGTGAGTGAGTGTGGGTTGTCTTGTAGTGGCGTGGGTTTTGTCAAGGTTTCTGGCTTAAGAAGGGAACTAGGATGACTTTACTCAAGACCATAGAGGTAAATAACCCTCTGAAACTGCTGCTGATCATAGTCTAATGTGAGTGAACATTTTGAGAGGAGGAGGGAACCTCTTGTCTCCTTGATTTTTGTACATTTAGCAGCACGTTGTAGTAACTCGTGGTTTTCAGATATCTTATTCCTTCTACTTGCTACCAGGAAATGGACGTGATTCCTCTGTTGTTTTTCTTTGGTAGACCAGTTGCATGCAAGTGTCTCTCGGCCCTACAGCTGCTGTGTTTTTTCAACCCAAATGTAAAGGCTCATTCTTTAAGAATATTCTTGAATGGGGCTGGAGAGAAGGTGGTGTACAAGAAAAAGGCAGGGAGGATAAGTGCCATGAAAGCTCTCCATGATCTTCTGTCCCTTTTGGTATAGATATTTCTAAATCATAAGGATTTTTATAAACTCAGTGGAGGGGGACTTCAGAGCTGCTTTTCCTTGTGCTGAGCATACAGGAAGGCTTGCCTAGAGCAGAAAATGAGAAGTGAGTTTAGATATACTAAGAAGACCTGGGCCTATGAACTGCTTGTTCTTGAAAAACTCCTTCAAGTATCAGCAAGAAGTGGAAGAGCCCCAATACAACTCTAGTAAAGCAGTATTTCTGTGTGCTGAACCAAAACTGAAGTTTTATAGGTCCTAAATGCCTTTAACCTGCCTAGCACACAGATTTTAACACTTCTGAATATATAATTTCAGTAGTAAATTCTGGTTGGAAATTGGAAGTCTTTTTTTAAAGGTGTAATAAATGTTTCACAGGAACTGCTGTAAAATCTGAGATTTCCCATTCTTCTTTAATTTTTTTGTGGGGCAAATACTGTAACATTTGAAGAGAAACAGTACAAGTGACAAATGGGCTGTTGACAGATCAGAAAGGTTGCAGCCCATCCAGCCTGCGCAGACGCCCAGCTGTGCTTTGTGTCCTACTCGTGAGTAAGGTTGGTGTGCTTTCTGAGGCAGATGGCAGCCTCTGTGATCCCCGATGTGGGAACAGCCATGGCTGAGCTAAAAAATTTTCCGGGGTGCAAGTTTCACCTGCACACCAAGAAAGGCTTCTGAAGAGCTTCTTTATCCATTTTGTCATCAGCTGTTCTAGAGAGCTTGCTGGACCCCATTGAGTTTAGTTTCTATGACTCCCTTCTCTCCTCCTATAATTGTTTCTAAGGGATTGTTTGTAATCACTTTAGGTAGTAGAAGTTTAAATTACCAGCAGTGCCTTGTTCTAACCACTTTTTACGTCAGCCTGTTCACTTCCATGTTTGCAATAATCTAATGCAAGTTGTGTGTTTCTTCAGAGAGATTACTTGTCCCTGGATTATCCTTTCCGTAGCTGAACCAATACAGTGACCTAACTAGTGCAGTGATTTAACTCTGATCTGTTAAATGTCAGAGTGGTCTTAATGCTACACCATACCAACTGGATGGTCATCTGTGCTCTGGCTGTACTAGTGGGTTGTGCCACATAAAAGAGACTTTTTTGTTGGTTTTTTTTTGGTTTTTTTTAAAGTTTTCTGAATCTCATTTCTGCTTTAATTTCTCTGAGGCAAGTGCAGTAAAAATACGATTGCCTAATTTCAAAGTGGTCTCCAAAACAATAGTGAACTGCTTTTATCCAGGGAAATGTGCTTTGTGAGCTAAGGCTGGAGCAGGGTTAGCATTACTGTATTTAATATCTGAACACTGAACAGATAGACATTGTTTCTTGAGGCACAATAAATGCAGGTAACGAAGGGGGAGTGTTAAAAAGGAGAACGGTGAAATAAGATAGGTTTTATTATAAAGCGTTTTTATTTTGGGGGCAGTTTTAGTAGGTAAACTGTGCAAATAGCAGCTTGCTCATGTCTCGGTTTTGGAAACTCGTTCCCTTTTCTTATGCGTGGTGGTTTTTAGGGGTTTTCTTTGTGGGGTTTTTTTGTTTGTTTTTTTTTTTCCTTGGAAAATGCCCACAGTTCTCTGACCTATCTCCCATCCTCACAGTGATGTTTGTATTGCACATTCTTCTACCGTTTCATGCAGCCAGCACTATCGCAGCTATGCTGAATGAGGTCCCAGCCTAACTACAATATTAACCCTGCAAATCTGTTCATTTTCTCCCGAGAAGCCCGAGGCAGGGTATACAGGAGAATGTGTCCAATTGAAAAACTATTACAGACTCAGTGGTGCTGCAGTGTGCTAAATTGCAACAGGGCTGTGTTTTTCTGCCAGAAAGGATCCTGCTAAGGGAGGTGGTGGTGTCTTTCTCATACAAGTTTCAAGATTTGTTTTTCCTTTTGGTATCAGCCTTCATCAATGATTTTATTTTTGTTCTTTTCAAACTCTTTGTCTGCTTTTAAGCACTGAGATGTGTTCCTTTCCTCACACCCTCTGCCTTCCTCCTGCTAATCGTCCATCATGTGCTTCCCCCCTCAGTTTGTATAGCTCCTTGCCTTCTTACTGTCACCTTTCCAGTTTTTGTTTTTAATTTTTCCTTCATTATTTTACTAAATATCATACTGCAGATCAGTAGCATCTTGGGTGGTGG
The DNA here is from genome assembly GCA_020746105.1 of Trogon surrucura. Classification (NCBI taxonomy): domain Eukaryota; kingdom Metazoa; phylum Chordata; class Aves; order Trogoniformes; family Trogonidae; genus Trogon; species Trogon surrucura. The sequence goes on from CM036619.1 coordinate 50,325,291, forward strand.
TTGTACCACATAGCATTTACAGCAGACATTATTTTTGCATAGCGTGTGTGCCTTATTTTGTCTGGACTTGCCTTCATTGCGCTGCAGGCACCACCTCAAGCGATTGTAGTGATTAAGCATGGTATTTCTGCAGATTTATATTAACTTCTGCTTATAAAGAAACAGAAGAAGCTCAAGTCTTCCCCCCCACCCCAACATCGAAACTAGATGCTTTTCTTCATCCCCTTCTTTTCTATCAGTATTTGACCTGAGCTTGCTTTTGTGTATGAAAGAAAATTAGTTAAGTGCCTTGTGGTTTATAGGTGCCTTTTGTTACATTACATGGATTTATTGTGCAACATTGGCCTGTAAATCATTTCAGTGAGACATTTACCTGGCTCATGTTGCCTTTATGGTTTGAGTCTTTTAGCAGCCATGAAAAATGGAGAAACGATGTTTTCGGTGGCAGCGGCAGACTTTGCTAGTCTGAATTACCCCGTAATTCTCTCTCAAGGCCGTGCTCTGCTTCTGCAAGGTTTGCTGCCTGGCTCTGCGGAGATGTTTACAAGGAATTCATTACCTTTTGCAGCTGAAAGACGTGTTGAAAGAACAAAGAGAGTTTTGTAATGAAGTGTATCTGACTTCTCGCTGCTTTGCTTACCTTTTAAATGTAAAACTTCGTAATTTGCAAGGGCTTTTAGTTCTCAGGGCATCCCTACAAGATTCCACCCTGTACTACTACTACTACTCCTGCGGAGCAATCCTCCAGTCGAAAGCGGGGTTGTCTCAAAACCGCTCTCGAATGTATTTCTATTTTAATCCCCAACTTTGAATGCAGCCTGCCTTACTGGCTCCGGCAAATCGCCCTGCCCTGCCCCACCCGCCGCGCGCGCAGGCTGTGTCTGCTCTTTGCTGGCGTTTACATCTCTTCCTTTGTGACTAAAAGTTGGTTTCATCAGCAAAGCATCGGCTCCCGCGCTGCTCTCGGAGCTCACCTCTCCTCGGGAAGTCGCTCAAACCTGCTGCTTATGCGGGGCACGCGGGGCCATCTGTCGCCATACGTATAACTTTTAAATGGAAAATGTCTTTCTCAAAGGCTGTCGATGTCCAGTGGTCTTCAGTCCATGAGCAGTTGACTAGTCCAGGTGTTTCTGCTTCTGTTTCCGTGCTATGTGAATTGGGAATTCGAGAGAAGAGTGTGCAGGATGGAGGAGTTGAGGGTTTGTATTTCTGTTCTGACTGTACGGCAGTGACGGAGGGCTTGGGAAGGAACAAAAAGTCTACCTGGGGTTGTCTTAATTAAGGCAAATAGTAATTATTCTTGGTATTTCTCTCTGCAGTTCTTTCTGTCTGAGCTTTTATCAGCTCTTAAATATGAGAATGAGCTTTTCTTTTTCTTTTTTTTTTTGGTATGGATTGTCTGTCACGAGCGGTATTCAGGAAGAACTTGTTTTATTGAACGTGATTTCTACTTTGTGATTTTTATCACAGCATTTTGCCCTGCTTTACCTATTTAAAAAGGAGCCAGTTAAGACTCTTAGAGCTGGATTGATTTTTAAGACTGCCAAATATTTGTCTATGCTTTAACAAGATAAAAGTCATAAGCTGAGACTATGAGACAGTGCTGTGGACTCGAAACTGTGGGTTTCTGTGAGGTTTTTGAGGAGATCATTAACCCACGTCTATCTCTTCACAGGACAGTCGGCCCAATATGTCAAGACCTCTGATCACTAGATCCCCTGCATCTCCATTGAACAATCAAGGCATCCCCACTCCAGCACAGCTCACAAAATCCAACGCACCAGTTCACATTGATGTGGGTGGGCACATGTATACCAGCAGCTTGGCCACGCTTACAAAATATCCCGATTCCAGGTAACTTTAAAAGGCTTGTTCTGCATGTCTTTGCCAACTTCTTTTCTTCCATTTCATGCTTGGTTGTCCTGGGGCTCTCTCAGAATGATAAATTTGGTTCCTTTTGTTTCAAAATCAAATTAGGTTTCTTTGTTTATAGGAGGTTAGGCTGACTTTTCTTTCCCTGCTCTACTGTGTTTCAAACAAATGGCTCTTCTGCAAATCCCTGTGTGTGTTCTAAAACAAAGTCGATAGTAAAGAACACTTACTTTCTGCCACCTAGAATTCTGGTTTTGTGCCAGGGCACACATTCTGTGGTTTATTACATTCAAAATCTGTAGCAATAACTGCATTTAAGTCCAAAGGTGGGGATGTTGGGATATTTGTTTTGTTTCTTTTGGAGCGGTAACCACTCTCCTGTACTATCAATGTGTAATCTTGGATGCGTCACCTGAGGTAGAGGCAAGGCTGAGTGTAGCAAAATATAGGGCAGCATTAACTGAATACTTTTTTTGTAGAATCTCAGGACTTTTCAAATGATTAGACTCTTAACTCTGACATACCTTGTGGATGAGACATTTGCGACTGGTAGCTTACTGCTACTAAGCAGCTAGAAAACTTCTGCATCCATAAGCCAATGGTGTATGTAAAGTAGATGAAATTAATGCAGCTTTAAGATAACAGTGCATTGAACACTGTCTGTGTGGATATTACCTGGTGGTGATGGCAGATAAATGCTGTAGTGATACTGTAATTCTAAGAGTTGGCTATCGGTTAGCAGGTGTTGACTGTGCCCACAGTTATTAGTCTATTCCTTGCCCTTCCCTGCCTGATCCTGCTCTAGAAGGAAGACGGTGTTGCCTTTGTGGTCTTTCCACTCAGGGGGAGTTTTTTAGTTTCTTGATCTCGCAACTCTGACTGGCGTTTCCAAAGGGTGTAAGGTACAGTTCATGGGATGTGCTTTTGTTCTAAACAGGAGTTTCACTATTCCTACTGCCTCTGCAGCATTGCCCACATAGTTTTAGGTGGGACTGGAGTAGTGCTTCTGATGCTGGGAGCTGACAGATCTAGAGGAAGAGAACAGTAAATAAAGGTGTGTGAAAGAGAAACAGCTGGGCACATGGCCTTTCTTATGACAACCTCCTCAAGGAAAGCCAGGCAGAGGGAAGTAGTGAAAGCCATGCCAAAGCACAGGCATGCCAGTAGAGATTGAAGTGATGTCTGGAAAAACTTGAACTCTTCTTTGAAAACCAAATCTGACACTTTGGGGAACTTTTTTTTTTTTTTTAGGACTTGCTTATGTTCAGCTACTAGGAGTTGTGATTACTTAGCGTTTTTTCAGTAGTTGTGGTAGTGATGGTGTCTGAAATTGTTGTACATGCAGTATGAGAAGGTTTTGCTTTTAACATGTGCAGCTTCTGTTTCCATGTCAAATTCACCAGGACAGTATGTTACTTTCAGTGAAGAAACACTAAAAATGCCTTTCATAAGCATGCATGGTCGCAGTGAAATTTAAGCTTAATGTATTCTGTGTTCAATTCATCCACTGTAGCACTTGAAAGTGGCAGCGATGCCTGTAGTATCAAAGTCAGTTTAATGAATTAAGCATTTTAAAGCTCTTCAAACATAATTTAAAGAAAACCCAAAGTCTAAGTTCTAGTCATTCTGTTTCAAGTTGTTCTGACATGTGTTTGTGTTTCAGTTCTGACAGTAAGTGTCTTTTGAACCCCTTGATGAGTGAATATTTCCAGTGTAGCTATTAGAACCTGGAATTCCCAGACACTTCCAGAACTTCAGATATTTTTTTTTAACATTAGCAGCTTCAAAAGAGCAATTACTAAACTCATTTGGATGTCAAGACAACGGCATGAAGCAGCAAGCTGGCAATCATGATACAGTAGTTTGGTTTTTGTCTGGGAGATTTTACCCTAACTTTTTTCTTCCTATGAGGAGTATGTATATGCTTGTATATATACATATACACACACATGTATGTGTGTACATATATACACCCATATATACATTTATATGCACACACACATGGCAAGTGCTGGGTATGAATTATACAGTAATATTTGGACCTTAGTACAAATTGTTCCTTGGAGCTTGACCCAGTCAGTCTGTAACTACGCTCTAACCTTGTTAATGTTAGTTAATCCAAGGTTTTGGTCAACATTATTGTATGTTTCCTTTTTCTACTGATATCCTGCATGTAAATGAGATAAAAAATAAGGCAAAGTCTCAAATATCTTTGGGTGAGTTGAAGCCTCCTGAGGATTACTGTCATATGAAGTATTGTCTGTGAAAAATAAAGTCTTGATTATCTTGCCTGAAAGAGGACTGCTCCAGGGATGAGTCAAGGCATAGGTTGCAGGCTCCAGCATCTAACAGGTCGAGACATGAAAGTCCTTAGGCTTCTGACTCGTATTACATGTAGTCTAAGGGCCAGAAGCCTAAAATGAACCTTTCATCTGTGGGCCAGGTACCAGAGTCATCTTTCTCTGCAAGATTGAAAGGGTGATATTCAAATCAGCAGCTTTGGAGTCACTGTGACCTGCTGGTGTGAAGGAGACTTACCCTGATAGAGCAGTCTCGGCTTTGGAGCAAATGTACTCTTCTTTCTCCTTTTTACGTTCAGTAGCATCTCATCCTGTGCCTCTTTATTTTCTTTTCCTTGGACAGTAGAGCAAGAATTGGAAAGAATACTTTAAAAAACGATTTCTTAAATGGTATCAGGTAAAGACTTGTAGCTTGCAGGGATCATTTTCCATAATTCTTTTTTTTGTTAGATCTCCTAAACTGGTTTGTGACTTGATATGTAAAATGCCTACTGACAAGTATCCATTCATTCCTCCAAAGAAACCCAGTTGAAACTATAAAAGCACCTTGCTGCTCATGCTGAGTCCCTGCCCTTTGCTATGGCAAGACTGTTGAGGGCTTCTCAAATGCTTCTGATTGAAGAACCCAAGGAATTGGAGCCTATCTGGTTTTTGTCCAAAGGCTGATGCAGTGAAGCAATCCAACAGACAAACAGCTTATCTAATAGGTAGTTTGAATTGAGTAATCCTAGAATTTTAAACTCTGTAGCTGAAATAATGCTTTAAAAAAACAACCCAAAATTGATTAAACATAGAATTCAAAGGAGCCTGGCTATATACGTTTTCACAAGGAAGACCCTATATGATCATTTCATCTCATCAAGAGGCTACAGGTTCTCCCAAACCACCAGTGAGACCATGCCTCAGAGACAGTCTCATGCTGCTGAATAATACAATTTACCAGATTTAGGCTTCAAGAAAAGGCAGTCTGAATCAGTATATCTACCAAGAAGACCTAATGTAAGGCCAGTCTGCTGAAAGAAATGGTAATATTCTTTAAATCCCTGAGGAGGGGGCAGGTGTCCTTTTGTGCATCTCTCTCCACCAAGACTGGAGGCCTTGATACCTTCACCTATACACAGATTGTTCCTCCTGTTTCTCAATTGTCAACTGATAGTTTTTCATATGTCCATGTGAACTGATGAAACAAATTGTTTCTGTTCTGTGAGGACTTACGTGGTTTCAGAATTTGTTCTGTGCTGAACGAAACCATGCCCGCAGCTTAACAACTTTTGGTTTACTTTAAGTTACCAGATCTACGGGATGATACTTGGCAACACAGTTATCTATAAAAAATTTGGGTGCACTATTTTTTTGTGTTATTTTGATTTTGAAATTTCAGAAAACAGCCTGGCTTTTCACTGCTTAGAAAAAGCCTCAAATTTTTTATTCCAGTGAAGCCGTGGATATAAGATAAGGGTCTGCTAAAGGAGCCTTTCTGCCCTGAGAGCTGAGGCACATGCAAGCCTGTTGTTCGCTATGGTTGCCAGAGAGTCTGTGCAAAATAGGTTGAAATTTTAGTATTTGTAAGCAGAGGAAGCACAGGCCTGTTCTGATCTTTGAAACTGAGCAGCCTACTCTCCTTTCAGTGCATTATCATCTTGCAGTAGGGTCAAACCCTTTCCCTGGAGTCAGCATTCCTACACCCCTCAGCCTTAGTGCTGTCTGTATGGTATCTATCGAAGGTTATTGTGCACCAGGCCAAGACGACCTCAGCTGACTATCAGAGCTAAATGGGAAGATGTTTAACATTGATCATATGAGCATCAGTTGTCTGATATCTCCGATATCAGCAGTGTTGCCTATCTAACGGGTTCAAAGCACCTGGACTTTTTATTAGCTCTGCCCAACTCATCTGGTACAAATACTTGCATTGAATCGCCACATTCTGTATTCCCACGATAGAATGGGAAAAATTTGTTAAAAAAACATGCTTATTTCTTTGTAGAACCTTCTTGGGGTATCTCTTTGTGTTGCTACATCTCCCATCTTGAGTTACTCCCTGCATATAAAGATGGATTCTTCTTATGCAGTGTTTCACAATGCTTCCAAATTTCTGCCCAGGGCAGTTTCAGGTTTTCATATGAACCAATCCATTCGTGTCCCAGTTTTCTTACCCAATCTTCACTCTCAGCCCTCAGGGAAATTAAATTTCACACACTTGGATCCAGTTAGGACACTGGCATTTTTTTGGTTGCTGAGGGTTTCTTTTGCATCAAGAGTACAGAATTACTTAGGAGAATTCCCAGACTGTCCTTGGCCTTTTTTTGACAGTTTATGAGCAAAGCGTGGTGGACCTCCAAGGACATACTATGAATTAGGCAGGATAGCACTATTTACCTATTTCAGAGCATTAGCAGTTTCTGTTGTCTGTAGACTCTGCCCAGTTTCAGGATAAGGCACTGATGGGGCCCCTAGTTTGGTTCTGCAGGTCACAACACCGTGCTGAAGACTGCTGGTTCAGTGGGAGGTCTGTTGTGGTGGGAGTGTTCTGCACTTCACGTAGGACTCCCTCTGTAATGTCTCCAGAAGAAGAACCCCATCACATTTCCTATTTGCCTTGGGTAGTACCTCTCAAACTGCTGCCATGTGATCATAAATGTTTAAAGAAATAAGTGCAAAGTTGTCTAACTACTGAACATTTTGGTATTTATTTTTTTTAAAGCGAATATGAGTAGAATGGATGTTATTACATCTTTATTTCTACTCTCCTTATTTGAATTCGTCTTTCCGAAAGGCACATCTCTATCTGTGGCAATGTTTGGTGATCTTTCTAGAGTAGCAACATCAAAGGCCGATGAGATGGTGGCTCTTAAATAATAATGACACTACAGTAGCTGAAGACTACAGAAGGCTTGCACTTTTTGAGAACATAGTGTTGCAAGTTGGAAAGAGCAAGCTTTCCTGAGAGTTTCCACTATTGCTATACACTAGCTCATCCAGCTGTGTTAGTGCGAGTGGTCCAGGTTGCAGTTTTCTGATATTTTGCAACATTCCTGGCAGCAGGGAATAGGCAGAAGAAGTTGGCAGAGGCTCAGGTTAATCTTTGTTACCTATCCTGCCTTGCTCATCTAGTTACTCGCCTTTTGTATTTCATCATTTGATTGCTATATGGTCTTGTGGCAAGAGGAAGGGAGGGCTTGGGACAGGAAAGTACATTGATTCTCTTACTGACTGGTTCTGTGACCCGAGATAACTGATTTAATTAAGCTCTGGTTGCTTCTTACCAAGGTTGGCAAAAAAGCGATTTGTGTAATGCTTTGGGATGATGGTTGAAAGTGTGAAAGATTACTATGGAACACTTTCAATTGGAAGAGACCTTCACGATCGAGTCCAACCTTTGTCTTGCCCTATCAACACTGTTAAACCATGTGCCTCAATGCAACATCCACCTGTCCCTTAAACACCTCCAGGGGTGGTGACTCTACCACCTCCCTGGGCAGCCTGTTCCAATGCCGGACAACCGTTTCAGTAAAGAAATTCTTCCTAATGTCCAACCTGAATCTCCCCTGGTGCAACTTAAGGCCATTTCCCCTTCTCCTATCACTTGCCACTAGGGAGAACAGACCAACTCCTGCCTCACTACAACCTTTCAGGCAGTTGTAGAGAGCTATAACGTCTCCTCTCAATCTTCTCTTCTCTAGGCTAAACAGCCCCAGATCCATCAGCCTTTCCTCATACAACGCATGCTCCAAGTCAGCCTGGTAGCCCACCTCTGTACCCTCTCCAGCACCTCAGTGTCCCTCCTGTAGCGAGGGGCCCAAAACTGGACCCAGTACTTGAGGTGAGGCCTCATCAAAGCCGAGCACAGGGGCGTGATCACCTCCCTGCTACTGCTGACAACACCATTCCTGATACAGGCCAGGATGCCGTTGGCCTTCTTGGCCACCTGGGCACACTGCTGGCTCATGTTCAGCCAGTTGTCCATCAACACCCCCAGGTCCTTCTCTGCCTGGTAGCTCTCCAGCCACTCCTCCCCAAGCCTGTAGCGCTGCTGGGGGTTGTTGTGGCCAAAGTGCAGGACCTGGCATTTGGCCTGATTGAATTTCATTGAGTTGGCCTTGGCCCAGCGATCCAGCCTATCCAGATCCCTCTGGAGAGCCTCTGTACCCTCAACCAGATCAACACTTCCACCCAGCTTGGTGTAATCTGCAAATTTACTGAGGGTGCACTCCATCCCCTTGTCCAAATCATTGATGAAAACATTAAACTATCTCTAAACGTAAATATCTTTAAATGTAATTATTTATAGATGCCAGTAACTGAGATAGGAACAACTGATGACATTGGTAACATCAGTAGCCTGTATTAGTAAAAAATGAAATGTTGATTCACGGGGACCAGATGGTCAGTACCAGTTAGACAGTGAAATTATGGTTGGTGTAACCACATATGCAGACTTGGGGATAGAAAACAGAGACAGAACTTTTAATGATAGTGTACATTATGCCTATTTCAAGAAATTCAAAGAATTTACACAGCCGATATTGAAAAGAGAGACCTTTTGTAGCACACATCTGTCAATAAAGAGCTCAAAGGGGTATTTTCTGGTCCTGACTGATCCAAGATTAATTGTATCTCTAGGTGTGTATCTTGAACTCAGGGCATATATTGACCTCATTTTGTCTCAATTAATGATCACCACAGGTCAGTCATCACTGTTACCTCAGTGAATATTTTCTGAATCTTTCTCCTGTAACATGTCTAACTTGCAAGGTCAGCAAGTCGTTGCCATTACTTGTGGCTGGTGACTAGGTGAAAGAAATAGCATGATCAGATTAGCAGGTTCTCACATTGTGTGGTCAGTAGTAACCAGGGGTGAGTTATCACTGAAAGGGGCCATGAAGTTGATGTCTTCCTGGTCTGTCAGTAGAAGTGGTTTTGTCTATTAGTTATTTGGAAGATAAAAAGCAGTATTTCTTACTTGTTCAGTGCTTTTGCCCTCAAATGTGTAAAATGACAGCAAAATCAAGATAGTGGATTGTTAGAACACTCTTTGCACGTACAAAGACCCAGAAGAAGTAGATGTACAGACTTTACATCTCAGGAGTTTGTGCCATGTTTAACTAGGGCTTCATGGCTATGACAGTGTGGATAGAAGTATTCAGGGGAATAAATTTCTGTATTCAGGAGTGTTGCAAAGCTAAAGGCTTCATCTCCTTGTTCTGAGTCTAGTAGTCCTCTGCAGTAACAAACATTTTTCTTGCGGACAAAGAAAACCCATATCCATACTGTCAGTATGGCTCGTAGATCCCTTTTCCACCAGGCTTGTATGAGGTTGTATGGGTTGGATCAAGCTGTAAGTCAGTGAAAGGGGAGATTGTCAATAACTAGTTGAAGGGTCTATGCTCTGAGAAGTTCTTTCGTTGTAAAATCTGCTTGATATCAGCTCCATGGATGGAAATTGCTCAGTTAGAAAAGTTTGTTGCAGTATTTGTGCTTTTCTACCCAATTACGTGGTTTCATAAACCAATCTGAAGGCACCCAAGCAATATATCGCATTCTAACTGACTAAGAAAATACTTGAGAAGGAAAAAGAAGTGCTGAATCTATGGATCTTGCTGGCCTGACAGGGAAAAGCCCATTAGAAACTGAGGTGGCACTGAAGTATTCTGCTTATCAGTAATTTCTGATAGGGTCCAGGTTTGGGTCATAGTCTTGAGATTCAGTGGTTTATTTTGTCTTTGGCCATACTCAGTCCTTGCAGTCAGGAACTTCAGTATGTTAGCACTAGATTCTCATCATGCTCCTACATAAACTGTTTGTACTTCATTGGTCTTTCATAAACTGCAATGTAGTTGCTAAGCAAATTGGCATCTAGTACATACGTACCTGCAGAAGTAAATGTTTAGCTTCCAGTTTTACTGTCAACACCTGGCCGTCTCTTGGGTGTGTTTGGAGCTTTAGGATATAGATTCCAATTTTTGGCTTCTTTCTGGTAATGATCGGCTTTCTGGCTGCGTTTCATGTATACAAGTCTGCTTGCCATTTGGGGATATGTTTGCAAAGGTTACATAGGAAATAATGAAAACTGTTTAGGACTCAATGGTTTTCTGCATTTGTTTTAATGCAAATAATGCATAAATTCTGTGTTGGCCAAGGGAATGCCACCAGATCCTGTTATGTGGATGTTTCCTCTAATTTAACTGGTCAGCAGTTTATTCAAATATTGTAACCAGACAACTGTCATCTGGCAAGCTTTATTTCTCCTTTGTCTTTTGTTCTCAATCTTTCTTTCCCCTTAACCTACAGCTCTCAGGATATCACTCTCTCTCTGATTCCTGTCCTTTGGTATCCTTCTGTCCCCATTGTGCTCTGAGCATCGAACTTACTTCTATGATCTGAATTCCCTCAGTGCTTTGTCTTCCTTTCTTTTTCATCTGTACTTTTCTATCTCTGTTGAGAAGAGCCGGAGCTCACAAAGGTCACAAGTGTTTTCTACCTGACCAGATCAAAGCACACTGCTGGCTTGCTTGTCCCTTTATCCCCGCACGTCCTTGGTTTTCTGACTCCTGTGAGCTTTCTTTGAGTAGTAAGTGGCCAGCATGTTTTATAGATATCTCGGATGATGCTTTTGCTCTTAGTGACATCAGTTGAAAGGATGCTGTGAGACTCGCTGATATTGATCTCTTTCACTGAATCTGTGAATCAGTAATCAAACAGTTTCCAGCTGTGATGTGTACATTAGCTTGGGTCTGTAGGGCTCTTCCAGCACAGTTGTCTCTGCACTCCATTTGGACGATTTTCTAGGCTCTTTCAAGGCACATTCTGCCTGCTTCAGAGAACCGAGGGGCTCCTGCTACAGTTTGAAAGCATTTAAGCTGAGCTTTTAGCTAACTTCTTGTGGCATGCTTTGCAGGGGTACAGCTTTAGGAAAGCAGTGGGCTCACGGTCACCTTCCCACCCAGTTCTTCCACTGTGCAGTGCCATGTGCTAGCACCTGGGCTAGCTCGGATGCTCAAAGCAATATAACGCAATGCTCCACCTGGACTCGTTTATCCTGCTTCCAGCTAATTCAGCTGTGCCACGTCTGGTACCCAAGCTGATTACTGAAGACCTATCTTTTATATTTCTGCACACTGCTGCATTTTGCAGAACAGGCACTTGGTGAAGGAGAGCAACACTGGCAATTCAGTTTTCATGAATCAAAAACTTTGTTTGTGAAGGACTGAAAAGGATGAAAGGGGGGAGTAATACAAAAGTACGGGGCTCTTGTTTGTAAGATGAGATGGTTGAGCATAACAGAGTTAAATGCAGTGGGATATACTTCAACAGTTCATCAATTTATAAAAGATTAATTCTATCTCTTAGACCCCAGTGGGGTTTTCGTGTTAAAATGTGACATGCCTGTCAGTCAAATGGTAGACATAATTGTTCTTTAAGTGACCTATTAAAATCCCATTCTTTTTAATTAAAAATTGTATTTGTGTTCTTGTGCAGGCCATAGTTGAACAGTAAAAATGCTTTTCATATGAGGCGTGTTGCAGGTAGAGAGCTGTCACAAGCTGTGTGACACACGTGTGACACGAGAGAAGTGATTGAAGTCCCAGTGCAGCAATATGTGGCTTGCCTTCGGCTCCTGTTGACACGGAGGTAGATGGAGGGATAGGCACCATCTCCCAGGACCACACCCAAACCCTTTGCATACGTTGCTGAAGAAATTGCTTGTACTTACTTATTGTGGCATAAAAAGTTATAATATACAGCATTTGCCATAACTGTGTCACTTCAGAGCAAATGATGGATTACGTCCTTCCACACCCCAAAAGTCATCACTGTGCTCTAATTAAAAAATAAATGTTGCAATGTCGAATTGGAAATATTTTCTGCCATACAATGAATTTGTTTTGTTCGGTTGCCTGGATGTAATTGCATCAATGTCAGTGTATTAAACCCTTGTCACAGGGTAATGGTTTCCTGCCACTACACCAGTGCCAAGGACTGCTTTGCTCTAGCAGCTCTACTGCTCTTTATCTCCATCAGCAGTAGTGATTATGTTGCTTCTGCAAACCTATTTTTTTTCCTTCTTATTTTGCTCCCTGTATGCATACTATAAATTATAGTTCTGTGCGAATGCTAACCACAAATCCTAAACAGTAAGAAGTGCTGCCATGCCAGAGAGCAGTTCTGCTGGGAGCTGGTTTTAGGTTTGCCTAAACTTGTCGGCAATCTGAGGGGAAGATGGTGTTCCGAATTGTGAAGCTCTGCCAGGCCCCTTCTACTCATCTGAAAATTGATCCCTTTTAAACAGTTTAGAGGGCCCTTGGGGTCTTACAGCTTACATAAAAAATGAAAGCCCTTCCTGTCTTAGAGCAGCGCAAGCAGTCAATACAAAAGAGAAAAATGATCTTTTAAGTGTATCCCATTGAATCCATTATCTTGAGGGCCCCTGCATGATGCTTCATCAAAACATCATCTTCTGTGATACATGGGGGAGAGGGTGAGGTGGCGTTCGGGGGGTTTCAGAGAAAATGCTGCAGTACTCTCAGTGCCACAGGACAGGCTAAATATGATACAAGCCAGAAAATGAGTGCTGCAGAAAACCTGATATGTTCCTCCTTATAACAAATTGAATTCATATTTTACATGTTTGAAACAAGCAATCGTTCAGGAAAAGTTGTGAATGTGTCTTTTGTGGGTATAAAAGCCCTGTTGGGCATCTCATTCTAAATTGTTTTGCTTTCAATCAGAATACAAAGTTTCAGATTTTTTTGCATTACAACGATAAAATGAGGAAAGAAAAATCAGTGTTTGTATCGTCAATGCATTCTAGCCCTGTTTTGAGGAGGTAGTGAAAGGGTTGAACTGCTCTATCATGAACTGAATTGGTGTAGTATTTCTGATTCTTGTGAGCAAATGTCAAAACTGTTAGGTTTTAAACACTGAAGTGCTTTAAATCTTTTGCATGGCTGTACTAATGATTCATGTTTTTCTTAGACTAGCATGAAATCAAGATCTTTGATTTCTGTTATTCTGAGTTTGCAGTATTTACTTAATGGCGCAATGGTGTATTTTACCAGATTATGTGTTTAGGAGATGATCTTTAGCTGTTGGTATTTCCTTACTGCAAATAAGGATGTTGCTGTTTCATAAATTATATGCAATAAGAGAGAAGAGATCAGATTTGTTTCCAAAAACCAGTAGTATCAATACTTCAGAAGTGCTGTTGAAAATATCTATTTTGAAGAGCAAAGGGAAAAATGAAGAAGCAATATTTTTGAATGCAACTGAGTTGTCAAAGATGTATCCTTTGGGGTGTCCTCCATTTCCTCTGGTGAAAGGTTTGCTTAAATAAACTGAGCAGTAGGCAGAGGGTGTGTGCATTTGCACAACATCATACACCCAGGTGCTTTATGGGCCAGGGTGATCCTAAAGGCAGAGTGCTGTCAACATTCCTAATTGGTCATTACCCAATAACACACACCCTCCAGTGTCTTGGGACTACAAAACACTTTTTACCTAGCCTTCCTACATGAATAATGAAGCACTTCAAATATTCATTCAATTATAGTCAGCCTCTCTCTTGACTAAGGGTTGCCAAATGCAATTGGACATACTTCTGACATAGAATTTCAGGCTACATCTGTGTTGGAAGGGTTTAGTCATAATTCTTGACTTCTGGGGAGAGATTAGATAACACTGTGATGGTAATTTCTCCAGCCTCAAACGCTATTGTTTACTCACTTTTGCTATTAAACTCTAGTTTGCTAGTAGTATAATTTCAGAGTTCTAGAAAAATTGTATTTTTTTTTTAGTTTTAAACAGGGATCTTTGTCATACGAAACTGCTCATGTTCTGTTTGAAGCAATAAGATGATTTTCTTGTTCTCAAAGGGCTGTGGATACAACTGCATATGACTGAAGTCACCAGCAAACATATGAGAAAGACAGTTAGCATGTATACCTTTCAGACATGTAGATTATTTTTCTCTTCTAGTTTTTTCCAAACATTTTGCTGCCCCTCGTGATTGGCTTCTTACATACCAGTGGATTTTAGATAGGTTTTTCTCATGTCTTGCTAACGTTCTGAAAAACAATGTCCTCATTCTTTGCCGAATGTTAAGGTTTAATTTTACTTTACTAGCTTCTATGATGAGTAAGCTCCCTTGAATGTTAATCTTCCCTCTGGCCTTCCCAAACCTGACAGAGGTGCTGTGCCATGCCCCTGCCTACGGCAGTTTCCAGCCCCGCTGCAGTAACGCCGTGGGCAGTCACGTTGGCTCCAGCATGCTGCTGCAGAGAAAGCCCCGTGACAGTGTTTGCCTTTTTTGGTGCAAAGGAGATACGTGAATAGTATCTCAGGTAAATGTTATTCTAGGAAGATGTAAGTTGGGGGTATGGTGGCAGGAAAGATGCCTCCCTGTTTGTATTTTCCCCCATGGAAGACCTAACTCATAGGGAAAGAAGAGGAGAAAAACTGCTGCTTCTCTGTAGCTAAAGCACATTTGGAAGCTCCACTTTTCATCAGGCGTTCTCATTTTCCCCCTTTCTAGTATTGAAGTCTCATAAAGCTGGGCCTAGGGCCATGCCTTTCATGCTGGCCTTTTCTTGCTTAGCAGCTAACCCCGATAAACTCATCAGCAGAGCTACAATTGTGCTTTCCTGCTTCCACTGCGGATTAATGGTGTAGCTCTCTGAAGCTGAATGGATGTTGCTCTCTGGACTACAGAGGTCTGGTTGCAGGTGAACATTTAATTCCTCACTTTGGAAGTAGAAATAAAAGCACTAATCAGGTTCATTTCATGCTTCTCTCTTCAGTAGGCTCAACAAAGGGAAGGGTGAAAAGGATGATACTGGACGTCGCTGCTTGTCTGGTATCATCACGAGGCGTAAAGCAATAGGTTTGAAAATAGAAATGGCTGATATGGCTGTGACTTTCAATTGCATTTAGCTTCCATGTAGGTCACTTTTCTTCCTATTAAAATGCTAAGTAGCTAAATCAGAGGTGCAAGTCCGTCTTCCTTTTCTTATTAATGAAGTCCTGGAAACATGACAAACGTGATTGGTCCTAGAAGTGATGAAGAACATGTAACAGGCTTCTATATCATGCAAAAAGCGTAAAGCTGGTAGCACAGTTCACTTTCAAAGAAGAAAAATTAGTTGTGTTGTTCTCCAAACCTGTCTCTGAGCTTGCAAAAGCTCTGCCGAGGTGTGCCAGGCTGTTCCTCATAGAGACAGCTTGGCTGTGGCTCCTCTGGGAGCATTTCTTCCAAGGGCCCTTTCTGTTGCTGTGAAGGACCTCAGGAGGGGCTCTGTCCCTTGGCCTTGCATGCCTGAATATTTTTCTTTGCAGCGTGCGTCTGCTGGGAAAGGTGAGCAGCGATAAAAACTTTGCCAGCTGGAAACTGCAGAGGTTGCAGGCGGAACAAAATAAATGGGGTGAGGTCCTGAAAAAAAAGTCAGTGAAATCTAGTCCTGATAAAGGTCAAGTTTGTTGTAGCATGTTGCTGACTAAACGTACATCTGAAATGAGGACACATCCATCATAGCAGAGGCAGTTTATTTTCCTCATCGCTGTCCTAATATTATTCTGCCGTAGTAACAAAACACTTGTGGTGGTGAGGCAGCGGGCTGGGAGGGCAGATAGCGCAGAGGAGAATCGGTCCCCCTGATGAGTGACTCCATACAGTTCAGCCAGCAGGAATGCGTTCCTGTCGCCTTTCCCTGCTTCAGAGGCTGAGGTGTAACCCCTCCTTTGTCTTGTCCAAGTGTTTGGTGATAATAAATAATAAACCAGTGATGTGCTCCCAAAATTAGACGTGGAACTTAATTTTGCCCATGTGCACAGACTCTAAGGAGCATATGTGTCTTGTCTGACTTTGATCCTGCAAAGAAGCCTGAGCTGCTATTTGGTGTCATACACTGGCTGTTTCTGTACCCCTCAGTATTGTTTAGCAGAGGATTTTCTAGGAAGATCAACCAGCCCTTGAAGCACAGTGGAGAAATATGCCTTCCTTTTCAGTCTGGTGTGAGGCCCAAGTCTTAGTCAACACTTCTTACTGATTTCCCTCTCTTGGTTTGAGCTAAACAGAACTGATTCTTTGCACTGATTTTTACTTTTCAGCTCAGTCCCTTCTAAGAGACTGCACTTTCTGAAGTTAGCAGCGTATTTTTGCAGACAGTGCCTGCTACTAGAAGTGATAATGCCTAATATTTACAGTTACTACCAAGGATTGGTATGCAGAAAGGCTCTTGGTTATACTTGCTCCTGTAGTGACCAAGGTCACTGCTAAGTCTTGTGTGCCACAGTGGGGAGTGCCAGGAAGTAAAAGGGGTCATAAGGAAGTAAAATGTTGCGCCACTGGTGAGGAACAGACAGGACAGGGGACCAACACAAGCATGGCATTCCGTGTGTATCATATTCAGTGTAAAACTGAGGTGTTATGAATGTTAAGGCCTCTTCTTCAATGGCCAGCGTCTCAGGAGGACTCTGTCTGATCTTATTCCTTTGATCCTGAGTTTCTAAACCCAGGTCCTGTGTCCGGTTGCCCTCTGCCACTGAGCCTGGGACTTCCCCAGTGCTGCCTGCTCTGCAGCATCAGTGGGGATTGCTTTCGAGGATGGAGGGGATAGTCAGGTTTGATATCTGTTTTCTATATAGTTCATTATTTGTTACTATTTCCTTATTAGTACTATTATTGTTTTGTTAAAGCTGTTTTAGTTTTCAAATCTGTAAGTCTCTCTGCCTTATTCCCTTTCCCTTCCCATTTTGGGGAGGGACAGGGGTTGGAGAGCATCTGCCAGCATTCAGCAGCCTAACCTTTGCCATCCCCAGAAAGCCATCACTAACTGCCTCTGCCCTGCTGGCGCAGATGCGGCAGACTCCTTCCTTCCTTCCTTCCTTCCTTCCTGCCAGCAGTGTAAATCCCTGGGGCATAGCCCTGCCCAAGGCCTTTTAACATCAAAGCAGGTAGGCAGAGGCTGGTGGCAATTGGAGGCAGCAAAGATTGCTTGTGTGTTTGAGCTGCCGCTGCCCACTGTGGCTGGAGATCTGCCTGGACTGCTGGGTGCGGGGCTTATGGGTGCAGCTGATGAGCAGTAGGGCTCGGGCAAGTGTTTGACAGGGGTGACTTGCAAGCAAATCCCAGTTGTCTTGCTGCTTTTCTGTTGACTGTATCACTGCAATATTAGTGTAAATATTGCAGAGCTCAGTCTGACCTCAGGTGCCTTCTCCTTTCTGGAGGGTCCTTTCTGCCTCCTGTGATTTTTTGGAGATGGAAGGGATGTTTAAAGGTTACCTGGTCAAACAACCCCTGCAATGAGCAAGAACATCTTCAACTAGATCGAATTGCTCAGAGTCCCATCCAACCTGACTTTGAATGTTTCCGGGGATGCAGCTTCTACAACCTCTCTGGGCAAGCAGTTCTGGTGTTTCATCACTCTAGTTATAAAAAAACTCTTCCTTATATCTAGTCTGAATCTTCACTCTTTTGGTTTAAAGCCATTACCCCTTTTCCTGTCACAACAGGCCCTGCTAAAATGATTGTCTCCATCTTTCTTGCAGTCCCCCTTTAAGTATTCAAAGTCTGCAACAAGGTCTCGCTGGAGCCTTCTCTTCTCCAGGCCGAACAACCCCAATGCTCTCAGCCTGTTCTCGTAGGAGAGGTGTTCCATTTCTCTGACAATTTTTGTGGCCCTCCTCTGGACCTGCTCCAAAGGGCTCTAGCGCTGGATGCAGCACTGCAGGTGGGGTCTCATCAGGGTGGAAAAGAAGGGCAGAATCACCTCCCTCGCACGCTTCTTTTGAAGCAGCCCAGGATACAGTTGACCTGGCCTGCAAGCACACACGGCCAGGTCATGCCCAGCTTTGTGGTACACAGTGGGGAAGAAAAACTGTGCAAAAGTGTGTGGCTAAGGACTGCACTGTAGATTTCCAGCATGAGACTGCTTGGTTAATGCAAATAAATACAGATTTTTGTGCATGTGATGATTAGCAAAATAATAGTTTGATGATCTGGTTCCGTAGTCAAAGTTGGTTGTTTAAGGCATTGTGTTTCTTCAGATCCCTTTCTTTCATTGTGTTAATTTACTTCTGCCTGCCTCTAAACTCTCAAAATGTAGTGTTTTGGGAAAGTAATGGAAAATAATTAGAATCTTCCCATAGCCTCAAACTGTTTATTGTAACACCAGTGGCTTCTGGCAAGGTGGGAGTGGAGAGCTTTGATGAAAAAGTGCAGCTCTTGATTACCCAAAACTATTTTCAGGCTTCTACACCTTTCAATAATATGGTTCTGTAGATCTCCTGTAAAGATAGTAGAAAACAATTACATCTGTGCCTGTGGTGATGCAAGGAAAAAAAATTCAGAAATCTACTAAAACACCTGGATTTCTGCTAAATTAAAATTTTATTACATTCAGTTATAGAGCAAAAAGTATCAATATTAAGTAGCTACACAAGTGGAGAGAGTAATGCAAGGCTGTTGTAACATGTTTTATTTTCAGCAAACATGGAGAGGAGGAGAACTTCTGGAACAATTTTCTGTCCCTGAAAATGCCTGTATTAAAACGTGCATTATTCTAAAAAATCATAGCTTTGAAATTAAGGGTTTTCTCACTATATTGTTAACTTTTTTTCCTTCTTGTTGGCAGGGCAGTTATAGCCTTTTGGCATACATACCTGTGTTGGTTGTTGATCAGTATTTTTGCACTGTTAATGCAAGCTGTGACTTAATCTGTTGATAGAAGAGTTGTGCAGTGGTACCAGTGTCTGGGGACAAGGATAAATGCAGTATGGAAAGAACCTTAGGCAATTACGGGGGTTTTTTTCCCCCACTTTTTTTAAGACAAATGTAGTTAAATTTAATTCTGTCTTCTTAGAGAATGGCGTCAAAGTTAAGTGAATGAAATAATGAAAATGTACAGACTCAAACAGTAGGTTTCTCCATGATCAACATCTTTCTGCTAGTTTAAAAGCAGTGCTCAGCTTGGTAGGCAACTTCGTGTTTATTAGCAGCTTGGAATTGCCACAGGGAAAATTTGTCTGTTGGGTTGTGCTGGTTTCTACTAGGAAGATCACAACAGATGTAAGATATATATCCTCACTACTGTAAGTCCTCCAGACTGATGGAGTTATGCTTATTTGACTGTTTCTTCACAGATTATTTCCCTCTTGTTTGCCTGCATTCAGAATTTATTAGTTGCTACATGACAAAGCTGTTGTAATTTTTCATCTGCATGGTCACCAGTGCAGGAGTGCATGCGGTGTATGTGGAATGAGGTCCAGTCCTGTGTTGGTGGGCTGGGCTGCCCTCCATGGGTGCCTCTGTCTGTCCTTTGGCTGTAGCTCAATCCTAGAGTCAGTTCACTTCAACACCCTACTAAAATATCTGCATTTAGGAAAATGAGGATCCTTAACACACTCGCAGCGTGAAACAACTTTGGATGGTGCTTTTCTGTTTTTCCTCTGGTAAAGCTTCATCTCGGGAGGAAGCAAAGAACAGTCAGCTCCTCCGTGTGAGAGTAATCTGAATTGCGGGGTGAAATAGCACTTAAATTAAAAACCTTAAATTAAAAACCTTGCACTTAAATTAAAAGCCAACTCCTACACGTTTTAGGAGCACTATGAACTATTGCTCACAATTTAATATTGTATAAATTTCTGGGTTTTATTCTCTAAAGCCTGATTTTCTGTTGAACTGAGTATCTAGGAAGAATAGTGGTAGACTTTAATATATATATTTCGTTACAGTTAGTTTCTGGTCTTTTTATGAGTGGGATAACACTCACTTTAATGTGGGCAGCTGGTGCCCCTGCACAGTTCCTGCCTGGACTCCTGTGGCTGCTCAAAAGGGCAGGAGGCTGCAGTAGTGTCCCTGTGCCATCCCCCAGCCCTTCGCGAGTCCCATAGATGCCCTAGAGCATCTTGAGTGTTGGTATTAAAGGCACCATGACGTAACTGTTAGTTTTGTCATGTGGTATTTCTGAGGACTTCACTGGCTGCAATTAGAGTGTGTTTTTACGTATGTGGATTAATTATTCCTTGCACCACTATTTATGGAGCTATATTGCTTCTGTACTGTATCTCAGTTCTCTTCCTTTCTTCTCTCTCTACTTCCTCCACAGAAATACATCTGACATACTATTGGATTTGGTATGGCTGCAAGGGTGATTACACAATGACAGCATCTAATTTAATGAACAATAAAGCCGCTGTTTTGTATATGTAAAGTTTGTCAATGGAGGTAACGTTATCTGTGTGTTTTTTATCACCCCCACCACTAGCAGAATGTGCAGGTGTGGCTTCAGCATTTCTGACCTATGCATTAAGCATTTTTCATTGCTCAGAGCCACTGTCTAAGCTGTTTTAGGTGGACTTTCCTGTCCTCTTAACTGATTAGCACACAGGTTTTGTATGAACTGATTTGGTTAATGATGTGATTTTCCTAGTTACTGAAATGCTTAAATCATTTCATCCTCTAGCATGGAAGCAGTTAGACATGTAAATATATGGGAATGAGTTATACAGGTATAAACACATCTCTCTATTCAGGGACATTTGTGTGTCCATGCTAGGAATCACAGCAATGTAATTGTAATGTATCAAAGTTAATCAAAATAAGAGCAGTGTACTGTCCCATGTTTATCATACACAATTCTGTGCTCATAACACCGCATCTTCATTGTCTCTAAGTTGGAGAAATACAGATTTGATGGGTGGACTGTTTGGTGGATAAGGAATTGCCTGGATGGTCACATTCAGAGGGTAGTAGTCAATGGCTTGATGTCCAGATGGAGATGGGTGGCAAGCAGCATCACTCAGGGGCCTGTGCAGGGACCAGTGCTGTTTAATATCTTCATCAATGATGTAGACAGTGAGATCAAGTGCACCCTCAGCAAGTTTGCAGATGACACCAAGCTGACTGGTGCAGTCGACATGCTAGAGGGACAGGATGTCCTCCAGAGGGACCCAGAAAAGCTGGAAATGTGGGCCTATGTGAACCTCGTGAGGTTCAGCAAGGCCAAGTGCACCTGGATTGGGGCAATCTGCATTGTCAATACAGGCTCAGGGATGATGTGATAGAGAGCACCCCTGAGGAAAGGGACTCGGGGATACTGGTGGATGAAAATCTGGATATGAACCACCAATGCACACTCACAGCCCAGAAGGCCAATCCCATCCTGGCCTGCATCGCAAGAAGTGTGGCCAGCAGATCGAGAATGGTGATTCTGCCCCTCTGCTCTGCTCTGCTCTGGTGAGACCTCACCTGGAGTGCTGTGTCCAGCTCTGGAGCCCTTAACACAAGAAGAATGTGGACTTGTTGGAGTGGCTCCGGAGGAGGGCCACAAAAATGATCAAAGGGCTGGAGCACCTCTACCACAAGTACAGGCAGAGAGAGTTGGGATTGTTCAGCCTGGAGAAGAGAAGGCTCTGGGGAGACTTTACAGCAGCCTTCCAGTACCTGAAGGGGGCCTACAGGAAAGCCAGAGAGGGAGTTTGCAAGGGCATGTAGCAACAGGCATAGGGGGCAATGTTCTTAAACTAAAGCAGGGTAGATTTAAATTAGATGTTAGGATTAAGTTCTTTATTGTGAGGGTGGTGAAACACTGGAACAGGTACCCCAGAGAGATGGTGGAGGCCCCATCTGTGGAGACATTCAAGGTCAGGCTTGATGGGGTTCTGAGCAACCTGATCTAGTTAGAGGTGTCCCTGCTCGCTGCAGGGGAGTTGGACTAGATGACCTTTAAGGATCCCTTCCAACCTGACCCATTGTATGGTTCTATATGCTCTCATGCTATCTGAGTGGCCTTTCTCAAAGAATTTACAGTCTAGGATGTTAGCCTGGAAATACCATTTTTGGCCTAGGTAAAGGAATTTGTGAGCAGTTGAGCTAAGTAGTAAAGCAAAACACAAATGTTTGAGAAGTGTAATAAATGTGTTACTGTGTAGCTGGCCTTGCAGCTTCTCTTGTTGCAGTTAAAATCAGCTTTATAGGTAAAAGCCAGGACGACCTTAGTTTATCAGCTTTATGGTATATGTGTAGTAATACCCACGCTGATACACAGTTGCCTGCTATTGTGCACAGAGAAATGTAGTGCTTAATTACTAAACAGGTGATCAGCATCTCCTGTTCCTTCTCAGTTCAGGATGTGTCCCTGGGCTGTATTTTCTGCATGTTATTCGAGTCCTGTTCTGAAGAGTCATTCCTGCATGCTTTCTTGCACATTTCCTTAGTCTAGTACCTTCTTGCTTCATTCAGAGGAGCTCAGAACAAAATAAGGCAGGCATGCTTAATGGTAGCATTGCACAGGAAACCTGGCACATGCTTGGACAGAGTTCATTTCTTCAGGGCAGCCCCCATCTGCCTTACCGGTGTTCCCTTCCTGCACCCTCTTCCTCATCCATTAGTCTTTCTCCTACTCCTCCAACAGGTGAAGCAGGGCCCCATGGGCAGCCATCTGCTACGCTCTACAACCCTGGCTTATCCCCAGCTTGCATGCTGGGTTGAGGGTGCTGTGGGAAGAGTCGGTCATTAAAGACCAAGTCCAAAGAGTTTCATGCAGAGGGAGGTTTGCAAATGAATGCTGCAGGAGCATCTCTAATATCTGATGCATCTTAACTTGTGAAGCTTGTTTTGACTGCCTTAATAATGTTCTCTATATGTGTATTTTTTTTTCTTTAGTCTATTCTTGTAGGGCTTTAAAATAGTGGGCTGAATATCCTTTCCACCTTCCCTGGCAAACTCATCTTGTGACAGTATGAGTCCAAGTTCAGCAGCAGGGTTGAAACCTGTTAATCTGTTTTAGAGGCTTCTGCTGCACAAGCAAGCGATAGCAAATCGTTGTCCTCTGCGTGAACTGCACTTGAGACAGATGTTACTAGCCTTGCAAGTAACTTTCGCGGGTATTTATTGAGAGCAGAGGAGCGAGGATGTTTGTGAATACTTTATCCTGTTCTGGGCTCTCATAAAACAGTGTTTTATGAGGACACAGGCTCACCATAGTTAACAGCTAAAGATTTTAGAAGCACTTTGTCTCTGAATTTTATTAATTAATGAGAAGTTACTTAGGCTTTGATGTAGAAGTAGCCTCTTTCTGGAGAAGCAGTCTCTGTAGGATCTCCCATGGAGAGTGCAGAGGGTAGTTGTACAATCTCGTGCCATTATGGGCTGCCATGCTGAAGGAGTTTGCAACTCTCGCAAAGGGAAGGGCAAGTGTGTTCTTGTCCTGTCTATGGAAACATGTTGTCCTTCCTCATAGAGAAGGCAGCAGTTAACAAAACAACATAGGCGGGACTTCTGGCTAAGTAGTCAGTTGTGAAGATCTTGGAAAGCTGGATTCATTATGGTTTCACTGCAGTGGTTGTCATTTACAGGGGCGTAGGCTCCAGGCATATGACACGTGATGCCTGGTTCCAAAGTAACATCCTGGAAAGGGGCAGAATTGGCGATATCATTGTGCTTCTTACATAGCATGTATGTGCTCGACTGTTGGTTTTGATCCAGAATTC
This sequence comes from Trogon surrucura, assembly GCA_020746105.1. Taxonomy (NCBI): domain Eukaryota; kingdom Metazoa; phylum Chordata; class Aves; order Trogoniformes; family Trogonidae; genus Trogon; species Trogon surrucura. The sequence goes on from CM036619.1 coordinate 50,348,948, forward strand.
ATTTTGCTGCTACTTTTCTAAGGGATTTCATGGAGAATCTTGAGAGTGTTTCCTAATTTCCAGTGATTTGTATGTGATATTTTGATTCTGAGACTTCTCAAGTGTACAGAGGAAATACTGTGAGTGGTTTGAATGAAATTCATGCAAGCTGAGAGGCAGACTTGATGTACGAAGGAATACATCAAAGAATTTCCTCTGTTCTGAGAAGGTGGGGTTTTTTGTTGGTTGAGGTTTTTTTCAACATCCAGGCTTTTGAAAGGGAAATGGCTTAGGTAGCTTTTTAAAGTTGCTTTAACAGTATTCTGTCTTTGTGTAATCTGCGCTTACAGATTTATCAATAAGAATTTGAAGATGGGTATTGTTAACATTTCTTTTGTAAGCAAAATTGACCAGCTCAAAGGAGGGTGAATTGAAGCTAATACATGATCCCGAGATACAAGTCCTACTTTTTTATATTGCTACTGGAGAAGAGGTTCAGTGTTCTGAATATATAGCTTATCATGGCCTTTGGGATGTTGTGCATCCACCGGTTTAGCTACTTCCTGGCTTTCAGTGTTGAACGGCAAACACCCTGGTTCTGCTCCTATCCTTCATTATCTGTACTCACAGCAAACCTGACCATCTTAAACATGATTAAAATATAATTTGAAAGTTATTAGCTAATTATGACGCAAAGTACTTAATTTGCCATTGCACCCTAATAACTGAAAGGTACTCCTGATAACTTGGTAATAAGCGTATCATAAGCAAAAGGACACGGTTGCTACTAACTTAATAGGCAGCTTCCCTCAAGATAAAACATAAATAACATACCTCAATGAAATCGGATTCAAGCTTAGTAAAATTATCTTGGCAAGCAAAGAGAATATTTGTTAATTTTTCTGTGAAATGTTATCATTGCCAAGAAAACTTGGTTACAAAAAAACAGAGATGGAGAAAGTATTTGCATGAATAATTGATTTAACATTTCATTGGTTTAAATGATTTTAGGAAAAGTGGTTTTGATATGCTCTGGAAAACTAAAAAGTTTTTAAGGACACTGTGGGAGATGTGGGGCTTAAAGGCTTGCAGTCTCCTCTTCAATATATGCAGTGGATGAGTGATTTCCCTGAAGGAAAAAGAGAAAGGAGAGATGGCGTTGTAAAATCATGATCAAGCTGAGGCTGTGGAGCAGTGGGTGTGTGGATGAGGCATTGTGTGTAGCTGCTCATTGCCTGGTGTCCTTGCAGATGGTTGAAGCAAAATGCCTCTCGTGATGAGAGGAACAATGTCAGGTACCTGCAGCTTCCACCTCTGCTCCGAGTCTCCTTGGCTTGGCACGCGGGGTGGGTCGATCAGAGAGCCGGCCGGTCGGAGACATGTCTCAGGGTCTTCAGAAGAATAGAGAGACTGTAGTACTGCTCTGTAGATAGTGATTTGGATGAAGGAAGAGCTTGGTTTGGGATTGCAAGACTTAAGTTTTCTGGAGATGGGACTGCATGGTAGCAAAAGGGCTTGAGGGTTTGCTTGGTATCTGGAGACAAGCAAAACTGCGAGGGTCAGGGCTAGACGCAATATCTTGGGAAGCGTCAGCAACTTTGATATCTGTCAGATGGAGGAACCTCACTTTGTGAAAAGTCGTGGGGATTGTGGGGATGAGGATCCTGGTTTGGGATGGGGGAACAGCTGGAGAGCAGAGGACAGACCCCTCTCAGCCACATCTGAAGCCTGTAACACAACTAGAGGTTCAGGAGGATTGGCTGCCATGGTGTTGAAATTGCTTTTAAAACACTTACCTGCCCAGCCTTGTGTGAAAAGATGCAGATTTGGGCTGCGGCCCATCCCTCTTATCTGTCTGTATCTCCTGGGTATACCAGAACAGAGAGAGGTGTATGGTAAACAGAAACTCCCTGGCCCATCGTCCACAGTCTGGGGATAGTGCTCTCCAGGCCTCACCCTTGCTGCCGTCGTGCGATTTGGGAGATGATTTCCATCTGCCCACCTACAGTTTTCTGGCCATGAGTAACCAGCTCTTGACATCCCGTCCTAACTATTTATTCCTTTCTTTTCTAACATGTCAGCATTTCTGCAAATACCGTTTGGGTCTGGGTGGATGATAGTCCTGAGTTTGGAAATGAAGGTTTAAACATTCTGGGAGAAGGCTGTGACAGAGCCTGTCGGTTTTGGCTTACTTCTGCTGAATGTTCGGGCACCCTCTGTAAAGCTGTCAACCAGTATGTTATGTACAAGAAGGGAGTTACTGTATTTCATAGTGTTTACATATTTCATACTGTATTTCATAGTGTAATCATTGCTTCTGGAGTGAATCTCCTAGGTAGCTAGACCACCTGTTTAGTGGGGAAACTATGGGTTATAATTTCTTGGAAAAATTTCCTTTTCGAGCAAACAGAGGTTAGGGTGTTGCCACTGACTTTTGAAGTCTTAGCCGTTTATTGTTTTAATTTGCCCCAATTTTTCCTGTGACCCACATACCCTCTCTTGATCAGCTGTCATTTTATTACGTATCTCATCATCTCCATGCTTAGCTACAGCATAGAAAGCCCTAGTTTGCTCTCGTGTAAGTAGCATTCCTGCAACATGACTACAAGGTGTTGTGCAATTTATTCTTTTCCAGCTAATGTGCCAGTTTGTCCATGTGGGTTAGATCCAAGGACTGTTAGTTCATTTTGTAATAAGTCTGATTTGCTTTCATCTCTGCTTCTGGTGCTGCCTCTGATCAGGCAGGTTATAGCAAATCCCATGCTTAGTTTTTTAGGTTTTATTTCCTATGATGCATTCCCTGACGATACCACCTCAGTCATCATTTCAGATCCTTCATGTCTGTTCCTCACATGCTTTACTCTGCAATTAAGATTATTCACCACTTCTGTATCTCATATTCTTCTAAAAGTTTTATTAGTCTTCTGAGCTTGCCTTTACATTTTTTCGCTTCTGTGCTCAAATAGCAATCTCAAGATGTTTGAAGTTATCTCCATGGAAATGATTCAGTTCTTTAATCTTTAGCAGATACTTCCATAAAGGTTTGACAACCTTCTGCCCAGTATCTGGGATTTATCTGTTCTTCCAAATGCCATGTAACATTTTCTTTTAAATCTCATAAGACCTAGTGTTTTAATACCTGCTCCTGTACATCCTTCTTGCTCTGTCATTTTGGCTCCTGTGTAAATACCTTTTCTATGGAACATTTAATGAGATTTTAGGTTTTAATACATTTTTCCCCTGTTACCTTTGCTTTATAATAATTGTATTCATGCCTCTTCTGATAATGTCAGGACTGTGTGTGCCAAGAAATTCCTGAGACTCATGGACATGAAACCTTAAATTAAATGTAAGGAGGAAGAGATAAGAACAAATTATAATAGTACTGAGAGCAAGAGATTACAACAGGGTATTTGGTTAAAATGTGGTTTTCATAATATATGTTCCTGAAAATTGCAAATGTATTCTGTTATATCATGTTTATGAGCCAACTTTTGTTATGCAGAGTTATAAAGATTGCTAGGTATTCAGTTGCTGTGGATCCAAATGATGTGAGGTATTCAAAAAAGAAGAGCAGGTTGTTGCTATTAAAGTAGCCCTCTGATAAAACAATACAAACCTTGTCATTCTGCACTTGGGTAGGATAGCATTTCTTGCTGGCATGGGTACCTCTTCAAATATACTAGCTGCTAGGGGACAGTGCAAAATTATATAATTTAGACATACGAGGAAATGAAATTAAATAGCCATGAGATGAGCATACCATTAAACAGATCTAATTTATAATGGGCTCTTATGCAAATTGCCTTTGAGCACTCAGTAAAAGAAAATGAAAAGAGATTAACAAGGACAATGTGGACTAAAAAGTTGCAGAGAAAAAATAGTAAAAGGCTATTCCAGCTTGCTCTCTGCACACCCCAGAGTGTTAAATAAGCATTTCCATTAGCCACGTAAATATAACATTGTGATAATAAAACTTGCAATGACTTATCCTTTTAGAGGCCAAACCCCAACTCACTTCGCTACACTAGCTCCAACCAGGTGAGTAAGATTTCAGCTAAAATACTTTTTCTTTGCCATGTCGTTCATTATTTGTGGGAGAGAGATGTGTTTTCATGAATACTTTGCCCCTTGCCAGCCTCTGTATATCTGACCTCTGCAGGAATCTCAGGCAGTTACTTGCCTCCCTGTTTTAGCACAAGGTTGCGGGTACCAGGGCATGCAGATGCTCCTCCTCTTTCTACACTGTTCCCTCTGCTGGGTGATTTAAAGGGCTTCACGCTGGAGTTTTACTCCCTTTTTTGTTGTTCTGGCATAGAGCAGGGAAAGCTGCCAACTTAGAACTCTAGAAAAGATTTTATTGCAAAAGGTTTTCAGTTGGTTTTGAGCTCATAGTGTCCTCTGATAATGGCAATAGTATGAAAAATAATATACTCAATATATTCGTAATAAGGAATCTGTGTTTTCTTGGGGGGAAAAAAAAAGCTTTATTTCTACCTTAGATTGACAGTAGTGCAATATTTGGCACTCTTGCAGACATCCAAGCTTGCATCTCTTCCATGTTCCTTGTATCCCTTTGATTACAAAAGGGAAGAATTTTAGCTCTGTCCACTGAAGCCACTAAAACAGTCTGCAAAACTGTGTAATTTTTCTTACTGTTAAGAAAATTGTGCAACAGTTGACTTGTTTAATTAATATTGGCCATCTTGTTCCCAATTATTGCTGCTTTTCCAAATTCTCACCTGAGGCAGAATATGCTAAAGGGAAGTCTTTCTCTTCATGTGTATAGTAGTATATATAAATATTTATACACTGAGAGAGCAAGGTTATAAACACTTGCACTATGTATACAGTTTTGCTGCAAAGGGAGTATATTTTTATGCTTGAGAAATAGGACTTGTTTCTGAAGAATTTGAAAAATCCCATAAGCAGTGTCATCTTCCTGGGCTAGCTTTTTGGTCTAGAAGTGCTGCTATGGGAATGCTGGTCTGTGGGGAGAAAGATCGTTAATTTCTTTTATGGAAGTAAAACGTTGATCTCTCCTATATCCAGTTGTTTTCTCCCCACTAAAATGAGGCTTGTTGCTGTACCTGTTTTGCGTCCTTAAAGTAAAACCAAATTCTCTGAAGCTGAGTTTTCCACTGGTTATGTTTTTAGCCCTTGAAGCATTCGATTTCTGACAGTGGAATGTGATACTTAAAGCCATAGATATTAATTATTACCCATTGGAGGTCGCACTTTCAACCCATGGGACATTAATTTTCCTAATATACAGAAAATTCCAGCCTCTTAATTAAATATTTCTGCAGTACGTTTTCTTGTAAACGGACTAGAGTTTCTTATCCTTTACCCTTGATATTTGACTAATTCTGCATATAATTATCAGCTTATTTTGCAAGCCTCCTTCAAAGCACTTTCCTGTTTGGAAATCCATTCAAAAAAAAAAAAAAGAGAAAAAAAAAAAAGAAAGTTATCTTTGCCAGTCATTGACCAGCACTGTCAAGGAGGAGATGGGGGAAAACATCTTTTAAATTTTCTTGGGAAGTGAAGTTAGAATAATCGTGACTTAACATGAGTTAAGTCGTGCTAACAGACTGATGTCTCTTAAGCATTTCTAACTGCAGTGCGATACAAAGCAGCAGAGCTATGGGTGACAGGGAGGGTGGTTGCTCAAATCGCATTGTACAGAAAAGCTGGAAAAGCTGCCAAGTGAGGCACAGAGGAGAGCTTGCCACTGTGCTTCCAGGAACCCAAGAGCATGGGGAGGGGGAGGCTGGAGGGTGAAGGCGTTGGTGGTTTCCCCAGATCCTGGCATCCCCAGTCTCCTCTCCTGATGGGTGTAGCAAATGCAGCTTAGGAAAAGGACTATGCCACTAGATTTGGGTCTCCTATTATCTCAAGTCTTTCCCTGAAGGGCATGTGTAGGAAGCTGGGATCTCCGTTTTTCCATCTGAAAAGGAAAAAGGCTTTAATTTTGTTTACAGAAGTCTCTGCTGGGGGTCTACCCTTCCAAAGCTGTTTTAACATGTGAAAGTGCAGTTGTGTATTGCAAAGAGATCCTGGGAGGGGAATTGGGACTTTGTAATTCCTAGGGGTTTTCTGCTTCTGCAAAGCAACCTTGCACTAAGGCAGTGCTTTCTGTTAACTCTTCCAGTTCAGATGCAAAGCCTTTTAGGTCCCATGTAACGCTCCTGACGGTTGTGTAGGTTGTGTACCCTTTTCAATGTTATGTGTTTTTCAGAAGTCTCCATTCTCTGATACTATCTTGTTCTCCTAAACAATTAATAAAACAAAGACAGAAAGCCTAGAGGTTTAAGATATATAATTATAGTAGTAATCATCATCATGGCTAGGCTTCGCAAACAAAGATATGGGAAGGGCTCTACCCACACTTGCTACAAGCGTGCTGATGGCTAAAAAAGCCGATGCGGGATAGGCAAGTCCTGTTGGAAAATGCACAGCGGAAAGTGTCCTTAGGCGATATTGGTGAGGAACGGTTCTTTCTGCGTTGTCTTTTCTCCTCGAGACTAATTCTACGTGCGTTCTCAAAGGAGACAGCAGCGGTATGGATGGTGTGTCTCCATGCCTCCCGATTGGAGGCCAGAGTGGACCACTGATGGTAGTCAATATGGCCAAGACTGAGGTATTGTTTCAGAGAGTCCTTGTATCTCCTCTTTGGGGCTTCTCTGTTGCGGCAGCCGGTGGCGAGTTCACCACAGAGCACAACCTTAGGGAGGCGGTGATCCTCCATCCTGGAGACGTGCCCTGCCCAGCGCAGCTGCGTCCTCAGCAGCACGGCCTCAGTACTGGTGACCCCTGCCTGTTCAAGGACAGTGACATTAGTCACATAGTCGGTCCAGTGGATGTTTGGGATTGTACGGAGGCAGCGCTGGTGGAAGCGTTCGAGGAGTCACAGGTGGTGGCGGTAGATGACCCGTGATTCAGACCCATACAAAAGAGTAGACAGTACAATGGCTCTGTAGACGCTAATCTTTGTGCTTTTCTCCAGGTGTTTATTGCACCAGACTCTTTCATGGAGTCTTCCAAAAGCTCTGCATGCCTTTGCTAACCTGTTGTCTATCTCTTTGTCAATCTTACCATCCGAGGAAATGATACTTCCTAGATAGGTGAACTGCTGGACTGACTTAAGCTCTGATTTGCCTGTGGTGATGTGGGGATGATGGGAGACTTCCTGAGGTGCAGGTTGGTAAAGAACTTCTATCTCCTTCAAGCTGACTTCCAGCCCAAAAAGCTCAGCAGCCTCTGCAAAGCAGGATGTTAAGCACTGCAGAGCTGCTTCTGTGTGAGCAACAAGGGCAGCATCATCAGCAAAAAGCAGCTCGCGGACAAGGTGATTTAGGGTCTTAGTGTGGGCCTTCGGTTGCCTTAGGTTGAATAGGTCACCATCGGTACGATAACGGATGTAAATGCCGTTATCCTTATTGAGGTCTGCCGTGGCCCTTTGGAGCGTTATGCTGTGGAAGATTGTGAATAGAGTAGGTGTGAGAACGCAACCTTGTTTTCCAACATTGGTTATCGAGAAGGGCTCAGAGGGTACATCGCCGTATCTGACTTGGCCGCGCTGATCCTCGTGTAACAGGATAATCATTCTGAGGAACTTGGGAGCACATCCTAATCGTTCCAAGATCTGCCACAGACCTTTTCTGTTCACAGTGTCAAGAGCTCTGGTGAGGTCAATGAACGTTACATAGAGTCCTTTGTTCTGTTCCCTACACTTCTCTTGCAGCTGTCTGAGAACAAATACCATGTCTCTGGTGCTCCTGTTGGCTTTGAAACCACACTGGCTTTCAGGTAGAAGTTCTTCTGAGATAGCTGGTACTAGTCTGTTCAAAAGTATTCTTGCAAGGATTTTGCCAGCAATAGAGAGCAAAGTAATACCTCAGTAATATGGAAGTAAGAAAATTATGAAGAAACCAATTACGATTATAAATGTCGGTAGTGACTGACTTGGTCAAATATATATGTTTTGTGTGTGAATTCCATGATGGATTCCAAGACGATGTGCTTAAGTATGGGGGAAAATGAATTCTAAATTTTGAGTGCATACATATTAAACATGAATGTTGCTTATCCACGTAGTGAACTTGTATTTTATGGCCTGCCATAGCTTAAATTTTGCGCAGCCAGGCAGGCAGGAATAAGTATCTGAGCAAGAAAGCTTGAATTGTTCTCAGGGATGGGTTTCTACAAAATATTTTGTAACTGATGGTTCTGCAAAGTATATTAATTCCTTGTATGTTATAGATTTCATGTGACTTGAATTGATCCAGCTATTTCCACCAGAATTGCAAATGGCCAACTGAGATTAATGGGGTTTTGTTTTTTTCCTGATCTTCATCTCTCCCAGTTGGTGAGAAAGAATAGATAAGATTTGTGTTCTTACCTGTGCCACAAACTGAGTGTGATCAGGGAGCAAAAGTCCCTGTCGGTCCCCTAGCCCCATGCTGACCTCTGGCGATACTGCTGCACGATCTTTAGTAACCTGTAGAGGTTTTATTGTGCTGGTTCCCAAACCAGATGGGTTATATTGGGACAAAAACTACATACAAATGAGCCTCTTAATTAAAATAATGAAAATACAGTATCTGCAGAATATTGCAGAACGTAACCAATCATTTTGCGTGGAGTGTCCATGTGATATATCACAACCAAGCTCTTTCAAGACCATTTTGTTTACAGTTCTGGCATTGGAAAGAATAAAAAAGTACTTCCACGTTGCACATACAGACATATAAACAAGTGCAAAAAAATCAAACCTACCAGTCACTCCCACTGATTTCGTCGGGGAAACTACCAGTGACTCAGGAGCATTTTGCAAACGCCCCGTTGCAGAAGCATAATGTATATTTTGTGTTACTCTGGCTGGGGTTTTGTTTGGAGATTTCAGCCCTTCCTACTGCTCTAACTAAAGCTGGTTTGTGAGGTGCACATCTAGAAAACGTGTGTGCCCAGCAGCTGATGTTACAAGAGCTGTTGGCAAAAGGAGTCTCCCTAGGTGGTTGTGTGGTTCTGGTGGTCAGTGGGTGGTCTCTAAACTGAGGCATTTTTCTTGACTGTTTCAGTGTGTGCTAAATGATAACTTCCACAAACAGTTAATTTTTACTATGAAATCATTATCTCATATTGAAATGTTACAACCTTTGTATTCACAGCTACTTACTCCCACAATGTGCTGCCCCCTCAGCTGTGCCTGTCCAGGTGCTGGTTGCAGTAAATGACGTTCAAAATATGAACTGGATTTAAAAACAAACAAAACCCAAGCAAACAACAACAAATTTTCCAAAGTGCAATTTCCAAACTAAATCAGGTTCACCATGCAGTACCCTGGAAAGCAGAATGGAGTCGGTCAAGGGGATTGGTGCTTCTGGGGGGATGAGGTCTGCTGATGGGGCCTATCAAGAGAGGTGTCCGAGAGAATCAAGGAGATACCAACTCACAAGATACAGATTTGGGCAGTGAGGCTGGTGTGAGAGTCTCCTGCCCTGGCTGCTTCCCCTCCATCTCCCCAGCTGTGCCCCTATGAAGTTTCTGAGGCCATGCTTGAAAACAGGTAGCTTAAATTGTGGTTTGAAACGAGCCCTTTTCATACAAAGTGGAGCTGCAGAGCTGCTTCATTGAAGTCAGCTTGAAGGGATTTTGCAGGATTGGGCTGTTTGAGCCGAGCATGGTCTGACCCTGCCACTTGCCTTTTGTTTCCTCTCCAGAATCGGTCGGCTTTTCGATGGCACGGAGCCCATTGTCCTCGACAGTCTCAAGCAGCATTATTTCATCGACAGAGATGGGCAGATGTTCAGATATATCTTGAATTTTTTAAGGACGTCAAAACTTCTCATTCCTGATGATTTCAAGGTGAGATTTCAAGGGTGGTTGAGTGTTTTGCATGTACCTTGGTAAAGCAAGTATGTGGCATGTAGCTGAAGCAGAGCCCTAGGAGGGGGGGATGGGGATAGACCTGTAGAGTACTGTGCCTGATTTCAGATATGTGACAAAAGTAAGCATGGGGCTGCTAAAGTGGCATCTGTCAGCCTTTCCTAGAGTGGCATAAATATTCATTTTTCCCCTCCTGGCTATAGTGTAATGGAGCAACCTTGCCATGTTTGACCTAGGGAAATTGAATATCATAGGATACTGATTAAGACAGAAAGGATGTTACAATCTGGAACTGACTGCTCATGATTTGCTGATTACTTGTCCTCTCATCCACTTTTATGCTTCCCCTCTGATTACAGCAGCTCCAGCTTCCACTCCCACGCTGAAATTCAGAGAATGGTGTGGGAATCACAGTATTGACAAAATAAACTGCACACATGGTAATATTTGAGCATTATCATAGAATATTTTTCCCCCTAGACTCTTGAATGCATACTGCAAGTTTAATTTGGGAGTTTTAGAGAAGTCAGTCTGCGTTTATTATTTGAACTTTATTAAAGAGCCTGTTCTTTTTTTTTTTTTTTAAATAAATTAAATTTGTGGTAGTTCGCCACATTAGACATTAACCTGCAGAGGTAGAGCTTCAGACTCCATGATGTTCTGTGTTTATCCGCTTGTAGGTAGGTGGGTGTATATGTGGTGTCAGCAAAATGAGCACTGGGGACAGTGGTTGCAGCCGGAACAGATCTTTATCGTTACTTAATGAATGCGTATCAGCATAGCTGGCTGTGCCATTAGTTCACCATAGGCTATAGAACGATTCAGATTGAGCAAGAGAGGTGATGGGGAAGGGTTAGAGCAGTTCACACTGGTGTGCAGCCTTTTATCTCTCGTATGTGAGACAGATTTTCAGGTGTTTGGGGGATAATAGGCATGAGGTTGACCTCAAGAGTCACGTTGCAGCAACCTTTGAATTATCTGCTGTAGACGCAGACTTCCTTTTCCCGTGCGTGACAAGGGTAGATCTATCTACCTGAATAATGGGGGAGTTTGGAACTAACCTCTTAAGTATCATAGCCCTCTTCAGAAACCTTAGCTTGGCTTTGTGCTGCTCTCGGCACTTGTCCTGAAGGTAATCAGAAATACAGAGAGAGGAAAAGCCACTTTCCATGCAATGTTAAGAAGTTATATATGCAGAGCCTTTAAAACACGTAAATACACTGTAGCTGTGCTGAAATTAAAAATGGAACTCCCGGCAAGTTCACCCAACCAACAAGGTGTTCAAAGATGCGTCCTCCCCAGTCAATGCCTTAAGGTGTCCAAAAGATCAGTGCTTAAAATGAATGGCAGTCCTTGTTTCTTAGAAATGTATAGAGTAGATAACATTTTCATTGGGTGTTAAATGTAAGCAGTGTTTTGAGCATGATTTAGGTGTCCCATTCTCATAAAGCATTGTGTGTGTAGCTCAAATTCAGGGCTATATTGACTGTGAGCAGTCTTGTCATTCTGTTCCTCTGTCTTCCCTAATTCTCATGTATCGCTTTTCTCTGTATAAAGATTTTACAAATGGTCTTATGATCTTAAACCTAGAAAAACAAGATTTCTTTCTTTTTTTTTTTTTGTATTAAATTTAAAAAATGGCAGTAGCCAAACTCCACATCATCAGTTCTAAATTACTTCTTACTGGCTATGCTTAGAAACGCATTCTCTCTGCTCTGGCAGTAGAGACAATGCAGTAAACAATACTGTTGGCAAAATGGGGAGGTATTAAAAAATACTTAATTTTTAAAATGCAGTAATATGTGCAATTCATTATGCAAATGTCTGAATCATTTTACACTTGGAACCATCACAGCCTCCCTCATTTCCATTCTTGTACCTGTTACAATGCCTGCTAGTATTGCTCTAAGACACGATGGATCCTAGTGATGAATTCTCTGAATCCTGACTGAGTTCTGCTCCATCTGTTCAATGAGGTCATTAGTCTATGACATCACTAAGGGGACAAAATACAGGGGAAAGCAGGATTTTATTCCATAGCAGGAGGGAGTTGAGCAAGCATAGCCTCCCCCTTCCCTCGTGAATGCTGCTGTACCCAGTCTGTTTCAAGTGGCTGATGGTTATTTTTTGCTTCCACTATTATTTTATTACGCCTTCCTACACAGTAATTACGAACTATGTCTGAAGGGTTCCAGATCTAGAGCAACATTAGCCTGAATAACCATATACATTAAGCGGTACATTAGCAATGCCTCTTCCTTAATTGTGCACTGTAATATATGTGTCTTTCAGGACTACAGTTTGTTATATGAAGAAGCAAAGTATTTCCAGCTTCAGCCCATGCTAGGAGAGATGGAAAGGTGGAAACAGGACCGGGAGAGTGGCCGCTTTTCAAAGTCCTGTGAGTGCCTGGTGGTGCGAGTTGCCCCAGATCTTGGAGAGAGGATTACACTGAGTGGCGATAAGTCGTTGATAGAAGAAGTGTTTCCAGAAATCGGTGATGTGATGTGTAATTCTGTCAACGCCGGCTGGAATCACGACTCGACGCATGTCATCCGATTTCCTCTGAATGGATATTGTCACCTCAACTCAGTTCAGGTAGGAGGTCACATATGCATTTTTGGGAGGCAGGCTGGTGGTGAGGTTGAGCCTCTTCCCTGACACTGGAGCATTTTCTTGAACAAAATCAGGAGGAGGCTTTGAGCTAGATATTTACTTCTGTGGATCAGGGCTGCTTTGTCGACTTAATACACACGTACTATCACCAAACCTCTTTGCAAACAAACTACAGTAGTGCTGAAAACCTCTCAATACTCCTTGTATATGTCGCCATATACTTTTGATTTTGAATGAAGAAAAAATGTTCAGTCTTCCTCCTTGCTGTGGTAAGAAAAACAAAGACACATCTGCTTATTTCAAATAGGGATCTATCCATTTCCATCATCTCTTTCACTTGCAGCATTTTTTTCTTCACTTTTTATGGCGTAATAGAGGCCTGTTGTGATAGTACATGGAATAATGGTTTTAAACTAGAAGAGGGTAGATTTAGATATAAGGAAGAAATTTTTCACACTGAGGGTTGGGGAAACACTGGAACAGATCACCCAGAGGGGTGGTAGAAACTCCATCCCTGGAGACATTCAAGATCAGGCTTGATGGGGCTCTGAGCAACCTGATCTAGTTAAAGATGTCCCTGCTCACTGCAGGGACCACCCTTGCTCTGTGGACTAGATGACCTTTAAAGGTCCCTTCCAACCCAAACTGTTCTGTGATTTGGTGTAGCAATATCTGAAATTTTGGGGGGATTTTGGCTTATATTGTTAAAATCTAAAGATCAGGGTAAACAAAAATTGCAGAGATGTTTTGATGGTTGCTTCAGGGTCTCTTTTCCCCCGCTACCCCTTTTTGAGATTTGTCAATGCCTGCTCCAGTGAGGGCTTCCCATGGTGGCGTCACAGCCTCATTCAGGCACATCCACCTGCTCCGGCGTGAGGTCCTCCACGGGCTACAGGTGGACACCTCCGCGGGCTGCAGGGAGACAGCCAGCCTCACCATGGTTTTCACCATGACTCAGGGGAATCTCTGCTCCAATGCCTGGAGCACATCCTCCCTTTTCCTTCACTGACCTTGGTGTCTTCACATATTCTCGCTCCTCTCTCTCTCTCTCTCTCTCTGCAAGTGCTGTAGTTTGTTTGAGTTTTTCTCCTTGCTTCTTAAATACGTTATCACAGAGGCTTTCCCATCAGCACTGACAGTGGCGAGGCTGCCTTGGAGCTGTCTGGCATTGGCTCTCTTGGACCTAAGGGAAGCTTCTAGCAGCTTCTCACAGAAGCTGCCCCTAAAGCCCCCACTCCTCTACCTAAACCACATGAACCAAATACCTGTATGTGAAGAGGCCATGTTCTTAGCAGCCTGGAGCTGGTGCTGGGAGCTGAGGTCCTTGCACATTGTTGACTGGGTGAGCTGTGCTGGGTACATCCCCTTGCTGCTCCAAGAGTCCTGCCTGACTCTTTTTCCCTGTGATTTTTTTTTATTATTTTTGCCATTGTGTTTCCCACTGGAAGTAACACTGGGGTTGTGAAAAGGGAGGAAAGAAGGTGAATAGGAAGAACTTGTTAGTCTCATAATTAAAGTTAAAAGGTCACAGTTTTTTTAACACAAGTTAATGTAGCCACAAATCTTTGTAGTCATGGCTGGGTTTTAAGTGTCTAGAAAATGTGATCGTAACTTTTCTGAAATTATGACTGCACTATCTGCCTTGTCACCATTTAGTTGAGGTTTCTGCTCAACATCCTCCAGTATTTTCTGTGCAATGCTGTATTTGCCCTTTTGTACTGTCAATTTTGCGAAGCAGAGAATGCCTTTTTCCAGGCGTGTTTCTGTGGCTAGAAAAACACTGGATTTGTCAACAGTACTAAAAAAAAATTTTTTTTTTTTTTTCATTTTTCTGATTGCTTTGGCCAAAGTCAGCAGAAACCAGTCCAATACGATGAAGCTGAGGGAACCAGTTAACAGATCTGTGTAACCACTTTTGTTTCCTAGCTGGATCCATTTGAAAACAGCAGTTATCATCCTTTGACAGCAAATAGTCCATTTACTTATACATCGGTGTTTGTTTCTTCTTTTTTCCAGGTACTTGAGAGGTTACAGCAAAGAGGATTTGAGATTGTTGGCTCGTGTGGAGGTGGGGTGGACTCTTCCCAATTCAGTGAATACGTACTGAGACGAGAACTCAGAAGGACATCTCGTGCACCCTCCGTCATTCGAATAAAGCAAGAGCCTCTGGACTAAAATGGACATGTTTCTTTATGCAAAAAAAAAAAAAAAGTTAAAAAAAAAAAAAAAGGGGGACGTTTCATGTGCAGTTTGGACTCCAAACAAGTCCTGGAACTAAAATTGAATAAAAGACACATTTATATCAAATATAGAGACCACACCTGAATTCATATGGGAACATTTGGAATAGTAGTAATAATAAAAATAACCTCAAGGTGTAAAAGAAAACACACACACACACATATATATTAAAAATATATATGTATATGTATGTATGTACATATATATATGTATGTATATGTCAAAGGGTAGGAAATGCAACAACAAAAAAGTGGTAGATGAGGTTGGTGCTGTGATGGCCATTAAGTGTCCTAGGCCTTACTCAAGGCCCACTTAACGGTGTACAAGCCATTACCATTGGGGGATACACAGGCTACTCTTCACCCATTTTCCATTGCCACCTTTTAAGTGTGTGCACCCCTTGACCCAACTTTATTTGCATATGGAGGTTTATGTCTGTCTTCTTTAGAAGTGGGTGGGCAGGTGTTCAGGAGACGACCATCCATTGCATCGGAAAGCTAGTCCACTGAAATTTTAAATGTAGTTTGTACAGAAGTCGCACACTTTTTGTCTGCCCTCACAGATGTGAAAGGTTAACTTTTCTTTTGAATGAGTTTTTTTGTCTTTTTTTTTTGGTTTTGTTTTGTTTTGTGTTTCTTCAAAGGGGGCCAGAATAATATTTGGTAGAGATGCTCTGGTTTGAATCTGCTGCTTTCCTACAATTTTTTCAAATTTTATAATGTATTAAATACAATAAACTCTGTTTAAAATAACGAGGGTCTGATTTAAGCCAACAGAAGCAGAGAGGTGGGACTTAGCTCGCCCTGCACTCTGGCGCACAAGGTGAAGCGAGTTAAAGGCAGCAGACGCCGATGGGGGATCTGCCTGGTGTGCCGCACGTTGCTGGTCTTCCTTCAGCACTTGTCCTTCTTAAGCTTGGTCCCAGTTTGAAGAGAGGCTGTTGGTCAGACTTAACACCAGCTCAGCCCCAGGGAAACCCGTCAGAAAATGACGCCGACAGTGTAACAGTGAACAGTTGCCTCCTTCCCTCTTGACTAAGGAATTGGCAGCTTCAGTTCTCCAAGCCCTTGTCCTGCTGAGTGTTAGTCAGCCCTGATGGTTTTTAATGTTGTTTATTTCCCTCGTTTAAAGCTAGTGTTCTTCTGCCTAGAGAGTGAGATGGTCAGCCCATCGTGTTACGCCGTCAGCTGCGTTGCCCGTGATAGCAGGCGGTAAGTCGATGTCCCGCGTTAGATGTTCTACGAGTTGTTCTCTCACAGTCTCACCCAGGCCACCTCTGCAGCCACCTGGTTCGGGCTGGTGAGATTCTGCAGAGGTGCCACGTCACAATACCGCTGCACAGACCATTCACGGGTTGATGTTTTCACCACCTAAGATGCACCAGCAACCACCACCTTTCCTCCAAAGTATCTTTTTATGCAATACTCCAGAATAAGACTGTGTATTCATCCTAGTATGGAAGTTTCTATCGATGCAATGGTGCCGGTGTTCCATTCATTTTGGTGACACTTTGCTATTTATTTAAGAAAAGAAAAAAAAAATTGTTAAATACATGTAACAAGGTTTTTAATATAGTCTGATAACAAAAAAAAAAGGTACCATTTTTCTGGTTTTTATTAAAAGATGTCGGAGGGCATACTTCAATAACTCTCTGGCAGCGCATATCAATGGTTTTGAAATTACTGAAATGTGGAAATGGGTGAGGGAGGGGGCTCCAAAAATTAAGGCTCATTAGCGGGTTATTAGAGCTTCAATGTGATGCTGATTTGTCTATTCACACTACTGAAACAGCTGCCTTATTGAAAATGCTTGTTTTCAATTAGCAGCAAGTAGTCCTCTTACAAAATAAAACAAATGCTTGCTCTTACTGCCCACAATTTGATTGTTAGTTTGCATAGAGGTTGGAAGGCTAACACCCTGGGAAATAGATATTTTTAACAGATCTTCAAACCATTGGAGGTGATATGAAATTTGCCATGTCGAAAAAGATGCCAGTCCCCGTGGGCTGAGAGCACTTGGGTACCAGTGCAAGGTGACGGGATGTTTCAGAGACTTTTTGCTGCAGAAACCCTCCCTGAGCTTCCAGGTGGAACCTCACCTCCAGGACCTCCGCGGTGTCCCTGGGGATGCGTTTACCTGTCTACTAAGCCCAAAGGTACTTTCACACCCAGGCCTGCCCTGCTAGTCACTGTGTTTACATACAGGCACATGCTCTGGTACTGGCTGGAGCTGTGGGGGCTGCAGCTTCTTTCCCTGCTGCTTGGCCACTGGGTACCCCGAGCTTGCCCAGCCAGGAGCATCAGCAGCCCCAAAACTGGCCCTGCAGCTCCTGCCCCAGCGCTGGCAGCACCCATGCCACTCTTGGCCTTCGCGCAGGCTGGGTGTGGAGGGTGAGGAGCTTTGCCACTGTGCTTTTTGTTGAGTTGCTCCCAAAGCTGGCAGCTTGCGCTCAGTTGGCAGTTTTGCTCGCTTAGCAAGCAAATACCCGTCTGACTCAATGACACCAAGGATACCTTTGTGCTCCTCCCAAATCCCTGACTGGCCTGTCACCCTGCTACCAAGCCTGCGTTTGCTGGTGGTGGTGTGAAAAATCACTCCAAGACCCTGAATCTAAATGTTTCTGGAATTATAATGTGGTCATGGAGTAAGAGGTCATCAATAAACAAAGTGATGGCTGATGAGATATGTGCAGGAATACACTAGATGCAGATTTTTAGAGAGCAAATGCGATTAGTCCTGTTTACAACTGAGACTTGTAACCATGTGTTTTGAAATGTTCTGTGAAAAAACTGAACAACAGACAAATGAACAATATATCCAGGAAAGGGGCGAGGAGGGGGGAGGAATCAACAAGGACCAGATTATGATCAATTCATTTCTGGAAGTTACTAATTTTGACGTGTACAATAATTTAAATTTATCTAATTTTTATTAAAAAAATATGACTCCATTTTATACTATCAATGGTGGTGTGTTTAATAACGAGGAAGAACTGCAGTGAGCAGTAGCTGCCAACATCATACTTAGTAACTTGGTTAAGCAGCTGCCAGGAGATCTGCTGTAGACACGCAGAGATTGCAGCTGCCACCTAACACCCCTTCCCACAGTGACACACAGGCAGGGGAACTGAGTCTTCACCTTTTCTTTTGGTAACCTGAATGCCAGATTTCTGCAATAAACTACCGAGCCAGAGTTTAGTTCTTCCTGTTACCTCCTTCATGTACCAAACAGCTACTTAATATAAGTATGGATCTTGGCATGCCTGGGTGAACCTTTGTACTGTGAGTGTTCCATTCAAGATTGAGTTAATTTACCCTGTGCTGGAGAGACTGAAATCCTGCTTAGTCCCGAGGTTAATCTCTCTTCCCAAAAGCTCTGCTTGTAAATAGGTGCTGCTAATGTATTCTCTCTCCAGGTACTTATTGGCCAGGTAGTCAGTGAATGTTTTTCCTCTGCAGCGCCACGTCTAGAAGAAAGCTGATAATTTCAGTGCTCGATTGGCACAAGCAGATATTGTTGAGGCACTGGTTCTTGATGCCCAGTAGAATCCGTAATGAAATCCAATGGGGACAACCTTTAACCCTCTGAAAACGTGGAAGTTAAGCCACCCAGTCAATTATTTTTCCTTATGCTAAGCAGGCACCGATTTCAATTTGAAGAGAAACATTTTGTTCATGAGCATAATTTTTTGCAGCAACCTTTAAAAATTGATTGCTATACTAATTATAGGGGTTTTGCTGTCAACCAAATGACTTGTCAAGTGCATTTTTCTTTAATGTTTGCGTTTGGGGGGACTTGTGGGAGGAAAAGCTTGATTTTGAGGGGGTGAAAAAAAATTATTGACCAATGGTCAGCTTTTAGAGAAATAATAGCATTTATTTCCATCTGACATTGCTTGACTGTGGAATTCTATATTATGAATTATTTCTAAGGACAACTGGTATTTGTCTGTCGGCATTCATGCTGCCTGAGGTTTATTTACAGTGGAAATGAAACTAAGACATCCTTAGGGCCTGTAGACCAGTTGCTTTTTCTCAGACTTCAGTTTGAGTGGTTTATTATTTCTTGAGGGTCTGGAGGGATCACCACCATGAGAAATCAATACATCGCAGCAGGTCCCTGTGCTAGCTTTGGCTGCTACCTCATTGATCTGGTTATCGAAGAGATACAGTAATTGGGATCCTCTACTTGAGATTCAAACTGCTGAAATCATATCCCCTCTCCTCTTCCAAAAAATAAGCTGTAGGCACATTAGTACAAAAGTTCATCCCCTTGTAAGCTGAGCTAGCTCCGCTGGCTGGTAACCTGGATGCTGACGTCAATGCTGGGGGGGAACCCTGGTGCCAACTGTTGAAGTATCTTCTGTTTGTGTAAAGATGAGCTCAGAAATGGAGATGTCCTCTGACAAATGGGGAAAAGCCCACTTTCCCTTGACTCTGCGATTTATTTTTTTTCTTTCACACTTGTTGACTAGGGGCTGAATACATTGTTGAGTCCTGTGCCCCTAAAATAATGAAGAGCATATTGTTTTTCAACTGATGTCATGTATTCTGGTCCATCTTTTGCATTCCATAGTGAACTTGCTCCACACCCAAATTATGAGCCAGATTACAGATTAGTGTAATTTAGGGATTATAAGAGGCATGGCATGGTGATTAGCTGTCAGTATCACTGCATCAACAGCAGTAGTACCTTGTTTCTGTTGGGTGTTTCTTCTTAAAAAAAAAAACAACAACCAAAAATAGTGTTCAGCACAGGTCAGGAGAAGTGTGGCTCAGTCAGACTCCTCTCAGCCCCACTGAAACTGTATGCCCGTGAGCAATTCCCTCCAGTGAGGCTGTTGCTGGTGTGAACAGGCAGGGTTTGTGCCCCTCAGGGAGCAGAGGGTGCTGGTGCCTTGTCCAGCCCAACCAGCCCCATTCTCTAGTCCTTAGAGCAAAGCTCTGGCTTGGTGGTCTGGGGAGAGATGGAAGGAAGATTTGTCTGTGTACTCTGGAGTCTGGACTGATAAATGATCTCATCTACAACTCCAAATGGTCTTCTAGCTTCTGTTCTATTATGTAGCTTGTCAGCATTATTAATTTTCCTGAGGAAAGAGCGTCGCACAGGTTTCCTGGCTTCACCCACTCACTGTTAGGATGGTGACTGAAGGGCAGGGCAGTGACCTGCCAAGTGGGCGTTGACTTAAAATGAAAACTGCATGTGCTGAAGTCCCCTAAACTCATGTGTGGCACTAATTCTGGCCTCAATTCAAACCAGAGAGCTTAGCGAGGATCACCAGTGGATATTTGATACTTCGTTTGATTCACCTCCATGAAACTGCAAAAACAAAAGACAAAACAAGCAGAGCGTGGGCACTATTTCTGAAGATCTGGAGCTGTGATTTCACTAATCCCTGCAGCTTCTGGATAAATACTTCAACTCTGGGTGGCTCACACTAAAAACAGTTATTACCAGAAAAATAACAGAAGTAGCTGTGCATTTCTCTCCCTCGCTTTCTCCAGTTCAGGCGGCTTGGTTTTGTTCTGCTTGAGGCTGTGCATGGGCAGCTCAAAAGTAATAATTTTGGCCCTAGCACAGTGCTTGGTCTCTTCAAAGCGTTGTAAACTCTTCAATTAAGTATCTCTCTACCTGTAAGGGAAGAAGGGAGCAATAAGCTCATCTTGCAACTGCGGAGGCTGAAGAGACTCAGCTTCCACGCCACCTGGCCATGCTCAGCTGCCACCCTTGTTCACAACCCCTCTTCCAGTGTAGAAAGAGCTTGGAATGAGCACGGTGCTACGACATACGGGATTTTTTTAAGCTGAGAGTTGCAAGCTATTCAAGCAAATATGTGGCACACCCGAGATGTCTGAAGGAGCTTTAAAAGTAACACTACAACCCTGTTAGGCTTGATACACCTTTGGGATGTATTGTTCTAATTCCTTCCCAAGTGATAGAAAAATAAATGAAATAAAATTCCCTTCATCTGTCATGTTTTAAGTAGGGTATGCTGATGTCTTCATCTCCTTCCTCTGGCTCAACTCTTTAGCAGTGCCTGCAATTTTCTGCCTATGATGTTTAGGTTTCTTATCACAGAACTCGGGCACTACAGGGAAAGTGTGGTGAAACAGCAACAAAAATCTCTTGTGGAATTTATGAAAGAGTTTTGGTCATTCATGTAATGATCACAACAAAATCTTGATGCATGCCAGGGTGGACGGTAGCAGGAATATTTTTCAGGTGTGGCTGCTGAGATGGGGAAAGACACAGTCAGCTCCCAGCTTCAAACACTCCCAAATAAAAATTACAACAGCAGGAAACTAGGGCTTAAACCCTCATGGATTATGTTCCTCCTTCAGCATCTGCTCCCCCCCCTTTTTCGCAGTAGTAGCCTTTAGATAGATGAGTCGTTTAAAAGCTGTGCTGTTCTCCGCCGTAACCAGTGCAGCTATTCCAGGAGAAGCTGCTTGGCTCAGGGACAGCTGTTCTGCAGAAAAATTCTCTTCTGATGCATTATTGATAGATGTAAGTTAAAGCCATAAAGCTCACAGCTTTATCAGGCAATATCTACTAAATCCTGGAAGCATGTAAGATAACCTAAATGTAATCTACTGCATACCAGCTCCTTCAGTGATGGATAGCACAACAAAAGCAGGACTAATGAAAAATTAATGAAAACAGTTACTTCCATAAGAAAAATGATCTGTTTTCTCCCACCTTTGTATTGATTTTAACTGGCCCTGTAATTGGAAGTGTATAATTTTTTCCTAAGGTAAAGAGGATTGAGGGCGAGGGAGAGCGAGCGTATAATTCTATTCGTGTTTGTGACATACTTTCAGGCTACAAAAACAAAGCATTTTCCTTAGGATGTTGAAGCTGCCTGTGAATGCAGACTTCAAGCATATTTTCTCAGCTCAGGCAAACTGCCACGCTGGTTTGCCTGAAACCAGATACTGCATGAACAGAGTATTTGGAGTACTTTGAAGGCTAGCAAGTAACTACAAAGAAACAATGTTTAGGAAAAATCAAATACAGTGCATGTAACTTGGTAGTTTTAACATGTTTTGTGCATTCAAGTTCATTCCTGATTGACCTGCCACTTTCTGAAGAGAAAAAAAAAATCCTCTGGTCACTCTTCGGAGAGTGAATGAACATCAGGTTCAGAGGAAGGACCTTCTCTGCGAGACTAAACCTATTGCACCACTTTGTTCACGCACCAGCTCGGCAGTGAATTTGCTGCCACGTGTAGTCTCACCACCTTCTCACTGACACCTTTAAACACAACTGCCTTTTCCCCTAAATTTCGTACACCATTTCTGTTTTTTCTCACCATACAACAGCCAAAATCAGTCTGATCTGCAACTCTGCTGTAAGCTCTATTTCAAGTTATTCTTAAGCCTTCACCTGCTTAGTGTTAATACAGCCACCGAGCCTAAAAGGCACTGCTGAGATAATAAATCAGAGTAGCGCACAGTTTGTTTTGGCAGGGAAAAAAGTGCAGGTGTCAAAGTGTTTAGGGAATGCTTCTTTCCTGTTCCCTGTTGTGCATGGTACAGGTCTTTCTCTAATCTCTTCCATCTAAGACATGATATGGGGCAATATTGTGATGAGGAGCTAAGAAGCAAGATGTTTTGGCACATACTGGTAGTAAATGTTACTCTTTATCTTAGTATTTTTCTAGCATCTTTGAACTAGTGTGTCTTCCTTTAAAACATATATATATATATATACTTTTTTTACTTGATTTAGCCACATTCTTGGTTGTTGCCTTTTTTTCTTGTCATTCTCGTTAGCCTGATAACAGCTGCAATACAAGATGATCCATCTCTTTCAACGTATGCCATTAAAAATCAGGGAATTTGCTTATCCTCAATGATTGGCCTGGGTTTGTTTCTGTTGCAGCAGTCTCAGCTGGTCCCATCTCAGCTGGTGCTCCACACAGTAGACATGGTGACCAATCAGCACAGGTGACCAAGAGCCCCTTCATAGGGATGCCCTCCCCACCTCACTGGGCTTTGCTGCAAGAGCGAGTGCTGTAAGAGCAGCAGCAGGGAGGAGAAACCACCCAAAAGTCGCTGTGGCTGTAACCAAGAGAGGGCTGCAGGCTGGGGCAGCTCCTGTACCTGCTGCTGGGCACTGCCTAGGCTGCGAGGGTGGGAGGGGTGCTTTTGGCATCGAAGTGTCCTGGATGCCCAGGTTCCTGCTCCACCCTCAGGCAAATCCTCCATGTCCTCTGGAGATGCTCAGGAGCTGTCTGGGCACAGTCCTGGGCAGCCCGGTTGGAGGTGGCCCTGCTTGAGTGGGGACAGACAAGATGATCTCCAGAGATCCCTTCCAACCTCAACCACTCTGCATTTGGTTTCACACAAAATCACAGAATGTTAGGGATTGGAATAAACCTTGAAAGATCACCTAGTCCAACACTCTACCAGAGCATGATCACCTACAGTAGAGCGCACAGGAACATGTCCAGGTGGGTTTTGAATGTCTCCAGAGAAGGAGACTCCACAACCTCCCTGGGCAGCCTGTTCCAGTGCTCTGTCACCCTCACAGTGAAAAAGTTTTTTCTAATATTTTTGTGGAACCTCCTATGTTCCAGCTTGTATCCGTTGCCCCTTGTCCTATCATTGGACATCACTGAGAAGAGCCTGGCTCCGTCCTCCTGACACTCGTTCCCTACATAATTATAAAACGTTAATGAGGTCACCTCTCAGTCTCCTCCAAGCTAAAGAGACCCAGCTCCTTCAGCCTTTCCTTTTCCAAGAAAATTGGACTGTCAGAGATCCAAAAGTTGTCAGTGAAATGTGGCCTTACCCCTCCTACTTGGTGTCATCAAGGTCCTCTTCTTTTTGCAGAGCAATGCATAAGTAGTGCAAAAAATCTCCAGAGAGGTGATGGTCCTGGGTACAGAAGTGTGCAGCCAGACCAGGAAAAGCATTGAAATGAAACAGCATTACTGTAAACCTGGTGCTCACAGCACCTTGAATAAACTGGCAAGACTTGTTTAAAAAAATTACACCAGGGAAAGCAGACTGGAGAACAGCATCAAAGCCTGTCGTGGAAAGGCAGTGGGGACCAAGGGTGCTGGCAAAGCACATTGGGTTGTGAGCAGGACATTTACCGGGATGGGCCAGCTGTGTCCCCAGGTGACAATTAGTGCATACTTGATTAGTTAGCCTGATGGAGGGCTGAGCACCCTGGGTCGAGCCCTGCCACACCACAGTGCAAGCTCAGCTCTACAGGGGTGAGCCATAGAGGCTGTCATAAATAAATCTGTCAAAGTTGAAGGCTGGGCCAGCCACTAAACTCTGACAGACGCTCTCTGTGATCCCACCACCACCCTCCCAGCGGGGGATAACAGGGGAACCAGGGAGAAAGACTTTGAGATCGGAAAAAACTTGAAGCAGCTCAATGAAAAAGAAAATTCATGCTAAAGATAACAATGAAGATGCTAAACTGTGTACAAATATAAGAAGACAAACATATTCAATATACAAGAGAATATGTTAATACAGAACCTGTACCCTCCGGAAGACAACTAGGTCCTGAGCAGAAGGAGCCCCAGACAGGACCCGGCAGCAAACAGGAGCGCCCAAGCCCAGAGTCCTAATGAGAGCAAAAAAAAAAAAAATCCAGGAAAAAGAGCTGTGCTTCTCCCACCTGGGGCAGGGAAAGACAACCTATCCCAAAAAATGGTGCTCCTGTGCAGCATGAAAACAGGAGGCGGGAACACCAGCAGCACATGGAAAGATAACAGACAGCTGCTGTCAGCCCCTCCAGCACCACAGGCACCCTGTTGAGAGCCCTGGTTCTGCCTTAGGGGCCCTTATATACTAAGCACCATGGGAAGGAACACTGTGATTGGTCCATTTGGGTCACCTGACCCATCCTCTCTTCCCCACAGGCACAGCTGCCTCCCCCCCCAGCTGTGACTGCCACATGTGCCAGGAGCCCAAAGGCACTCTTACCCTGGTGCTCTCAAACCAGGACAGGGGATGTAGTGTATGGAAGGGAGAACACTGTGTAAAAGAGTCAGGGTCTTCATCACAGAATCACAGAATTGTTGAGGCTGGAAAAGACCTCTGAGATCACCAAGTCCAGCCTATGACCCAACACCACCACATCGGCCAAACCACGGCACTAAGTGCCACATCCAGCCTCTCCTCAAACACCTCCAGAGGCGGTGACTCCACCCCTTCCCTGGGCAGTGCATCTCAGTGCCTGATCACCCTCTCTGTGAGGAAGTGCTTCCTGAGATCCAACCTAAACCTCCCCTGACACAGTTTCAGGGTCCTGTCACTGGTTGCCCAGGAGAAGAGCCCGACCCCCATCTGACTACAACCTCCCTTCAGGCAGTTGTAGAGAGTGATAAGGTCCTCCCTGAGTCTCCTCTTCTCCAGGCTAAACACCCCCAGCTCCCTCAGCCTCTCCTCACAGGACTTTCCCTCTAGTCCCTTCACAAGGAATGTGGGAAAATGAAGTTATAAATCATCAAAAATGGTTAACAGCAATGCCTCAGGTGAAGCATTTAGGATCACTGGCAACTCTGGTGTTAGGTCTGTATTTTGTATGCCACTTGTTAATTCAGGTTAGTGATAGCAAAATGTAGGAATGCTAAATGGCAAGAGCAAGTCAAACATGTAGGAAGACGTGATTAGCACATATTCTTTCTTCAGCATACCAGAATAAGAGGACACTAATTTGTGTGAAAGTGTGTTGAGGATAAAATGATCTTGATTGCTTTCATTGTTTAAGGAAGAAAATCTTAACTGTTACATCCATTACTGCAACAAAAAATACAGGCCAGACACTTTATGCTGGAGAAAAAAAGAAGAGACATCCTGAAAAATCTGTTTTGTTACAGATGATGTTCTTACTACTTTTTTCTCCCACCATATGTACATTAATTACAAAGCCAATCTTCTGCGTGGCCTGGCCATCACTTCATTCTCCGTTATGGACTTGAAGAAAGTTCATCAAAACAGTTAGAAGGAAAATACAGTTGTGGGTTGTTTTTTGTTTTGTTGGTTATTTTTCCCACAAACAATCATTTGGAAACAACCTGGGCAGGACGGAGCCTGGATAAAGTTTTGCTTCGAGAGGCCCAGGAAAGAAAAACTCCACTCCATGCAGTGGGATGAAGTTGGTACTCGCTTGCAGGAAGAGCTCCTCCCCCAAGTGACAGCTAGGAGTTCTCATGAAACAAGCCATAAATAAAACCAGAGGCTTCTGAGCAGCATCATGAAAAGAATATTCTGCATGTCTTGCCTCAAAAATAAAAAACAGCAGGGAAAGGGCTTTCATGCTTCTTTGCACTTCCCAGAGATCCAGAGAGGCCACAAATGCATTTCTTCCTTCAAGTGTCACTCCTAAGTATCACTGTTTATTGCTGGAGCACCTCAGTTGTCCCGCATCTTCTTAAAAGCAAGACAGCACTTAATTCTGCTTTTTTTCCCTTGTCGTATTGTCTGGGGTTTTAATTTTGTCCTCAAGAGAGATCTTCGACAACATTTTCTTTTGGTAGGGAATGGAATGAGAATTCAGTCCTAATGCGGGTTAAAAGCCATCGAGTGCCAGTGCTGTGCTTGATGTAATAAACTATATTTAAAGTATTACTCACAGAAAATCTGTGAGCAGCAAAGCTGCAGCTTATAATTACATGACGTTGCTGAAGACTGAACAAACTCACAGCAGAGCTTTGAGAAAGGTAAACCCAGTGCTCCTCGTAGCTCCCCTGTGGGCCCCCAGTTTGGGAAAGCATTTCAGGGTGTCCATAGCTGTCAGTAAACTAGAAGTTTAGTCTTTATTTTAATGGGACACTCATGATCCTGGAATTGTGCATCGTCAAGCTAGACAGATGCCTAATGGAAAGAGAGGCAAGATGGCACCAGAGAAAGCTTCCCCAAAGTTTGTTCTTCCTGACTTTTTTTTTTGTTTGTTTTAGTGACTGTAGGGCTAAATATTGCTTTTTCAGCTCTGAAAAACTAGAGACATAGTATGTTATTCTGCCATGTTCTCAATATGTTTAAAAAGAAAAATCATTCCGTAACCACATTTTTACCCTATAAAAATGTGAGCAAATAACACAGCAGGTTCTCAGTTCAGTATGTATAATTTATTGTAAAACATATATAATTGGTTTGGCAGACAGCAAATGCACCAACACAAGCATAAAACTTTTAATGAATCCATATGTAATACTGGATGTTGATAGATTATTCCTACAGCAAGATGTCATGTTAAATAACTGATGCAGATATATAGTAGCAAATTACTGAGTTTGCCACTTTCATTAAAAAAGGAAAGAAAAAACCCCACCTTATTCACATCTCCGTTATTTGCTGAAGAGTTTTTTTTTTTTAATCCACTCACTGCTGGAGCATCTGGGTGTATTAAACAGCTCAATTCAGTATCACATTAAGCTAAATTGCCCACAATGGGCAGCTACCTCATGTCATTCTCCTTAAAAGTCCAAAGTGTTTTCTCTGAACCTGGAGCATCTGTGGCCTTGCTGAAGCAGTGTGGTGAGTATTTCACCAAAGGGAGGGGGAACCAGCAGGGGGAGCATGTTGCTGTGCTCCAGAGACCCTGGCCAAACTGTGGCCAGAAATTTCCCAGCACAAGAGAGAGGACAGGAGCAGGGGGAGAGATTGAAACTGTGCTCGCACCTTCATACGCACGGACCCGGTTTAAAACCTGGTGGCCAAGGATCGTTGCGTCCCATCGCATGCTGGGGCAAGGGAGAGATGTGGCGTAGGAGCTACCTAGGTGTGCCCTGCCCACCTTGCTGCACACCCCTGCCCTGTGCTCCTCGATCCTGCAGGAAGCCTCAAAGGTCCCGTAGAAAAAGCAGGGCCTCCTGCAGCATCTGCCCAGGCTTGGACCCTGGGGCATGTCCAGCAAGATGGGCAAGACAAGGGGATGTCCCCTCCACTCCTTCCCTGCTCCATTACTCCCGTGTCTTTTTCCATAGAGACCACAAACAGCTCAGATATTTTCCAGCCTCTCTGGAGGTGTCAGTTACGCCTCAGGAGAGTCTCTTCATGTCCCCAGTGGGGCTCAGACCCTGATGCCAAAGCCCCTGTGTCTATCTCCACAAGCAGCACCTCCTGTGTTTCACCTGAGGTTTCCCCACTCGTGTCCTCCTTTCACATCTTCTTTGGCTTCTCCCTCATCCTGGGGTGGATTTTCCCATTCATTTTCCCATCTTTTTTATCCTACTCCTCCCTTAGCCCATTTTTTGATCATGTCTTTACAGTCGTGTTTTCTTTCTTCTCCCATAATCCTGTACATTTGGATAATTTTCATTTGGGCTCTTTAACATAACCACTAGATTTGTGTTTTAGCCTTGTTCAGCTGGTTAAAGGCTGCTTTTTCTACCTTATAGTCTGCATGTTCTTCTCACTCTTAATATGTCAAGGTTTACAGACTTGGGATCCAGCTCAGCTTCAGTGGAAAGCTTCATCAGTGATTTCCATAGGAGCAGGGGGAAAATATCAGAATGTTCAGATGTGAGAGGCTAAAACTAAGTGTCTGGGTTTCTCTATGGCCATATTTCCCAAGCTAGTCCATGCTTCTGGCACCTCCCATCTCCAAAGGGGCCTGTAAGCAGAAATAACAATATTTGTGAAAAGCAGGCTATGTTTCTTTAGGTTACAGATGATAGAGGCAGCATCCTACCTGGTTTAAACCAATGTGTCAGAGTAGGGACCTTATTGCCAGGAATTCTCTGCTAGGCATCATGCCGTTTTTCTGCTACATTTATATCTATCAGTAGTATGTTTGGAAAGAAGGTGAAAATCTTTTTTGCCTTCCAACTTCTTCCCAGGGGCAGCTCGCAGAGGTCCGTATATTTCAGGCAAGCCAGAAATGTCTGTCCCATCACCCAGCTTACACACTCACACATCATCTGACTGTGGTGCTGCCCCAGGGTGGTTTTCTGAGCATGCGTATTCTGTGGACTTGCCGTGGCCATCCCAAGCTACAGCTGTGATGGGTGAAGCCACGTATCCACACAGCTAATCTAACAAAAACCCCCATAATGTACATTCAGTGATATGCCAGAAAATATGTTTTTACTGGCAGGATTGATCCTGTGACCCTGCTCTCCTCAGCCAGCAAAGCACAGACTGACATGAGAGATGCCCACTCAACCT
This sequence comes from Trogon surrucura, assembly GCA_020746105.1. NCBI lineage: Eukaryota > Metazoa > Chordata > Aves > Trogoniformes > Trogonidae > Trogon > Trogon surrucura. Next base: position 50,377,813 of record CM036619.1, read on the forward strand.
CTGCATAACCTGGGATGGCTGCATTGGCAAAGCACCACTAAGGCAGTCCTGGAAATAAGCAGCCGTGGTTGTTTCCATCTTGATGTGTAGAAAGAAAGACTCCCATACTGTGCTCCCATCACATTCAGATGGTTTTTATCCTTCAGTTGCAAAATACTGCAGGAAAATTATCCAGACCGATCTCAGGAGTGAAAGAAAAATGAAGCAGCAGCTGGTTTTGAGTGAGGCTTTTTGATCAAACATGTCTGTTCAAACCCTTTCTGTTCAGTAGGAAATATCCCACTAGAAAATGTCCCCCATTTCCAGCTTATCTTTTCTGCAGCTGTCCTTGTGCCACTGTTGTTCGTGAAGTTACTGGCACCTGTGTCTCCCTGAGATGCGATCTGGAGTCTCCCACTGTTTATTTCAATATAAATATTTTTTTTTGTTGAGAAACAAAAGGGTTGGAAAAAGGGAGGTTATGGGAATATTCAGGATGAGATAAGGAATCTGAGGCAGAAAAGAACACACCAATTACCTCAGCTCACACGCTCATCTGCCAGATGAAACCAGTTTTACCGGCTGTTGCCCAAAGGCAAAACACCATAGGGCTTCTGATGTCATGTTGGCCTTTGGTTATGAGCCCCGGTAAATGGGTACCTGGCAGAGAGAGAAAAAGGGTTATGCTGCTTAATGCCAGCTTCATCTATTTATGTTCGTCTAGCATCAATTAAAAATATCTCTGTCTCATTCTGCCTGCCTGCCTGCTAGTGTGGTATTCGTTTTCTTTCCATAACACCGTAGATTGCCTTGCCTTACAGTTTACAACAGCGAGAGCTGGCATTTGCCTCTGGCAGGGCAGAGGATGAGAAACCATTTCACTTTCACACTACTTTTCCTCCGCTCTGTCTCCACATGGAGCAGCGAAGGTGTTTGATGTGCCGGTTGTCGTGGAGGGGTGATGTACAAGGCCGGGGCTGCTGTTAATTTACAGCACTTCAATAGCATTAGCTTCTTCCTTAGGATTTAAATTGAATTGGTGGCATTGCTGGGACAATATAGTGCTGTAGATCTGAACTGTGTTCCATGTACTCATCTGTCTTTTTTTCTTTATTATATTAACCTTCTTTTTCTCTTTTTTTTTTTTTTTTTTTTTATACCAGCAAGGCCCAGTGAGGCAGACTTTATGCTGCAATAATTCTGCATGTTTTGGTTATAAATATCCTGAAGCAAAGTTAAGGCTTTCTCCGTATAACTATCAAAGCAAGTGTCTGCCTCAGCACAGAGTGAAAGGGACGTTTTACACATAAAAGCTCATCAGTGGGTGGTAAACAGCTTTTGTCCTAATACATATTGCAAATATTCTGCTGCGGCATAGACTGACGGCTTTGGTGAAATTGGTAGCAACCGACTAAGAAGCGAGAGTTCCCTGTGCTTGCTGCTATCGTGGGAGCCTAACCAGGGTCTGAGCACTCAAGAAATCCCAGGAAAATCAAGTCCTTTGCCTGTTGCACTACAAAAGACGCCTTTTGAGTTTTAAATTTCCAGTTGTCTCTTTGAGAGAAAATAATGCCGCAAAGTAATTTGAAAATAGAGGAGGTAAAAATCAGTAACTTCAGCAACAGCAACATAAACAGTTTCCTCCACCGTAGTCTCCCATCTAGATTTTCCAAGCAGACTCATGATTTCAGTGGCTGCCTTGGCAGGTGCCCAGCGTGAAGCACCTGAGCGCAGCCAGGCTGTCTGAGAGCAGATGGGAGATGGTTTCGGAAAACCAGAAGTCCTCAAGAGTTCTCGAGTTGATCATCAAAAACTACTACATATTTCACATTTTTCTTCTTCCTTGGTGTTGCACACCCTCAGAATGGCAAATGCTTCGTGATCTGAAGTCAACATATCACCACTGGAGTATCACTGTCTTGCAAGAGCACCCGTTTGAAGTGATGTTTTAAAGCAGTCTGCAGTGCTGGAAGGCGGCTTTTTCTGTACTACTTCTAGCAAGGATGTGCTGATCTGAGCACTGGGCGGTGTGATTTATTTATTTATTAGAACTTCATACCGTTTTTTTTCTCCCTGTTGACATGGTATTAAAATTAAACATCCTTAACTGCACGAGATGAAAGTATAGCTTAGCTCATTCAGGTACGTCTCTATTAGATACGTGTGTAAGCGATTGCTCTCCACTAGCTTGAGTTTGCATTCGTGTACAGGCAAAACTTCCCTGAGACAGCTCACCCAAAGCAGATGTTCAGATGAACTGTGACGATGCCTGGAGGTGGCAGCTAGTCTAGGAGGGCTAGTCCAGGGCAAACTTCTGCACCCTTTGAATCTCCAAAAAACCCACCAATAGCTGTCACTGATACTGTCATCAAGGCTGAGGCCCTTGCAGATGCATTGAATCCCTGGTCCTGTCATTTTACCTGCTGAGTCTAGTGCTGTGCCAACAAGTGTTAAAGCTTGGTAACTCACCTCTTCACGAGCTGGTGAAGAGCAGATGTGTTCTTGGGTCATGCACCGCTCTTCAGTGGTATGAGACGCCAGAGACACCAGTGCTGGAGAAGTCTGGCCAGGCAAGAGTGTGTGCTGACTCTACTCCACATTAAGACTCTGGTCATAGCAGTTATCAAGTCGCAGGTGCCTTACAGTGGCCTCATCAGTTGGTGCTGCCTCTCCTGGAGACAGTCTAGGCATTCGGAAAAAGTCTAGTTGGGTGTCCTGCCACTGGTGCACAGCAACAACTCACAGGGTGCCATTATGGGGAACCAAAATGCTGAAAGCAGACGTGGAGGTACGGAGGACCCAGGGGAGGGAAGATAAAGTATCCTCCACTGAAGTTCCACTGTCAGGGAGGCAACACTGGCTGCTTTAGGTGCTGAAAAAGAGCAGATGTGTGCAGAAGCCCAGCTGGCAGGGAAGGTGGCAGACGAAGAGTGAAGGGTCTCCTCGCATCCAGCCATTGCCTTGGGGACCCGGGTGACTCAGCCCTGAAAAACACTGCTGCCTCAGACTGTGCTGCTTCAAGCAGGTTGCATTCTGCCACTCCATCATTAAAGTTTCTCCTGCCTCATCAAGCACTCTTACCTCAGTGTCTGGGCTGACAGGCATCTGTTGGAGTTCAGGGTTCAAACAGGACAGATCAGGGTAAAGGGCACGAGAAGATACCACTGGCTTTTCGGGGAGGTGGTTTGCTGGTGTCTCTGCTTCTCTTGGAGTCTCTGTTGCCCTCTCAGCTGGGGTGGAGAGTGGTGGAAGGTGGGCACCTGTCCTGGCTGCAGGTCAAGGGACCTGCTGGTCTTTTTCTGATCGATGGAGTGTGGAGAGGTCAGACTTAGGCAAGTCAATGTGGTGGTTTGTGGTATATCAGGAGCAGAGGTGGTGAAAACTTGCTTGGCCTGAGTAGAGTCTGAAAGGGCCTTGTCAGGATGCAAAGGGGTTTTTTTTGTTGCACCGACAGCCATTAAGCTTTGCAAAATGTAGAGGTGAGTGCTCTGACTGTGGTGGAAAGTGGACTCTGCTCACTCTGCCAGAGGGTCTATGTAGCATCTGGCAGACCAGCACAGATACAGGCTTCTGGGGAAACCAAGGGAAAATCAACCCCTGTCGTGTTATCTAGAAGCTGAATGTTTCTGCAGCAAGGATCCCAAGAGAGACAAAATATACTCTGTGCAGGAAAGATCATTGACTGCACAACTTGTTGCCTTTTACACCGTCTTCTTTGAAGCGCAAGCTCACCCTGCATGCAACCAGCTACAAAAGCAAAGTCTACCTTATACTTCAGGCTGCCCAGTCTACATTCTTTTGCGGTAACCAACAAGTACATCACTTTGTCCATTGTTCTTTGTTTTTATGTTACATGGTGACATATGATGTGATGATGACACTGAACCCTGTACTCAAGATTCCCCAAGATTTGGAAATGTGTCCTGGAATGAAAGCGGTTGTCGTAAAGACCTTCAAACATGGGTTGGTTGGTGATTACAGAATATAAAGGGATCATAGAATCATAGAATCATAGAATGGTTTGAGTTGGAAGGAACCTAGTAGAGATTAGGCAGTTGTGCTGCAAACAATGTGGTCAAGATTATGCTGTAGATGTTGAGGTGTCCTCATTCATGAAGTGTAAATCACATGATAAGAGAAGCAGCCCTGTTACCAATGCTTGCAGAAGCATAATGTATATGAAAGCACTTCTAGTGCCTCCATCTCCCCAGAAGTAAACAGAAATTAAAATGTGCTCTAAGTTTGCACACACAGAATCATTAACTTTGTGTAGTTAGTGACTAGAGGGAGGGAGGGAAGGGGGATTTTTGGTAGGGTTTTTTTTCCTTTTTTTTTTTTTTTGCCCTGGGCAAAATTTTCAACATTAACTAATTAATGTTTATAAAGCACTTTGCATATATAGTGCCTTTCATCAGGGGATCTCCGAGTATTAGATTATATTATCTTGAAGGCCCCCAGGCCTGTGCATACTAGCCCTGTAAAGTATTAGCCTTATAAACTTTAGTAATTCACTTTGGGTTTTTTCCTGGGTCTTTTTTTGGTTGGGTTTTTAATCTTCCCTCTTCTGAAAATGTGCCGAGCATTTTGGCTGTGTATGTAAAAAGGCGGTAAAAAGGGTGGTGTCAGCCAGAATGACCATATGAAAAATCAGGGCCCCATAATGCACTTCTCAAATCCTCTAATTGCTGGAGTTGGGGAGGAGTAACTGTGCCAAACTTAAATTGAACTATAAATCCCACACGTCAAGTAGGAATCGGGAGGAGGCGTCATCACCAGTGTGGGAAGCAGCTCTGATATTTGCTCTGCATTACCTGGTAGTGACAGCGGATATAGGGAAGGAAAGGGGAGACCTCTGACCTCCAGCAGCATCAGAAGGTGAACGCAAGCTCCATCACGGGGCAAGCTGGTGGCTCTTCTGGATTGCATTAAGTTTCTGTCACTGGTGGCTGGGAGCTGGGAAGCCAAGAGCAGGCATGAAAATGGCCACGTTTAGCCCATCTGGAGTTTCCTCCATTGCCATACCCTCCCAGGCGGAGGCAGGAGGCAGAGTACCCCAAAGCCACGCCAACAGTAGTGAATCTCCCATGTGTTAAATCTGAAAAGCCTGCTTGGGTGTGGGCTCAGTGGATGACTCAATTACTTAACAATAGCTGTTTGCGTGAGCTGGCAGGGATGTAGCCAGGTTCACAATGGAAAAAATGTGTGGGCATCGCGGCTTTAGCGAAACACATGGGGAGCAGACTTGTTGCTGCATGCAGGAACTACCAACTGAGAAAGCAAGGCCTTGGGGAGCAGAAACTTGACAGGGACAAGGCAGAGGATGTCTTTGCCCTTACTTGCACATCTTACAGGTGGAATTCCCCCAGCTGAATTTAGCTGGGTAAGGGCTGCTGCTCCGAGGGCAAAGACCGAGCAACAAACCCAGTCTTTAGAAGAGTCAGCGGGATTCAGAAATTAAGAAGGGAGCCTTCCCCTCCGAGGCCATCTTGCCCAGACCAAATAACCCTTGTGAGCAGTGAAAGTTCACGCAAAGAGTGGGAAATCCCTCCTCTTCAAAGGAGAAGGAGAGATCAGCAGGCCAATGGCCCACGTAGCTAAAACCAGACAGGTATTTCTTCATAAAAACAAACTGGGAGCTCTTCCAGGGCCTGCACGCATTGAAGAACTTGATGGGGAGCTTGGGATGAGCAAGAGGGCTCACTTGCCACTCATGAGGCTGATGTTGTGAGTCCCAAAATAACCACTGCCTGCAACTTCCAGGGGAGAGGCAGCTGGGAGAAGAGTGAAAGGGGTACTGTAGGGAACAGCTTGCCAGCCAGAGTGCAGGCAGCATCTGGACATGGAAAGTCATATCAGGAAACCAAGCAAGTAAGATTAATTCACCAGGCTTGCAATGTGGACAGGAAGCTTGGGAGGCTAATCCTTGCACCCTGCACTCTACACTCCCAGTTCTGAGAAATACTGGGAACCCCATAAAGATCTGGGGGGTGCATGCTGTGTTGACCTAGAGCAACATTTGGATGGAGACACAGCTGTAGCACAGCTTTTGCTGTCAGGGAGCAGCCAGAGATGGCTTTGCCATGGAGCTCCACATCTTCTATCCCTGGAGTCAGTGCTGTGAGAGACCAGGAGGCCCACCTGTTGTGTTGGCAAGTCTCTTAGGAAGCATGGCCCACATGGGCTGCTTTGTTGTTGCAAGCAACAGAGTGTTGTGAAGACCAGCTGTAGACTGAAAGTGAAGTGAGAGCTAATCTTCGTGCTCTGGAGACACTACAGTGCAGAGAGTTGGCCTGGGAGGAGCCAAAGGTCTCATCAGCTTGCTCCAACCAACAGTGCAGGCTGATGTACCATATGTGACCCCACTGAGCAACAAAAATGACTTCTCCTGGTCTTCTCTCTCCCCTTCAGATAGCTGTGGTTGAAGAAGGACTCTGACAAGAGGAATCAAAGCAAGAACTGTGCTGGGCCATGGCTGGGTCTGTCTTCCTGGGGTCTGATAGCGAGCGTTTTTTTCCAGAGATCTCCACATGTGCTGGGCTCATTTTGCTCTTTCAGCTTCTCCTGTGCTACACACACTGTGTTTGTCTCCCATTAGCAAGCATGTATTTGTATTGGCAAATGAGACCATCTAGCAGATAAAGGGCCTCTAATGAGGCAAGCAGGCACATTTACAAGGTGCCGCTGCCGCTGGCTGTGCATGTATGCATTATTCTTACTTCTTCTTTGATGTAGATGCTTCACTCACAGGTCAGGCTACTACACCTGGTCCTTTAAGGATCCTGGCATACTTCCACACTTGCTTGTTATGCAGTAAGAGGGAGCGCTTGGTGCTGTTGGTATTATCTCAACTCAGGGCAAGAGTGGATTAATCCACGGTCTTCAATAGGGTTCCTTTTCACCGAACTCAGGAAGCAGACATTGCTGTACCAGACCCTGGGGAGCCCAAAGACAGGCATGGTGGCTCACAGGTAACCAGAACCCAGCTGTGAGTCATTCCAGCCCTTGGAAGTCGACCAGCTCCAGCCTGTGAACCACCATTGCAAGAGCTACTGCTCCTGTTGCACATGAGTGGTTTCACTGCCCACTGGTTGCTGTCTCTGCCCATCGAGTTGGAAGTCATCTGGATTCCTCTTCCAAGGGTGGGTGGCACAAGTGCTTTGGAGCAAAACACGATGCTCAGCTTTGAAGGAGAAAGGCTGTGAGGCTTTACCCGTTGCACGGCTGCAGCTCCACCTCTCACTAAAGCAGGTGCACTGCCAACTGCAAACTTCAGCCTCAGCAGCTCTGGGAGAACTGGGACTCTGGTTACTCTTCCCATTTGCATGCAATTCCCTCTAACTCCTGAATCCTCTCCCTGCAACAGGTAATTTGCCTAGTTGACAAGAGCTTGGGAAGAGCCATGCAGCCTGGGATTTCCCCTTGTTTCACACCAATGAGTCCTGACAGGCACGCTCCTGTAACCGTGAGATGAGATGTAGCAGTAACAAGAGGGCAGCACACAAGGATGAGAGTGGCTTCTGCTGAAGCAGAAGAGATGTTAGTCCAGTAAAGGGAGGCAAGACTAACATACCGATGGGGTACGTTGGGAAGATGGTGCTGCGTAGGCAATCATCCTTGGGAGTCCTCTCCCACAGAGGGGACCTTGCTTGTCCTGCAGTGTGGACAGCTGTAGCATGACCAAAGATCTTGCAAGGACCAACATTGCGGCACTGGCAGTGGTTGAGGGACTCCAGAGGGTCAGGCAAGAAAGGACTTGCAGCAAAGCTGACTCTGCAAGGCTGAGTTGGGCAACATCAGTTTAGATCAGTTATAGATCTAGAGGCCCTCAAGTGAGGCAGGAGACAGAGGGAGCTTCCCTCTCCTGCCAGCACATCCATATTTGGAGGTGTGGGTGAAAGCTGCTCCCTGCCTAGGAGCTCAGGCACACAACAAATTGGGCGACTGAGTCTGGCACTGGTGAAGCTGGCCACAGCACTTTCCTTCTCAGGTTGGAGGGCGTTTAGGATGACTTTGGTGGAGGAGGTATTAGTTTGTGCCCCCAGATAAAATATCTTTAGCTCTGTCTTACATCAAGCTCTTGTACAGTGCGGAAAAAAACTCATGTCCCTCCAAACCAAGCACTGTGGGCAACTCTCCCTACCTCAGGCAGCGCTGCTTTGGTTTTCTGGCCCAGGCTATGCACATCTTTGAACTGTCCAAAGCAGTGGCCTTTCTCTTACTAAAATCTGTGGGACAAAATACAGACACTGCTTCCTCACCACCTATCCATGGGAAAAGACCAACCCTAGTGCAAGCAGCTGTTGTTGCCCACCATGGTGAGATGGGCACTGGGGCTTGGTTGCCCTTCCAGGCAGCTCAGTAGGGGTGTGAGGGAGCAGCAGCAACGCCCCACAGCAGGGGAGAGCACTGTGATGAGATGGGCTTAGGGGACTGGGAGGGTGGGATGACCATCTTGGGTTACAGCATAGGGAGGATGAGTTTGTATAAGCATGTGCAAGCCTCGGCTCCAGCCTGTCAGCACTCCCTCCCCAGCGGAGGGCATGCAACTTCCCCTAGAGCATTGAAAACATGGAGGGAAATACCCTTTAGAAACTGCCCAGATCCCGTATTTGAAATTCAGACCACCAGTCTTGTGATTCCTGGAGATCTGATTCATGCTTTTTGAACATGTGGGTTTGGCAATCCTTTGCTTGCACTTACAGCCATTTCCCAACCCTTTATTTTCCCCAGAGGTGTTCTTACTTTTCCCTCTTTTACTGTTGTATACATGAAATAAACTGCTCGGGGGTTAGGGGAATTGTTACCAATAGCAAAACTCATCTATTAAGTTCACAGTGAGCTGCTCGCTACACAACAACAACAACAAAAAAATCCCCCACAACTTTATAATCTAAAAAAAACCATGGTGGGTTGGAGGAACTCCTCCCTGCTCTTGCTTTGCCTTGGGGCAGGATAGACTGGGCGAGGGCTCCTCTAGGAGCAGCAGGAAAATGCTGTCCCCTCACCGCAGCCACACTGAGGGTGGCAGACAAGCCCTGGACTGTCGTGATGGACATGATCTGTCTGTCTCCATGCACTTCTGTGGGAAAGCTGAGCTCCTGTCCCCATCGGATGCTCTGGGATGCAATGCAGGCACCTAAGACCCTAGGAGAACATCTAAGGGCTTCTCCTGGGGTCAAGACAAGAGGATGGTTTTGTTTTGGGAGATTAAGTGTGAGAGTTTTGGACCCATATTCAGTCAGGTAGCAAAAAATCCTGGTTTTATTTTCAAATATTTTCTTTGTCCAGTTGTGGCAGGGACTGTATGTTTACTGCCCTAGACATCCAGTCAGGGGCATAAGTGCTACCTTAGCTCAAAGAAACAGTATTAATTATCTGAAGCCTGTGCTGAGTGCCATCTGTATTCCCATAGACAGCCTGCTGCTGGCACGACAGAAGGGAGGCAAAACCCCACACCCATGGGAGTGGAGACTGTTTTCCATTCCCTGCGAGGGATCTGCCCACTTGAAGGCAGAGCAACAGTCAGGGAGGGAGCAAAAGAGAGCCCTAGTGTGATAGAGAGGATTTGCAGGGTGCCAGCCCCGAACTGGGCAGCAGCATGCTCTAAGCATGCAGGGCTAAGCACATGAGGCGCTGTGAGATGTGGCTTTGGTGGTGGGTCTGGGACTCACAGCTAATTTCAGGAAAGGGCTTTATTGTGGTAAATATTAGGGAGCTATAAATAGCCTCTGCTACCCTGGGACTCCACTGCCTCAAGCGAAGGTCCAAGGAGATCCTCAGCGGATGGCACATTGGGAAGGGGAACTACCAAAAGTAGATGGAAGGAAATCCCCAGCACCAGCGGTTTAGCTGCTGAGGAGTGCTTTCTTCTTGCCGTGTTTGCCGTGTTGCCTCATAAGCCTAACAACAGCAAGTTTTTATTGGCATTGCAGCAAAGCTCAGCTTGAAGGAGACATTTGCAAGAGAATAGCTCATCAGCCTAAAAACACTGCAGCTGCACAGGACAATCCACCTTCTTTCCACAGTAGGCACACACAGGGGTTTAGGGGAGGAAACTTGCTTCATCATGGCTGGGGAAAAAGGAGCCTGCATCTCTAACACCTTGGGAAGCTGGAGATGACAGTGGAGACCTTTGCAGCCAGCACTCCTCAAGGCTCTCCAGAAGTCATATCCAAAATTTGGAAGCTCTTGAGAGGGCAACAGAAGTGATGTTGCCCAGTCATTAACAAAGATCATGGGAAGACAAACTAACTGAGCTCTATTTCAGCCCTGTTGAATTTGATTTGAAGTCTCAGCATGCCCAGAAGGTCTCCAGGTGTTCACAATTTCTGCCTGTGCAGAGGACAACAGGTTTGGATCAAGATCTGTGAGCCATTAGCCCAGACAAGTGGCAGCTGAGGAGCTGTTTGTGCAGATGTCTCCTATGAAAGGCAATCAAAGCAGTAAGCCTGAAAAAGGCTGGGAAGGGATGGTAGTCATCCAAAGGATCCAAGTCATCCAAGATTGTTTGAGTGATGAGGAGGGGAACCTGAGCAGCTATGGAAGCTGAAAAGGAAGGCAAGCTTTTGGGAAAAGCAGAAGTGCCCAACAAGCTGTGCAAGACGAGGGTGGGAGCACCCAATTTGGACATTGTTTGGCTGTGAGCATTTCACTCGGTTTTCAGGTGAGCAGAGAAGTAAAAGCTAGGCCGGAGGGAGCCTGAATGAAGTACAGAGTTCACTTTGTGTTTACAAATCATTCCCAGGGCTTAAAACACTGAGAAAGGGCAGTGGCCAGGGAGACCAGGAAGGGAATGCAGGCAGTGCTGCAGTGTGTTTGTGCTGCAAGGCACGGGGCAAAATGCAAAACTAAGGCAGCTGTGGGGAGAAAGGGCAGGTGGGAAGGAGATCCAACACCACAGAAACCAGCTAGGGGGTATGAAAGGCAAGATGAGCAGAGCCACTGTATCCCAAATTCATTCAGAAGCATCTGGAGATCTTCGTTGCAAGAGTTGGGTAGCATTTGTGCCGTATCCTGATGTCAGGAACTCGAGCTTCTTACATATGGCTTACTGCCTGTGATGAAGATGGGCTTGTCAAGGAGACCTTCTCAATTGTGGCGCATGTCCAAGGAGTCTGAGCATATAGTGCCATGTCAGACCGAGGAGCACCTGGGGGGATCGGTCAGCCTAACAAGGGCTCAAAGACACCCCAGCCAGGCCTTCTACCCGCCTACCTACCAGCTCATCCTCTGGCCAAGAGCTGCTGGACTCCAGCCCAGCGCAGCCAAGGGGCAGGGCAGTCCCCCGGCACCTCCGTGGGCCCTTGGCAGGCTGGGTCAGGCTGGGCATGCCTGGCGGCCCCAGGGCAGCAGGGCGGTGCTAGATCCTCCAGACACTCCGCCAAGCAGGCGGCTTTCTCAAAGGTTCGTCCGCCAGTGTGGCCCCTTCCTGAGACAGGGTGTCCTGTGCAGGAGCCTTGGGCAAGTGGCCACCAGCTCCCACTGCCCATTGCCTCCACGCTACCTACCCTGCCCAAACCCAACACTGCTTTGACTTCTAAGCACTGCCCAAGGCAGGTGACAGCTATACAGAGTTTTAACTTTGTTCTCGAGCAGAAAACTGTGTTTCTGGGATTAAAAAAAAATCATCGAAAGAGGCAGTACCCTGCCCCTGCTGCCCTGGCAAGGGCTGGGTCGCTCCTTCTCAGCTTCCTCCCTTGGGGGATACTGCCCCTGGAGTCAGCTTGGCCTCCCTGCTCCCAGCCATCCTCAGAAACTCAGGATTGCAAAATGTTTAGCCTTGTTATAGAGAAAAAGCCTGAAAAGGCAGCCGTCTACCTCAGGAGGTGGAGGAGCCTCACCCAGGTATAGGGAGGTCTGAAAGAGTTGGGTCCCTGCATAGTTTTCTTAAGATCAAGACTATAGAGGGGAAAAAAAAAGAAAAAGAAAAAAAAAGCACCTTCTGACTCACTCTCTTCCCAAGACTGCCCTAGCCCAGGGCATATTCCCTGCCTTGGGAAGTGTTGCAAAATTTGAACTTGCCCTGGAGGTATCTCTCACTAATTACTGGATATCCTAGTTTTGTGTAAGGACACAGGCAGAACCTTCCCACAGGTTCCTCTTTACAGCATGGGAAAAAAAACTCGAAACACTGATTTCTGCTTCAGCATCCCCAGCAGACTGCTCTGAAGGGCTGACTGCGCACTCAAGGGGATGTCTTTCTGGAGCCATCCTCCGCGGCTCTGGGGCATCACTCACCAACAGTCTCTACAAAAGGAGGAGTTTCAAAGGCAAAAACTACCTTACTTTAAATATTTGCCCTCTGTGCCTGAAGCTTGGGTCACTTTCAGTTTTTCTCCCAGTAATAAAGAAGGCTAAAGCTTCAAAACAGAAGCAAATACTCTGACACCTGTGTGAGATGAGGCCTGTTTGAGTTTGCGTCTCCCACCAGCCGTGTGCAAAGGGCTAACAAATCAGCCGGTGCAAGGCACAGTGCAGAAAATTACAGCCCCAGCCATGACAAGAGGTAGCGCAACCCTGATTGCCACGTCAGCTTGGCACAAGGCAGATGCTCACACGGTCTGTAAGCCTCCATCCATGGTTTATTCACATTAGTAGAGGAAAACTGCTTCAGCTCTGAGATGTTGAATAGCCCATGCTGCATCTACACACCTTCTGGCATCTATCGTACCTATACACCTTCTGCTCATCTCCAGCCTCTTCTTTCAGCATCCCGCTGGCCACCGACTGCTGTGGACACCACGTGTCCCCACATCCTGCAGCGCTTCAGCTCTGTGGCTGGACCGCAGCACAGAGCCGCAGCTGGCAATAAGCCTTCCTGCCCCTCCTCCAAAGAGGAGATGATTACAGAGGGTTTCTCCAAATTTTAATAGACGGGCAATTACGAGTGAAAACTGCATTGAACAGAAAGCAACGATGTAAGGATTTCTTCCTCACTAAGTCTGCTTCATTAAATACATAGCCTGCATACATCTATATGCCTACTTTGATGGATTTATTTCTTCTAGAAGGACCCTTTTCTGTCATTTCTGTAACTGAAAGTCTCTGCCAGGACACACGTAAAGGTATCACTGAAGCTCCTGGGGAGAGAGTAGCAAACTCTGTCTTCGCGCCTCTCAGTGCCTTCTCCATTTGTTACCCTCTCTTCTTAAGAAGTCCCACTGATCAGCTTTACAAGGGAGTCTTTATTCTCTGCCCAATTTTGCACAAAGGTATCAAAGGATTTTAACATATTAAAACTTGCAACCTCTTCAAGAATTTGTCTCCTTCCTCTCTCTCTCCCCGTTGCCAGGGTTTCACACCTGGGAGCTGTTGTAATTCAGTCTTCACAAGAAGTAGGGTATTTCTTTTAAAAAGTTACTTAACCATCTTTATACACACAGAGTACATGTATATTCACACATAATTGCTTGGAAAAAAAATACTTCTCCTCCCTTCCAGCTTCTAAGGACAGAATAAGAAACACCTTCAAATAACTGTAAATAATAAACCCCGTCACGCTACACACTTCAAAGTGGAAGTGCAAATATCTCAAGAAGCTTGGGGAACTACATATAATTATGAATTAGCTCTTAAAAACAGATACAGATGATCTGTCAGATAATTTTTCATTCCAAATAGATTTAAAAATAATATTTCCTGTGATCTGGTAGGGAGAGTAACTGCTTACAGGTAAGTTCTTCAAGTAAAGCCTGCAGTGCAGGCTCACGCATGCCAAGCTGCTGAGATGAAGATGACATTTTTGCCTTAGCAGTACCCATGCAGAAGACCCCCACCTTTGTTCCTTCCCACCAGGGCACAGCCCCAGGGGAGGTAGTGATTCTACTCCCAGGCAGAGCTCTGTACCTATCACCCCCTGGGTGCCTCAGGGCAGATCCTGATACCACCCAATGCCCACTTGAATCATGCGAGATACCCTTTCCTACTTCTGAGATAGAAACACACTAAAGAGGAGATATGTGGAGGAGCTGTGGGACTGTGAGATAGGAAGAGGACAGGTGAACAGCTCTGACGGGGTATCCAGAAGGAACTTTAGTTAGGTCTGTCAGGGAAACATCCTTTGGAAGGTAGGAAGCACCTGCTGCTGCAACGACTTTGTAGATAACTCTTGACCAAAGTAGGACCTAATGGCAGAAATCTTGGCCACCGTGAAACACAAACTCACTGCGAGCATTTGCTCCCTGCACAGAAAGCAGTGGCTTCAGGACTAGCGTGAGGTGATTTGCACCACCACCTCCTTCCACTCAAGAACAGCCATTCTTGATGGAGATCCTCCTTTTCCTCCCCTCTTAACAGCAAAAACCTCTTCCAAAAGTAGGCTGCCTGTGAACTGCGAAGCAGGAGATCCTGAGGAGAGACTGGGTAGCAACGTTAGTAGCTGACAAATCAGAACAGCTACAGTGAGAAGGCAAGGAGTGACCAACTCATGACTACAGTTGAAGAGGAAAGAAGAGATGGTAGGAACAAGGACTTATGTATCTGGAAGGAAAAGATGAGGTTTCTTGCTCATTCCTTCAAAGTGTTACAAAGCAAAAAAAGGGTGTTCATCTAGCTTACAAAAGTGCACCAAGTGACCACTGGCATTGTGGCCTACAGACAGACAGCCTTTCTACCAGACGAGGGTGGGACATGCCACTGACTTGTGATAACGAGCCCAGTACCAAATGTGGTAAAACAGAGAGGTCCGGTGTACTATGTTCTTCAGCTTTGGTACTCAGTTTTGCACTCATCAGAGGATTAAGCCTTTGCTGTGGATTGCAGTTATGTCCAGAGCTGCAGGCTCCATCCACAGGACTTGGGATAAGAACAGCTGGATCCAGCTCTCGGAGTATGTGCAGCCATCACGTGTGCTACGTGCAGAGGGAAGTGTGTGCAGCACTTGGCCTCAGAAACCCAGCAGCCCTCATTTGAGAAGTTGCTGGGAGCAAGCCCATTATACCAAGTCCAATCACTCGGACTGTCTGACCCTCAGGACATCCTCGTTTGCTTTACTCTTTCCTTCTTCAGCCCAGTGATTACAAAAGAAGAGGAAAGCAAAGAGCAGAGCAAAGAGATGAACCTGGAGAACAGCCGACAGCATTTTTACTGAGCACACTGCACTCACATGGCAGGACACAGGTGCCAACAAGGGAGCGGGCCTAGAACAACTTGATGCAAACAGTAGCTTCAAGCTACCCGTGTCGAAGTGTCCAGAAGAGTGCAGTGGCTTTGAGGAATCAGCTAGCAATGTCTCCCGAGCCCCCGCTACCTTCCTCATTAAACCTCGGACAAAGCTGCGGGGTGTGTTAGTGCACTCCGGCTAGTCTTTCCCAGGGGAAGAAGGGGAAAGCTGGAGTCAAAGATAGTGCAAAAGGCTGGATTCAGTAGGAAGACCTGAAAATGGCAATAAAGGGAAAAAGCAGCAGCTGGAGGAGAAAGAGCACAGAGCCCCTTTTGTCACCACATAACATGCAAAACTCGGCATGCTACGCCGCTAAGACAGCAGTAGTCAAAGCCAGCAACACGTTTCCCCCCCAAAAGTGTATATCATGTTTTCTCTAAAGGCTGAATACTTAAGTGGCAGGGATAGTTGCCCAGGCAGCTCGGTACATCAGAAATCACCACCAGGCTAGCAGGCCATCTGGACAGCAAGAAGTGCCTGGAGCAAGCTTCAGACCCCCAGCAGCACTGGTGACAGAGATGTCTTTGCTGCTGGTTCCCAAGTCTGAACACAAGCATTCCAAGAACCAAGCGGCAAGGGAGCACGACGGCAAGGTTTGTCCTCACCACCTGATGACTAGGATTTTAGTATTCCTATAAAGGGCAGCGAGATTGGGGAGAAGAGGGGAAGTGAACACTTAGTTCTCTATCCTTTAACTCCTGGTGCAGCTGAGCAAAGCCCAAGTGTCTTCTAGTGCCATTTCAGAAGACACTTGGTCTTCTCAGAAGCAAAGCTGAGTTTGAATGAGAGGCAGGTTGAACAGCTGGGAGGAAGACACATATCCTTAGCCTCTGCACCAAGGCCTTGTCTGAAATTATGCCTAAAGACCTGCTGAAAAACCCTTCTGAAAACGTCTACTACTCCTTATTGGATATAAAATTTTGGCGTTGAGAAGAATGACTGATGACAGATAGCTTGCTATGGCGGCAATGAAAGCATGCCACCTGCATTGCGGGCAGGCCATAAAAACACTTGAATCATCCATCATACTTTACACATATCTATTTATCAATTCAGTTATTTTCTCTGGCATCTTTTATTTTAGCATCACACTGGTTTAAAGAAGATGAAGAGGCAGGGCAAGATGCAAGATGCTCCTCTTTGTTCTCCAACCTGCACTTAATTAATTGTGAGTTGCTTTAAAAATAATTTAGGACAATGCTTCCACTGCACATTGCTGAGGCCTGAGACGGTTCCACGGTTCTTCCCCGAACACGTGCGAAGCTCTCGCCTCTGCCCAGCTGTGAAAAAACCCCAAACAACCTCAGCCTCTATGCTACGGGAAATCAGACAAATGAGAGGTTGCTTTTTCCTCCCTGCTCATCGCTCCCCCTTCAAGTAATCTTTTGCTCTGTCACCTAGTTTTGTTTCAGAGCCCTAAAATATAGATGTTTATCATTAATGTATCACGTGAGGCAACCGTGCCAATTACTGTGACTGGCAGACAGCCGGGGCTTGCTCTCAGAGCCACGCCATTAGTCATGGTGATGACAGCTTCAGATGCTGAATTTCTCACGTTAGGAAACAAAGTTACCAATTTATTATTTTTAATAAAATAACTGCTTTAATGCAGTATTTAAAATAATTTTAAACATCTGGTCAATAAGATACAGTACACAAATATGGAAAATGCTGCACTTTACATAAAAAGTAAAGCTAAGCATTTAATTATACAAAACAATTTTGCCTGATGCCATCAATATCTTGCAAACTACAGCTTGGTCAAAGTACTGCTTTTTCTTTATATATATATATGCTATATATACATATATAAATAATATACATCCATTTACTAAATTTGTTTACTATTGTTCCAACAACAAAAAAAAACCCATAACCAATTCAAAACTTAGTGAATTTGGCAACTACCTGCAGTGGTTCTGACAGTAGAGGGCATTTGAATCATCGCTTCAAGTTTTGAAGTAACATGCCAAATAACCATAGGAAGCTTGTTCCTTAAAAAAAAAAATAAAAAATATAAAGTTTCAGCAGGAAGCCATTCGATACAGGCAGTGCCTCTCCCACCAGTCCTGGGAAATAGCCGTGCTATACAGCACTGTGTCCTGGGAGGCAAAATGTTTGGAGAAGGGTGACCCAGAGGCTTTTCCTTCCACCACAAGTCAGTCTTTACCAGCAAGTAGAAAATATCTGAATCTATTTTAGCAGTCTTAATAACAGAAACCAGACAACTGTCTAAATACTTTCTTTTTGGGAATTTTCCATGTTACAGCATATTAAGGTATTAAATCAAGATTCTAACTGAAGCAGTGAATCCTGGGCTTTGGAAACACAGCTTTTCTCCTTAAGACAGTCTCCATTTGCAAAGTTTGGATGCATCTCAGTTTTCCCTTTTTTCCGGTCACCACAGGTTGCTTTTGTTCATTTCTTTCTACATCTATGCTCAAGCTCAATATTATTTTTTGTATCTACAGAAAGATAAGCTGCTTCTTCTGTTTACCCTTCCTTTTCAGACTCTTTCACTGCTTGTATTCAAGTTTAGTAACTCCAAATTTTCCCCACACACCTCAGTATGTCAACTACACCGTCTGATGTTCCTTTTGCTTACTACTTTGCTCTCCACAAACAAGCACCCAGTAGTAACTCTAAATCCAGAAAACGTAAGGAGATGCTGAGTCAGATAGGCAATACATTAGCATGTTGGCTGACTGCTGGTTCATGATTAAATGCAGTTGCCATGTTACGCAGTGCCTTCAAAGTGTTATTTTTTTCCCTAAATAAGGTTGAGTTAGAAGGCAGTACATGTAGAACAGATAGTGCAGACTCCGGAATACTGAAGCAAGCGACATACATAAACAAGGGACACATATCCAGCCCTCAGAGCCTGCAAGACAGTTAAATGCAAGCAGGTAGTCAGGTGCCTGTGTGTGCGGCTCAGTGTTTTTACTGGTTTAAGCCAAATATTATTAAAAACCCTACAGGTGCTAACTTAGGTATTTAATAAAAATGCTTATCTGTAAACAAGAGTTATCCTTACAACGGATTATTTTCCAGAAATTGGAATTTCAAGACAGTGCAACAATGCTTCAGTGTTTTCTTTGGCAGTAGACAGCAAGGTGAAATGTAAAATTCAAATCACTTCAGAAGAGCACGGTACAAGGTTAGAGAATGCTTCATCTCCCTCTCTTGTTCCATGCAGAATATCAAGTCCCTGAGACAGATACGCGTTATTCTTGGACAGAGCAGCTGTTTCGTAAGGCTAAATCCTGATGATCCAGGAGTAACTCCATTGCCATTCAAACCCTAAATGGAGGAGGGAGAGAGAAAAAAAAATTAGAATTCCATGTAAATACAAGTTTTTAACCAAATCAGTTGGATTATACTGCCTGCTTGCTTCAAACTAGCCTGCTGATGTTCAGGTTTACATGTTGAAAACCAGCAATGCAGAAGGCCTTGCACATTAGCAACCTGAAAAGACAAAGCACGCACTTGCCAGCTGATGGTTTACTTCATTCAAAGCAAACAGAAAATTCTACCTTTCTTCTCTTTAAAACTGTAGCATTAAGATAAATAACTGCTGTTTCAGTGAAGGTATACTACGCAGACACTTGCACTGAGAAAGGACAAGCCAGCTACAAAGAAGATACTACCACAGTTCCTCTGCAGAGCCCCAGGTTGTGCACGGCTCTTACTCTCGCTGCAAACCCCCTCAAGCTCCAGGTGTTTGCATCTCTTGTTGAAGGAAACCATCACCTTGAAACACAGCCAAAAGAAACTCTTACCCTGGCCATCACCTGTGAATTGTCCTTCAAGGGAGCAACAAATACAGACAGTCGAAGCACCCACATGTTGAGAACACTCTATCTGAGCCTATCCATCTCAGTCGGCTGCCCCACTTGGTTATGAAAGCACAATTGGTAGGAGATGACGATGTTTAGTAGTTATACATTCAGGCTACTGGAATGAGCAACCCCCACGCATTCCAAAATGCCCCAAGATTTATTATTAGGGGTGGGGAGGAGGAAGATTACCATGAGCTGCACAATAGACTGGCCACTTATCTTGGAGCCAATCTATGCTACACCGCCAGTCTCTTATCGCTACTGGAGGGTTCTTGATAATGAATGCAATTTGTACAAATACAAGTGCTCAGTCTCTGTAACTTCAGCAAGGCAATGCCTGCCAGCATCAACACCACTTGGAGATGGTGTTGCTTGGATGCCGCGTTAACCGTATCAGTTCTTACCCTAACATTCTCTGCAAGACTTCAGCAAAATGACTTTGTTCACTTTGCTTAGAGAAATCTGGTTAAAAACCCCCACATTAGAAACAAATACCAGTGCTTGACTATACAGCAGTGAATGTTACTGTTGTTAGGGGGGAAACACTGAAATTCATTTAAAAAAATAAAGAGATTCACCAGAAAGCACAGAGAAACCACAGAAAACCCAGGGTATATTGCAGGAGTGGAAGCTGTATTTCTTACTAGCAGCATGCAGGGTATTCAGCACCATTTCACTTGCTTTACAGTCGATACTATTAAACACTATGAAATGCCATCATTTGAAACTTTCAGTTTGTTAAATGGCTTGGAACAAATGCGTACGTGGGGAAGACTGCTGGCCACATTGCACAGAGAGGGCACTGCTGTCCTGGTAAGACACAAAAGGGTCACAGTTCAAGTTTGTCATATGACAACCCTGAAGGATCCAGGGAAAAGATAGCTCTGCAATGCAGCTGCCAGCACGGGTTGAAAAGGAGGTCAATCCAACAGGATGCAGCAGAAGGCCGGAGGCAATGTTATAAATGAAACAAACCCCAAGGGTTTTCAGTAACCCAACAGCAATGCCCTTTATAATTCAACGAACTTATCGAGGTGAAAGTATTTTCTCTCTAAATAGTCATTAGACTAGAAGTCTTACCTTTACAAAGACACCGAACAAAGCCACCTCCATCCTGTTCACTCCGTTACAGAAAGGAAGGCGGCAGACAGCACAAATCCCCCAGCTCACTCTGGAAGCTGTCAGAGCTGCAAGATGCTGCAACAGGGCAGAAGCACTAAGCTGCCTGCATTTCAGACAGAGTTATGGATTTGTTTATTCTTAAATTCTTATCCATCATGCCCAGTGCAGAGATGTAAAGCAATGCTATGCTGTAATATCACATCCAAAGCCAAAGCTTACCCTGGACTCCTTTTTGTTATGACAGTGAATTCACACCTCTAAGTTTCAGGCAGCATCACACTGACTGATCAGAGCTACCAAGAACAGCACTTCAGGGGCCAGGCTCTTTGACTTCTTATTGAACATATCTAAACCAATGGCTGCTACCACATCCAAGTTACAATAAAAAGTCCTTCTGTTGAAGTTCATGACTTAAAACTAAAGAAGCCAACAGACAGTCCAGATTATTCTAGTCCACACCGAGACTGCACTGCGGAACTCTGAACGAAGTTCATATGGGGATGAGCACTAATTCCTTTCAGCTACCATTGCTGCATCAAAACACTGGTCTTTCACCGTTTTGTTTTGGACTTCGGACTAAGCAGTGGAGGGTGTCGTACTGCCTGTCTTTTTGCAATAAAACATTTAGAAAATCAAAAGTGAAAACACTTCAAGAAGTCATCTGCACATCAGAATGAGCTATCACAGGCACGTCTGTTAATGTTCAAGACCTTATTTAAGAAGTGTCCAGCTCCAAGCTCTCCAGCTGACACATGGGACACTTCAGAGGAGAGTCCTCTGCTGCTCAGTTCTCAGAGCCTCCACTTGAGCGAGTTCCTGCTGGGCAGCAAGTTGACCTTGTCTGGCACTAGGCAACAGTCAGTAGCCCTTTGCTACATCTCATACACCTCTTCCTGCACAGAAGGTCCCACATATTGAGACCTTAAATACCGTGGTTAGAACACCACCAGCCCACTCCTCGTTCCTAGACATCTCTATTATGTTCCTCATAGTTGGGCAGCAACTGCTCCCATCTTGCTGTTTTGGGAGATTCTTCACTGCAAAAGCTTTCAGCCTCTTCTGAGGGGAAGTGAAAAGTGCTGCTTTTCAGCCAGGCCACAGACAAGTACAAAGATAAGTGAATATAAGATGCATCCCTGTAGAACCAATTCTAGCAAAGGGTACTGCAACCAGATTGCAGGCCCCTTCTGCACCACCTAATAATTTAGTGCCTTAACTAGCAACTTTTTTCTTCTTTGGGTATGCTCCTCTTCTCCACAGGGGAGGTTGGAAGACATCAGCTGTATCCTGAAGTTCAATTTCACTGAACGTCCAGTACCTCACTTTCCTTCCAAAAGTGAAATAATGCAGACATGCAGCCTAGGACAGCCACACCAGCTGCAGTCCTTCTTTTGGCCCGTCCTCAGAGTTAAGTCAAACCAGCAACTTTGCCAAAGCAACACGCTGTCCTTTTGTTGATGCTTAGAGCCTTTTATATACACCCGACAGAGATCAGTTACTCTCACTGATCATGGAAGCAGAAGACATCACAGCGTAGCTAGTTTTGCAGCGAGGTTGGCTCCTGAAACCTGCTTTAAGATCTCTAGAGCTCTCTCCAGTGGCCGGACCGAGAACTGAATGCCAACTCTCTCCGAAAAGGCAAGCATGAAGCTGATGCAGACACTCCTGCTCTTCCTTTACCGGAGCTACCATCACATTATTCCTAGTCTCCAAGGTATCTGGAGCATGTGAGCCTGGATCACGGGTGCTAACAAGGATATCAAAGCTGCTCAGAGCTATTCTACAGGCCCTGACAGAAAGCTCAGAGGGGTCAGCAGACACCTTCCTTCTCACCAAGCTTGGGTCAGGCTCAGTGAGCTGTTCGGGGCAGCATACATGTTTGCTTCCCCCTCCTCCCAATTCAAAGGCTTCACACCAATCACATGCAAAATTTGAAATCGTTAGGAAGGAGGCACTTTAAGGCAGCAAAGTGTCCAGTCAAATGTTAAAGATCAACTCAAGAGTTCTCATTTCAATTTTTGGTGTGGCGTAAACACATCCCAGTCCCAGAGCCAAGATCTCAAGAGAGTCATTGCAGCTCTGCTGCACGTTATAAAAGTACCACCAGCAGAAGGAAGCAAAGTCATGAGAGAGTTTTCAATGACATCTCCAAACACTGAAAAGTTACAGCTCTGTGCAGCAGAGACATTGTCAAAAGGTAGCAAGTGCACCTGGTCAATCAGAGCAAAAGCATCCAGGTTCAAGCTTGAGCTCTGTCACCTGTCCGCAGTATCGAAGTGTACCCATAACCTTAGTTTTCCACCTGTAAGAGACATGTCCCTGTTTCACGGGAGGAAAAAGGGTTAAAAAAGCCATTAACACATTGTGGAGTGCTCAAACACTTTCCTCTGTCTTCCCCAGCAGCAAGAGGAAAAGGAAGAGACTCTGCCAGAATTGTGGCAGTTTTGCTTGTACAAACAAGTGCCTAATTTAGGCCAGAGCAAACAAAGTGAAAGAAGCTAATATTACTCTGGTGACAGGCCAGCCTACTGATGCTGCCTGTTCTACAGTCTGATAGGAATACTCCTACATTTACATGTATGTAAAATACTACATTACTCGATATTTATATGATCTGTTTTTCAAAGTTGGATGTGTTAGGTGGTT
The DNA here is from genome assembly GCA_020746105.1 of Trogon surrucura. Classification (NCBI taxonomy): domain Eukaryota; kingdom Metazoa; phylum Chordata; class Aves; order Trogoniformes; family Trogonidae; genus Trogon; species Trogon surrucura. The sequence goes on from CM036619.1 coordinate 50,400,559, forward strand.
GGGATTTTCAAGATTTATTTATTTTTTTAAACCTTATAGACCATTAGAGTAAATCAAGCCAATGTCTGAAAATCTTAGATCTCTATTTCCAGGTTGACTTCTTACGCAGCTGAAAACCAAACATGTATATTTGTGATGTTATCTGCAGTCTACAAAGAAGCCTCACGAAGCTGTCAGATCTATATAATAGAGAACTACGCATTTTTCCTGAGATTTCATTGCAACATTCCTACAAGTCTTTTCAAATGTAGGCAACAACATGTTTTACATATTGAAACAAATTACTGTGAATGTAACGTCAGTTTATTCACTATTATGCCCAAGATTCATGTACGCATGTCACTTCGTATGGCTACATCAGATGCTTAATCTGTACCTGGAGGTAACGAATACTACACAAATATGTCATGTTAGTTAATAGACGATTATTAAGCTGAAATTTTCTGGCTCTTTGCCACATCATTTTAAGCAATGTATTGTCAACTAAATTATAAATCTCTTGACCCTTCACATGTCATCAACATTTGTGCATTACCAATATGTTCAGCCTAAAGCTACAACGCAATTAGTCATTTAAATTGCAGATATCTTTCACACATAAGAAGAATTAAGTTCATCTCTTGCACAGAGAAGGCACAATACGGGCCAAGGAACTGTATTTCTGAGGTGGGTGAATGGCAGTTGAGAATATTTTTGCCTATTTACATGGGAAAAAAATTCACATCAAGTGTAAGGCCTAGACTGACAGCAGCCAGGAAATTCTGTGCTGAAATTGAAACTCACTAGCTGACAGGGTTGTGCTTAGGTCTTGCAGCAGATATGTAAGATGCTGAAGTAATAGTTTATAATTGCAGTAACACTTCTAGCTCCCCTCTTCCCCAAAGGTATGACCACACTGTAGACTCTTTAATTGTCTCATAGCTTGAATAAGAACCAGAAACTGAAATCAAGATTCTGCATACATTAAGCATATGCAAAGTAGGAAAAAAAACCCAACCACACTCCTTTTGTATCATTTTAGACCTATGGGCTTGGGTGGTAGAGACAGACAGACAGACACAAAGAAACAGAGGAAAACCTCTCAAGTGTAGAAATAGATTTTGTAACCTGGCTCTGAACACCTACTTACATGCAAGTAGTCTAGGTACAATTTAAAGTGATTGCTTTAAAATTCTTTTGCAGCTTTTAAGAAAATGCTTTAGCAGACTATCACATATCAATGCCAAGCACCAGCCAGAAGCCTCTTTGAGCCCCATGGACATACAGGGAGCAGCAAACCCACCGTCTTTTGCTACAGAGCCAGCTTCTGCATTTAAATCACATTTAGACGTATTCACATCTGTAACACCAGTACTGAAGTTGATGCATTACGTTAGTGTGTCCTCTCATTAGAAGAGCTTTTGGCTCTCACAAATGCCAAAAAATCCCAAAGTGATTTGATTGTCATACAGCGGAAAAAACAAAACACCTCTCCTTCCCCAATAATTTCACAGAATAGCTTTGGTTGGAAAAGACGTTTAAGATCGAGCCCAACCATCAACCCAGTTCTGCCAAGTCAGCTGCTAAACCATATCCCTAGGCTCAGCATCCACATGTCTTTTAAACTCCTCCAGGGATGGTCACCCAACTGCCTCCCTGAGCAACCTGTCCCACTGCCTGACAACCTTTTCAGTGAAAAAGTTCCTCCTAATACCCAACTCAGACCTTCCTTGGCACAAATATGGGACTATTTGGAACAGTTAGGGTCATTAGGACTTGTTGCTCAAAAAGCTTAGTTCTTCCTAGGTCAGCCATAAGAGCACTGTCAAAGCTTAAGCAAGCACCATATACTGAATATGTTTAGTCAGCATGCGTACCAGCATCCTAAGCTGTAGAGCAAGAACAGTAAGTTTAAGTACTGCTAACAACAATCAGATGTGGTAAAGACCTAGCCCTGGAAGAGAAGATGACAAGCTTGTTTTCTCCACCCACAATCAATACTAAAAATGGAACAACGATCAGTGTGGCAAAAAATTTCTCCCATTTCTTCTCACCAAACTTCTTCCCAGAAGGAGAATGCAAGCTTGTCTGTGGACTGCTACATTAGATGTATCACATTGTTTTACTCGTGTTGGCCAGAGCTAGAAGCTTGACAGGAAGAAAGTACTTATATGGCTCTGCGCTGGCCCCAGGAGTGCAGCTGCATCATTTACCTCTTGTGGCAGCTACTTACAGTAGCCTTTTTCCACAGCAGTTAGGCTATTGGTGGCAAGGCAAGACTCACATGTACTAACAGAGCAGCCGGTTTTGGTAGGGGAGAAGAGCCACAAGCAGTATCTGGGAAGGAGGAAGTTTTCTTTGCCATTGGATCAAGGCAAAAAGAAAGAAAAGACACAAGATTTACCCGCGAATCAGTCAACGTGACCGTCCTGGAAGAAGGCAAGTGAAGGTCCCACCACCAACAGCACTTTCAGGCAAGACAGGCTGCATCACTTCCAAGGAGTTAATGTGCTACCACTGAGACAGAAAACAGATGAGAAGCAAGCAGCCTCCCCCAAAAAATTACACTGAAGTGCAGGCATCAAAGTAACTTTTCCCGTACAAAGCACAAGAATGGTCCAACTACAGCCTTCAGAAGCTGACCCTAAGAGTAGCAGCCAGTCTTCTATTTTCAAAAACGCATCTAGACTTTTTTTCGTCCCTGCTGTGCGATACAGTATAAATATACCGCTCTCAGCTCAAGGCTGAAGTCGAGATGGGACCCGGGACACCTTTGGATAGGGGGAAAGAAACGTTAAGGACACAGAACTGCAGCCTGTTTCCTCATAGAAAAGAGCTTTAAGTATCTGCAAATGTTTTCAACTTTCTAAGACTCCAGTTACAGTGAGAATGAGACAAAGCTGTTTCCAAAATAGCTTTGTCATCAGAAAAGCAGTAAAACTTAATCCAAAATAATCCTTGAGTTTTTTCTCAGCATTGAAAACACTATGGGGAATGTTGCTAACCAATAAAAGCTACAAAACAGAACACAGAACCAGGAAAATAAGTCTGTGGCTTCAAGTTTACTTTTTTTCTGATTTGTTTTAGAAGTCTCTGTCTCAAGACAGATTATTTTTCAATTCTTCCCACCCTTTACTGTTCACCACATGCTCCTCCAAAAAGGAAAAGAGATGGGTAACAAATACACAAACCCCAAAATGCGTATGAATGAAATCCAAAGGCCTCTCCCCCTCATTGTATCCAAGTGTCCAGAGGGACCAGAACGAGAGAGATGAAGATATTACCACCTCTGGAATACAAGTAGCACCAATTAACACATTTTCACAATAGAGGGATTTTCTTACCAGGGCTTTCTCAAATTACTCTTTCTGAACAATTCCATTCAAATGTTAAGTTGTAGTGAAAAGAACATGCAAAACTACCCCAACGAGTGTTTCCAACCAGAAGGGGAAAAGAATTCCCATTATACTGATGCTTTTTTGTGTGGTTTCTTTCTTTTTTTTTTTTTAATTGGGCCTAGAGCATTAGCATTGTTTTTTCATTCCGAGATCTTCATGGATTTGCACCTACTGATATTTCAAGGTTAGCTATACATAAGCAATAATCATGGCAAAATACAGTTTACCCTTTTTATATTGCTTTTAGGTCAAAATTAGTTGGCAGTCACTCTTCAGTGCAAGAACCTCCTTGTTCACTACCTGCCACACTACAAAGTGATGTAGCTGCTCGCAAACAGGCTCCTAGCTGCAAAGCACATGCTCATGTCACTACATGTTCTAGTTCCCAGATTAAAATAATTTATAATAGGTCTCCTTAGCAAACCAAGTAAAGAAAGCAGAATTTCAGAGAACCAGATAGGATGAACATGAAGGAATCGGGCATTGAACTAACCCAGGAAAAAGACTTTCCCAAAGAGGTGCAAAACCAGGTGGCAGCATACAGAGGAAGAAGATGCCTCGTCCTGAGGAATCATCCCAATAAAGCACAGATACCCATTTGTGGAGAAAGAAACCATGGTACGCTAACAAAATCCTGTTTGTAGCCCTTCACACTTGCTGTTACTGCCACCAGAAGTAGGAGATCCGTACCTACGCAGTCTGCTGAGCTGCACTCTTCCAGCACTCTTAACAGTTTTTGTACCGAATAAAGAAAGGTAAATATTTAACAAATTTGCTTACAGAGTTTCACTTTTTAATACATACTGTAAGTGATTATTTCTTCCCTGTCTCTCCAAATACCTTAGGGTTCCAGTTTACATCAACAATAGCTTGAAACAATTCCTTTCCTTTAATTGAGTACACAATGACAAAAAGAAACTGAAGAGTCAACTTTGCTTTAACACAGACATAAAAGATACAAGCATTGTACAAAGAGCATTACCCAAGGAATGTTGAAGTCTTAGTTAAAAAAACAGAATGCAGTTAGCATCAGCGATTTCATTCGATTCTGTCAAAGGATCATTCATATTCAGGAATAACTTCTTCCATCATACCTGTCTACCAAGATACTAGGCTTTAAAAAAAATTAAAAAATGGTCACAGGAGTATTATGCACAGATTTGCTCCTTATCATTGCAGTCAGGAAGTTTTGAGATTTAACATTACTTGAGAGTAAAGCTGTCTGTATTTGCAATTTGAAATGAGAAAGTACATCCTGCCTGTTTAAATTATTCTCAGACAGGTTGCCCAAAAAGATGATTTTAAAGATGCCCAAATGTGTATCAGCCTAAGGCCATATTGTACTTGCATTCGGTTTCAAAGACCTCCTTTCATCTCTGAAGAATGGAATGTTGTTTACTGCTCAGGATGTTTTGCCATGTTATCATGAATGTATTACAAATGTTCTGCTTCTTGAACTAGAGAGTGTTTGTCAAAATCATTCTTTATTGCACATAAGAAGTCTTAAGCCTTTTATAAATCCCACTCTGATATACTGGGACACTTAAATGTCTAAGTCTAAACATCCTTCTCAAGTTTGCTATTCTGCGTAAGTTCACAACAAAAAAAAAAAGCTGCAGAAATTGCTTTCTGGGAGCGTGACGCCTAAGTACTAGGCACTGGAATATTACATGTGAGAAATTAAAGTAGTTTCACCTACTGCCCTTACAACTCATGTCTACGGCAACTTATATGGGAAGCATCTTAAAATGCAGCAAGTAAATTTGTGACAGTGAAATGCTGTCAAGGTTTATGATCAGTTTTAGGCACATTATGTCCACGTTCCTTTAAACTGCCAATGTAAATAATGGATCACCACCTTTCAATAGCAATACTGTTATCTCTCTCACTTTGGCACAATCTCACAAAGCTTTTAATAAAGCAGACACAATGCGAATGATGAGAAATAACTGAAAAGTACCTAACAGGCAGACTTGTTAAATATTCAGAAACAAATCAGGCAATAATTACAGAAAACCACTACGAAGAACAGGAATAGTTACTCGACAGAAGCTTGGGAGAAGAGGAGAAAAGGATAGGGAAAACTGTTCTTGTACTAGACTCATTTTTTCAAGTTTCTCCAGTAGTATTATTGAAAAAAAATAAACTAGACCTTCAGCTTCATGTCAAAGTGCATTAAAAAACTTGAAAGGAAGAACAGCTGGGAACACTGCTTTCTGCAGCTTGCTTAGATACAGATTCCTTCAGTTCATTCATGGTAAAACAGGGAGTGTTCAAGGACGTAATTGTGTCTCAACATCACAAAAAAGACTGAGAGAAAAAAGACTACCTCATCTTTTTAGAGAGGGCTCTTGTCACAGTCCAGGCTGAGGGAAAATCTACAGGACAAGATGTCACCACTGTCCCAGTTATATCACAAATAAATGAGCTTTATATAAGGCCCTTTCAGACTCCAGCTACAAAAACCCTAGAGTATTTTCAATTCTAGCATCTGTTTAAGCTTCCCAGACCACAAGAATGAAAAAGACTTAAAGTTTCTCAGAAAGTACAAGTTTACCACCACTTCTTCCATACAGGAGTTACTTTCCAGGTTTCTGCTCACTGTGCTTGGGTCACGAGCCAAGCAGCTGTTCACCTGAGCAACGCTGAGGCTTCATGAGAAAGAGGGCAAAAACTGGAGCCACCACTTGAACGACAGGCTGCAACACGTCTCCCATCTCCAGCTGAGGTGGTGGCTAACAGAAGTAGGCTGTTGGTCTCCTTGGAAAGAACTTCTGCATCTCTGCAAGCTTTCCAGGTCTCAGAAACAGTTATTTCCAGCACCTTAAGAGATTTCTTCAGACCAACATTTGTTAAGAGCACCTTGAAGGCACTTTTAAAAGGCAGCATGAGCCAGAAAAGGTGATCTGGCTCATCACAGGAACTGAATGGTGAAGTTTTATTTATTTATTTATTGCTTTTTTGGGGAATCTAACCAAGGTGAACTCGGTGTATTTGAAAAGAGTCCCTATGCACTGTGCATGGAAAAGAGTCCGTAGCCAAATGTCAAAGCAAGAAACATCTCAAAAGGCATCCAAAACAGCCATCATGACTTCAGCTGGGGAGTCACAACAACAAGCTGCTGTGGAAGACCACCATGGCTTTGTTACCATCCACTGCAGATGGGAGTTTCTCTGAGTCATCATTTCATTCAGTCCTTTACACAAGTGCTCTAATGTGCACAGTTCTTCCCATTACACGCAGTTAAACAACACCATCAAATGGACTAGAAACAATCTTTTCAAGTATCTAACACACAGATTAGTTTTCTCACAGTATATAACCAGCCATTTGGTGTAAGAAAATACTCACTTTTTCCTACAAAGAAGGAAAAAAATAATTCAGTATAAAGATACAACATGTAAGTCATCTCCATACCTCCAGCCCAGATCCAACGTTTGATGAATCCAACGGCCTTTTCTTCCGTGGTCCAATGGCTGCCAAAGCCGTGAGGTTGGCTTCTCTTTGTTGCATTTGTGCTAACTCCAGTTGTTGCATCTAATTTAAAAAGAAAACACTTATATTACCTATGATATATAGTATCTTAAAGGTCTTGATTCCCTTCATGGGAGCTTCAGACAGCTCTGCAGTCCCTACTGAAACAATGTATTTCACAGCATCCTTTCTGTCTTTCTGAACTTTTGACAAATTCCAATTCTGAAGTCATGCTTAGAGCCTTGAAACACGGACAGCCCTGAGACCACATTGTGGCATCAACAGAGCCTTAGGAGGAGCCTTGATACTGGTCCCTCAGCTCATAAGCTTTACCATTTCTGACTAACAGAAAATATCAGTCAGAATTTATAAGAACAGATTTGTACTAAAAACTGAAGTTACCAAGTTCTGTGAACTGAACATATTCTTAATTCAAAATCTCAATTCCTAACTGCACAAGCAAGACACTCAATTTCTTCACGCTGTATTACATGGAACCCAGCACTCAATACTGACATTCTGAAACATCTTACTATCCAACTGAACAGGATGAATACCAGTTCACCAATATTCTTTCTTTTCTCAGTAAATATTTGAATCTCCAGGTACATCTGAAGCAAGTTAGAGACACACTGCATATATTTATTTCCACTCACCTCCAAACACTGTTCAACACAAAGGAAACCTTAGGAAAAAACCTCTACTCCACGGGAAAGAAATTCATAGTGATGAGGATTTTTTTTTTTTTTAAAGTTCTCTGCAATGCAAGGTACCCACTACTTCATTCTATTCGATAACTATAGATACCAGCTTCTCTAGAGTTCAGTTCAACCTGCTAGTAGACTTATTAGCTTGGATTGGTCACCTTGCTAATGCAACCCCATTGCTTTCAGATCTGCCAGCTGTCCAACCTGCAGCATGGGTGGAGAGGAGCTCTCTCTCCCTGTAGAGAAGGAAGCTTTTCTATTTACTCTGGTTGAGCTTGACCTTAAACAAAAAGAACTCTAGGTTTGACATTAATCTTTAAATGATCAGACATGCAACCAGAATAGCTCCTCAGCCCATGCTCTTCTCTACTCCCAGGATGTAGAAAAGCTGTTTGGACGGGAATTCTCTACACTCATGCATGTCCGTGTCTTCAAAGAAAGTAGAGCCATATCATGACAGCAAAGCATCTCCTCACTTTCTTCAGCCTCACAAATCATTAAAATAATAAATTAATTGGAATTCTTCATTCAATTTTGCTTACTAAGCTTGCAATACACTATGTTTTTACTTGCTTTTCAGTTCAGAGATCCCATGTGGAGAAAAGAAATCCAGCTTGTTAAGACCTGATCTTGTAACAACTATGCAGCAAGTCTGTTACTCTCCTTGAGATCGGTAGACTTCTTACTTTAGTGATGCTGGCAGATTCACATCAAGTATTGCAGCCAGCTCGGGTATTTAAAGAAAAAATGGTATTTCAGTGCAAGAATTCTAAAATCCCACACTGTAAGACTCAAACTATACAAGATTTTTCAGCAGAAATCATGGAATGCAAGAATTTGACAGACATATGTTGAGAGTAGTTGTTTTGGGGAGTTTGGTATTTTCTGTTTTGTCTTTTGCCTTTGGAAAATGAGACAAATTCTTCAGTTACGAAAGCAACGCTATTTGCAAGTCAGCTTTGATCACACTACGTAAGTTCTGCTTACAGAAACGTAGTAGCACTTCTTCAATGCTAGATATCATCATTCACTTACCACATCCACTATTCTCACTTTTGTGTGCAGTGTAAACACTCATTTTATCAGAAGTCATCCAGTTCTGAATGGGGTTTTATTTGTTTTGTCAAATATGCAATATTAAAGAATATTTTAGACTATAAGGCTTACGTCCCTTAAACTTGAAAACTAGTAGTGTTCTGCAATTGTCTGAGGTTATCTCCAGTTGGCTTACTTGCTCAAAATACTTAAGATAAATTTACCTTTAACCTCAGTCTTAAATATCTATATTTATGCTCAGGAACACATTGCAACCAATTCGCAGTGGAGGAAAGGAAGACCAAAGCTGAAAAAGTAACTTGAAACTTAAACTCTGTAGCACGCTCAGGCTTAGAAACAATTTTTATGTGGTGTCTTCATTAGTTCCTGGGTTATTTGGGAATAATAAAACATTGAAATTCTTTGAGAGGCACAAGCTGACTTCCAGACCCAGCTGCTCAGGCCTCCGAGATGTGAAGTAATCTCCACTTACAGGCAGTTACAGAACATCACGATAGAAGGACACCTTCTTGTCAGCTGTCACGGTGGCTGCAGGTCCACCACAGTCTTCATGCCATGAGAAGGGGCATTACAGCATGTCATGCACATGGCATCCCTCCAGGGGCAGATTAAATTCCAAAAGGTTCCAGTGACAAAGAAATTTAGAAGAGGAAAGATGATTTGCTTTACTTTCAAGAATCATTATGCTTAAAATGAAAAGGACTTACAAAGCCCTTAAAACAGCAAAACCACCACCCAAAACAGAAGCCTTTATGAGCCTAGCCTTGTGCTTCCTTTCCTGGAAGTCATTGTAAAACATCCTCCCTGTTCCTCAACCCTACAAAACACATACAAACCAGCTTCTCTGTGGTTAGACATGTCAAAGATGGGCGGCTGCTGAACATTTGGTCACTGGCTTGAAGGAGCACTGAAATAAGATGCCCTCCTCCCCTTTTTACAGCTAATATTGATGGACAGCCATGGTAAAGACTGAGGACAAGAGGCAGAGATAAGAATTAAGTATTGCAGGGACTTTGGGTTGCCATGAGCACAGGGCAGGGGGGACTGGGTGGGTTGAGCACCTCTTGGTGGAGTACCAGGATGCTAAGACAGCATGCTGTCGACACAGACGCCCTGCAGGAGGGAGCACTGGTGAAGGAGGGCAATGCTGGCAGAAAACCCACTGACAAAAAGGATGAGGTGACACTTGGTATGAAAAAGATGTCTTCTAGAAATAGAATTGATGCATCTTTGACTGTGTAGTTCCCAAAACAACGTCAGAAACACATGCCATTACCATTATCTACTCTCGACAATAATCTTCCACCTCATAACCAGTCAAAGGATTTTTCCAATCAGGCAAAATCTCACCAGGGTTTCAGAGCAAAAGGGAAAAAAAAAAAAAGAAATCATAATCTTGCATTCTAGACATCTTGGGGATTTTTCTGAGAATATAATTAAGACAAATGAATTTAAACACTCAATCTCCATAATGGACTCAACAGATCCCCATTAAGTAATACAGGCAGGCATCCAAATTACCCTGCCGAAGCCAGGAAAATTCATCTTTTCATCAAGTTTTGTTCTATTAAAAAGTGTGAGATTAAATGTCCAAATGTTGTGCACATAGTTAAAAGAACAGGATAAGCAAAAGACAGGTAGATAACATCAAGGGATACCTGAGGATACTGGCTGGGTAGCTAGTGCTGGATTTTCCTAAACAAGATTAGGAAAGAGCAAGAGGCAACTATGTTGAGTCAAATCTCTCTTTAACAGACATATTTTTTAGCACACAAGTTAGGGCAGAAAGATCACTGCAGCAAGTGAAAGATAGTAAAAGTAGTATATAAACTTCATTAAAATATAACATAGAGAAGCTGCATCTAGTTTTGTCTCACTTCTTTGGGTCAGTTTTATTAGTACCGGTATCTCTGACTAATAGGATACAAATAGAAACTGTCATGCCCAAGTTTGTATTTTGAAAACTGATGCTTTTTCTTCCTTGAAGGCAGAAGTGTGTAACAGCTATTTAAAAGGAGCAGAAGGAACCTGCACCATACATGAGACCCACAAACGAGCCGGTTACCCCTCAACCTGACCTACTTCATCTGCTGAAAGGTGCTGCTGTTCCACCACGACACAGGAGCACAACACATGTTCTGTTCAAAATTCACTCCCCAAGAAGGGCATTGAGAGGGGACAGTCTCAATGCAAGCAGCAAATGAATGTTCATGCTCCTTCTCCCCTCTTTCTGATTTTTACATACGCTAAGAATCACAGTACAAAGAGTTCTAAAAACCTGTGTATAAAGATCAAATTGCTGTGAAAACGTCTCAGAACTTGTAAAATAGTCTTTGTTGCTGCTGGCCTTTTTAATAATAAAAATAGGGTTTAAAGTCTGGTCTTGCAGCAAGCAGGAATCTCTAGGGTGACACAATAACCATTTTAGTTAATCTGACCTGCAGCACAAATCAAGAAGTAAGGTATGTTTTAAAGTCCTCCCTTATAGTGAAATGGCATTTGCAGCATGGCTGTAATCACACAAAATGAAAGGTTTTAAAATTGACCTCTCTGTTCTTCACTCAATCCTCTGCTGAGAAAAATATTTCTTTTCCTGCTCACAAAATTCTAATCTCATTTATGTCTCATACTCTACGTTTCAGAAAATATGCAAAATTTATTTTTACTACTACACCAATGACATTTTTGTGGCATTTTAATATTAAAAATTAAATTTCAAGTTGCATAAGAAGAGAAGAAGTGCTTCAGCTATGAGATGCTGAGACTTTTTTTTTAAAAGCAATATTGTAAGTTGATTTTAAACCCTTTTGGTTACAAAGTACATGATATGTGGCTGTTCGCATTATCAGAGCTCCAATAATTCAAGTTACGCAAGTCTCGCACGATTTTCCCTAAACATCGTGGGGAAGAACCCCTTAAACACAACCGAATAAAGGAAAACGTATACCACAAATAAAGTCAACTATTTCACATCAGCTAATCCATGATGTGTACAGCAGCAGGTGGATGTATGGTCAAAATGGGAAAACAGAAGAGCCATCTAGCTAACTACATGCTCACTTGTAAAAAGGAGTGATGAAAACTCTCATGTCTGGTCACAAAAGACCCAAAGCAGAACGCAGTGTTTGGTTTATACCAAACATGCTTATACCAAAAATGCTTATGCATTCAGGAAGAGAAAGCACATGAAACCTTTACTCTCTAGATCCCCAAGGACAGTTTGACCAGTGAAGGTTTCTCTAAAGGTAGAGACAGGAAACTAAGCACCTGCATCAGCCAGGGCTCACAGACCACTAACAGGTCTGATGTTAAAAGAAAAGGCAAAACAGGAGGCACTTGTCCAGCACGATGATGGCAGGTAATGTGCATCTCAAGAAATTCATGCCAATACCCACTTCTGTAGGACTTTCAATATACGAAGTACTAGGAAATAAACGAAGGGAGATTTCTCTTCCCCACTTGTGACTCAGATTTAAGGGCCAGGAACATATGTTTAGAAAGAACACCCTAAAAAGGATCTTGGCAATGCAATAACAAATAAATACAGCTGTACGGATACAGATGACCTTACAAGAAATGCTGGGAAGAGAGATGGGGAAGGTTAACACCACAGTTCTGGACTTGGTTACAGTTAATCTAATGGAAAGTCTAAAAAGCCCATGTATAAGATATTGGGTTTAATATAAAGAAAAAAGTGGAGATATCTCCACATATGACATTGTAGGCTGACAAAGTATAGGACAGATTAAATAAATATTTAAAGTAACAGAAGAACTGGCAGGAAAGGAAACCGGGGAAGGCTGAAGACAAGTTAATGTATGCCTAAGGGTTATGTGTGCTATCCAGCAATAAGTACATCAGGAGTAATAAAAGCACTAAAGTAGATGAACAAGAATTTGTATAAGACTTGCGGGGAAAGAAAAGCAAGGAATATAAGCGTACAAAAGAGGCAGAAGTTCACGATTCTTTCTGCTTCCACAAAAAAAAGAAAATAAACAATAAATTAATATTAAAATTCAGACTAAGTCAAAGCAACTGTGACCAAAAATTTACTTTTTCTAGTTTGCATTAGTGAAAAAAGGAACCTGAACACCTAAATGGGTCCTTACTGTTGCACTTTTACAGTACATTTTTAAAGAACTAGATATTGAAGAACCTTTTCAATAGGGCCACTTGTCCCACTGAACTGACTTCTTTATATCCATTCTTTTTTTTCTATGTTTTCCAAAGTTTCACTGGGTTTCATTGTATCCTCCATTTAGTGCTTTGAAAGCTTTCTACTGCTCCCAGTCACTTCTCCCTTCATTGTCTTTGGAAAAAAAAGAGCTCCAATTTTTTCGCATTCCCTTTAAGCATTTTAAGGAACTTGTGACGAAAATTAAAAATAAACCTTAAAAATCTGTTTTCAATCCCGAGCCTCTTGCACTGGTTGTCATAAAGCTCAATGAGCTTGACTGCCTCCAGCCTCTACCTTTCCTACACAGAATTTTCTGCCCTACAGGTTGAATGCGGCTGAACAGCAGAGTTCTCATATGGGGGACAGTCTCTGAGGAAAACTGACATTGGAAGGCTGCATATTTAAACATTTACCATCCTCTCCTCTTGCCTATAATGCAATTTCTCTTCTTACAGTTGCTTCCTTTCAAACTGTTTTAATTAGTCATACAATTAGTTTCCACTGACTTTTCCCTCCGTTGTAATTTATATTGAGCAGCAGAAAGGCAGAATAGCATGCGTTGGTTTGATATTCAGTCCAAACTCTTAATAGGGCTTCATGTAACATTGCAGATTTCTTTTACGTATTCCATATGCTGCTTCAGTGGCAGAACAGTTCCTTCTGTGACTGTGTCCTCCAAGACCAGGTGCCTTGTCTGTCTAGAACTAAAGGGTGCAATAAGTTGCTTTGGAAAGCAACAAAAAATTTCCAAGATAGCCATGAAGTAATCTACCCATATAAAAAAAAATTAAAAATGTTTGACATTCTTTATAGACTACAAGAGGGACATTGAGGTGCTCAAGTGGGTCCAGAGAAGGGTAACAAAGCTGGTGAAGGGTCTGGAGAACAAGTCTTATGAGGAGCAGCTGAGGGAACTGAGGTTGTTTAGTTTGGAGAAGAGAAGGATGAAAGGAAACCTTATCGCTCTCTACAATTACCTGAAAGGAGGCTGTAGTGAAGTGGGTGTTGGTCTCTTCTCCCAAGTAACTTGCAATAGAACAAGAGGAAATGGGCTCAAGTTGCACCAGGGAAGGTTTAGATTGGATATTAGGAAAAATTTCTTTACTGAAAGTGATGAAGCACTGGAACAGGCTGCCCAGGGAAGTGGTGGAGTCACCATCCCTGGAGGTGTTCAAAAAAGGTGTAGATGTGGCACTTCGGGACACGGTTTAGTGGTGTTGGGTTGACGGTTGGACCTGATGATCTTTGGGATCTTTTCCAACCTCAATGATTCTATGACTCTTTAAAAATAATCAACTCCCTACAAGAATTCAAGGGAAAAAAATCCAGGATGCAGTGACTTCCTGACTGCTTATTTTGACCATTCACATTAAGAATTTCCCAGGTATATTGCCTTTTACTAGTTTGTTTTGCTTAACAATTATTGACACATTTCTGTGTACTCTAGAACATCGGGAGCATGCTTTCCCCTGCGCAGTACCACCAGCTTGCCTTACCTGGCGGCCCATGGAAGTTGCTGGGTGTCTAGCATCCAGCATCAAGCCCTCCATGTGTTTTCAGACACTGCCTAGGCTACTTCTTGGTAGCCTTTCTGCCAAGAAAAAGGCTACAACCCACCACACCAAAGTAATATATTCTGTATTTTTTGTTGCAGATGCTGTCATGTGTGAGATTGCTTACTGTCAACAGACCTCCATTATCACAACAGGACAGTGCCCAGCCCTTGCAAGAAATCACTTTAAAACCCAATCACAGTTCTTCAAAACATGCTATTTAAAATGACTGTCAGCTGTTGGAACATTGTGTATTCATTCACTGACTTTTGAGGTCTTAAGGCTAGAGAACATTTAGGACTTGTCTTCCACCTGCAGGTTTCTCCATCTCACCATGGAGTTCACCCAACATGTGTTCTTGGCACAGAACTCTCTGGTTCTCCATCATCATCTTTTTACTTTTAGTCCTAAAATCTCCTCTATTAGCAAGTTTCTAATCCAAGGCCATACTTTCAGCTGATTACATGTCCATTATGATCTCTCAGAGAAACTTAGAAAAGGCTATTTGAAAAATCCAAGAACGGGCTTAATGGTGGGCTTTTGTTTCTCACTAGATAAAGATACTTGCTATGATCTCCCAGTTAGCTGTTTTTAGGGTATCCAATGCAGTACCTCAGCTGCTGTTTTCTTACGGTCCTTTCAAACACCAGTATAAATGCCACACAGAGAGGGATTTGGTTCACTTTCCAGTTTGCTTAATAACCTAACACTTCACAGGATTTCCATCCCTGACTTTCTTCAAGATTTGAAATGCACCGAACCTCTGGTGACAGCCCTTTGTTATGTGCAGAGCTACGCTTCAGGATAATAATACTGATATCATTCAACAATCATGCTTCCCCCCTCCTCCAGAAAAAAACCACATGCAGAAGCAGGTAAGAAAGGTTATAGAACAATAAAGACAATATAAATCACAATCAAGCAGAACTTCTCAGAATGTCACTGAAGGCTCATAAAAAGCCAACAGATCACGATGAGATCTTATTTAGCTCACAGCATCTTGTTTGCATTTTTGAGAGGTTACGGTTAGCTGAGGAGCTTCCTATTCCCCTGCCAAAAGAGTGGTCTTAAAGAATTTGAGCCATTAGGTCCAGAAGACTAAATACAGACGAAGCACAAGAGCTGTGGGGGAAAACCAAAACAGCTTGAAAATGTGGGTTGGAGACAGTAGGGAGAACAGCAAAGAATCAGGTTACAGTTACTTGTTATATCTGAGAATGTGAGAAGAAACAAGGGAAAGAGTTAGGATGGGCACATGAAATAAATAAAACTTGATGATTTTTGAAAAAAAGTTCTACAGTCCAGCTAAATTTCAGTCATTACTATATAACACCCAGGAACTCACTCCAATCATGCAGATTTTTTGTTTGATGTATTTGATAGGGTTTGTTTTGTCTCTACAGGAAAAAAAAAAAAAGGCAAAAAAAAGGCAAAAAAAGCTAGGGTTTGCTATATTCCTCCCAGTCAATTGATACTAAAGGCACCAAATTTTCTCAGCATCTCATCTACTGCTGCCTTGTTACATCTGTGTCAAAATCATAACAGTAAAACACACAAACGCATCAAGCAGGCAGGATTCAAGGGACTGGGAAGACCTGGGTGGTCATAAGCAAGCAGAGCTGCTGGAAGAGCAAGGAATGGGGCAGGCAAGTGTGTTGTCCACCAGGTACTTGCTCCACACGCTCCTTCCCCTTGTTCAAGATGCGGCTGCTCATCTTTAGTCACCAATAAATGCTGCAAGGTGTCACCAGGCAAGAGCAGAGATGAATGTAGCTACTACGGAATAAGCAAAGATGCTATGGGTGTGATACCTGTTCACCTGCTCAACGCCAGGCAGAAGTCTTGCACACATACAGTCTGAAAGGTTTGTCCAGCTTCAGCCTTAAGCTGCCCAAAGCCACACTACAAGCACGCTCTCTTTTGAAGATGAGACAGAAGAATGAGAGATCAGGGTTTACATTTAAATTTAGAGTACACTGTTTAATACTGATGTTTTTCCAGGACTTCTGGGATGTACTGTTCATTTGGCCTCTTTGTGCATTTGACAGTATCCTACACCTACTCCATTTCACTAAGCTCATTTAGAAAAAGGGACGAAGCCAGGGATATGCTAGAAACACAGCTACAAGAACTGCATCAACCAGATGTTTTCTTTGTAACTGGAAGCAGGGTTGAAAGTAGAACAGGAAATAGCAAAAAGCACCTAAACAAAGTCATGGTTTATCAGTGTGAGCACTAGGGACAATGCAAGGACTGCATTCTCGCTGCCTGAAGTGGCATGTAAGGCTGAATGCAAAGCTGGGCTAATTTCCCCAGACTTCGGGAACACCGTTGCACAAAGAGCCGGCCCATGTGGTGAGCAAGGACAAAATTCTTGAGTGCACAAAAGAGCAGCTCGAGGCAAGCCTGGCTTGCAGCTGTCTCAGAAGGAATGTGCACATCCCCAAGGTATTAAAGTCTGCTGAAACAGGTGAAAGGGGGAAGTAAATAAGGATTTAACTCATAAAAAGCTACATCAACTAAGAATATAGGAAAGTAAATGACTTAACATAGGGGAAGTTTGAGGCAATAGGTCAGGCGAAAATGGATGAAAAGGTCACAGCAATTATGTATAGCCTTTTGGATAAAAGAATCCACTGCTGAGTCTCTGGATGTACTTCCAGCAATGTTAAGATGTTGCCTCCAGCTGCTGGATGACAGCACATCCTGGATTTATGAGTATTTATTGTTAAGATGTACACTCTGCATTTTGGGAAACATTGCTTTAGAACATGCTCCAGTACCATTACCACACACCCTCTCCCTTCTGCCGAGGGTCAGCCTCAACACATAAAAGACCGCTTTGAAGACTGAAGGCTCATATTCATTCTTAAAGAACAGGCTTTCTAGCGGATGCTCGACCAGAGTGGGCCTGGAAAGGATTTGATTCCAGTTGACAGAGGTATCAAAATTCCCAAGCGTGGTTTCTTAGGAGCAGGCTACACTCAGAATATGACAAGACAGTCAGACAATGGTGAGCCTTTTCAGGCTTTCATCCCAGTATACACTGTGCTTCGGCATTACCAGTTTCAGCCTTGGGATATTTGTTGATTTTTATTTTGCTCTTATTTCAGCTCTACTCAGGTTTGAATTTTTTAATACAAATCCATGCTGACCACTTATCTCCAGACTGTCAATAAAACATCAAAACTGACCAGCTGCATTTGGGCTCATTTCCATTCAAGCTTGGGATGGTCTCACAGATATGAAAGCACCCCTGACAGAGAAAGTGGGTTTCCCGTGTGGCATGAAGAAGTTCCGGCTGTTTCATTCTCCAAAGTTTGAACAAAGCAGGAGAACAGAAGGAAAGGCAATACCCACACAAAGATCGGCATTATCCCAAAGGGCACATCTGCCTTCTCTTCTTTTGGTGAAGCAGTTGGAGACCATGAGTCTGGGAGCAGCACAGCATGGAGAAATATGCAGGGCAAGTGCAATGAAGTCTGTGTTAGTCTGGCACAAGATAAGATGCATTGAAGGATGTGAACTCAAGCACTCATAGAACATCAAGTACCAAACTTCTTCACTCTGTTGGCTCCTTTTCTCAATATGCTACTTTAGAAAAAAAAAAAGATCTCATTAACAATACCAACCAATCCAAAAAGTGACCCAAATCACACATATCTAACCTGTTTTTTTCTAAATATCTGAATCGTGGAGTATTTTTCAAGATCCTACACACTATTATTCAGATGAAAAGAGAAAGGAAGTTGCACAATGGGATTGCTTTGCAGTGTTTTATTAAAAGAAAGAACCTCTAGAAACAACCAGATGATGCAGAGGTAAAGCCACCTACAAAACAAGACAAATTAGCATCACCCACTGATTGTTGATCCTGATGGCACTAGAGGCAAATAGGGAAGAGCTTTAGGGCAACTTCGTATTCAGAGACTGTAAGCAGGAAGAAAGAGTTTTAAGCAGAAAGATGGTAAAGCAAGTTCTTTTCCTCTCCTCTTATTTTACGAATTTCTTCTACTACGGTGCAAACCCAGAGCATTGATTCTAATACTATTTTACTGGATTTCCATTTGTTTTGCCTGGGCTCCTACATTAATCCAAACAATAAGGGCCTTTAAAGCATTCATAAATAACCTGCTGCTGGCACCTAGGAGCCAAGTGAAGCAATGTTAAGCAACAACAAATTTCATAGTTCAAGAGGCACGGTTAAGGAAAAAGGTTGCTCAGAAAATCACTCTCATTTAGTACAAAGATCCTTAAAAATTGCATGAAATCAGTCAAGTAACTATAGAAACCAATTTCTTCAGCTCTGTATCACACATCTCACACCTCAATTGTCTTTATTATCGTCTGCTGTCAGATCCTTAATCAGAAATGTGAACAGGCTTGATGATTTATTCAGCAGGGAAAAGAATCTGTAGGTCAAGTGAAAAATTTCACACACACATACACACACACACACACACACATCTTCAACCTTAGGTACTTTCATTTCATTCTGTTCCCAGTAGCTCTGGGGGCAACTCCAGTGAGATCCAATATTAAGGCTCAATTAAAATAAGCTCCAATTAGTGGAGCTTTTTTCTCTCAGGCTAGAAAAGTCAGGAAATGGATATTGGGAAATGTAAAAAGTCAGCTACTGAGAGGAGGCTGCAGACATAAATGAACTTATTTGTTGATTTCTACAGTTGCTATGCAGAGGCCTCTGGGAGTAAAAGCTTAACCAGTCTAAGCTATAAACTAAAACCCCTGCAGCTAAACATGAACTGTGTGAAACAAGGGCTCCATTCCAGAACAGAAAACTGCTGGGCCCAGAAAATTAAGAGCCAGAGGCGTTTTCCATTTAAAACTAAATCCCAGTACCGCCTCCCAGCCAAAGAATTATAAGCAGTATCAGATTTACAAAACGAACAATTACCCTGGAAAAATGTAGCCTATTGTACAGTCCCAGATGCTAAATCTCAAAGTTTCTTTTTTTTTTTTCCTTTTTTTTTTTCCTCCCCCCCCCCTCCTAATCCCACACTATATTCTTATGAAGAGTACTGCTGCAGTTTACAAAGGACCGTTTTCTAGACACGGCTGAAACTACAAAAATAAAATGTTAAAAAAGAGAGCTCATAATTCATTGACCTCATTTGAAGCACTGCCCTTGCCTGTGGCAGTTCCTGTCCTTCCCCAAGGCCTCTGCAAATGGTATGCAGCAGCAAAATAAACCCTGACCTAATTGCCAGGACAGGGCTGCCAACCTTCTCTCAACACACAAAGGCAAGCATGGTAACTGGAAAGTCCTACCTCTTTTGCTTTCTGCTTTAGCCGCAGTTGCTCTGGGTCTTCTTTAGTGGAACGGCTCTACCAAAGGAAGAAAAAAAAAAAAAGACTGAACAGAAATTACTGGCATCCAAACACCATCGTATCCGTTAAATATTTAATAAATGACAATTTTCTCTGGTGATTGAAAGATTTAGCTCCAGGGGTGAATGCCTCAGTCCAGACTGGCTTCCCTCCCCCTCCACGCACAAAGGCGCACCCCCCTCCTCATCTGGGCCGGCTGCCTCTGCTCTAGCCTGAAGCAAGATTAAGCTGAAAATGATGCTAACACTGTCAGTCAGGTCCAGTCTAGGCATGATGTTGTTCATGTCAGCAGCAGACACTTAAAAAGGACAGGAAGTACAGGAAAGAAAGGGAGTCATACTCGTGCAACTACGACATCATTGTTTCAAATCCAGATTAGGCTTCCACCCGAGGGGCTCCAGAATTCAGCTTGAAACAAAACCAAAAAAAAACAACAAACAGATCAAGTCACACCTGATGGAGCAACATCTCCATCATGATTTTTTTATTAATTTTTTTGTTATGCTCCTGTTCTTGAGGGGAGTGGAGAAGGGTACTTATAGCAGTGGCTCCATCAGGGGTCTGCAGATGCTAGGGTGCCAGTCCCAAGGCTGGCCTCTCTGATTTGAGCATAGAAAACAAACATATCTGGTAGGGCAGAGGATCTCACCAGGCTCTAACTTGAACAAGCATAATGAACCCATATCTTCAAACAGTGCCACACACGTACCAATTTCAGATCCAGACATTTGACATAAAGAGCATTTACCGCTATATGAATACTTTTTTTTATATCATTTTGACCAGCTGGAATAACCTCAGGAGAAGAGTTCACCCCATTACACATTTGAAACAACTCCTGTGGTTATTTTTTTATTTATTTAAAGAATGCAAAAAGCTAAAATCCTTTTATGTACAGCCTAAGCTATCCTAAACATTACGGATTTCCAGTTAGAGGGTTAATGGTTACTACATTTAAAGTAGAAGTAGGAGAAACCTAAAGATGCTCCCCAGTCTAAAGGACACCACTATTTCCTTAGAACACAAGAAGGGAAATCCTTACCTTGGCTGCTCGAAGCAACATTTCACGTTCCTCTTCATCCCTTCTCTGCTTTTTCAGGTGATCAAGCTTTTCAAGAAATCTCAGCTGTGCTCTGGTGTCACTAGATACGAAATACCTATCACTCCCCTGGAAAGAGAAGTTTGTTATAGATAACCACTTTTATACACGCCACTAATAACTAATAAATGCAATGGGAACAACCTGAAAAGAACACCACTATTTTTTCAAAGCTGTCAGGTGGTAGGTAGCCATTTACACATCTCTCTGCTGAAGCACACTTCCTGACATCTGTGACTAGTAAGAGGCTATTGAATGAGTAACGTTAACAACATCTAGTTTGTATTGACTATAACAATAACATAATTAAGTCTAAAGGCTAATTTTTTTTATTTAAATGGCAACTTAATATCCAGTAAACACATGTACAAGACTGGATAGGTTAAGAGGGGGAAAAAAATTATGAAGCAGAAGAATGTCATATCCTTTCCCCTTTAAAGAGGAAGGGTGAAGAAAATAAAATCAGATGGTTTATGTTTCTCATGTTTGGTGTTCTAGTTTCAGCCATTTAATACAGAATTTGAAATAAGCCTCACCTGGTATTTCCAAAAAGAGGTTTTATAGTACAAAAAAATAACAGTCAATAGCTTATTCTTCCTACTATTTTTTCTCTCACTAGAAATCCTGAGGTTACTTTTACTTTAGAAAGGAAAGAAGACAGAGAAAGGAAAGATCTAAAACACGGCCAACTGAAAATGAAAAGCTTTTTACTTATCTGCTCTTCGAAAAATAGGATATTTAAGCCACACATTGGACAGGGGCATTAGGCAAAACAACGCAGGGAGTCCATTCCAGATGAGGCATGTCTGCGTCACCTGTTTGTACCACCCTTTAATGCACATCCTAGAGTCATCTTCCTTCTCTGTTACTTCGTGAACTTGTCTTTTCCTGAAAAATTTATCCTTGGGCTTTTATCAGCCACACACACCTTCTTTCTACCCTACCCCAATCTCACATTTTAATGAAGCAACCCTGACACATAACTGTGCTGGAACAAGCAAAGCATCTTTTATAGCTATATTTTTGGCAAGAGTCTATTTTAAGTATATGGATTATCAGTGACTTCTATTGCTAAATTTTTAGTTCTCAGAACACATTATACTCTGATTCTTTTTCCCGCATTCAGTCATATACTTTCAAAAGCTGTGAGGGAAGTAAAAATCTTCTTGTGGGGCACCATTATCTCCTGGTCTGAATTCTCACAACTCAGTCAGAGCATGAAATCAGTCTCTCTAGAGTCTGGCGTTAAGTTTGGTCCTTTCCAATGAGCCACCATGTTGTCACATATCACCAAGTGTGGTTCAGACTGTATCACGTGTAGCAACCAAGGAGATTTTTTTTTGCTGAGCGGAGTCTGTGGCTCTGCAAAAAAAGTCCCATAAACCTTTCTAGGTTCTTCTACTACGGCTCGGTTTGGTTTGGGTTTTTTATTGTTTTTTTTTTTTACTGCTCCCCACAAAACATACACTACTTTGAGTCAATCTCAGTACATTAGTACAATTTGTTTTGAAGCAGTGGTTTATAATAATCCACTATCATGCTGCAATCCTTTTAAAGGGACAAAGAAGAAAGCCGTATTACCAGAAGATTATTTTTTCAAAAGTTTAGAAGTGTTTTGCTTTGGAATGCCCAAAGTCAGATACTTACATTTTTAAAGCTAAATCCAAGACCCTATGCCAATTATGAATGCAAGCCTCTCAATCAGAAGCACCCCAATGAGCTTATATGGGACAAGAAACAGGTGCATCCATAACAGTGTACCAGCTTATCACCAACTGGGTTAAGAAATCTTATTTCAGGAATTTTTATAACCTGAAGTTATATTTTATCCTACTCAAAGAACTTGTTCTCTGAGATCATTTAGAACTGAACTGCTTAGGCAGAAAACATTATACTATATACCTGTTCATAACCTGTAGCCATTACTGTTATGATGAAGCAAGTTGGACTCAGTGTCTGTCCATTAACTTCCTCACAGAAGGTTAGATTGTCCCCAGCTACAGCAGTGCAATCCCAAGAAAACTAAAGTTACAACTGAAAATAGAGGCCAGAATTGAAGTTACCGAGAAATTTAAGCATGTAACCACAATAGAGTGTGGCTAGATTTTTATGCGTCAAAGATGAACTTGTACGTCTGACAGTTAAAGAGCCATTTTTACATTAACTGAGGTAAATGTAAGCTGGAGTTCACCAAAAGTGAAAGAAAGTTTTTTCATTATCCTGAAAGAAGCTGTTGCTTTCACACAGCAACAGCACATAGAATCACAGCACCATTGAAGTTGGAAAAGTTACTCAGTTACACTGAGGCAAGCTGAGGACATGACAGCACAGTTAAAGTCTTACAGAGATGAGCCAGGGGCTTCCGAGGCAGTAGGAGCCAAAGGGAAAACATCCATAGAGCACCTCAAGGGAATTAAGTGGTGTTCCACCAAGAAGGTGACATGGCCGACAGCCCAGCTGAAGTGCCTCTACACAAATGCACGCAGCATGGGCAATAAACAGGAGGAGTTAGAAATCTGTGTGTAATCAAGGGGTTATGATCTGGGGGTAATTACAGAGACATGGTGAGACAGCTCACATCGCTGGAACATGGTCATGGATGGCTCTGTCCTTTGTAGGAAAGACAGGCCAACTAGGCGAGGTGGTGAAGTTGCTCTTCATGTGAGAGAGCAACTGGAACGTATTGAGTTCTGTCCAGGGGTGGATGCGGAGCAAGTCAAAACTTTGTGGGTGAGAATTAAGGGGCTTGCACTAGCATGGGTGATACTGTTCATCATCTTTGTTAAGTCACGGGCAACAGGAGAGGTGTCTGAGGATTGAAGGAAATCAAATGTCACTCCAGTCTTCAAAAAGGGCAAGAAGGAGGACCCAGGTAACTACAGACCCGTGAGCCTCACCTCCATCCCTGGAAAGGTGACGGAACAACTTATTCTCAGTGCTGTCTCTAGGCATATCCAGGATAAGGGGGTCATTAAGAGCAGTCAACATGGGTTTTCCAAGGGGAACTCATGTTTGACCAACTTGATAGCCTTTTATGAGAACATAACCAGGTGGATAGATGATGGCAGGGCAGTGGACATGGTTTATCTGGATTTCAGTAAAGCATTTGACACCATCTCCCACAGCATCCTCGCAGCTAAACTGAGGAAGTGTCGTCTGGATGATCAGGTAGTGAAGTAGATTGGGAACTGGTTGAAGAGAAGTCAGAGGGTTGTGGTCAATGGGACAGAGTCTACTTAGAGGCCTGTATCTAGTGGAGTCCCTCAGGGGTCAGTACTGGGACCAGTACTATTCCACATATTCATCAACGACCTGGATGACGGAATAGAGCGCACCATCAGCAAGTTTGCTGATGACACAAAGCTGGGAGGAGTGGCTGACACACCAGAAGGCTGTGCAGCCATTCAGAGAGACCTGGACAGGCTGGAGAGTTGGGCGGGGAGAAATTTTATGAAGTTCAACAAGGGCAAGTGTAGAGCCTTGCACCTGGGAAAGAATAACCCCATGTGCCAGTATAGGTTGGGGACTCACCTGCTGGAGAGCAGCACAGGGGAAAGGGACCTGGGGGTTCCAGTGGACAGCAGGATGACCATGAGCCAGCAATGTGCCCTCGTGGCCAAGAAGGCCAATGGCATCCTGGGGTGTATTAGAAGGGAGGTGGCTAGTAGGGTCAAGAAAGGATCTTCCCCCTACTCTGCCCTGGTGAGGCCACATCTGGAATATTGTGTCCAGTTCTGGGCCCCTCAGCTCAAGAGGGACAGGGAGCTGCTGGAGAGAGTCCAGCACAGGGCAACTAGGATGATTAAAGGAGTGGAACATCATCTCCCTCATGAGCAAAGGCTGAAGGAGCTGGAGCTTCAGCTTGGAGAAGAGGACTGAGGGGTGACCTCATTAATGTTTATAAACATATGAAGACTGAGTTGTCAGGAAGACGGAGACAGGCTCTTCTCCGCGATATCTAATGGCAGAATAAGGGTCAATAGGTACAAGCTGGACTACAGGAAGTTCCACAAAAACATCAGGAAAAAGCTTTTTCACTGTAAAGGTGACAGAACACTGGAACAGGCTTCCCAGAGAGGTGGTGGAGTCTCCTTCTCGGAGACATTCAAAACATAACTGGATGCATTCCTGTGTGACCTACTGTAGGTGATCCTGCTTTGGCAGGGGGGTTGGACTAGATGATCTTTTGAGGTCCCTTCCAACCCCTAACATGTCTGATTCTGTGAAAAGACCTTTAAGGTCATCAAGTCCAACTGTTAACCTAGCACTGTCAAGTCCACCAGTAAACCACATCCCTAAGCACCACGTCTACATCTTTTAAATACCTCCAGCATATATTAGCATTAAATTAATATAGAACATTAGTGCATCTATACAATGTTGTTATAAA
Organism: Trogon surrucura; assembly: GCA_020746105.1. Classification (NCBI taxonomy): domain Eukaryota; kingdom Metazoa; phylum Chordata; class Aves; order Trogoniformes; family Trogonidae; genus Trogon; species Trogon surrucura. Next base: position 50,425,741 of record CM036619.1, read on the forward strand.
ATTAATTCCTCCACACTTTTTTTCTTCCAAGAAAAGTGCACACACTCAAGATTTCTCCACAAAGGTACTCTAAAGCACACAAAATTTTTATGTGACATTTACACATACTTCAAATACGCATCCTCGAGACAAAGCATTCCCAGGTATGTCTTTAGTGACAAAAGAGCTGGCAAAAAAATCAGGAACAGCTATAAGCTTTGCCTGTGATTTGCAACTTCCTTGCTAGACTCTCACATACCTGCTAGTGAATCTGAAACCTGACTAAGCTGCTTGTGGTTTAGTGCCAGGGATGTGCTGTGTGCCCTGGGGCTCTGTCCAGCCTGCCATATACATGCACGCTGCACTCCAGCCCACTAGGAAAGAAGTTGGAAGAATTCCACACAGACCAATTCTCCCACAAAATATGAACAGTTTAAGTCACGTTGAACAGCTTTGCTGAGGACAGAGCAGGGACAGGCAGTTGCAGAGGCTCGGCTGCTATGTGGGAACTTATTAAGCTTTGGTTTTTTATAATTGACTCCTAAACCAAATCAACACCAGAAAGGTTTCTGACAAGTTACTTCTGCACTCTGCAACTTGATGGCGGCATGGAACAGGTAGGAGGTGGCTGCGTGTTTTCACACCTAGGAGTGTTCACTCCTTCGCCCTTAAACCAACGCAGCTGCCACACCACAGTGCCTTACAGACAGGGGTGCAGTTTAGGTGTGTGCTGCTATTGCGTGTGGGGAAAGTGTTTCCGTGGAGCAACATATATAGCACTGCAGCACCCTGTTGTGCCTCCCAAAGTCAAGTGCTCATGGGCTCCAAACACAGGAGCACGGCAGTTATCTCGTGCTGCTGTGCTGAATCCATCCACATCAAAAACACTTTTCAATCACTGTACTGTTTAGGTGTTATTACTAATTCTGGTCTTGGATATTGCATTATGTCACACACGTACTCTTATACCTCAGCAGTTCTCCAGATTATAGGAGGGAAGCAATCAAGGAATCAAACCAGCTAGCTGACGGCCTTTATGGTCTAACCAAGGCACTGTAACAAGTCACAGCACAGAGAGCAGCTTACAGCTATCTGAAGGGTTATTCCTACTTCAGATAGAGAGATCACCATGATAGTTTTATCCTGATTAAATTAGGCAAGAGCTGAACAAATTGGGAAGAAGAGTTTCCTGAGTATGATGCCATGAATTATCATTTTTTACACCAACATCTACCCTAACAACCGTTACCTTGTTTTCACTGCACCTATTCCCATTACTGTCTATCTTTTTGTAATGAAGATAGGCCAATACAAAGCCTTACATGGCAACTACCCAATCCTCTTGGAAAGGCTCTGGATAATTCTCTGAAATACATGGAGCCCACATTACACACTGGTCCCTATCCGTAACCTATAGGGAAACAAAGATGGGGCAAGCACTGGCCGAGATGGAATACAGGGCATGTAAATACACATATAAATACTTAACAGGGCTCCAAAACCCTGTAGTGTTCTGTTCTTGAACTTAAATTGCCAAAAGCATGTTCGGATCTCTCATGGTAATACCACTCACAAACACAATCTTGCAGGACACTCCTCTGTACCGTAATACCATCTTTCTAAAGAAAGAGGGTATCTGTGGTTCTAGGATTATTGTGCACATTACTTGGTTTTGATTTTAAGAAAAGGGGAAAAACAAGCAAGCTTACTGCAGTCTTACAATCTTATTGCTTCTGGAGATTCAATCAGACAAAAACTTATCAGTTTTTCTATTGCTTTAGTTCAATGAGAAAGAAATCAGCCTTATCAAGCCTACTGTCCAAAACATTCCCTCGTGTCCTTGGTGATCGCAAAACACTAAGTCCTACTGGTTAATCAGGACTTCAGCTTCCACCTTATTTTTGCTCACAAGCTCTCTCGGATCTTCCACTTTGCAGAGACAACACAGAAAACATGCAGATTTCTAGAAACTGCTCACAAAAAAAATGTACTTTCCCTGTACTGATTTTCTTTTATTGCATCTTCTTTTGGCAAGGAACAGCACACTCCAATTGCTCCAGATTTCACTATAAGTACTTGCAAGTTTCCACATAGTTTCTGCTCTTTACTATTGCTTCTCCAGTGCTTAAAAGCCTATAAAAAATGTTCAGTACAAAAATAACTCCTATCTCATCAGTTAGTTTCTCTTGTTAAATTTTATTAAGTATAAAGTTCCTGTAAAAAATACAAAACATCTAAGAAACAAACAAGAACTGAAGAGATGATATACTTTAACTTTTTTTTTTCTAAACCAGCTTGATACTGAAAAAAGCAATGGCTAATATATTATTATTCAATGTCCAAGAAAATAAAAATAATTAAAAAAAAAAGCTTCAAAGCACTATTTTGGTCACCAGTAAGTTATTGTTTCCCATCTGTACCATCGAAGCATCTTAAGGAAAGCTGGTTCATTGGAAGCCAATATTCTTTATACTGAATGGAGCTAAATACATGAGGGAGGGAAGTAGCACTGATTCAGAAAAAAGTTCCAGAAACTTTAAGATCGAAAGGAGGTCTCTGCCTTCACACGGAGCACTTTCTAAAAATAAAATACTTAATTTAGCTTCCCAAGGCTTTTTACTGAGCCAATGCTACAGTTCCACCAACAGCAAACACATAAAGCAAATACAAGTCCCTAAATCAACCCAACCACCAAGAGCATTCAGAAATAGTTTTACATTTACCATGCAAGACAGATTTTGTGTAACAGCCACTACTTCTACAGAAGGAGAAACGCATACATTTACTCTTATGCTGGGTTTTAAGAGCACCTACCCAACAAGTTGAATGGAAAATATAAGGAATAGTTAGAGGCTATAAACAGTTAAAACAAAATCAGCCTTTGGTAGATACTGAAAATGCACATATTGCGTGTGATGTGCCTGTACTTGGAAAAGGTTTTCCTTCAAGGCTGCAAAGCAGGAAAACTTTGGTGCAAAACTTGCTTAATGATTTCTTTTACCTTGTGGGTTGATACTCTGTGCTGAGCAATTACAGTTAGTTTTTCTAGGAGCCCTCGTAATCTCTCCTGTGTAGCGTGGGAGATCAAGTTCACAACATCAGAGTTAAGTTCCATAATGTCATGCCTTTTACCTGTGGAAGCAGAGAAAATCCATTACGTGTTTTAGTAGTAGCTGATAATTGAAATAATTAGCACAGCAGGTATTCTGTTCCCCCTGGAAGTCATACCCATTATGAATAAAGGTTTGGAGATTATGATTTTCCTGGTAAAGTCACAACTTCAAAGATCTTAGACATTACATTAATAAAACTTAGCCTGGAGCTTCAGAAAATATAGACATTGTTTCACTTAGCCTCCAGAACCACTCTCCTTGCAAGGTCATTTATAGGACAAAGTTAATAAGAACACAAATCAAGCTTCATGTTCGGGGAGGGGGAGAAGCAGTAGCTGTAGAAATTAGTGCCATATTCTGTTAATTCCAGTAATTAAAAAAAAAAGAGAATTACATTTTGCCCTGCTTGACACTGTGCTTGTTAACAACTCATGACATTTATTCGATGAGCGAGGATGGTTTTTCCAGCGCACTCTGAGCACACGGGACCCTCTCACCCGCCTCGACCAACCAGCACGGGGCAGACAGACCCAACCATCCCACGGCAGCAGCTCGGACAACACAGATCAAGTCTGGCCGGGGTCATGATGCCATCACCTCCAACCTCTTCTCTCAGGCTGCTGCTGCCTCCCTGCATTTCAGCAGCTGCGACAGCGGCTGGTGACAGCTCCGGGCAAAGCTGTCCCAGCCCCACGCCCAGAACTGGCCATCACCTCTGCAACCTTCCCGTGGCTGCCGGAGAAGTCTTCCCGTGGCTGACACCATCCATCACTCAACATGACTCTGTCAAGACACCCGGACAGCAGCGACTTTTCCCTGGTAGGCACAGCGGGTAGCAGTTTTGCGTGCCCAATACGCTGTACCTGTCAGAAGCACTTTTCCTCGGCCCTCACCGCATTTACAGTGGCTGTAATACTTCATGATGCAACATACAGCGTGCCTTCCAAACCCATTTTGGTATTTATTGCCAAGTGGAGTGTTAAGAACAGATAAACAGCTCATTGTAAAAAAAAAAAAAAATTAAAAAAAATCACCTATTCATTTGTCTTTCTCATTCTAATTGAAAATTAATAACAATCTCATGAGACAGGGAGAGTCCACAACATTTTGCCAGATACAGTCAAAGTGTTTCCACTTTGATCTTGGCCAGTAAGTGCTGGCCTGTGCCTTAACTGAGCGCAAAGCTCATTTTGCCCAAGCACCTTTCAACACTTCCTCAGCAGTTTCCCACTATTCTATCAGAACATTGAAATGTCAATTTAAAGAGAAAACAAAATCCCCCCTCAAACCTCAAGACCCTCCTCCACACACGCATGCCTCCTAAACCAAGGAGGGCTTGGTTCACAAGTAGTGAAATCCAGCAAATGAATGCTTCTATGACATCAATTATTTTTATTAAGTGGAACAGCAACCATGCCAGCCATGAAACAGACAGGTTTATATTTTCCATGAATTGCCCTCACATACCAAAACAGACGATTCTAGAAGTACCTTCTTTTTGTGTTTTTTTGCAGAGCCCTGTATTTTCCTTATAACTGCTTCTCACGGATGACTGATTAACCCTCTACTGAATTTTGAGAAAAGCTTCTAGGCACCACTTTCAACGTGTATTTTCCCTTTTCCACCAGTAGCACAGCACCTACTTCACCCAGCTATGCCCCTCACAGCTCTGATGGCACACCTGGCTAAGTAGTGCAGGATGTATTGAGGCAGCTGACAGCATCTGCAGGTCACATGCTTGTCACCAGCTCTATTGTTTGGACTAAGAACAAGTTCCATGTAGAAAGACTTGGTGATCACACAGTTAAACCACCGTGACAGAATTATGACTGTGTGTAGGAAGTGCAGGTTTTCTTGAATGCTCAGCTGTAAAACTCACTGTTCCAGTATGGCAAGCTATCGGGCGGGAAGCCGGAGCAAGTTGTTGAGCAACCTCATCCAGTTTGCTGTAGACAGCAGTGGTACCAAGCAGTGTGGTGCTACAGAAACACATGCTCCCTGCTCTGACATAACAGAATATTGCTAAGCAACAGTTATCATTTCGCTCAGAGACTAACAGCTGAGATGACACATGCACTAAAAACTTCCTATTACAGTTTAGTCTCAGCCATTCAACATACATTCCATGGTACTGTTCACTGATACTTTAACACCTCTTTTGCACAAAACTAACGGAAGATTTTTCCACAGACAGGCTCATAAAAAAAGGTCTGCCCTGTGTATGCTGGCAGTTTGAAAATTCCTAATCACATAGGCAGGTTCTGCAACATTGGTCAACAGAGTAGATACATCTGAACAAGCTGAAGAATGCAAGAGGTGTTAGGAAAGCCAGTGTAATGTTAGGTGCCGCAGAAATAGAAAAGCATATTTAAGCATTTGATTTGACACTAGCATCTATACGGTTTTTATGTGTTCCATTAACTTTAAGCGTAATAAAGTTGCTCAGTTCTCACATGTGAAAGTGGCACCTATTTCTTTTTTCTGGTTGTGCTTCCGATTATTTCCATGTTAGAAAAACTAGAGAACAGTTGTTTCCTAGGAGGGGAAGTAAAAATTCAGTATAGTTTGGTAGAAACACATGAACTGAGATGGCAGATCTTAACAGAGCCAGCTCCTTCTTCAGATTGGAGGACGGCTGATGAAACAGGCAAGGAAATACTACGTCCATACATATCTGTTATATATGCTTTGTTCTCACCTATGTTCAAGATCTTCTTCTGAAGTGCTTCTGAGGAGAGAAAAGGTTCATCTGCACAAGAGCGGATCACTGTACCAACGAGGTCAGAGTTTGTTGCCAAAATGCATGCATTCTCCTCATTAAGATTGACCCCAGCCATAGAAGCCACATCATTTATGTCATCTTCATCTCTACTAAAGAGAAAAAAACAAAATTTTTATGCTTCATTCAGAATGGATAGAAACAAAAAGCCTCTCAAGCAGCAAAAAACAGCCTCATCTTGTATCTTGGAGCTACCCCTACACAACAGTGTGGGTATGGAAAGGTGACAGAGAGCTCCTAAAAGCTTTCACATTTCAGCAAAGTGCCTCTCAAACATTAGTTTGACTAATGCCTCAGTTGCCAGCATGCAAATTCATTACAGGAACCTGAAATTTTGAGCAAGTTCAGAAAACAAGGACTAAGATAAACCTGGATTAAAAGTCCCCACGAGCCCCCCACCCTGTGCTACCACTCTTACAGCCTGAAATTTGTTCTAAAACTAATTCATGAGGTAGAACCAAGTATTGAAGGAAGTTAAATATTGACTCATTGACCTATAAACAAACTCATTTTCTGAGATGCCTATCCTACAAACTGAAGCTTACAGTACAAGCGTATTAGCACAGACCTGATCTTCAATTCCCTTTTAGTGAGTTGCCTTAAAAGAGACAAACACTCCTTGTCTCTATACTAGAACCAACTCAGACCTCGCTCTTTGAATCTGTCCTACCATACAGTACTTATTTACATAGCAAGAAGGATGCCATGCTTGTGAAGAACAGTGGCAGAGCTCTAGTTCTTAATATCCCTCCACCAGCTGGATTCTGCTGTAGCAGCTTTGAACTACACGCTCAAAATTAAAACTCAAATCCAGCACACTTGGGCTTAACACAACTCCAACCAGCTATGACAACGGTGAAGTTCCTGTTAAGCAAATAGACTGTGTGGCTCGGCTGTTGTTTTTTGTAGGTTTGTTTTTAAAGCTCACTTAAATTAAAACAGTGAATACATCTTACACAGAAAAAATTTTTTGCAGGATTTTGGTAGTAAAACTGTAGAGGAATTTCTTGTGGAGCAGAGGCGCGGTATAACTTTAAAAACGTGGACAACCCAGCTTAGGCCTAAACAAAGGCTCTGTCCTTGAAGCTGCCTTGGAACACGGGGAGGTTTTATCTGTTTTGTGAGAGCTTTGCGAGATGCTTGGCTGGAGGTGCTGGGCCCGGGGGGAGAAGGGGGGGCGAGAGCCGCTTGCATAGTGGAATGGCACTGCCCAATAAAACACTGGCGCGTGTAAACCTGTAACTGACCAACTCTGTTAAGGGGCAGGCGCGGGGACACTGCTGAACTGTATATATTGAGCTGTCCGGGGCAATAAAGGAAGGACGATCTGTAGCCATATTGGTGTGATGATCGTTAACTTGGCCGGCTCTCCGAAGGGACCCTCTTCATAAAACAACCTAAGTTTTTTTTCAAGTAAGTTTAGATCATCAAGAAAAAGCCTATTTGCTTCACAAAGTGACAAAGACCCTAACAGCTTCAAGGGTTTAGGACCAATCCAGAACCAAAGCCTGAAGTATTAATATAGACAAGAGAAAGCACTCAATCTAAAGGTCTTTTGATTTTGAAAACAAATAAAAAACAAAACACACATACACCCCTCTTGAAAAGTATCTTCTGGCAAGTTTTAATAAAATTCTCCTTCAGAAAACACATGGTGCTGTAGGAGATCAAGCAGCCTGATAGCTTTTGCTGACCCATACATCCCTTTGAGCAAACGGATTGTTGCTCAGCAGGTTTGGAACAACAAAAGTGGAACCTGTAACCTGGTATAAGCAAGGGACAGGTGGAGACTGCCCTAAGTTTTTACTGTGGGATGTCTCAAACGCTCTCAAGTCATCAATAGTGCATGTCCTGCTAACACTTGTATCCTTGAAGACGATTGATAAGGAGAAGGTCCCAAGGGCTGCATGACTGCCCAAGCAGCAGCAGCTGGGCGACAGGTAAAGGGGGCAGGGGGAGATCTGTGACCACTGCCTCAATTCAATACCAGAAAGACTCATCCCCTGGCCTCACCAAGAAGCATGCAGTCTAATTTACAAACAAAAAGGCAAATTCAAATAAACTTCTGAAAGAGGTGGCCCATATTGAGGGATGAGAATAAAAGGTGATGGCAAATAGCACCGGTGGGAAATGCTGGAGGAGTTCTCCTGAAAACTGAAAGACCCCTGTTGGCTGGACCAACACTAGAACCCAGATCAGTGATCTATTTTCCTTTTTCTCTTTCTTTTATGCTTTCTCTCTCTGCCAAGTCATTGGGTAATACAAGGCAAACCAACAGTTTGTTATGAGCCATAATTATAGTCCTTTGATATTAAGAATTTTTTATGAAAAAGCCTTTGCAGATTAAAGGACCTCTAGTGTTGTATGCACTCTACTCCAACCAAGGGAATCAGCAAATCTGAGTCACCCTCTCTGCCCCTCTGGGTAAAAGCAGAATGTGACAGTGGCCTACATAACTCTTGAATGCAGGGTTAGACAGAAACTTAACGATTCTTCAGTGAAATGAGATCTCTTGAGGCCTGTCTTCTGACTGGTGGTAGGTAGAAGCTATTAGAAGGGGAGTTGGCTTTGACCAACACTCAAAAGACACAAGAAAGTGTTGGGTGTTTTTTCTTAAACTACAGATGCATTTTCTCCTGTGGGCTTCGGTATGGCTCAGGTTTTCTCTCACAAACTTCCAGAGAGAAGCCTGGCTAGGAAAGGAGCCCACCCTTCCCCTACTCCTCCTGCCATTTGTTTGTGTGCCCTCATGGCTAAGAGTTTCTATCCAATTTGTTCAGGATTGTGCAAACAGTTAGATGACCACAGCTATGATTCAAAACTGAAGGCACCACTGCCAGAACAACCTCCTTCCTCCTACCTTTTCACAGCCAGCAACTGAGTAGTTCCAAGCATATACTCATGGCCCTATCAGCCTAACAGAGACTCTGATCTTTCAACAAGCGTGTCAATTAAGCTTCACTGAATGCTAATTGAGTGCTAACTGATCTTCACAAGTATACTCCAGCTTTCTTTTCTCAATGATCACTACAGAGAAGCCTTTGCTGGTGGCAGAGGCAAGAATTCCATCAAAGCACAGAGACTACCAGGGATCTGCTGATAAAGTAGATTACAGAACCAGCACAACTAGCACTAAGAACACACATCACAAGCTACCAGTTGCAACGCTGGAACCTGACATGACCCCAGTGGAGCTGCTTATGGAATCTAAGTAAGGATGTCTGCACTTTAGGTACAACTCTACAGCACACAGCTTCAGAAAATCATTTTAGCTTCTAATCCAGCCATACACTCCAAATATTCAAGCAAGAAGGAGCTAAAATTCTATACTTACACATCTATCCACCTTTCAAGATACACAAGTTCCAGTTCTCTAAAACCAGCCTTCTAATATTTCCAACGCACACAGTCTCTCTTGCTAGTACACACATACAAGAGCTCATATGCAGACATCTCTACCTGTACTGTTTTTAAGGACCAATTCTAATTTCTTCACTGTATGACATTGGTTTGCATTAAGCCACCGAGTCACAAGCCTTGATGAAAGATTAATTTGCACCTATGAAAACACTGTTGCACTTGCCTTACCTAACCCAAAGAAATTATCATTACATTTACTGAGTAGCACTCACTAAAGATTAATGTAAGTTTCAGATGCCATGTTAAGCTTGTACTTTTTACTATTCTTTTTTTTCCTTGCTGATCAAGCAAACTTCAGTCATTTTAAGTAAGGTATCATTTAAGCTCTAAAAATCCTTCTACTAGGGTGATAAATTTAAAATATTCCAGAATATATATGCTGACATTACTGCTGAATATTGACTTGCTCTCATTTTCAGCAATCTCTCCATAAAGCCCCTCTTCTACACCATTTCCTTTAATGCTTTTTTTCATTTAATCATGTCACACCTAGAAATCAATAGGAAAAACTCTCCTACCTGTTATAAGTCTCTGGTGATTTAAGCTTATCAAGACAAGGGGGAAACAACACAGAGTTCTGAGTGTTACCCTGCATGAAGTCAGGTTTGACATTTATACTGAATATTCCACTGGAAAAGAAGCCCAAGTAATGCAGATGCACCTCACATCTACAAATTTGCCTGCACTGGCTGAAAAATGAGTCTGTGGCACCCTCTGGCGTTTGACTAACGCATATGTCTTCCAGCTACATCTCTCTCCAACTAGAAAGGCATGCTTAACTCAAATCTGTACGGACAACTCCGTGGGACCAAACAATTCCAGCACAGCAAGAACCACCAGTGCTCTCCACCACCATGGGACATGAGGAGCAGCTGCCCAGATGTTCTCCACCCTGCTGTCTCACTCCTGTTTGTCTCAGACAAAATGCACAAACCAGAGTTGTATATGCTTTGGAAAAGGATTCTATTACATCGAATAGATGCAAACCAAATATTTGAGGATGCAAACATGTGTCTTGTTTTTTCCAGGGTGCTCTAGCATATACCTTACAGAAGCATGTAGAGCAGTTTATAAAAATCCTGATGCTTTTAAAACAGACTACCCTTTACAATACACACACCATGAGACAATCAAGTGCCAGCAACGCCCATGTTCAGCTGACAAAAATTCTAGAAGTTTTTTTTGGAGGAGTTGAGACTAAATTTTCACTTTTTCTACTGCTCGTATCTCAAGCAACCTAAACCGGCTCACTAAAGAGTGCACAAGGCCAAACTGCAGCTTAAGTACAGCACAGCGAGTATTGCATTCTTAAATCCTAACCTAACCTAGTCAGTCACACAACGGCAGAGGGAGTCAGCCTTACTGCAGTAAGAGCACACAGTCTGAAGTGTCACATGTACAACCACATCAGTTACAAGCCGTGCTCTGTCCATAATGAATCTCATCATAAAACCTGAAAGGGGGCCACGGTGCTTCTCTCTGCCTCACATATGATCAGGAGTTAATGGATCACAAAGAAAAGCTGTGCTGAGACAGAAGAGAGCAAATCACTTCAGGGCTTACTGGAGAACATTTATTGCTCAGGCCAGATCAACACTACGTAGTGCTAGACCCGCTGGGAGAACCCAGACGCTTGACTGAGGGAAGGCAAAAGCTCAGGTACATGCCCAGGTTCAGATGTATGAAGATTCTCATATGTAGTTAAAAGTCAGAAAATTTGGTTATGGCAGTGAACAGAGGGGTGTATCCAAAGACAAATTCTTCGGAGACAAGAGACTTACTAGAAAAATTTAAGGTGAGTTAAGAGATTTCAAATCTGAATTCTCATGGACTTAAGCTACTTTGAAAATCTTAAGCCAAATGCAAGAACAGAAATCCATCTTGGATCACACTGTAAAAGCAGTGATTTTCCTACACTAAGAATCTATCAATTCAGGGAAGGAACTTCAAGAATTCAAACTTTTCACATAAGACAGCTAATATATATTTCAACAGAAAGATCACAAAAAAATTTATTTTTCTTTCTTTTTTTTTTGTAAGAGTTCATTTGTTTGGGATATTTTTGTTTGCTTTTCTTTAAATGATGGTATTGATGAAGTGATTTTTTTTTTCAAACATTGCTACACAAAATTGGATCCCAAATTATATTTTGAAGTGTATTTCATAAGAGCTTGAGACAGTTGAACAGAGATACTGCTTTAACATCAGCTTTCATCTCAACTTCTGGCTACCAGTGTTTTACATGTTCACTGTATACTGTATCTTACTGTCAATAACAACAGCTCTCTGTCTGTACCGGTGCACACAAAACTCTAGCTTTAAAGAATTGGAAAGACCACTGGTCAACAAGACAAAGGTGCCATGTCTACTTTTATCCCTGGTAGAGCAACTTTAAGCTTTTCTTAAAGCTGTAAGACAAATAATGCTTATGGCAGTCTACACCTCCGCTCCAACATTACATTTCAGTGCTACAAAAATAATTTCTGCTTTTGGAAAGTTAATCAATTACCAGAACTTAAAGCTTTAAGCACTCTTGTAATCTAAAGGCCCAGAGAATATGCCAGAAGCCATAATTAGAGGCGTAGTCAAAGACTTTCACCTCTACATACAGGAACAAGCTTGTAAGAAGAGCTAATAAAAGATTTCTAAATGAAGCACGGAACTTCAGACAGGTTACCAGCAAGTCCAAATTACAGATGGTTGGATAGCACTGAACTCTTAAAAACAGAAGTTACATCTGCTTTAATCCTATGGAGAACTTTTAATACAGGGTAACTGTGCTTTAGATTAGTTAATAGTACTCAACAGAGATTAATATGCCTTGTCTATGTTGGAAAAAGTGATACATATTGATGCACAGTTCATATAATTATATTCTTGTGATAGCATGATGAAAATTCAACCTCATGAGGACAGTTTTCTTATATCAAGAATAGGAAACATGCGCTACATTGACATGCTTCAAAATATTTAGGTTCCCCCTTGCCAGTTAGTATCATAATGGGAAAAACACCTACCATAAACCGATTTCTAAAGAAAGTTGCTTTTATTTGGGCTCCATTCCCACTTCTCTACTTGCTGTCTGTTCCTTTTGTTCCTTCCTATAGTAAACTTCTGATATTGTTTATTCTTACCTGAAGGATGTTGCTCCATTCTCTATTATTTTAGCTTTCTGAACAGGAGATGCTTGAAACGACAGAATTTTATTTCCTGGCAGGGTAATTTGTTTCAGAATGGCACCTAAAACAAAATAAAGAACATGACATAGTAGAAAGCAAAACACTGAGACAATGGTTTAATTCATCCATAGTTCTAGCAAAGGCTACTGCAGACTTAATAACAGCTAATTTGGTCCATTTGAAAACCAGACATTCTAGAGTCTTGCATTCTGCATGTTCTGTATGGCCAAAACCCCCACATGCTCTCAGCAAACACTACCCTCTGTGCAGACCAGTAAAAGGTTTTAGTGAAAACGGGCTGGCTGAGACAAACTCACATCATACATCAGCCTGGATCTGTTGAAGGAAAAAGCAGTCTCATGAAAGAACTCTCAAAAGCACTATAGTTCAAAGGAGCTTCACTGCAAGAAGCTTACTCACAGGAGTTTAACAAGTGTAAATGTTTGACTGACATGCTTTTAACAGGCACCAGAAGTAGACATGGCACTGAGTTTCTCATCAGAACTCGAGCAGACAGTAAAGATGTTCAACAACACACAGAGCTGGTTGCTACCCAATAAAACAATCATTTTTTCCACATTCCTAAGACCTACCAACAGTGCGCACTTATTTCTATACCTTTGCAGTCCTTTCCCTTATCCACTACAGAGGTTCCACTTTACCTGCAGGAAACTGGTTAGTTCGAGCAAGTGTATTCAGTGGTATCCTTTCCTCAGCAGATGTCTGTAGGGTCAGTGTTGAGGGTTGCGGAAGTGCAGATACTTGCTTTACAATGGTTCCTGATGGTTGCTGGACTACCTACAAGTGGAATATTCAATATCAAGAGTGAGAAGAGCTAAACATACAGAGAAGTAAACAGTATCAATGTGTCAATCTAGCCAGAAGTGCTGCTGGCCATGCATGCATGTCTAGCTTTCAGTCTAAAGCAAACAGCATGTTCTGGAAAATGTCACCTTTTTTGTTGTTGTTGTTAATTTGGTTTTTTTCGTGGGTTTGTTTTGTTTTGTTTTTTTTACTTTACAGCAAAAAAAAAAATCTTAACAACTAGTGGTGAGCTTTAAGATCCAGAAACTGGAACATAAGAGGTTCCGCTTAAACTCGAGAAGAAACTTCTTCTCAGTGAGGGTGACGGAGCCCTGGAACAGGCTGCCCAGAGAGGTTGTGGAGTCTCCTTCTCTGGAGGCATTCAAGACCTGCCTGGACACGTTCCTGTGTAGCATAGTCTAGGCATTCCTGCTCTGGCAGGGGGATTGGACTTGATGATCTTTCGAGGTCCCTTCCAATCCCTAACATTCTATGATTCTATGATTCTGTGAGCTCTAGCAGACGCTTCAGCCCTGCTTTCTGTTGATAACTGTATTGGATGATTGTCACTGAGTGTTATTATTCAATCCATTACACTAAGAGGGTTTCCTCTCTATAAGTCTTGCTTAACAGATTAACAATATTGAGTCTGCCTGTTGATAAATTCAAAAGGGTAAGTATCACATACACCTAGATAAAAAGAGAGAACACCAAAACAAACAGCAAGAAGTCTTACATGAAATCCTTATCCCAACAAGAATTAAGAGTACACACTATGAAGTTACTAATATCTTTTTGGAGCCACAACATCAATTTGAGAAGTTTCAGAGTGTTACGCAAAAGTATACTGAACACATTAGTTAGTGGGAACATGAAGTATCAACTAGCAATACCTATAGTGAGTAGAGCCTCGACAAAAACATCAGTACACTGCTAAAGGGTAAAAAGGAAGGGGGTTGATAGTTCTGTTTAAAGAGGCTCTCAAAAACAAAAATCAAAACCAGACAGCAGGATGTCATCACAACACAGACCTACAGGCATAGCCAATAAATACTAATTCTTCCTCTTCAGGGGCAGCAATTAGAAAGCAAGAAAGTAATAAAATTGCAGCATCCCTAAAAGCTGCATTTCTAAGCCTCCTAGCTAGCAGAATGTGGTCTGCAGCTTTTGATACATTCTTTGGAGAAGTCTTTGACTACAAGTATTAGAAAGATATGCTCTTACTGAAGCACAAAATTATCAACATTGTCAGGGAGAATCCTATTTTAGAGCAGAAGAATGCTAAAACAAAGGAATTCTCAGGGTCAAGAAATCACTTTTTGTCCTCTACATCTTTTAACCTCAGAAAGTCTAAAGAGAGCTTGTACGGCAACACTGTACAAGTTTAATTAGAGAATTAACACTCATTCTACTTGAGAACAGTGTCTTTCTCCTTCTGCCATGTAACTTCTGATTTATCAGTAAACATCACAAGCATAAGAACTACACATTCACAAAGAGGTACTTTGTGCATCAAATAGTCAAGATATAGCCCGTCCCTCCCCATGTTAACAGTGTCATGGTTTAGCACACATAGCAGCAGTAATGCAGCGTAACTGAACTGAAGGTGGTATCTGAAAGCCAGACAGTTCTTGAGAAGAAAATAAGAGGAAAGAACCACGGGAATACAGGGACAGACTGTGAACAGAGTCAAGACTCACACCTGCAGCACCTCCTCCTGAAGTAGTACAGGCAGTAACATTCACTTTTATGTGTTTTTACCAAAGCACAGTTTGATCTTTCTGAAAGATCTAGCTCCCAAACACTGGAAGTTGCAAATAACATCAATAGGATCATTCGTGTGTTCAGATAATTGCTGAGCCACTGATCAGCTTGGACAAACGACTGACAGGCTCTGCCAGTACCCACACTGACGCACACTAAAGATCATCCCTACCACCAGCAAGAATGATGCTTCATCTTCAGGATGCAACATGCTGACACAGCACAGGAGGAGACATAAGCATTTCAGATTAAAGTACAGCAGACAAAAGAACAGAAAGAGTTCATGTTAAATCAATAGTCTAGGTGGAGACTGGGAAATCAAGTAACTGAGGAGACTAAATCAACGAGAAACAGAAAGGATGTGTTGGTGGTAAGGCTGATTTTCTGTTTGCCACTCTAGCTGCTGGACTAACAGAAGCTGGAAATCCTCAAGATTTGCAACAGAAGGCGGCAACAGTCTTAGAAATTTCAACAAGAATCTAATACCAGAAACAAGTACTACAAAAAAAAAGTAATAGCCATGAGGAGTTATTGTCCCTCTTCTTCAGGTTATCAGCAACAATAAAACAGAAAGGACTGTCCCTTTGTGCCCCATTAAGCATACATCAGCATAAAAGGCATCAACAGTGAGGGGGAAAAAAAAAAAGCAATGCAATAGCCAGCTGATAACAGAGAAACAGAGACAGCTGCCTGAGACGAGCTTTGATTAGCCTTACTTGAACCTGTTTTAACATTCATAAAGCAAAGTTTGCAGAGAGATGTTGAGGTATCATCACGCACTACAAGCAGGATTGCTTCAAGAAGGAAGCCTCACCAGCTGAATACAAAAGCATGCATCCAGGACAAAAAACTCCTGAAAAATCACAGAGGAGACTCTCTGCTCAAGAAATCTCAGCTCAGAGGGGACTTGTCACTAACAACTCGCTAAGAAGCAGTAGGAACAGCACAAGCACTTCACTCCTTGCTTCAGCTGTTAACAATGTCCATGTCCAGGGAGTGCGTGCGTCTCACTGGTAATAGCAGGGACTGCACCACCAAACTCTTGCTCTTTACGTTTTAACATGAAGCTGCAGTCTCAGAGCAGCTTTCTCACTATTGGAGGCCAGCAGCTGGTAATGTAAATTTTCATATTTTTTTGTGCTTTAACAAGAGACAAAGCAATACTACAGCAAGGCAAGCTTTACTTCCAGCATGGAACTTCTTTGTAAGCCACTGCTCTTAAGTAAGGCTGTGTTAAGAAAGTCACCAGGAGGGAACTCTTCTCACAGCACAGGTACACAATCAATATCAACAGCACCTCTGAAGAACAGGTCCCTCGGTGTCCACCATACAAACCTGGAGTTTCCATAATCATGCTGCAGAAACGGAAGTTAGATGTGGCATCGCTCCGGTCACAATTTTGATATTAAAATACTGCAGTGCCACACTCCTAAGCATCACCAATATTATGACAGAGCTGGCATATGAAAGTTCGCTTTACATTCCTCAAGCACAAGAGACCTAAATTAGAAACGGGCATGCAGAGGGAGTGTGTGGCATCAAACACCCCAAGGGCTGGAAAGGGAAAGAAATTGCTGGCAGCATTGCATGGACAGATTTGCACAGCTGGCATGTGCTTCCTTTCAGCTGGCAGCAGGACCCTTCTGTTTAGTGAGGGAAGGTCCAGATTTGTTTTCTTGTGCGAGAAAACAGACCCTCTGTCCTTTCAGGGAAAGGCATCAGGGAAGCCCTAGAAGATGTAGCCACTTCTGCGGACTTGCTCTTTGTGTTAACAGGTTGTCTGAACAAACACCAGCTCCTGATATGGCTGAGAAGTGGTCAACTCAGCCCTTCAACTATATGCAAGACCGAAATTAAATAAGTAGTTTGAAGAGCAAGTATTTGAATCACCATGCCTGGGATCTATCCAAACGAGGATTAAAAGCATGTTTTGCATGCAATTCAGCATTTGTAAGGCACAGCAAAGAAAAGCAATTGCAACAGGCTGACACACTGCAGTAGTGGAGGAGACAAAAGTAATTTCTTGAGTTCACCAATATCATATTCAAGAACTGTTTTGACTCCCCAGTGTAGAGTTAAGCTTCCTCATCTATTTGTACAGATGGTCAACCTTTCCCCTGGATTACATGGTTTGCTGTGTAGCCAACAAACTGTTCTCCAGCCCTTGTACAACCTAAGAAATCCCCATTTTCTCCTGGCTGGATTTTCAAATTCAGTCCTCAAAGACAGTAAGGGTACCAACTCCTTTGCTAATTTGGCTTTAGCTACTACTATCAAAGACTGTCAGTGCATATGCTTGATAAGTGGGGGGTTTTGGTGGTTTGTTTTCAAGTTTGGATTGATTGTAAAACAAACCCACTCATGAAAAAGACCTCCCATTCCCTTCATACAGTTGAGTGCTTTATTCTTTTTAAGCAAGTCTGAAAAGGTGAAAAGCTGGTAGCATAAGTTCTTTACTTAGCATGCAGGATTCTTGTATTATACCCACCTTACGCATTTTAAAAAGAAAAGAAGTAAAATATTTTAGGCATCTTCATAGGAAGTCTAATGTTTTCATCTCTTTTTAAAGAAAAAAAATTCTTTGCAAAGAAGTCCTATTCAAGAATTGAGTTCTTTATCTACCAAAGGGAGACCATTGTCGCAAAATATTTGAGAATGTTACTTAGAGGTAGACCAGTTAGCATACTACTCAGTATCTCAAACACCCATAAACCAAAGTATTTTACGATCTTGCTCTTTTGGGTATACCTGTGATCCACAGATTGTTGGTATTTAACATTAACTAGAAGTTAACCTGTGCCAAGAAAAAAAAAATAACATTAACACATAGCTTTTGAGGGCATTGCTTGAATGAGACATTTATTCCTTCTGGAATTTTTTAGCTAAAGGGGTCTGATAGAAACAGCTCACTTTTGAAAGTCTTCATAAATAACACATCTTAAGAAATTTAGAGGTCAAAAGTCTGCTCCTAAAAGCTTAATAAGCTAGTTTGTACATTTTGGGTAATACATCACTAAATATCATCAGGTCACCTGTGCCTGCAAAGCATCCAGGGTAGGAATTACCAAGGTAGAGAGACTGGAATCCTTGGTGGCTAGCTGAGGCACAGCCCTAACGGGGAATATGACAGCAATTAACGTAAGCAACTCATCAGCTATTTCTGTTTCTGACACCAGCACCTCCTGCCTTTTCTTTCAGATGTCAACCTAGCCTGGCTGCATACATAACAGGGGTCAGTACTTGCTGTATTCTCTCATGTCTCAACCTGGATGTTCAGTCTGGTGGAACGGTGGTCAGCATGTCTTGTAAGAGATCGAGCTTACAGCTTGGCTTTAGATTCACCTTTTCAGCAAGGACTCAATATCCCTAAGCTATGACAAACATAACCGATGACAGACTAGCTTCACATGTTTAAAAAACTTAAAAAAATATCCAATCCTCTTTACAAACCATTAAGAGTCAAAATAAAGAAGCCTGGTTAGTGAGGAGCAGAGAAACTCATCTTACCAAATGTTTCACTTTAACCACCTGCTGAGCACCCACTGACTGTGCAGCAATGGAGTTTGGGTGTGAGATTTTAATACTGACTGGGGTTCCAATGCCTGGTTTGGGAGGCTGGAGAGGTGTTGCTGCTGAAGGTGCCGCTGTAGAGATCAGCACTGGCTTTGCACTCTGGAGAGAGGACGTTGCTACCGCAGAGGTGAAGACTGGCTTGCCAGCTGGGATAGCAGTCAGCCCTGATGTTGAGGTAAGGACTGAAGGTCTGGGTTGAAGAGATGCTGTCACCCCTGTAGAGGACGGAACAGGCTTCACGGTCTGCAGAGAAGCTGTCGCCAATGTGCTGGCAAGGACTGGTTTTATAACCGGAGAAGCTGTGACTGTTACAGAGGCAGACACTGGTTTTGTAGCTGGGAGCGAAGTTGTTGCTACAGCTGAGCTTGCCACTGCTATTAAAGGAGTTTGTGCTGCAGAGGTACAGGTTGAAACAGCTTCTTGGGTTGGAGCTGGCTGCTGCAAACACTGCTGAATAAAGCTCTGAGCATTGGGCATTAGCTGCCGTAAGGCGAGCATGCTTTTCTGTAAGAAAGATGAAAAAACACTGGATGTAACATCAGCAGTCTTCCACAATACTGATACATTAGCAATGGAATCCTCCTTCCTCATCTTCCAATCTAATTTTTTCAGAAAACAATAAAACACATATTCCAAACAAGTTTTGCTAGAATTCAGGCATCCTTAAATTGTTGATGATACTACTCAGTGAAAATCACAAGAATCACCAACACAGTCATCTGAGCAAAGGTCAACAGTCACCAAGGCTTCACTGCATGTAGCAAATCCCATTTATAGGAAACTCTGTTCAGATTTTTCAGTTTGGAATTTATGTGTCAGAATAAGAATATTTTAACTGCTTTCTACCTCAAAATATTTTGGTTTGCCAAAAATCCTGCTATATTGTAACAGCTGTGTTTATTTCACAGAGGCAGTCTGACAGAGAACTTACAAATCATCCAATAAAGCCAGAAACAAGCTCTGAAGACATGAGCACTTCTACACCAATACAGCTGTATCTACACTAGGGGGGGATACCACTTTAATAATGTCTGTATAGTTGCAGCAGCAAAACTTGGGCCAGACAGTTCTCTGCAACAGGAGAACTTTAGTAAAGATATCTGGCAACATTTCGTTTTTACTACAGATGTGTTTGAGAAGGTTAATGGACAGAATAATCTTCAAGCCCTCTGCAGATTTTTATCTTTGATTATGTACAATCTGTTATGGCTCAGAACCAGGGGAAATCAGTCCTGCAGCTATCTGCATATCCTCAGAGACACCTTTCTTTTTTAACTCCTTTACATTTTTTGGAGTTTGTACGAGTCTCCAGCATAGTGCTGTTGCTCTGAGCTTCATGCAAAACCCACATCTGCACCTTCTGTGGCACACCTGTCTAACCTTCACTTCCTTTTCTTTTAAAAGGCTGTTCAACTTTCCTCATTGCTCCTGATCCCATTTATTTACCAAAAAATCAAGCAACCTTCACAAAGATGACTGTACTTCTCCATCTATTGGAACAGACAAAACAAGTGCAACAACTTTATGAAAAACCCGCTGCTCAAAGATAAGAGACAGCTCCAGAGTCCTCCCTCAAATTCCACTTCAAGCTAAAAGCAAACTGGCAACAAGCCATGTCACGTTTCTTTCCAGACTCAAGCTGCAAGTGTTTCCCCCACGAACAAGGTCAGCACTGATCACTGTAGCACCTTATGAGAAGTGCTCCCGAAGTCAGCTTCCATTTGGCATTCAACCCTGTCACAGCTGCTCAGAGTTACACAGACCAGACCTCATTGGAGTCTATCAACTACATATCCTTAAGGTATTTCAGAAAAAAAAAAAAAAAAAGAAATCAGGATGTAAGGTGTTTTAAAGAATTGGTAACACTACCAAGTCAACTAACAGACTATGGGTGAACCCAGCTTAACTCCTGCAGAACTGTGCCCCAGGTAATAAACTCTTGGGGGATCTACCACCACTTACCAGCCCCAGATAAGGTGTAGCTGTGACAGATTTAGGTCAAGTCTGTGCAGAGCTACTGTGGTTCACCCATGCTGTTTTGGGAACATGGTGCACCTGAGCTGATCCCCACAGCCCATGTCCAGGGAGGTTCATCAGCAGGGCCCTGCAGAATGCAGCCACGCTACTTGTGAAGCCAAACTTGCCCTGGTGATTCGCAGAGCTCTGCTAGGACTCTGCACACACAGCTCATAGGAAACCTCTCCCAGTCACATTGAGCCTTCGCTCACAGCCTAGTCCTTCTGCAGCCAGAGCTGCACTGGGTTCAGGAAGGCCCATACTCTGAGCTGTTTGCTTTCCTAGCTTTTGCATGGACATTGAAGAAGAAGAACTAAACAGAGAAAAAAATAGGTAACCAATATAAACATTTTATATTGAGCCCCGCAGACATGACTGTAGTATTCCATATTCATGGAAAACTTGCTAGTAAAGCATTTAAAGGCTGCCACTGAAACAAAAATATTCATCCCACACTTGAACAGATTAACACCAGATATTTAAAGTAGTATCAACATTATCATGTGCATTGCTAGATGTGCTGTCAAACACTAAGGAAGAGGACAAACTCCAGGAAACCTCTGTCCTGGCTTTCCCATTTAACTATTCCTCCTTGATTCTCCACCTAGTCTATAATAAATGCCAAGGAAAAGTACAGATCTATCAAGTCTAAGAATACTGTGTACATTATTGCCTTTAAGTAAGTGTAACCAAGTTTTCCATGTTTTCAGTGGAATTCAATGCTTGTGGTACAAAAAAGATGCTTGGTTTTATTTTGTTAATGCCATTCTATCATATGATTAAAAGTGTTAAGAGAGCATTTTTTAATTTACTTATTTGCTTGACTGGAAGTACAGTTGTTCTGGCTTACTCTTCCTAAGCTGCAGTAGTCCTGTCAGACCCTTTTTGGAGAAAGGTTTTTTTTCCTGCCTCCAGTTAAACACAAACCAGCAGACAGATGAATAGCTTTACGGAGATTCTTTGAGCTTAAATAACAGAAGCTGCACATAGCTATTCCTGTCAGTCTTCTGTATTAGAACTTCCATTTTGAGGAGAAAGCAAGAGGTCTATCTATCTACCATAGATGCATCAGCTTTCAAAACACTAGTCTGCACAAACAACTAGAGGATAATTATCCTCAATTTAAGAGCAGAGTATAATCCACTCCTCTGGAACCCTCCTTCGCCCCCCAAAAATTGTCTTTCCCTGAGCAACAGTCACACAGGGCTAGTGTAAGCACTGTTTCTTCAACTGACCTGAGCAAATACCTATCTGATCACTCTGACTCTTAATGAGGGAAGGAGAGCCAGAAAAGAAATACTATACGTTCACAATCAGATACACTTACCTTGAGGAAAGGAACTAAATACGGTTGTGGAGACGACTTGAGCTCTATGTATAGCTTTTTTGTAAACTCTTCTGGTTCAATTTTTCCTTCCTAAGAGGGAAGTATAGTGACAATGGTAAATTATAACTACAAATCTACCATATTTTTTCATGGATGTATCAAAAACTCGTGGCAATTTATGTTATCACGGAATTGTTTAATTTCAGTTCTCAAATATTTTTTACTTCCTGTATTTTAAACAAAGGTTTTAGGATAGAATGATATTGTAATTTAGAAATAGTATTATCAAATTAACTTACTTTCTTCAACTACAGGCAGTTAACATACTTAAGGATACTTTTTCAAACACCCATTCACTGAAGTGAACCTAGAAACAAGTTTGTAAGTAGCACTGATCCTTCTGACTACCTCATTGTTATGTAGATATTTAAAATCCACCACAAGTACTTTTTTTTCTGTAAAGTTAGTTTATCTGCATAAAGATCAATCTGAAGAGACTGGAGACAAAACACAACCCGGTAGTTTTTGTAAGACAATTCTCGTCTAACACACATATAGCATAATGAAGCAGAACACCCAACATGGTCTTGCAAAAGCAGAAGAAACCAGAACATCAGAACTCCTGCATACCCCTATGGTGACGATCCCCTGGCTTGCAGAGTACAATCCCCTTTCTTAAAGCTTTCTGTTCTGCCACAACACAAGCAACTGACTCAAGGGCTTGGGAGAGTTACGAAGCTTCAGCATGCTTCTGAGATTCCCCCCACTCACTACTTCAGTGCCACTGCAGCAGGCTAAGGTGGTGAGTAGTCCCAGACACTGCTGCCCTTTGTCACCCTTCTGGGTGAGATCCTGCCAGGGCCACCAGTCACCAAGAACATCACCTCCTCCAAAAAGGTGCAGACACACAAGGAAGAAAGACCTCAGCACGAATCGCTGTCTCTGCAGAGAAATTACTCTTCCCATCCATATCCTCCTTCATAGAATCATAGAATAGTTTCAGCTGGAAGAGACCTTGAAGATCAGCAGCAGCAGCAGCCTTCGGAACAATTGTTCCAAGGAGCTACATGACTGGAGCAGGGGGTTTAAGGGTTGTATATTCACAGACAGATGGAGCAGCTTTCCTATGGAGTTATTTGATCTGTTGCCTGTTAAGTGTCACTGAGCTGTGGATACAGGTCCCTGAGGTCTCACCAATACAGATGCAGTGATTTGGTACACTACATCTCAGTGTATACAAGGTGCTTGAGTCTCACTTCATGAGATGCTGCTTAAGGACCATTTTACCTCACAGTTGCCGTTTACTTATTTCTCTCATACATACGAAACATCAATTTATTTCACACTTAAGTCATATACACACACCGAAGGACAGAAGAACAGCATTTTTAAAACACTAACAAAAGCAAACAAGTGCACAGTTAATGTATTAATGTCTGGTAAGAACTGTTCTTAAAAAAACAAAAAAAAAATAAAAACGAGAAGGAATAACTCCAGTATTTTCCTGAAGAAGTAAGGTCAATAGTTCAGCAGGAACACAGAGGTAGAGGAAACAAATTTTTGCAAGGCTGCATCTTCAAGCAATCTGCTCTCTGCAATTATACACTTCTGTCTACACCACACTTTTCTAGACCGAAAAGTCCTTTGGTACCACTAGCAAAGCCATCCCCCTCCATGAGCCCACAGCCTTCTGCTACAGAGGAACAACTACACAGCAGCAGTGGTCAAATGCCAAGACAGAAGTGACAGGAGAAATCGTTACCAAGAAAACCCAGCTGTGCTGGGGTACAACACAAAGCAGCATACGGAAGCCACCTGCAAGGAGAGAGAGAGGCTGGCAGCCACCACATTATTTTCTCCACCCTGTTGTCTAAAAACATAGAGAACGTCACGCTTGTTCCACTGGGGCTTCACTATCGACCTGTAAGTCAGTTCCATCTTGGAACAAAGCAGTAGTAAGGACTTAGCACTGCACTACAACCTCCACGGTCTTACTCTTGCCACTGAGGACCCAAAACTACAGAAACATGAAGAAAAAGCAGCTCAGACCCAGAAGCTGTGTTGACACTATCAGCCACTCCTGCTGTCAGCTACCTGTGTGCATAAAATGAAACAGGAACATGAGGGAAGGAAAAAATAAGCATAGGATTCACCTAAAATAGGAGTTACAACGTAAGACTGAAGAGGGTCAGATGTACTCAGCCACAAATCCAACTCTTCATCTGTTTAAAATAAGTAAAAAGCCCAAGGATCATCAATGTCAAAATCAATACACGAACAATGCAGATTTTGTTTTAAAAAAAGTCTCACCAAGAGGTTTTGCACCAGATTCTTCACATTCTGCCCCATCTCAAGTGCTTGAGGTCCACTAGATGCCAGTTTTATTAGTGTAGCAAGAAAATTCTTGCATTTCTTCACATTCTCTAGCATCTCCTAGCATGGAAAAAAAAAAAGAGAAGACTGTTAGATGTTGCATTGGCTCTCCAACCTCTGCTGAATATAGAGAATGTTAATTTTTAATTAAAAACTTTTTTTTTCCTTACTGTAGAAGCGCTGGTCTGTGCTACTGTTGTGCCCTCAGCTTTCACAGAGACTGCCTTTTGGGAGACAGCTTGTGCAGGTGGTCCTGTAACTGGAAGTTTTACAGGTGTTCCAGTACTCGAAGGCTTTACAGCAGGAACTGTAGTAACACTAGCTGTTGCAGCTGCTGCCTGAAAAATTAACACTTCTTAACCAATGACTAACGTGACAAACATACTGTATTCTGCTAGTCTATGAATTAGCACCATCCTTCCACACTACTATTTAAAACACAGACGATTTTTACCTTTGTTTTTAAAGTTTGGATTAATTTGCTTTAAGAGGTTCTATTTAATACAGTGGGTGGCAGAACCCCCACAGTCATAATTATGTTTTTAAATCAGGGGCGGGGAAAAGAAAATACGAAGGCTCACCCAGACGGAAGCACTGCAACTTCAAGTGAAGAGAGAAAGGTAGTCTTGGAGAAACCAATATATTAACTTTGCCAGGCTCCTAGTCTAGGAGTAATGAATTTTGGACAACGCTAAGCCAGATGATACTACTCTGAAGATAAGTATGACCTTAAGTGATAACTTATCTTCCTTTCTTCCCCTGTAGGTCCTCTTCTAATTGCAATATATCTTCCTTTTTTTATCACATGTGCAGTAGGCAAAAGATGTCGTGTCCACTTTGGAAGGATGCACATGCCAGCAGAAGCAGCCAGCTCGGGAAATGCGCCTAACAAGTTCCTCCTGATTTTTACCTTGTGGGCAGCAATTTGGATTTCTCTCTCCTTCACCCAGACACAAACCCTCACAAAATTCAGTTACTTTGAGACCTCTTTTTAAAACCTCACTAGAATTTACCAGATTCAGAACAAATTGAGCAACAGGGGAATAGTGAATTTTAGGAAAATAAGAACACAATTGCCTTTCTCTTTTGCAAACCAGGCTAAATAGTAGTTTCTAGAGGAAAATCTACTAAACTGAAGTATTTCTACTTCAAACTTTACAGGAGGGGAAGACAACCCACTCACCCCAAAAAAACTAAACACTGTTCTTTGATACAACAGAACACAATACAAGTTAAAGACTCTGACTCTACAAAACCCACTACATTTGATTTCTCAGTTTGAAAATTAAAAATACAGACTGAACCTACAGGTTACAGAAAACCAAGAGTTTCAGGTTAGAACCTGAAACATGGAAGTTGGTTGTCATTTTTCTCCAGACCTCTCAAGAGAAAGGGAAAGTGGTTGTAGGCCAAATTCCAGGTTCAGATCTGCACAACACAATTGCTTTCACTGACTCTTAACACATTTAAACACCCCAGTTTAGTCCAACAATGACAAATTAATACTTGCTAATTGCATCAATGGTAAGACAGTAACACAAGAGCCTACCACGGATAAAACAAAAACTAATCAGAGTTGGACAGACAACATGTAGAATATCTTTTAAGTCTTTCAGGCTAGGGAAAATTAATGAACAAACATTTAAAGCTAAAGCAAAACACTATCACCTGTGTCATTTACTTATAAATTATTTTTTTCCTGAGTGGGTTGTGTCCCCTCACTCCCCCAAGCTGCTGCCAGCTTGACATGAAAGAAGCAGGCAGCTACCAGAAAGGTTTCCAGCTTAGGCTCCCACTGTTGGTAACACTTTAATAGTTCTCTGCAGGATCTTTGCCACCACCGCCGCCTCTTCCACAGATGAGGCTCAACAGCTTTAGGACCACAAGGGAGGCAAACTGGGCACGAGAATCCCACAAACAGATGGACAGGAGGAAGACGAAGGGGACGGAGAACAGATCTGTCAAGCTGCAACGCCTTGGGCTTTTAAAAGTTGAAAACATGAGGTTCGCGGGAGACAATCTCTTGCAAATTCCAGTATGTTTACACATCAGGACCAGAACGGCATTTTATCAGCTGAGGGAGGGAACAACAGGAGGTCTGCTGGACCCTTTTCCCAGGAAGATGAATATATGGGAATTAACTACTGTCATCTGCCCTCAACCTTTCTCACTACTGACAATTCTCATTCTCACTTTGAACAACAGAGAGAAACAGTCGCCAAAAAAATGGCATTAATCCTGCATATTTTGAAGTAACGTCAACAGAAGTAGTGCTCTGCATCAAAATGAAAGTGCCCCAGCATGATGCTAATTAGATACTTTGCAGCTTCATTACCCCAGCTGGGAAGAAGGTGAAAAATAAAAATGTGCAGGTATTTTGTCTAACCTCAGAGCTTAAAGATTCAGGAATGTCAAAAATTTGAAATATTTTTGTAGGTGAGAATAATACTGGAGTCAGTAACTAGTGAGTTTTGCAGACAGTAGTGTTCCAAGTTGTACCTTGCACAGGAGGTACACAACCAAGCCAAGAATTATTTCCTCCCCACTGCCTCCCACTTTTCTTGATGACGTCACACGTCTCCACTAACACTTCTCTCCTGTGACTTCAAAAACCTGTCAAGACTAACATCAGGAAGTTCTTTTAGAACTGCCAAGGAAATGGCCCTTCCTTCTTTTCCCTGTCTGTTCCTGCACCCTTATGCATAGACCCCCTTGTCAGCATCTTCTCCTGTCCAGCCCAGAGTGAGCAGGGAAGAGGCCCTGTGACAGAAGGACAGTCCATGCAGAAGGACAATCCATGCTTCACCTGTTTACCCTTTATTGTACAAGAAGGTTGGACAGAGGGCTTTGCAATCCTCTGCAGAACAGAGGGCCTCGAAGGAAGGCACTCCAAAAAAAACAGCACCATTAATTTCTCCTAGAGTCATTCATTATTCCTGCTGTTTAAATTCAGCTCTACAGCTCACTAGAAGTGTTCAAGTTTCTACAACGGAAAAAAATACGGCTACAAAAAATACTCCATGTCTACATCTTTAAATATCTCAGAACACAAGTTAAACTGATTATACCCAAACTGAACGAAGAAAGTACATAAAAACCAATTCAGAGTCAGATGTAAGTTAAAAAAGGAAAAGAATGACATGATGAATCTCAGTGCTTATGCACAGGCAGCTTCACCCATCAGATGGAAGAAATCGGTATCTTCACCTCTTTTTCCCCAGTGCAAGGGTAGTACAGTAGATGACCATTGCTTTTATATCCTAAAGATTTCTGTGCAGGTATCACAAGCACAAGGTTTGCAAGCTAGTACTTCCAGACCAGGCCATTCTATGATTCCAAAATAGAAGTGGGTAAGGACTGTGTCCATTACTGTTCTTAGACACAAAGCACATGTTGTTTCCATTGTAAGCAAAATAGGTAATATATTACGAAAGGCCTCTGAGTTTTCCCATTTAGCCTCAACATTATCCATCTATAGCAAGAAGGAACAGAAAAAAGATCAGGGGTGTGAGTAGTTTTCAGTTGCTGATACAGAACAGCAGGAGGACAAATTTTTAAGTCAGACTGTTAGTTACCACTGTCAGCAAACATATCCCCCAGTCCTTCAAACACCCTCAAGGTCAGGAACATATATCCAGCATTTTTTTTTTTTTGGAATGACTGATCCTGCTTATTTACTGAGTGCTTAGTCCAACACTACAGACCAGTATCCTTCAACCTCTTGCTCATAAAGGCCAGCCAGACTTCTTCCCGCTTTCTCCTTCAGGTTATGAGGAGAACAGAATACTTTAGCTGCAAAAAGAAGCAGTTTTCATCATATGTGCTCATCCAGACCTCTGGTCCACAAGAACAAAGGAAGAACTGCACCTAGGAGAAGTCTTATAGTCTACAGGTAGCCATAGCCTCTTAAGAATAGTCCTACAACATTTTTTTCTATGGAAAAAGAGAATTAAGACCTAGGAGATAAGACAAAAAACCACTATCCAAAAACGATGAGGCATTTCCAACCACTGTCTATTTACAGGCATTTCTGTGGAACCAAATTCTATTAGAAAACAGAGGTCTTCAGCTATTACCTTACTTCAGCTTCTAACAAAAGGGAAAAAAAAAACCTTAGACCTGAAAAATAGCTCGATTAGTGCAGCGCTTCTTTTCCCCTCAACAACATTCCAGGTATGCTTTTTTATTCCCCCTAAGGAATCATGGAACCCAAACAGGAGAGAACATTAGGAAGCCTCCATCTCCCAGAAAAGCATCAGCTAGAACTTGAAGGAGCTGTGTCATAGGGTACAAAAGCACTGGAAATTGCTCTCTAAACTATTTATTTTATTCATTGTTCATGTGCTTTCTACTGTAGTGAGAGAAGATGAGCTGACACACACTGGCAGAAGCATAATTAAATTATGAATTTAAAAAAAGACATTCAGGAAAGAATTAATCAGGAGGACAAAAGTTACCAACTCAGTGAAAAATAAGAGTCAGAAATAACAGAAACGCATTCCATTTTTGTCAGTTCAGTCATTTATTCTGATTCCATCACAATATAAAGCTTGCCACCTACCTCTATTACAACAGGTGGCTGAACAGTAGAAGCCACAGCATTTGTTGTCTGAGATAATGGTTTCACAGGAGTAGCTGCCACTTTCTTTAGTAACTGGGTGCTGGAATTCTTAAAAAAAAAAAAAAAAAACCAGAAACAAAGCACACAGGTGCAGAGAACAGTGGTCAGACAAGTCACTGACAAAACCGACACTGAAGTTAGTACCTGCTCTTATCCAATATACACCAAGATACCGACTCCTACAGTAACAATACATGCATCATTTACACAGCCCATACAATTTAAATATTGTTCCACAAAGCTATTCGTCTACCAGTTTAACAGTCAAGAGCAGACTCAGAGACACTCAGACACAACACTCGATCAGAATAAAATGGTTAAAAGGATGAGCATGTTGGCAAGAAACATGCAGATGGCTACCTTTTTATACGCACTCTTACTCTTGCATGCTGACCACATTACAAGAGATGTAAGCAAAAAGCCAGGAGGACTCGGGGAGATAGAAACATCCTGCACACTTGGGAAAGGTCCTCAGCTTCACAGAAGTGTTCCACCAGAGGGTCACAAAGTTGCAGTTACTAGCAGTAACCATTAGAGCAGGTTTTCTGGGTTTGGGTTGTTTGGCTTTTTTCTTAAAAACCCTTATATCACCATCATCAGAGAAGAATTCCTTAATTTGAACTATTGCATATGTAAGGGCTAGTAGTTTTTTCAAACTGAGAAAGCAAAGCACAGTGATGTCTATGTGCAAAACCAAGCACCATTATATGGTTCAGAAAGCATTCAAATGCTTATTTAATCTTCCGTTACTTGCAAACGTAGTTGTAACTACATAACATACAGCTACATCAAATTAAAGCTATGAGAGCAGTTACCTGTACAGGACATATTCTGATTGCAGGTGTGCTGGTTGGTACAGATGGCCTCACATCTGTGTTATTTTGTGGCTTGTTCTGAGCTTGTCCTATTGTTTGTTGAGATACCAGCATTAGTTGGCCATTGCTGCTTCTGATAAGAACCGTTCCTGCTGGCGAAAAACATCAACGCTGTTAGAAATTGAGAGATACTATGGCTTTCCCATGCTTCTGTAGAAGAAATAACTAGAACACACTGATAAGATAATGTAATATTTATTTAGTTTCTTACTCCATGGAATAGCTGCCAAGAAACACAAGAGCTAAGTGTACATCAGCTTTACTCTGCATATTATGACAAAAAAATTCCTCAAGTAATGAGAAAAAATTAACCAGACAGCCACGTTGAAACACTATGTGCATACAAGATCTAAACTGCAAAGCAGTTAATCGTTTGACTAAAAAAAGATATTTTGGACATTAAAAAGAGATGCACCCAACACACTCTGGGATCACTTTAACAGTAACTTCTTTAAGCAGTTCAACCCGTAAAATTCATCACCACCGTCTCCCTCTATACTTTTTCACTTTCTGAACATTTAAGCACACACTTACAGGTGAAGAAATGGTTTAGAGAAAACCTGCAATGGAAACTGAAGTCTCATTTATACCAAGTTCACCTGCTTGTACCAAGACCACTGCCTTGGTCAGAGGGCAGTGGTCTCCATGAAAACCAAGGCCACTCGGACATTTGAAGCTGTCCCTCTGTCAAGGCTCTGTCCAAAAGCATTAAGATGCATGGTTTTCATTATCCAATGGGAAACGAAAATTTTAAAAAGGAGAGGAAAAAAATACTCTTCTGCTTTATTTTGCTCGCTTTTTTACGTTTTCCTTTCAAACCAACAGCAATGTCAGCCCATCCTGTCAGTCAGCTCCTATCACCCTTCTCCCACCCCGTAAGCTATAACTACAAATAACTGAACAGTTAACAAACAACGAGTATTTTTCCTAAAGCTTTCAAATGAAAATCACCCTAAGGAGAATCAGTCAGATGCCACCATACAGTCTCATCTTCCCTTCATTTGGAAACCACTCAGCCAGGGATGTCTCCATCTCTTCCTCACAAACCCCCTAAGGAAAACCCTGGGTTTTCATGTAAAAGAAAAGGTGAAAAGGCATAGAAACATGACAGACTGTAAATAAGAGCACCTCTACATTTTTGAAGAGCTGCATTAGACTTTATCTCAAGTGCTCCAATATCTGAAGAGTCACAGATCTTCTACACAGACTTACGATCTTTCCTTGTGTAAAAACAAGACTCCAACAGTGAACCAGTCTTTTTTACTACCTGGTTAGTCTGCAAGCTGTCAAAACATGGCTGTGTAACACAGCCCCAAACACTGCTTCTGTCTGAGTCTAAATGAATACAACAGGAAAAGCCACAAGCTCCGTGAGGGCTTTATTTTTTAAAATAATAATAAAAAAATCAAGCTATAACCACATGCTTAGAAACAGCTTTTCATCCTCCACATTTAAAAGCACAAGAGGATATTGCAAGGCAACACAAAACTTGGTATAAAATTCTGTAATGTCAACATATTGGCATTTACATAGCACACACAGACTGCAAGAGTAGCATCTAGATGATTCCCTCCTTTCTGGAGCAGCCTTTACTAGATGGAGCAGATGCACGAGACAGTTGCATACCCAGAAAAATACTGTTACTCCGTCTGACAACTCAGCTTTCTCCTCCTCCGTTGAAATCTTCACTGTAATTATATTTAGGTACAGATGGATCTTTGGATTTAATGAATGCCCAACATCACAGAAAGCATACCAGAATTCTAATTTTCTCTTCATGCCATCTTATTTAGACATTGATCCATGACATACAATTTATCATCAGTCAGAAAAACGGCATTTTTTTCCTTGTTCACTTCACATACTCATGCAGATTCTAGGGGAGGAGAGAAAGCCAACGATTCCACACATTTTGATAGCATTTGATAGATTTGATAGCATTTGATAGATTTCTCCCTGCTCTGGGTCTACATTCAGGAGGGCAAAAGTGTTGCTACTGGAGGTTTCAGACTTTTTTAAGCTAGCTCTACTCTGAGGAGGCACATATAAATTTATCATTTAATTCCTTTAGAGATTTAGAGTGCATTCTGGTTTTGTGTATTTGGATATTTTGTCACTACTCCTTACACTTGTTTCTTAAGCCAAACTGTCAGAAGCATAATTTCTACTTCTCTGAATCATATTGCATACCAGAAGCATCGCTATAGGGTTGTGTTTGGGGTTTTTTTGCACTGCTGGTCTTGAGCTTCAGTCAGCATTTGCCAGGAGAGCATCTGCCTGGAGAGAATTCCCATCCTTCAGTCACTTGAATGGGAAGAGTTTCCAGCAGACTCCATCTGACCGGAAATTAACTTAAGAGCAACACAGTTAGCAAGCTAATGCAAACACAATACAGTTCATATTCAAACTCAGGAACATCTTAAAGAAAAAAAAAGTAAATAAAAAACCACCACCATAAATATTAACAAGTCCTGGTAACCCCTTTACATTTGACCGTGACTTCAATGATCCTCAGCAGCACTGTACCACAAAATATAAAATCAATTTTCCTCCTAGTAACAGGATTAGTTAATACAAGGACATCCATACTTGTTCCGAACGTCGTAAAATAACTACAGGCTTATTCTTGGCGAGAGCATCCACAGTCCCCTTAGACCACTCCAGCGGTCACAGTCCTATGTTGCAGTCAAGGCTAAGATGATGCCTGTTTCCTTCCCATATAAGTTATAGTAAGAACGTGTTCCACTTGGAACAAACATTCATTTCCCTGTATTTCTTGCATTTGGCAGGAATTTTAACATGGAGGTAGCCTGCTCATGGGAGTAGCTTTTTGCAACAGCTAGGAAAATTCTAAGTCCAAACCCAACAAAACCAATACTATGGTCATCTACTAACTACTGCTTTCATGGGCTTAATACTGTAAATGCCTGATGCTAGCACAAATAAAGACGAAGGCAAATTTGGAACGACTGTCATAGCTACAAATTAGTGAAGTGAAGAGCCACAAGACATCGTTTCAAGCACAGAACACACAGTTCTGTGTGATTACAACCTAATGTTGTGAAGTGACAGTAAAACCCAATGTTGTGAAGTAACAGTAAACTGGCACATAGATTGCCTGAAACAGTTTTAAAGCTTTGGAGAATGGCATTTATTTTTTTATTTGTGGTTGTTGCAATTTACTTATTCTTTTTTTGCAACTTAAATACAGAATCACAGAGAATCACAGAGTGTTAGGGGTTGGAAGGGACCTCAAAGATCATCTAGTCCAACCCCCCTGCCAGAGCAGGATCACCTACAGCAGAGCGCACAGGAACGCGTCCAGGCGGGTTTTGAATGTCTCCAGAGAAGGAGACTCCACAACCTCCCCAGGGCAGCCTGTTCCAGGGCTCCGTCACCCTCACTGTGAAAAAGTTTTTTCTAATATTTTTATGGAACCTGCTATGTTCCAGCTTGTATCCATTTCCTCTTGTCCTGTCAATGGACGCCGCTGGAAAGAGCCTGGCTCCATCCTCCTGACACCTCCCCTTGACATATTTATAAACATGAACGAGGTCACCCCTCAGCCTCCTCTTCTCCAAGCTAAAGAGATGCAGCTCCTTCAGCTTAAAACTTAAAAAATACCCTAATCTTTTGATATTCCCTGTCTGCCTGAAACAAAAGAAATGACCCAACACGGAAGCCAATAGCACAAACTCCAAGGAGACCAAAGGAGGTATCTTCTGCCAGAATAAAAAGTTCATGGCACTAAAAACCAATGCCTGAAGTTTCTTATATACCTCATACAGCTGCACAACTGTGAAATGAGGGGACAGCAGGTGATGGTGACCTTGAGGTTCTCAACAGAAAGGTCATGTGAACAGACCTGTGCAGCTACCAAGATGCTACTATTAAACAAAGTTCAAGAATCCATATTCTTCACTCAGAAGAAAAAGAAAAAAGGAAAAAGAATATTTCTTACAGAGAGCTGTTTTCCCATTCAACAGAAGGCAATTTCTGACAAACTAAGTGTGAAAACAGATCAAGTCTTGTAGTTACTGCAACTCCACAAGAAAATGGGGGAGATAACCTCTGAACAGCTTAAACAGTGAAGTTTCGGCTAACGCCACTCAACACAGCATTTAAAAACAGAAAAGATAGCTGCAATCTCTGACCAAAACATCAGCACCAACTCTAGCTACTGAATAGCAATCAGGCATCTTCATAACACCAAAGGGCAGCACTTCCAAGAAAGCACCATTTACAGGATACACAGTTTGACTGTTTCACTGAGGTTGGTTCAGAGTCCAGGAAAGACTTTCTCATCACTTGTGCACTTAACAGTAAGAGTAAGGCACAATCGCTTCGGGGCTACAATGCTGTTCCCATTTTCAGATCACAAACAAAAACCTACGAACTAATCCCTGCTGGTAACTAACTGGTCACTCGCTTCCCTGGAGGACTTCCCTGGGTGTCTCTTGCAGATTAACAAACAGACCTTTCTACAACAAGTTGAGACTTCTATATCTAAGATATTCTGTTTGTCCTGTCAAAACATCCTTTGGAAAGTTATTTATTCTTCTTGACTACCAGAGAAGGCACCTAAAATAAAACAAGCTATTTCAGTCCTTGGTTCCCTGTACACCTTCCTTCAGCTGCAGTCCTGAAGGGAAAGGAACTGACAACCAAAATCCGGCTCAGCATCCTCCAAAGCTACACAGAAGAAACCATGCTATAGCTTCTCACCTTGAGGAGGTATCACAGAGATCCATACCTTTTTCTCCCAGTGTCCTGCCTTCTCCTGGAACCATACATCCAGAAAGAGTGCCCAGCATCACTTCCGCAAAGCTCCACCTAGAACTGTCTCTACCCAGCCATGCGGCAGCACGTTTCATGGAACACCAGAGGCCTTCTACTAAAATTCCATTTGCTGCTCAGACCCGAGATACCTCTGCTGTGAATTTTTGCTGTCCCAGCACCAAGAGCTAAGCAAATCCAGCTTTTTTTGCCGTATTTGGTTATAACACACTTCAAGCTTTCTAACCTGTAGCTCTGGTTAACATGCAACCCAGGAGTCAAGAAATACAGGTTAGTAGGAAGAACAGCTTCCAGATACTTCTTCACTATAACTACAGACAGTGAAACAAAACCCCACCAGAGACATGGACAAGATGCTGTGGGATCATTGCAGAGATTTGTTTATGTCACTGTACATAAGGGCACCTGCAGAGGCCTCACTGTGTTTCAGGGAACAGCAGTGAGAGAAACGATGCTGTTGTTAACGTAAACGTGTGCTGCCAACCAAACCTCAGGGTTTCACTCGGCAGCACTGAACACCAATGTATGCTAAAAGCATCCCACCGTAAAGCCAACCTGTACCATTAAATTTCTACCACTTAAGACAAGCCTGAGGCCATTTCTGGAAGGGAGCATCCAGAAGAAATCTTCTGAGATGAACCAGCCCAGAGGTGTGCTCCTGGTGGAGATACTCCATATGCTGCTACACATGAAGCTGAAGTTGTCAAGTTCAGCCACCACGTCACTTACATGGTTTCTAACACAACTGCTCAACACAACAGCTCCTCTGAATTTCTGGCTGGCAAGCAACATCACATAAAGAAAAGAAGTCTCTTGCTCCTAAAATGCAATACAAGCAAGAACTGACTACATTAGATCAAACTTATTTAAGAGAACACAACTTAGAAAAAATCTGCTTTCAAAGAAGGGTAAATTTAGCTTATTTCAAAAGAAGCAGTGCCTGTACCAGGTATTGTTGTCAATCTTAGTAAAGTTCACTTTAACACCAGTTACAAATACGGGGTTAAATGCTACTTTCAGTAAGCAAAGAGTTTAACAACAAAAAGAATGTTTTAAAACAAAAGTAATCTTTCTGTGCTCCCTGTTCCCAAAAAATACCATTCTTTGACAGAACTACTCAAAACAATGAGATAGCTTTTAAGGCAGTTACAAGGTAAAAATCAAATTTTAAAAGTGATGTTTTAGTAGGAAACTAAATGGCAACTAGAAAGGAATACTGAGTTTAAGTTTCCTAGTCTATTTAGGATGACTCAAAGCTCAGAAAACAAAGGGCCAAATACTACTAATCCATCCAAAAGCTTTGACAATAGTTTTTCTCTCTAAAGGGATCCTTAAAAAAGAAAAAAAAAGCAAGCATAATTTTTTTTCTTCTTCAATCCCATTTATTGAGTCTCGCAGAACAGGTCACTTAAAAGTTACAAAAAACACATTGCAGAACTGAATAAGACAGACCCAAAAGAGACATTATTAGAGACACAGACTTTAGGCAGTGATCATATCAAAGTGTGTTATGTTGTCGACTGGCTGCAAAAGACTGCTCAGAAAATGTCAGTGAAATACTGAGAAAGATGCAATCAGTAAGTCTGATACTGAAGTGACTTAACTTTTAGATGACTTACAGAATCCTTCTAACATGCTGGGGCTCTGTGCCTTCAGACGGACCGTACTGCATGCAGAAGAACTACTTATTTCCCATGACCCTCGCTTGGTACTTGAGTTTTCCTAGACGTCTACTGCAGATTTCTGTACTGAAGACAAAGAAACAAACATGACAGCTCAATCTGGAGGCAGTATCTAGCTGTGTTTCCCACTGTCTTAGAAACAAAGCTACAAAGACCTGGCAGCCACTCAAGGTTACCTCACCACAGGCTTCCAATGAAGAGCTCTAATCTATTCTTAAATCAAGTACAACTAACTTCAGACAACTGATCTCCTGGGAGGTCACAAAGATTGCAGGGTAGAAGGCTCATCAACACTGTATAGGTGATGTTAAGTTGTTCAGCTTGTTCCCTACAGCCACAAAGCATTCTACTCCAAACAACAAATCAGTCCAACCTTTGAAGTAAATTTTAGGTGATGCAAGAGGAGTTCAGTAATGATCAATCCATAACCAACACCATTATGGCAGCACACAGAATCACTCACCACTAACACAGATCCTCAATCGATTCATTCAATCCCCATGTTATTTCACTAACTAAATAATTACATATCTCAGAAATCACCCTCTGTGGCCTTTCTCTCTGCTCCAAGGAAATGTCTATACTACTGGGTGCTTGTACCAATGGCTCAGGACCAGTGACTAGCATGTAGATATTGTACAATGGGATGCCTGATTTTGAGTTCCAATGAAAGACATCTCATTTTGTCTGTAGATACAGAATTCATTAAATTTCCACGTCAGGAGAAAAATTCATAATCCCAACATGCTTTCATGCTACAACAGAACACCAACAACTTAAATAAAACACAATACCATACAATTCTATACCCACAAGTTCTTTTTAAAGGTTGACAGCATCTCTGCCAGCCACACAAAGATCACGTTGCAGGTTCTTGTAGACTCTGGCCTACAACTTCAGGTTACTTCAGCCCCAGATGTCTGATCTCTCACCTGCTCAAAGCCAGGGATTAGCCTCACTCACAGACATCACTGTCCACCTGACAGCACTGTTTTTCACTAGTATTACTGTTTCCCAGATTGCCTGGGGTTGTTGTGAGCAGCTTTTTAAATCACCATGCACCCACAACTCTGTCATATTAACAGATGTCTATACCAACCACCTAAAGAAAATCTGGACATCGCATTGATTCTTGGAGGGGCTGTAAATAACCGACAGGTCGTAGAAATTTTCTGGGCATTGTTTCAAGATGGCACTACTGTTTCTATTCGAATTCAAAGCTATTTATTACACTTGAATCTCAAGAGCTTTTGTTTTTATTGTGGGTAGGCATACAGGATTCCCAGCCAATACCACATTCCACAAGGCAGAGCCTTATTTGATATCGTGAGAACATCCAGCTCTGTCCTTAGGCCACATCTTTCAGCCACTGAGATAATTTCCCATCAGCATTTCCCCATCACATCTTTCTGGTTTGTAACTTTGCTACTTGAGGCTTGGTTGTTTTCCTGTCCGACTAATCAGACAGTTCCAGGATTGTCTACAAGTAAGACAATCTGACTTAAGAGTTCTCCAGGACCCAAGTTACTTCATGAAGAAGGTTCAAGTATTTGCAGAGGACTCAGCTGATGGCAGTGAAATAGTACCTCCAAGGAGCTGAAGTAACACTTCCTTACTTTCAAGACAACTGCTACTGCACTGAAAAAGGCACTGAATCTATACACTCTTCCAGTTTTCTCTGTACTCCTAGTATTCACTGGAGTCAAATTCTTTAAATAGCAAGTTAGATGCTTGGTACATGGCAGCCATCTATATACAGCGCACAGATTTATAAAGACCACAAAGTATGCCAATACCTGCACGTAGCACTTCCAGAACACTGTGAGCTATTAAGCCATTAGAGAAAAATCTGAAATTTAGTGTTCAACTGTAAATCTTAATTTTAAACCAAGAGATGCTAAAAACATAACTGGTGTCTTGGTAGCGTTCTAACAAAGGACAAGATGAGCCTCCTTCAAATCTGTCTCCTTTAAATAAGATATGTGTGATATCTGTCAAGTGGCTAGCATATGTAGCCATATATAAAGGTGTTCTGAATACATTTATCCCCTTCCACACACACCATCAGCTGTCCCAAGCAGAGAGTCTAGGAATACATCTCCCAGGCAATCAGCTGGACCCGGCTCCCAGGGCTCCACTTGAACTGCATGGCAGCTGCCACACGGAAGTCTTCAGGTGTTGTGCCAACCAGGGCACATTCTTTCACCAATTTGTTCATCTAGGCTGGGCATCCACACAAGGAACTTTGATTCCCCAGGCAACTCCTAGGAGCAGCCAGCACTAACAAAACCATCTCCTCTGCTTGACCAGACTGGAAGTGTGCACTAGAAAAGGTCTGCAAACATGAGCTACGAAAACCAAGTGCGATCATAACATCTGACTGCTCTTAGCTCACCAAATCATCTCAGTAAGATCATAGAGCTTCACAAGTTTTCCAGCTTTAAAAGACCCTAGATTTGCTCATTAGTAACAGGATCTTTCATTTGCTGTCATTTTTATCCCACTTCAGCTACGATCAGAGACTACTTCTTCAAGACATTAGTGAAGAGATGCATTAGTGGACTTTGTTCTAAAGGTGACCTAAATGGTAGAACAGACGATTTGAAGAGCAAGCCACTTAGAAACATCTACTGTGATCTTTTCCACTTTGCAATTTATATGTATTTTTCTTCTGAAATCATCAGAATTTTCAGAGAAGCAGCTTTATGCACAAAGAATTAAAAAAAAAAAAGTATCTGCCTTTGGGGTTTTGTGTAAGTGGTTAGGGGAGTTCTAATTACTCGTCTTTCATAGCTATCACAGAAGCTTTGCAAGTGACAGCAAAACTTGCATATACAATTGTAACATAGAATCCTCCCCACTAAACCCAACACAGATTTCTACCGCATGGCAAATACTTGGTTCTCTAAAGATAACTTAAAAAAACACCTGGTATTGCAAACTGTTCAGAATAACTCCTAAGCTTACCTACTTTATCAGCATCTTTGGGAAAAGAATACTGAAACAATTAATGTTTCTTCCAGTTGTCAATCATGTAGGGATGATGCTATTTTTACTGCTACAAAGGTCCCTTAAATACTGCAAAAGTAACAGAACTCAGGGTCATATTCTCTCTCTTCTAAGGATTAAAAAAAGTTTCCTATTCACCAATCTGTACTGGTAATTTTTTGCAATATACTCCAATTGATTAGAAATCTGAACAGCATTTAATATTAATATTACTGAGTATCATATTCCAATGGTTTAGTATTCAGAATGCATCTGGGTAGAATTTTTTTGTGAAAACCATAAATCTAGAAGTTAGCTTTACACCTTCTGCCAAGATTTAAATCTTCATTCCCACAGGGCATTTAATGGCATGAAAGTATTGTTTTGCTAGACACATTCAGTCCTGAAAGGAAAATCAAGTCCTATAGAGCAGTTGAAATTTCTACTGGTTACAGCAGAAGGCGTTTATTCAAGCCTGCAAAAACTTTGCTGACCCCCTCCTCGGAAAAAAACAAAACTAAACAAAAACACTGGACTGGTGTCACCCAACACGAAGAGAGAAGTTTGCAAATAATCCACCCTGATAAACCTGCTGAACAAATAACACTACTGGGATATGTAAAATTGTAGCCATGTGTTATTTAGCCTCTTCTGGTCATCCTACAGCACAAGTATTATGCTCAGACTTCATGAGATTATCAAGATCCAGAAAATGAAGACTTTGAAGGAGTTTCTAGGTTTTTTGTCTCATTGAAACAAGCCTCCTCCTACTCAAACATAACATAAACTAAGAAGTATTTTAAAATCAGTCTTCCTCCTACTCCAGAGTGAAGGACTTTGGAATAAGCGAAGGAAGATTGCAAATATGAAAATATCAGATTCCTCATGTGCTTTTACAACTGAGAAATAACAAATAGAACACAAAGAGGGAGATTCAGAGCACTGTATGGAGGGGTATTAAGCCAATTTTGAAAGCAGAGGAAGACAGCATCCACACGTCTATCAGCCCTTACCTCTTCAGGATACTTTAGCGTCTATATTCAACTACGAGAAACCTGGTAAGATCAGGCCCTGTACCATCCCACAGCAGCTTTCACATACATCAGCTCTCGCCCTCCCACTCACAGGTGTCCGCACACACACTGCCTGCCTCTTGCCACACAGCCCTGGCCACCTGCCACCAACAGCGGCTGTGCTTTCCTGAAGCTGGCCACTATCAGCCTAGATAAGCTGCAGGCCATGGAAAACCTGCTAGGGTCAGGTCAAAACATCCAACCAAAGACAACTGCGCTGCAAACAGAAACCAAGAACCTGTACCTGCTGCCACTACAGCAGCCATGCCTTGCACCAGCCTACCAGGGCAAATTAAGGCAGACTCGGGGCAACTTCTCTTTTCTGACATCATACCTCTTCAGGCCTATTGGTGTCAGCAATAACAGAAAGTGTAAAACATACACACACCAGAAGCAGCTGATGCTATAGTGAAGAGGGCTGGCAACTGCTGTCACAGCCCTGTAAGCAGCTGCGGCGGCATCAGGAGAGCTTTTTGAAAAGCTTCCTGCTGCAAGTATATCCTAAGGTAACAACGGTGGATCCCAAACATCTGGTCGAGTTCTGTATTTTTTCATCCCTCCACAAGCAAAGTGGATACATCTGTCATTGTCCTTTTAATAATGCCTGCCCGTACTGAGCATTCCAGGGCCAGGCATAGAATGAAAGTCGCAAGAACAGAAGTGATAAAAAACTAAGTTAAAGAAAAGTAAAGAAGAAAGGAAACCAAGGAACAACATTCTCCTTGTTATTTTTATGCTCTTTTCTACCCTCCATCTCTCCAAAGTGGTGCAGGGTCCAGACACATGAAGGTGAGCTACAGGCATAGGCCATGGCCCATGGAAACTCTGTCACTCCTTCCCAAGCCTCCTGTTAATAGCACAGCCCAACCATTTTCCCCCCACCAACACTAAGCTCAAGTTAACCAAGGACACAATTTCTTACTAAGTGTATGGTCCACAACACGAGACATTTGTGGTTCTGTCAGCATCAGCACAAACCACACGACCAGCAGAGCTCAGGACCGAGGCAATACTGTACTCACCATGCTGGTCTGCTCCCTGCCAGTCCCACAGGCTGCAAAAGCCTTCTGAAAAGCTGCCAACGTGTTCTTGTCAACAAGGACAGTTGAGGAACGATCCCTTTGGCAGATCCTACAGGTTTTTTCTGTTTAGGAAAGGTATAGCCCAACCATTCAGTCCAAGAGCTGATGGTATGCAAGGTCAAAATGCCACAACCAAACCTTCAAGGCAGAACCTGTCCAGCTGAAGGTGTATGAAGGACACAGTCCCCAGTGGGAGTTCTACTGCATGTTAAAGCCTCTGGTGGTGGCCAAACATAAGCCAGGGGTGGACTCACACCTCCTCACTGCTAGTACTGGGAGATACCCTGAGGGTGAAGAAGAAAGTCATCAAGTACCTTGATGGGTCTAACAGCTGGCTACTCAGATGTAGACAGACACTTGTTCCTCATAAGCAGGTCTGGGTCCTGTAAGACCTGGAGAACTTGCAAAGCTCAGTGATCTTTCCCGTGTAAACAGGTAAAGGGGCACTTGGCAGAGGGACAACCCATGCTCAGAGAAGTGAAGAGTCATACCTGGTCATCTGCTTTTCCCACCTCCTGGCTATATTCTGGACAAGAGGGAGGGGGAGGCAGAGTAAGAAGAGAAAGAACAACCTAAATCCATGACTGCCCTCCAAGCCACAGAAGCAAACCCAGCTCTTCTGATGCCCTCCCTTCCCCAGCATGCAGCCCTGCAGAAGCACAAGAGCAATGCCTGCTCCAGGGCACAAACAGTCCAGTACTGCAGGATGATCAGTAAGGGAAATGCTGTCCACAGACTTCCTCAGAACAAGTCAGTTCCAAGTATCTCCCTTTGAAACTCAGCGAGAGGACGCTTTCTCTACCCATTTTTGTGAGCAGGTGCCACAGATTGAATGCCATGATTTTAAAGCCAAGTGCATTCTCCCTTCTATATTTTATCCTGCACAGCTAAATTTCACAATTTATTTGAAATACAAACTTTTCAAGCCTAGGAATTTGGTGGTTTATTCACCTTTCTTTTTTAAAGATGTTAACACTTGCAGCTTTAATGCTATTCATCTTTCATTAAAATTTTTGAATTATTGTGTTCATTAAAAATTGAATCCACATAGACAGGTAGAATGCTAACACTTACTCCAGCCAGGATGCCTTTTTATATCATCCTTAGGAAAATTATTTAAACAAGTTTCCTTGAAACATTGATTCATCTGAGATTAAACAACTTCTGTGCTCTTTCTGGAGTATTAAACTCCATACAGGTACTTTTACACATAGAACCATAGAATCATTTTGGTTGGAAAAGACCTTTAAGATAATCATGTCCACCACTAGACCATGTCCCTAAGCACCACATCTACATGTCTTTTCAATACCTCCGGGGATGGTGACTCAGCCACTTCCCCGGGCACGATGCTGCACAAGAGTGGCACATCTGAACTTCCAATATAAAGCCTGCTCGCTTTGTTTCCTGTCCCAGGAGCAAGGGGAAAAAGCTGATGCAACTGAAGGGTAACAGTATTTCTGTTACACCTGCCTACTGCCAAATACATACACACAGCACAGACACCAGTCAGATGACACTGAGCAGCATACCTCCGTGTAATCAAACCCAAGCTACTAGGAAAAACAAAAGTTTTGGCTAACTTGTAGTCCCCAAACTACAGGCAACTCGCATGAATATTCACCTTCACCGAAACATGTTTAACTGAATGCCATTTCGGAAAGCCAAAACATTAACTAGAAAACTTGAAGATCTGGGAGGACCTACTACAAAAAAAACCAAAAATATATTTCCATCATGTCTCATTTTGGAGGAAAGTTGGCAAGGATTTAGACTCATCCTTGACTGCTGACTATCCAGACATTATAGTATCACATGAGTGCTGGGAAATCTGCAGTGAAACTTACGGACTGAAGACAGTAGTTATGCTTAATTACATTAGCATTACATATTTCATTGAGAGGGACACGTCTTCGGTAAAGACATGAGGGTAAAAGAGAAGGGAAAAAAAGAAAGGAAAAAGGAAAAAAATGCCAATATGCACCACCAGCACAGGAATTAATATACAATCAGTCATCCTTTTAGGCAATGTCCTACCTGAAAGTAATAGCAACAAAGGAACTGTCCTGGCATGAAATAATTACAGCAATAATAGCAAAAAATTTATTACATATTTTGGGGTCTTAATATAGCAACACCAAGACCAGTGAAATCAGTCACTTGGGTTTTTTTAAAAAGCATTTAAATACAGTCTGACAGGGAAGAGTGGGAAGCTTAGAATGAACAGCACCTTCTTCCTCCTGTGAGGAAGTGCAGGTAGGAGCTCTAGCTAATCCCCCGCTGCTATCCAAAGTTTCAAGCCATCCTACTTTTCATCACTACACAACTCCTACCTTAATATTTTCTCTGCCACCATAGGAAGCGCATCCTTAAGCGTGGCGCCTCTCCGAGCTCTTATTTTCCCCCATGCGCTTTACAGGGAGAAAGCGTTTCAAAGAGCGACGCGCAATGAAATTTCAACGCTAGCTCCTTACGCAGGGTAAGGTTTTGTTTCCATAACGGTTCACACCGGCCTGGCTGTAGCAGTGAAAACATTCCCTCCCGAGCAGCTGGCCTGGCCGGGGAGCGGGAGCGCCGTGACCTGCGCTGGCAATGGGAGCTGCTTTGGAGCCGCCCAGCCACGCTCGCTCGCACTCCCCGCGTTACTCCTTCACTGCAGTTCCACGAAAGCCTCAGTTCGCCTCTCTTCCCAGTCACAAACCCGAGGAGACTCGGCCGCCGAGGTTTTTGGTTAGTCCTCCTGCCCCTCGTCCTACCCGCCCAGCTAAAAAAGTTGCCTCGATCCAGAGACTTCCAGATCCATCCTCCGGGTACGCTATAAGCATCTCAGACGCTACGAGCATCCCCAGCGATAACCGACTTCACCCCTTTGCGCTCCCAATGCCCCGCAAAACAGACAAGCACCCCGACACCCCCAAGTTTGAGTCAGAAGGGCAACTCGCCCCAAACTTTCGTCACCCCGGGGAAACACACCCCCCCGCAGCGGCAGCTGGAGTTGCCCCCGCCGCCCTGCCCGCCCTTCGCTACGGCTTGTTCCCCCACAGCAAGGGCAGGGCGACGGGCTCCCGGGGACCCCCGGCTGCCGCCCCGTCCTCCCGACGCTCTCCCAGGCAGCGCGGAGCGCGACACGCCAGGTAAACCGCGACACGGCACCCAACCCGAGGCCGGGGGTGCGCGGCCGCCCACTCACTCACCTGGGGGCAGCTGGAAGTTGGCCG
Source organism: Trogon surrucura (assembly GCA_020746105.1). NCBI lineage: Eukaryota > Metazoa > Chordata > Aves > Trogoniformes > Trogonidae > Trogon > Trogon surrucura. The sequence goes on from CM036619.1 coordinate 50,470,404, forward strand.
GTAACTGCAGGGTGGCCGTAAGCGGCCCCTTGGGAGCCACGGGCCGCGGGCCCCCGGGGGCGCCCACCCGAGCCACCACCGCCCCTCCGGGGACGGCGGCCGGGCGCGGCGGTTGCGGGGCGGCGGGGGGCGCCGGGCCGCCGGGCGCCTTGGCGGGGGGGCTGCCCCGCTCGGGCGCCGGGCCCATGGCTGGAGCGCAGAGGAGTTTCTCGGGCGGCGCGGCGGCCGCCTGCTCCGGGTGCCCGCTGGGCATCAGCCTCAGGGGAGCCGCCGCCGCCGAGGCGCTCATGGAGGAGGAGGCGGCGAGGGGACGGGGGGCGACCGCGTCACGCAGAGCCCCGCGCCGTCCGGCAGCATCGCGGGCGGGCGGGAGGCGCTCAGGCGCTGCCCCGGCCGCCGGCTGGTTCGCAGAAACACATGGTGGCCCCGCTGCACCGGCTCCCGGCCGCCGCGCACGTGGGCCCGCCCGGCCCGGCCCGGCCTCCCCTGCCGGCGGCGGGAGGGGAGGACGGGCGGAGGGCGGGCCCACACCGCCGGCGCGCCCTACTGCGGCGGCGCCCGGCAGTGGCCCGCAACCCCTTCGAGCCCGCCCGGCGGCGGCCAACTCCCAGCCGGTGTGTTTATAAAGCCATGCGGACGCGGGCCCTGACGGCAAGAAAGTTAGGGGCGCCTGGGGGTCGGAGGCCCGCGCCCACCCTGCACCCAGCCGCGGTGCCGCCCTCGCCTCGCTGCGGGACGCGGCTGCCGTCCCCGCCGGACAGCGCCGCGTCAGTCCCGGTCGCAATCGGCCGAGCCGATGCCTGCAGAGCCGCGAAACTAAAGGCGAGCGGGCCAGGGGCTGTGCCGCCCGCCCTGCCGTCCTCCGGCCCGCCAGCCTGCGCCAAGCACCCCCTGGGGGCTGCGGGTGGCCCCGGGGCTCCCACCGAACGCGAAAGGAGCTTCAGCCAAAAGTTCCCCGGCTCGCGGATCGGCTCCGACTTGGAACTGAACGTGCCGACAGGCCCAAAAGGCGAAAGCGGCGCTTACCTGTGAGGATGAAGAAGGGGATGAAGTCGTTCTCTGTTGACCTTCACGCCCAGGGCTCGACTTAAAGAGAGGCTGAGGAGAGAAACGCAGTTGGCTCCCCTTGGAAAGCAAGCATAAGGGTTGCAGGATTCATACAACATTGCTCTTAGAAGCAGTTTTCAGAGTATAACTGAGAGTTTGTGCTTCTTTGAGAAGGATGTCAGCATGAATTTCAATACATCTGTTCAGAGGGTTTTGTGTATCTTAGCTAATTTCAGGGTGAATTTCAAGAGTTTTTGAAACATGCCTATGCACGTGCTTCTCTTCACTCATAAAGCTTAACGGGTGTTGCTCATCTGCCTGAGTTGAGCATGGCTTAAGTGATTATAAAAAACAAGGCCCAGTGTATCGTTCATTATAGTGGTACGAAAAGCACAAGAGACAAGAAAATTTTAGGCAAGCAAAAAATAATCTTCATTTGAGTTACTCTTTTGTTAAGCAGCCTTTAAAAACTATATTTTTCAGGTAGAAATGTAGACAAGAGATTCTAATACTGAAAAATTACAGAAAATATGAACAGAATGCCAAATTATGTAACTCTCTTTCCATTACCTGATAGTTCAATTCAGTGGCGTTTACAGGTTTGTCAGATATAGGACCAAAAGAAACACTCCTATTTTTGATGATTTCCATTCACAACCTTGCTTGAAACAGCTGAAACAGCTACAGAAGAGACATCACTTGAAGTGAGAACTGAAAGTATATGGCCACAGCTTAATTTCCAGTGTGGTCACAATGCAGATAACTGTACCCTCCCAAACTCTGCTAGTACAGGTAACAACAGGCATGAAGACAAGTCACATGGACTGGCTGGATAAGTGCCTTAATCTTTGACATGCACGTCAAGTTCATTCTACCATGCTTTTGCCACTGTTATTACACAAGTAGTTTCAACAGATTGCAGAAAGTGCAGCTTATCAGACCTGCATTTGCCATGTACCAGGTAAAAAAAAAACAGTGTCACAGAAACCAAAAAAAAAGGGAGGCAGTTTCTGCATCCCTTAAAGTTCTGCCAAGCCTGAGCAAATTACACCACTTCCTATGCATACAAAGCTGTGTTATAAGCACAAAGTAACAACAAGGGTACAGCGAGGTTACCTCCCACATGGCAAAGGATGCTCAGAGAACTGAGAGATGGCAAAGGATGCTCAGAGAACCAGGAGAGAGGGAAACCAGTTCGAGGAAAGACCAACAGTGGCTGATGGCAGGAGGAGGAGGAGGATGCAAGGGAAGGCACATAGTCCACTGTTCTTAGGCTTCAGGAAGAATGGAGTTTGCTTATTACTTAAGGCCAAGGTTCTCTGTTCCTGGGGCCATTCAGCTTCTGAAGGAATCTCCAAGACCTTCATGCAAATGCTCAGAACTGAAAGCATGTGTGGAAGAGACAAAAAGAAACAGCTGGAGAAGGCAGAAGTCTATGCACTAAAGCCGCAAGGCACAGCAGAGTGTGAAAAGTAGAAAATACAGTATAGTGAGAGAAAAACACATGGAGACTGCAAAAAGGAACAAAGGAAGTAATATGAAAAACAACACAGGAAAAGGTATAGCACGATGATAATAAAAAGGAAGAAACCCAAAAATACCCAACTGAACAAAGCCCAGAAGATCTACAACTATGCATATTTAAAAAAAAAAACCAAAACCAAAACACTGGGCAAAGTTAAAGTGCCATAAGTGCCCTCTCCAAACAAAGCAGATGCACCCATCGTTCTGTGAAACTGCACAGTAAATAAAAGGAAGAGTCATTTTTCCGCACTGCACTGAATATTATCAGTATGCAGTCTTCATTCCTCAAGTTAAGAGAAATGCAGTAATTGAGTCGGGACAAGGAACAAAGAATCTGGAATTTTAAAGCTAATTTCATAACTGAAAAAGTTATATCACATGTAAAAGAAGTTCCTTGTGTCACTACCAGGAGTTTTGAGGGATTTTTTAAGTCTTTATTTTCTTGGGTGACTGCAACCACCAAAAAATCCCATGCTTCGAAAAACTCTGAATTAAGGGTTTTTTTCCCCCAAGACCCTATCCGGAAGATAATGATAAACATGGCAACTGCTTTTCAATATCAGCTGAAGATGCCTCTAGCTGTTCATTCCATGAATGCCCAGCCTTGGCAAACCGACCTGCTTTACCACTTCAAAAAACCCATGAATAGACTCACCTGGCATTCACATAGAAGTTTTTTTTCCGAGCATAGGAAAGCATTGCTTCAAACAGCACATTTCCTTCCCAGGAGCTATTAGGTTATACGCTGCCCATAGTTTGGTTTGCGTAACACTTTTTCAACAGCTGAGGCTTATGCAGTGCACACTGAATCAGTCTCTGCGGTTCTAAACTTTCCTGAGGCTTTCAGATAGCACATTTAAAATACAAACCAACTACCCGCCATCCAAAATTTCTGTCCAGACAGCAGGCCTTAACTTTTCCAAATAAATAAAGTCCTTAGATCTTAAGTCAAACTAAAACTTTGGTTTTAGTTTCCTACAACTCTTTAAAATCCTTCTAATACACCTCAGGTTTTTAATCTGTCAGTGACCTTTTTTATGAAAATCTTTTTTTTCTCTCTGATTGATAAATCATCAGTTAAATACAACCAGCAAATCAGCAGTAATGAGAAACTTGTAGTATTTGCCTTAAGCGTTTCTTAAATGACAGAGACTTGGCAGCACTAAGGAATTAACTTAAACATCTAACGTCAACATGAAGGGAAGAAATATATGCAAACATTTAATGTCATTAGCTAAAATAATTAATGGGAAAAAAATAAAGGCTTACCGTAAAAAAGAACAGTAGCTCTTCAGGAAAAGATGCTGAAAGAAATGAAGTACTGTAGGTAAGTGCTGTACAATTTAGGGTACAGAAAGTCTCCTTTAAAAAAAAAAAAAGGCAAGAATGTGTTAATTGAAAATGCAGTAACAGAAAATATGACCAAAAAGATTAAGTAATGGAAATACATTTGCAAATGTGAATTTATTTACTAGTAAAAATGACCAAGTGAAATCACAACAGGCTATTTAATATCCTCAGTAACCGCACTACTATGTTAAGTTTGCAAATTGAGTAGATTTTTAAAAATATTTATGGTTAGTATTGTAGCCTACCTCTTTGCACAGTGCAGGATGAATGAGCATATTTGGTTTAGCACAACTGTAGGTCCATCAAGCTTTAGGGAAGCTACAGGTCTTGGTTTCTTCCTAAACAAGTTCATTCAGCAACTCTGTGCACTGTAGACAATTACTACCTCTTGAAGTTGTAAAAGCATTCTAACAACTATCATAATTGCTCTGTGACCTAGGTATTTTTCTCCTTCTCAAATTCTTTTCTCTACTTCTGCAATGTGCATTTCAGTTTCTTTTGCACTAAAAGTCTGAGTAAGACAAAATGATTAATACCACTGATTTCCATCCGCGACGCTCTAATCTATTTGGCAAAAATCTATTCTATTTAGCAAAAACTCTGCTGCTAAACATTTGTAACAGTGCAAAACAATGCAAACAGAATCAAACTTATAAATCAGATGATGGTGAATTAAGAGACCGCAGGCAACCAACATCAGAGTTACCAGAGGAGTTAAGATCCTCTTCCCACCACTTAACACCAGCCACGGTAAGGCTGAACGAAAACTGTAACACAAACTGCACCGGTGATATCCAAAATCCAGTTGCACACAAGTTAAAGCTGGTGTTGGTGTTCATCTACCTCTTTAAACAGAGACCAGACTTCTGTTGTAGTACACAGGGTATCTCCCTGTTTTTTCATGCTGTGCCCTACTATTGAACAAGCTCAGATGTCGGTTGGAACTACACTCCACTAGGTATTTAAAAAAAAAAAAAAAACAAAATAAAACCCTGCCTCTATATTTGTGTTTGCCAGCATTTTATAAACACATAGGTAGTTATAGCAGCTATTAGAAAGTTTTATTTCTAAAGGAAAACAAAACACTCAAAAATGAACACTCTGGTGAGTATTGCAAATTTGTTCAAAAAAATAAGCCTGCAGCACAGTTATTTTTTCTCTGGGGAAAAAAAAAAAAGGACAAAAGCCCACTACTGACTGGAAAAAGGACATAGCAAATCAGTTTCATCAGACCAAGTCATGAATTCTCTCTTCAAAAGACACAGTTGTGTCCTTGTTCTTGTTTATTCTCAGAAGCATTACATTGTGGGAAACTATTGGTGGAGTGGTGCATTTAATTTCCACCTCCCTGTGCTTGCATATCATCTTGGATTAAGCCAGTGCGTGTTTTTTTAGCTGGGAAATCATAATCTGATTCACCCTCAACATACAAAACATAAAAACATGGAAATACATGATTTCTGAACCTGCAATCTTGCTTCTTTTAGTTCCACAGATGTGTCAGACAAGCTAGTTTACTGATCAAAATTAAAAATTACCTGTGTATTGGGCGTGCCTGGCCAGATTTCAGTGGCGGGGGGCTGTAGGGGTGGCTTCTGCAAGAAGCTGCTAGAAGTTTCTTCTGACAGACCCAGCGCCAGCCGGCTCCAAAGACGGACCTGCTGCTGGCCAAGGCTGTCAGTAGTGATAGGATAGGAACGCCTTTGTGAAAATATATTTAAGAAATGGAGAAAAAAGAACTGTGCCACACAGCAACTGGCAGAGAGACAAGGGAGTGAGAATATGTGAAGACACCAAGGTCAGTGAAGGAGAGGGGGGAGGATGAGCTCCAGGTGCTGGAGCAGAGAGTCCTCTAGGCCGTGGTGAAGACCATGGTGAAGCAGGCTGTCCCCCTGCAGCCCATGGAGGTGACGAGGTGTAGATGTCCACCTGTGGCCCGTGGAGGACCCCACACCAGAGCAGGTGGGTGCCTGAAGGGCTCTGTGACCCCATGGGAAGACCACGCTGGAGCAGGTTGCTGCCAGAGCGTATGGAGAAAGAGAAGCCCAGGCCAGAGCAGGTTGGCTGACAGGACTTTTGTGGCACCGAGGGGGACTCATGCTGGAGCAGTTTCCTCCTGAAGGACTGCACCCCATGGAGAGACTCGCATTGGGGCATTTTGCCTCTCATGAGAGGACTCACTTTGGAGAAAGATGTGTGAAGATCGTCTCCCATGAGAGGGACCCCACAATGGCCCTGGGGAAGAGTGAGGAATCCTCCACTGGAGGAAGAAGAAGCAGTGGAAATGACATCGACATCAGATGAACTGACCGTAACCCCCATTCCCTGCCCTCCTGCTCCGCTGATGGGGATGAAGTGGATAAATTGGGATTGATGTTAAAAGCCTGGGAAGAAGGGAAGGATGGGGGGAAGGTGTTATTTATTTTTTTTTACGTTCTGTTTTTATTTCTCACTACTCTTCTTTGATTTGTTCTTTATTAAAATTTAACTAATTTCCGCAAAATCAAGTCTGTTTTGCTCGAGAGAGTAGCCACAGGTGATGTCTCTCTCCTTATCTTAAACCATGGGCCCTTCGTTGTATTTTCTCCCCCGTCCAGCCGAGGAGGGGGGTGGTAGAGCGGCTGTGTGGGCACCTGACCACCGGCCAGGGTCAAACCACCATAGCCTACAAAGAAGACTTGGATTTCTCTGTTTACTTCTTTTGGTGAATAATAAAAATGTCAAGATTTTTTTTTTTCTTCTTCCCTCCTCCCCACCCTTCTCATATTTGAAAGGGCAGAGAGATATTTTAAACTTTGAACAAATGTTAAAACTAAACAATTAGTCAAATTAGTGTCAAAAGCATTAATGCGAAGCAAATTAATTGCTTAACTACTTTAAATATTTGGGAAAATGTATTTGGGAAAATATTGTCCCCTCCTCCATTTTCTCTGTGCTGTTTTCCTAAACATCTAGGTCACAGTCACTTACTGTACTACTGTATTGGGAGAGACAAAATCTACACTGAATTTCAAAGCACATACTCATTGTTAAAATTTGTTATTCAAGCTGAGGGCCTAGAGACAGTCAATAAGAAACTCTAGGTACCCATAGTTAGGTCAGGTGAATTTGAATCCACCTTTTTTCTCCATCCACACCTTACAGTTACTGGAGAAAAGAAAGCAAAAAACAAACACAAAATGAAACCAACCCAAACCCCAAACTCAATGAGCCAGAATATCAACTATCACAGAATCACAGAATGGCTGAGGCTGGCATGGACCTCTGTGCCAGTGCTTAGTCACTCCAAGAGTAAAAATAAACAAACAAATAAATAGAAGGGTTTCCTGATGTTCAGAGGGAACCTCCTGTGTTTCAGTTTGTGCCTATTGCCTCTGGTTCTGTCCCCAGGCACCACTGAAAAGACCCTGGCTCTGTCCTACTCGGACCTTCTCTTTAGGCTTTTATATACATAGATGAAGTCCCTCCCCAACTCTTCTCTTCTCTTGTGTTCAGTTTTGGGCACCGCAGTATAAGACGACATTGAGGTGCTGGAGCAGGTCCAGAGAAGAGCAATGAAGCTGGTGAGGGGTCTAGAAAACAAGTCTTAGGAAGAACGGCCGAGGAAACTGGGGTTATTTAGTCTGGAGAAGTGGAGACTGAGAGGAGACCTCATGGCTCTCTACAACTACTCGAAAGGACGTTGTGGTGAGGTGGGTGTAGGTTTCTTCTCCCAAGTTTCTTGCAATAGGACAAGAGGAAATGGGCTCAAGTTGTATCAGGGGAAGGTTAGATTAGATATTAAGAAAAATTTCTTTACTGAAAGAGTGGTGAAGCATTGGAACAGGCTGCCCAGGGAAGTGGTGGAGTCATCATCTCTGGAGGTGTCAAAGAAGGCATAGATGTGGCAATTCAGGACATGGCTTAGTGGTCATGGTTGTGTTGGGTAAATGGTTGAACTAGATGATCTGAAAGGTTTTTTCCAGCCTTAATGATTCTATGATTCTCCGAGCTGAGCAGTCCCAGCTCTCTCAGTCTTTCCTCATAGGAGAGGTACTCCAGTCCCTTCATCATCTTTCGGGCCCTTTGCTGGACTCCCTCCAGTACGTCCATGGCTTTCTTGTACTGGAGAGCCTGGAACTGGACGCAGCACTTGAGGTGTGGTCTCACTAGTGCTGGGTAGAGAGGAACGATCACCTCCTTTGGCCTGCTGACAACAATTTGTAGAATGTACTAAGCACGTAAGTAACTGTTCCAAAAAATGAAAATATTGTATTCTGATATGTTTAATGCAAATTTTTGTATATACTCTAAAGCCTGTATTTTACACTTGTGACAGAAGCAGTAGTTATTAAGCTATGAAGGGACCGCAGCATGTCAGAAATACTGTGATAAGGATCATTACAGGATAAAACACTGCTATCATTTTAATAATTTTCCAAACTAGTAATAATGTCTTATACAACCCACGCAAATAGCATGTTGCCATACACCTTCCTACACTGCTTCCTGCATGAAATGTTCCCAGCAGTGTCTTACACTATTGTAAATTAGCAGCAGTCACTATAGCTCCCAGCACTATCAATCTACAGGGACACTACAAAAGTCACCTAACATTGTACCACCAGATGTTCAGGGAGATTTTATACATCAAGTTGAATGCACAGGTGTCACCTGGAATAATTTTTGTGAGATTTTGCATACCAGTTATATACTTGTTTCCTATGAAGTCATTAACACATACTTGTGGTGTCTGGTTTCTCCTTATTGTAGTAAGCCCAATGGTTTTCTACCAGATTTCACAGTATAGCATAAAATCAAATCATTAAAACAAGTATATGTACCAAGCATTTTACATTTTCATGAAGAAGCCCAAGCTTTTCTTGAAGCATGCATCATGTGCTTTGTACTGGATTACTTCTTAGCAAAGCTGCTTGCTAATTAGATGGTGTCCTTTCGAGCTCCCGTGGCTTCTTCTGGGTAATTCTACTCCAAAAACCTTTACCAAGTTTTAGCATCGCCACCAATTGCATTGGCCTGTGGAGGGCATAAAGGAAGTTGTAAATCTCACCGCTACGTATGTTAACTTACATGCTCTAATCAATCCTATAAAAGTTTGTGTGTATGTCCTACCGGGTTTCCTTCATTATCATGATGCAATATGCAGTGCACAACTTGCCTGTCTGCCAGGTCAATGATTTCCCCTCGCAGCTTCTACTTCGACTCTGTTTCAATTCTTTATCTTAGGGTATCTGAGAACATAAATACCTGAGGACAGCAGTTCTCAACTTTTTCATGCCACACACCTATTTTTCTTTATGTAAACTCATCTAGTGACTGCATGTGTGACAAAACCTCTTCTGATGCAGAGCTAGGGGAAGGACAAATTTCAAAACATTTGGAAGCAGTCCTATGAAAAATAGTTGAAGAAACTCAAAATTCTATCCATGGGAGAAACATTACAAGTAAGCCAGGATGTAGAATATTTCACTAACCAACACAGACCTATATTCAGCATTTTACAAATGCCATGGCTTTCCTTTTTGGCTTTTTTTTTTTAAGGAAAAAAAACAAAACAAGAAGTTCTGTTTGGAGGAACTGCCAATGTTTGGTGCCTATTTATTTAGATCAGAGAAGAAGAAAAGGCATACAGAAGATTTCTCTCAAATGGAATTCAAAACTTTTTTCAGTTTCACTGGCACCTAAATTGCTAGCAGAGCTTTCTAGTGAATTAAAGAGTGTCCATGTGGTCTAGTGTGCAAGGCTGGCTTCTAGTGCTGCAGCTATTGTCTTTTCTTGCAGTATCTAGTGAATAATATTTGTAGTAATTCAAGGATTATTTCCCGCTCTCTGAAGTTCTAAAAAAATATTCTAATGTAATAATAATAAAAACATCACTATCATTTGCTCATTTAAAAGGAAAGTGGGCAAAAAGTTCATCTGATTTCACTGAGGAGCTAATTATGACCATCTCCACACATGACATGATTTTGTCAACTAACCATATCCCTGGTGGCTCAACGGCCAACACACCTCTGCAACTCCTGCAGATAAGGTACCATCAACGCTTTCTCAAATTAAAATAAGAATGTGAGAATGGTGTCCTGCACTGTTTTACAGTGAAAAAAAAAAAGCACATTCAGAACGTTGGTTTTCTTTTCACATTTACAATACTGTCATTAATAAACCAGTTGTCACATTTTGTAAATCCTTAGCTTTTCATGGGCTCATTGTTTGATCTATCCAATGTCTATCTGCGTGCCCCAGAACTCCTTCCCAGCTAGCTCAAAAATGCCTTTGAAGTGTTATGATAGCTCAAGAGCACAGTGGTCTGTGTTTTGGTCCAAGTTCATTACAGATGAAAGAAATCCACAGGATGGGGGAAAAGCAGATGGTAGCCAGGACTTCTCTGCTTTCTGGCTCTTGGGAATCAAGCAGAGAACATGAACCGTAATCCAATTAACTGCACCCTTGATGCAAAAATTAGGGAATAGGAGCCAACTACAGGCAGGTCCCAGCAGGACAGGGAACCAAGAAGGCATGATGGACACATCACAATATAGAACAACAGAAGACTGCAAGTAAGAAACACTACCACGTGCATTGGTAAGTAATTCTGCTGCTCTACACTCACCTTGGGAAAAATAAAAACAAACAAACATGCAATAATTAAAAAGGGAGAGAAGAATTGGGATTTTTCCTTACCTTTTGTCCATAACCTCCAAAGTTAACAATCCAAATCTCAGAGCAAAAGGGAACTGAAAGAGAGATAATGCTAACAGTAAGAATACCTATTACTTGACATTTTAAATTATTTAAAAGGCAACTTGCCCCACAAAGTTTCTTAAACAGAGACAAATGCAAAGTGTTTACTTACTTGCCAGCTCTAGCAGCTATGTTAAAGCCATCAATAGCATTAAGAGGTGTAAAAAAATGGCAAAAAGTATCAAATATATAAAACTAACATTTACAGTATCAACACAGTAATGAGAAATAGTTATATAACAAAACTACCCACTTGGAAACAAAGATAGGTCAATACAGAAGTGATATTCACTAGTCAACATTCTCTCAATTTTTTTTTTATTTCATTGGTTGACAAAGACAGAAAGAAATTCATAAAATACGCAGAACACTTATAAAACTAGCATAAGACTTTAAAGAATCCTTTTGCCCTTCAGTCTCAAACCAAATATGATCTCTGATTTTGCCTTCACCAAGACACATATGCTTACAGGTCTGTGGGAGTTTTAATCCATTCTGCAGAAAAATTGTTCCAATTTGCACATAACCAAAATATGGAGGCTATTACAACATGCTGGCATACCATCTTCCTTGCTCCTCTTCTACTAAATTTGGAAGATGCTCATTTTCAAAGTCTGGTGCAAGCATGATCTTGGGGACAAAAAGCAGGCTTTAGCAGATTTTGTTCACTAATGAAAAGGTACCCCATCAGCTCACACACCATGAGAGCTTTCAGCAACCACTAAACACAAACTCAATAATAAAATTACTACAGTAAATTAAAGTGGTAAGTATCTGATTGAGTACAAAGTATGGACAACACCAGCTGCAGTCAGGTGTTCCTTTAGCCGGAGGAGTTCCTCAACCCTTGCCTCTGCCTGTCTTCATTTAATAATAGTAATTAATAATAAAAATAATAATAATGAAAGCCTAAATATAGTCATCCAGATTGCTCTCTTGCTACTGTTTCCAGCAGTACAGCTGCAACGCCAATAGGAAGCGCTACTAATGTGAACAAATAGTATGTGGTGTTCCAACCCTGCTTGAGTCAATTACAAAAAACTGTGATCAAGAACAACGTATGGACTCAAAATTCTATGGCACAAAAACTCCAACAACGGTCTAGTTGCTATCTGTGTTCTTTCAAATGCAGCCGATATGCAAGTTTTAAGTATCTACACAGAAAATTGCTATAAAAAGCAACAAGTGAACAAAAGAATCACAAAGAAACACAAGACACATTTCAGAGGGATATTTTTTTCACAGGTCTTGCAGCAAGTGTCAAGCCTTTGAAAAGCTTTTACATCTTTTTTATGTATTTTTGTTATTGCTTATTATAACTTTGTTTCCAAAGCCAACTACATTTCAGTGGCTTAGCTTGAACCTGCCTTCAGATGTTATTGATGTTTAGTTCAGAACTCAACATTCAATGTCAGAGACATGCACTGGTTATGCAAAAACTTTTAACGCATAAAATTGATTCTTCATACAGTCCATATATACGGTACTTACATATAAGTACTTAGGTTCTTCCAGATTACATATATATATATATATATATATATATATATATATATATATATATATAAAAATATTGAAACTTACCTTCCAAAACAGATAGATCTGCCTGGTGCAGTTCAGGATTCCTGCTGCTAACAAAGCCCACAGTCAAGGCAGACACGTTGCCACAGCCATCGCTTTGTGTGCAACACTGCAGGAAAGCTGGCCAATTTGGGCATTCCAGAAAAAATGAAAAAATTACTGGCCCAATACACAAGCAAAGCACAAGACTGAAAAGGCTGCATACAGGTATTCATCATAAAACTCTTCCTTTCCTATGCATCAACAGCTTATCTCCGATCTTCAGAAGTTGGCTTGTGGTCAGTGCTTTAGCCACACAACTCTATTCAAGTCCCACACAAGTAACTGAGGTGAACCAGGATCACTGTAAAGAAACTACTTCCTGTTAAAACCACACAGGCTAGAGGAATTAAGGCTTAATCAGATTATCCTTTAACATGATCTCTAGCACAGATGCGAACAGATTTGAAGGAACGTCCCAAATGGCTGCAATCAATCAGCCTGCTCACAGGTATTCTGCTTATTTGAGAATAAGAATCTGAATCCGAGTTTTACATTCAGTTTGGCATTTCACAATGTTTTCTTCTGTAAAGGATTCTGTCATTTCCTTTCTAAGTTTATATTTTTATCTCAACTCTTTTATACAGTAATATTGTTTAGTCTCTCTGTATTATTATTGCCAAATTATAGAATAACGTTCTTCACAGGTCTGTACATATGAGGAACAGTTATGTTTGCTAGTGCTCCTTAAAATAAAAGAGCAGTCATAAAAATAAATTGTGATTATTTTCTTATGAACGCCAGGTATTTTTCTCAAGTGATATTATTTTTTTAAGATGTCATGCAAGGGAAACGTGACTTCCTTTTTTTTTTGCAGATAATAATAGAAACAACTGGTTTGTTTTCAACACTCAGGATCATTTGATCTTTTTAAGCGGAAACCTGTAATTGTCAAGCTGCTTACCTGCTAAAGTTGCAAAGCAGTGTGTGGTATGTTCTACTGTGAATGGACCCTCAAGAGACAGTTCATGGTGCTGGTAATCATTCTGCACCAGCAGCCAGGTGGGTATAATCATAATGATAAAGTCATCACAAAGACTTTTTCATTAACTAGCAACAAATTATTATTCAAGAAGGAGCAAATCATTGCAACTGTTTCTAAAAGTCAGGAACCACTGAAAAAGCAGGAAGGTGAAGACAGAAACAAATTCAAAACAGTGCACAAGTAACTTTATTCTACCGGAGAAACAGCTATTTTAATTAAATTTCAGGCCATCACAGTCTTTAAGTTTACAGAAACTTAACTTACAGAGTATGGATTTAGCCCTTCCAAAAACACACATGAAAAGCACCCTGCTCCCTACTGTACCACACATTATGACTACTCCCTTCAGCCCACTGTACCAGGAAATTGGGGTTACAGCACTATAATAGCATTTAAGAAGAAAGGATTGCTGAGGTACACCCTTCCTCTTCTTCATTACAAGCTACTGTAGAAATTCAAGGCACAGTTTCACATTATAACTTTCCTGATGGCAAAGCCAGTTGGGTAAGTTCCCGATTTCCCAATTTCCTAGTTAATTATACACTCACTGGTGTAATTCTTCATTCTCCCACAAATTCACCTGCTTGTAAGGCCAATGAAAAGACTCAGCTTCCAAAAGGAAAAGATATATATATTTTTTTTTTTTAAGTTGGATCATTTTTGTGAGCTATTTACTACAAAGAGCTGCAAATTCTTCTCTCACTTGGAATCCCCTTCTTGGGGAGCAGCTCCATGTTCAGCATCAACCGATCTACGACCACACTGCTATCAAAAGAGGATATTCCCCCGACTCCTGTACGTCACTGCATCTTCTTATTCTCTTCCTATGTTAGGACCAGCTGTTCTGCAGCCACTAAGTCAGATCAATGTGTTGACCCAACTCAAAACTAATTTTTTTTTTTACAAGATGAGTTTTGTTTTCATCCCTTCTGAGAGCATGCAAAGAGGGCAGTTTCTCATCCTGATAGCATGACCTAAATGGAGATTGCCATAAAATGCAGCAGTTCTGGTCTTCCCAACCTCTTCCACACAGACATTCCTGCAGCTTCCCCTGAACTGGATTTAACAATCACGTAACTCTGTGGCAACTCACCAAACAAAAAGAATTCACTTCGCATCACATCAGTGAGTTCAGGACTATTTTCTTCAGTAGCAGCTTGCATGCAGAGTTTGTTTAGTATAACATCAAATTGCACCCTCAGTGTCTTGACCACCAGAAAAGGACAGTTCCATCTCCTCCACCAACTTCTTCCTTCACTCTCCACTTCCCTTGCGAAGTTACAGGGTTCATACAGTTGCACACTGAATCAATTCAACGAGCAAATGAAGAGGGTTCTTTCTGTGGGGTGTGTTGAGCCAACTCACAAGGGATCAAAGCAGCATTGGAAAGGGCACCAGGTAGGAGATGAAAGTGCCTGGGGTAGAGCAGAGACAGGAGGAAGTGGCACCACCAAGGTGCACATTCTTGTATGAGAGTTGATGCATAAATGAGTGTTGGTAAGGCTCTCTTCTGTTAACGGCTCCCCCTGAGCCTCTCTGGGCTCTCACTTGGCCTTAGTCAGACACTGTATGAAACTTTTTCTTCCTGGCTTTATCTCTCTGCTGGCCATGTTTCCAGTCTGCCTTACCACGCCTCAGCCAGGCAGCAAAGCCAGCACAGAAATGATGATGGAAGAGCACAGCCAGGAGGAAGACTTTTGCCTTGCAGTGGTGACTAGCTATGGCCAGTCACTTTAGTGGTCACATGAAACTACATGTTGAGATAAGATGTGTGCTCCAGGCAGTTTTGTTAATCTATGTGCTGAGTTTCTGTGCAGTCTTGCACAGTCTTGCAAATGTTCACAAGTGTTAATTCCTCTATGGAATAAGGGAATAATGAGACACACGAGAAAGAGCTTTGAGGGCAGATGAGGAGAATGGCAGCACAGATTCAAGCCCAGGGTTGCCTTCCAACTCTCCAGGAATATTTCCAATATCATCCTGGTTTGTTTTGCTGATCTTGATCTCCAGATTTGCTTTGCTCTTCCCTTTTAGTCTGCTTATTGCCACTGCAACTCATACAGAACAGCTTCTGCTATCCAGTGAGCTTGTCGCTGCTGATGAGATGCAAACAGACTCATGTAAGATGGTTTTGTCCTCGTTTGAGCTAAATAGAACCAATTCTGGTCAGTGATTTTACTTTTTCAACCCAGTCTCTTCTGAGAGGCTGCACTTCCTGAAGTTAGCAGCATGTTTTTGCAGACAGAGTCTGCTACTAGAAGTGATAACGCCTGATGTTTACAGTTGCTGCCTGGGGTTGTTATGCAGAAAGGCTCTGGCTGATACTTGCTCCTGCAATACCCAAGGTCACTGCTGGATCTTGTGTGACATGTTGGGGGTGCCTGGAAGTAAAAGCAGTCATAAGGAAGTAAAAGGTTGCATCTCCAGTGTATAACAGACAAGGCAGGTGACCAACAAGAGTATTCCATTCCGTGTATGTCATATTCAGTATAAAGCTGAGGGACTATGGGGATTAAGCATCTTTGGTCTCTTGCCCTAATGGCCGGCATCTGAGGACAACTCTGTCCATTCTTCTGCCTTTGATCCCAATCCTGCATTCTCAAATCCAGCTCCTGTGTCTGGTTCTCCTCTGTCGCTGAGCTTGAGGCTTCTCCAGTGCTGCCTCCTCAGCAGCATCAGTGGGGATTGCTGTCAGGGTGGGAGTTGGGTTTGATATCGGTTTTGTATATATTTGTATATAATTCATTACTTTCATTATTCCCTTATCAATACTATTACTCTTTTATTAAAGGTGATTTAGTTTTTTTTTTCAATACATAAATGTCTCTGTTGCATTCCCTTTCCATTCCCCTTGGGGACGGAGAGGGCTTAGAGAGCATCTGTCAGCATTCAGTGGCTGGCCCAGCCCTAATCCCTGACATGTGTAAAGAAAAAAAAAAAAAGAGAGACCAATAAGTTTTAAAGATCAAAATAATTCCCACTGACCCCATAAGAATCTTTCAGCTATATTCAAATTAAGGAAACCAAGCCTTCATATCCTAGTACCTATTTGCCAAACCACAGTGTCCATCTTCACAATGTTTTTCTTATGATTTATATCCAGTTTTTAAAGGTCTTTTATGTACATCATACCCGCAATGGAATGTATTGTGGAGCAATAATGCTACAAACAATACTTGCAAGAGCCAAACAGACACAATCAGCCAGTGCATATATTTTCCTCACAGTTCTTTGCTCTTGGTGACAGATCTTTTAATGTACCCAACGCAGCTTATCCATCCCTCAAATTCCAGCCTGTTAGAAGAGAATAAAGAAATTGTCCTTACCTCCAATATTAACTTTATTTATGGTATGGAGAGGAGATATTATAATACTAAGTCTTTTCACAAGGCAAACAGCTATGTAGAAGCTGTGCAATCCTTCCCAAACAAAAAATAATATTGACTGACAAGGAGGGAGAAATGATTAGGTGCAATAAACATCACAGCAAAAGCTTCTAAGTTGTGAAAGTTGTGGTTTACAAATACAGTACAGGGAGGCACCCCTGAACAAAGGGCTTACGACCAAATTAGAAAGCACAGGAAATAAGGTGGTTACAGACACAAGAGCCCATGGAGATAGCAAGACAACTCAGATCAGTGCGATAAGCAGCATTCTCAGTACACTTGCTGTTTATACGGGCAGCCATAGGTAAGCTGATCTAAAAGCTAACTGCTGACAGAGAAGGGTAATATTGCTTCACTCTTGTGCCCCAGTAATCATCTTCCCTGGCTTTGACATTACAACTCATCTGCTCCAAATTTGTAAAACTCAACAGACAAAACCCTGCTTTTACAGGAAAGCAATGTTTTTTGGTTTTTTTTCTGCTAATTTAGCTTCCTTAATCATCTCACAACAAGGCAGATGAGCAAAAGTGATGGCACAGGAGACAGAGTGGGAACACTTGGCCACAAATGAGTGTAGAGGGGCTGAAGGAAAGACATAGCTATGAGATTTATTTATCTATAAGATAATATCAGACTGCAACTTAAATTCTGTCACTGGTTTCATAGGTATTTCGGTGGGGAAGAGTTTTGAAGGTAGGCAATGCTGTACGGTGGACATTTATGAGAAGGTCCTTTCATATCCACGGGAAGAAAGATGAAGACTACTGCTCTGAAAACTTCTACAACTAATGGAAAGGATGTTAAGGTTGACATCTCAAGAGCAGATAAGAACTCTGTTTCTTTCTCAGTTGGTTTGAAACTCAGCATTTCCCCTCATAAACCCTTTTTCTTAAAAGATACAAATCAATATGAATGGCGAAAATGAAAGAAAAACTGACCAGCACTGTGTGATGTCTGACGATGTACTGAAGAAAATAAATGAACGATATGATCAGTGGTAAAATAAACTAGAATTTTGACCTGAAAGTCTCATGTGTGACTGAAATAGCACATAATCACTTTCTCCTTTGCTTTCTCAGTCTTCCTCAGAGAGGGTCTCCTACAAATTCTCATGAATCAATGCAGAAGAGAGCTTACAGGAACACACAAGTAGTTCTTTCCTTGCAGAAATATATCTTCTTAGCCAGCACTCAGGATAGAAAAGCTCTTTTAGTACACTATGTACAAATCTCATGTCTTTTTTACCCAACTTCCTTGTGATATTGTCCTTACCACTTACCTAAGATCAAAGCTTTGATACATCACAACCAACATCAAACTTCTCTGGTTCCATGACTATTTTATATAAAGTACACACAAGATAAAATATTAAAAACACGAATGTAGAAAACCCTATATTATTTTAAAAGACATAAGCTGATATCTTTGGGCATTTAGGAAGAATAACAGACTATGGTTTCATACTTGTGATATAAAATGTTTGCTCTTTAAAAGAGTCTAAACCAACAGGTACATAAGAGCTAGGAAAATTGTTTTAGAGCTCATACAAGCTCCATTTTAAATATGCCAGCAAAAGTTTTCTTAGGCAATTTCTTGTTACATTTTCAATCCATCTCAAGTTTGGTCCTTTGTTCTAGCCCTACAATTTATTATGTTACTTACGAAAACTAAATCTGAGCCAATAAATATCAATAAACATAGGTGGTTTCATCTGCTTCTCTTCACCAGATTTGACCACTGTCTCTTTCACTTTGGCTCTCCTTGTCATAATTTCTGATAAATTTAATTTCTTTTGTTTCCTATCCCCAGAGAGCAAAATTACCTCTATTCTTGATTTGTGTGATATAATTTCTTGTCCATGCCAGAGTCTAATCAACTTTTCAAGTTGCTGCTGACCAAACACTATGAGGAAGCCTGGGAAAGGCAAACATCAATGAAAAATAAAGTATATACTCAATATTTTCAATAAATACATAAACCCTGAATCCCTCAAAACTGGATTATTCCAACCTGAATTATTCCCAATAGCTAACTCACCAGGGTAAAATGATGCAAAGGCCCATGTGGAATGACTAAGAATGTAGAATTTAGAAAAAGGTATAATGAATTTATTTCTGGACTCGATGATCTTCAAGGTCTCTTCCAGCTGAAACTATTCTGTGATTCTGTGATTCTGTGATTTGAGCAACAGTATCTTTTTCCTGAAAAAAAAAATATATACACACTAATAGCTAAAATGTGAATGTACTTGGAAAGTTATGCAAAATCACATTTTATCACTATCAGAAGACTAGCAGTACTCAATAATGAAGTGTAGATTACGCTATTGAACAAAAGACTCATTTCTTATTCCAACAGAATCAGTATAAGACATGCATAGGCATTATTATGGCCCACATTTCCATCAGCAAGGCTTCTAATTAGTCTTCTAACGTAGAATTTTTCTTACTGATATCCAGAGCAAGCTCAACTTGATTTTTAGACTGACTTAATAGTAAGGTACATTGCTATTTTACTTGCAAAATAATATGTAGCAATTATGAGATAACACTATGATACTTTTCTAGAGTATGTTTTTAGACAAAAACTTTAACATTTCATGGTGAATAAATGGAAAAGATGGTGAGTGGTAAAAAGCACTGATAAGTCCTTAAAGAAAAATAAATATTAAAAATAAGTACAGTTACTTTTTTTCCTGTTCTCCTATGTTGCTTAGACACAATTACAATCAGTTCCTCTTTGTAGGGTAATTCAAAGGCAGTTTACCTATTTCTAGCATGTGTCCCTTGTTGCCCTCATTTTAAGACAGGGGGAGACGCAGACCTATTTTTCCTACCTTGCAAATACCAACTACGGACATGGTAATTAAAGTGAGTTTGTGTGTGTTCCCTGCTTCTCCTGGAGCTCAACCTTCCTGCTACCTTTTTGTGTGCTTGGTCCTGTGAGGGAGGTCACCTCGCGTGCCAGGGGAATGAAAACTCAAATATTTTGTCATCATTACGCCCGCCTGGATCGTTCGCACACCCGTGTAAGATCCTCAGTGGTGTAACAGGGAAACAGCAGTGCTCCAGCAGCCATCATCCCTACGGGCCAGACTTCTCCCCATGGATGCTGCCTGCTGTTTTGCTCAGCAGACCTCCTCTGCCTTGGGAACCTCTTCTCAGAGACTGCACTCACAGGAAGCATCTTCCTTCTCCTCCTTTTTGCGCCTGCCTGAAAAGAAACACGCATGGAGGTCTGCAGGAGTGAAGAAGGAGCACTTGACAAAACCCAAACATATGAGGAAGCACACCAGAGGTGGAAGCAGGGACAGGTGATCTGGAGGAATGCAGAGACACTGTCTGAGCATGCAGGGAGAGGAGAACAGTGGATTTGAACTTTAGTAAGGTTTTAGACAGTTATCTCCCGTAACATTCCCAAAGGCGAACTCAAGTACAGACTAAATAAGTGTACATTGAGGTGTACTGAAAACTCGCTGAACTGCCAGGTTCACAGGGCTGTGGTCAGTGGCATGGAGCCCAGCTGGGAACCAGTCAGTAGTGATACATCTCAGCAGTCAATACTGGGACCAACACTATTTAATTGCTTCATTAATGACTGAGTAATAACCCCAGGCACCAGTACAGGCTGGGGGATGGGTGGCTGGAAAGCACCTTGGCAGAAAAGGCCCTGGGGGACCTGGTGGATGAGGTTAATATGTGCCCTCCCAGGAAAGACAAGCAGCCCCCTGAGGGAGGTCTTCTTTAGGTCATGGCATCACATCGGGCCTGCTGAAGGAAAATTGTACTTGATAAAATTGTCTTTCTCTATTACCCCAACAAGTTGTTAATTAGGATTGTGACAAGGCAGAAGTACTATCCTGTAGTCGTTCAGTCATCTCCACCATGCTCCAAGGTCTTCAAAAGACTGAAGCTGAAGATGATGCAGACAATGCAGAAGCAAGAGTCCCCAGAAGAACGGTGTACCTCTCCATTGCAAACGCGTTGCCTTTAACAGCTATGAATATTCAGGTCACCAAGATCATTGCTAGCTTTTCTTCATCACTGTCTGGCAGTGCCTTCTCATGTTTATCTTCTCTGCTTTGCTCTTGATATTCAGAAAACGAGGAAGTTAGTGAACTACAGTTCTTTGCTTCTGTATCCTAGAATAAAATATTAACCTTTAAGAACTCTTGAAGAATTTTCAGCTCTAAGGAGGCTTAGATTAGAAGTTCTGCTATTCTTTATTTATAACATACATTCGTAGTAGCTAGAGATTCCCTTTTGTAGAATAAAATCAGGACACGGAAAGATTTTCTTACCACAGCTGTTGCACTTACTCCCATTAGTGCAAACTGCTGAACCTGCTGTTGAGTTTCTTTATTCTAAATATTTATATTTGCAGACTAAAATGACAGATACTAGAATAAAAACTTAGCGTCCCATGGATTTTTTTCTTTGTTTGTTATTGCTCCTCTGGAACATGGAAGAGCCACCAATATCCTTGTAGTGTGCTGTTGGGGTACTTCACTTTATACCAGAACATATAGGCTTGTGTTTCAGGTGCTACTTCTTTTTGATATTCTCTACAATAGCCAGTGCAGAATATAAATGAGAAAATTGAAAAAAAACCCAAACAGACAAGCTGCCAGAATAAATTCAAGAAAAATTTATCCTGTTAGTGCAATCTCTTCTAGAAAGCCAAAAGCACCATTTACCCTACCAACATTCTGATAATGCTGTGTATTTTGATAAAAAATTACCATTTTTTAAATAAGCAGAACTGGAACCATTTTCAAGACTCAACCATTTACGTAGGCAGACCTTCAAGTGCAAGCTCCATTTTGCGACAAGATGAATTAGCATGGAGACTAGACATGTGGAAAATGCCACCAAAGTTAGGAGATCACACCAAGGTCAGTTGGTGAAAAAATACTAAACCAACAGTAGCATTGCTTCCTTTTGCTACCTTCCTTTTTCATCTAACAAAAGACATCCCTTTCTTGGGATCTGCTCTGTCACCTGATTGTATTGCTGGTATTACAAAGCACATGCAGAACTGCAAGATGAAAATTCTACCCTGAGAAAGAGGCTCAAATTCACCCTGCTGAGAGCCCTATCAGCAGTAGATCCTGAACTACCACACCTTACTGTAGTAAAGAAAGTGTGTGGCGGGGGTGTGTGTGTTAATTTGAGGTGATATACAAAATGATGTGCTGTCACCAACATGTTAAAGCCTTTGTCTGAAAAACACCTAACTCAGGAACCATTTTCAACTTTCATACTGAGACCTTCAGTCAAACAGGTTTAAGCAGATGGTGGCACGAGAAAACTCTTTGCTGTCTTCTTTCCTGTACAGATAGCTTCATAAATGTCATGTTTGAAATTTTATATGTAAATCTGAAAATATGATCATTCAGCATTCTGTATTTTCCTGCTTGTGGATGGGAATGTCTGCAGCTTCTTTTTCTTACTACTTCTACTCGAGAGAATTTATGGAAACTCAGATAATAAAAATGGCAGAAAATACAGATAGAAACTGAAGATTGCTTACCATTTTTTCCTCAGAATTGTTGGAAGACTGGATCACTGCAAATATTATAGTCTTCTCCAAAACTAAAGGAATTCCTCTGCAATGAGGAATTTAATACAGTCCTGAGAAGACTAAAATTGCTCTACTGTTTGCACTTTGTTTCAGACAGATATCTTTCTTTAGGAACTAAACGATAATGCTTTCCAGACCCTAGTCTTAGAAATCATATCTTTACCTACTGGTTGTTATTGACAAATATGAGTTGGAAACATAGGGAAAAAATCTTTCAGAAAGAGGCCCATCCTTTTCTCTCTGCATTCTTTTTTCTCGAAAAAATATCACATACTCAAAGACACATCAACAAAAAAGACATTGCATTGACAAGTGTTGGAACAGAGGTGGAAGATCTGTTTGAAACATATTTGCATTTGAAACTCTTGGTGATGATCTGGATTTATGCATCTAAATTACAGTTAAATAATGTTAAGGTTGTGAGTAACTCACAAGAGCAAAGAAATGTGCAATTAAAGAGAAAATATACCATATGTCCTTTGATATCTAGGCATATTGCAGTGCATTAAGAAAGTCGTAAAAGAGACACCCTGTTGTGGTTATGTGTTCTGAGACATGTGGCACATTTCCATTGTAGCTATCTATTCCCCTGCTTGTATGCATCTGTGCTATTATTTGAATGTTGATTTTTGAGTGTGAATTTTTCTTTCCATGGGAAAAAAAAATGGAGCTGCAGATTCTTTTTCAATGGTTCTTTAGATCTGTTGATCATCACAAAGAGGAATAAATGAGATTTAATGAAATTATCAGACAAAATTAGGCAAAGGAGATGGTTTTATTTACTATGAATGAATCATTTTATGTGTATTTCTTCCTCTAAAAAATATAAAGTTGAATTTCAAACACTATTCTTCTGTATTTTACATGAAAATGGGAATGTACAAAAAAAATTCACATACTCAGTTTGTACCATTTTGGGAAATACAATGGGAAATTACTCCTTTCATTTTAAGGTTCCTCACCTGTGGCATCCCACAAGCCTATTTTTTTCCTCTACTCAAAACCAACCTGAAGATGTGGGAGAATATGATGGAACATTCAAGTCTTAAAAGCAGCATTGGTGTGGTTGACATCTAACACACATTGTCTTAAATGCTGTGATCACCAAGACATCCCAATGCAAAATACCAGAGGATGAGAGCAAGGTAAGCCACACCTGTGGGAAGAGAAAAACTTTTAATGGAATTCCCAGTGTTCAGAGTATTTAATGAGAAGACAAAATGGACTTTACTGTCCAGTTGCTGAAGATTCCTGTAGCCTTGGAACACTTTCAGACACCTCATCAGTTCTCCAGAGTCAAGTATATACTTCTGCTAAAGAAGTAAGTTTGTAATTCTATTTGCAACTGGCTAGGAGACAGTACCTTCTGATTACATGCTGATTTGGTCACGCCTGTCTTGCATTCTTCATTCCTAGGATTCTTTGTTGACATTTGTAGTAACTAGAAATAGTACCAATTCGAGCACAGAGCTATTATGACAGTTATCCTACGAACTCAGTCCAAGATCATAATAACCATGAATCACCATCAAGCATATCAACTTTAGAAAGTTTTTGTCAACCCTTTCTTTTTTTGCTTTTGGTTTCCTAAAAGTATGATAGTAGTGATGATGATAAAGCGTGTGGGAGACAGAAAAAAACAACCTACTGATCTAAAAAATGGACCCAGATACCATGGTAATGAGTGAAATGGTTAGAAACACAAACAGCCTAATGGATATGCTGGCATCACTCCTCTTCCTCAGCATGATCTACAGTCCAAGAACTGGGCCAGAGACATTTTCTGGGGAGGAGAGCAAGACAGATTAGGATCACATCAACTCAAGGTCCTGTATAATCTGAAGAGACGGGGCAGAAGCAGTGCCATTCTGATAACACAGGGCATCAGGCCCAGGCAGAGGGCCCTTGGAGAGGGGGATGCTGTAGGAATGCAAGAACAGCTTGGAGCCAGCAGCCTGGGAACTGGTTGTCAAGGGAAAATATCAAGGGGTAATGGGCAGTCACAGTAAATCCAAGGACAGCAGAGCTAGGAAGAGAAATCTCCATGGGGCTGGGGAAAAGAGCCAGCCTATAAACAGTCTGAGGAGAGAGCATGCCAGTTGGGAAGCAGCTGTACAGCCACGGGGTGGCCACGGATGTCTCTGACAAATGCATGCTGTAACCAGAAGGGTTTGGGCTTGGGGGAAGAGCCAGGGACTTTGGCCAGCAACAGCTGAGAAACAGAGCAAGCAAAACACCAAGGAAGGAACAAGATTCACGCTTTGTGGCGTGATGTCATGTCACCCAGTTGTGTCCCGCCAGCCACAGCAGCACACGCTTCTGTCACAAAGCAAGAGCAGGAATCCGTTTACAAAAGGCCACAGCTTGCTAAGGAGACAGTTCTCCCAGTCTGTAACGCAGCTCTGAAAACCACACAGGCTGAGCAGGGAACGTGGTCCGGAAAAGGCAGGTTAAAAAGTCTTTAGCTGGGGATTTCCAACTTTACTGTACCATCATCCTTTGAAACCGTCACCCTTGTGACGAACGGACTTTGCCAATTTGTACATTTGTACAGTTTGGAGAAAGTGTGATTCCCTCCAGTGGCCGCACTGAAAAAAAACCCAAGGCTGATTTCGGCACTTTCAGCATCTATAATTTATTTATAGTCGCAGCAGTAACTGCTCCTTCTTGCTCCACTCCGTTCTCACGAGAGGGGAGCTGCGGCCGCCGAGGCCGGTAACGAAATCCGCCCCACACCACGGAGCTGCAGGTCGCACAGCTGCTCCCCTCCAACTTTGGTTTTGTGGTTGCCTTCCACCCCACTCCACACCTGTCAGCGCTGCCAGCACGGCCGCTGCTGAAGGAGCGGCACCACAAACGGCGGAAGGCCCATCACGGGCGGGCCCGCTGGTGGAAGGGGAGCGCAGGGGAACGGAACACCGTGCCCGGCCTGCCCTGCCTCCCGACTGCCGCCCCCTTTCGGAGCTCCCCTTAGGCGCCTCCCGCCCCGCCGCCAGAGCGGGCTGCCCGGCTGCAACCAACTGTCGCGGCGGGTAGAGGGGGGAAGGAGAGCGCGTCCCTTGTACCGTGAGCACCACGGGGCTCCCACTCCCCCCCGCCCGCCGGCCGTACCACTTCTCTGCCTGTGCGGCGCCGAGGCGCGTTGGGCAGGAACGTACCAACGCCGCGGAGGGAAAGGGGTAGCCAGGAAGGTCGCCTGATAAGGGGAGGTCACGTTCGAGTCGCACAGCGCCGACTTTCGGTTTCGTAGCTTTGGTCGAGTGCTGCGAGTCGGACGCGGCCCATCGGTGCTCCCCCCTCGCAGCGGGAAAGGGGGAGGAGCGGCCGGGCCTCCTTAATCCTTCCCGGCGGGACGGGGATGGGCTGTCCCGCTGGGCAGCCGCCTCCGCCCCCCGCGCGCAGCGTTCTGCCCGATTGCTGCCGCCTCCCGCTGCTGCTGGTTCCGCGGGGCGCGTGAGCGGGCGGCGGGCGCGGCCCCGCCTGGCAGCGGCCCGACATGTCGGTGGCGTTCGCGGCCCCGAGGCAGCGGGGGAAGGGCGAGATCACGCCGGCCGCCATCCAGAAGGTGAGGGCTAGAGGAGGGGCCCGGGCCCGGGCCCGGCCCCGGTCCGGGGACTGCAGTTGCCTCTTGCCGCCGAGCCGCACGGGAAGGGGGTGGCGGCGTCCCGGAGCGCCAAGGCCGTTGCGAGGGCGGGGAGAGGGGGGGGGGCGGCTAGGCCGTGCTCGTTGCCTTCGGGTACGGCCCGGCGCGGGCAGCCCCGGCGGGGTCGGACGGCTTGGCACCGTCTCTCTGCATTTCGGCACTTCCTCGGGGGTCCCGGGGCTGGGGAGAGGCGCCCAGCGAGCGGGTAACGCCGGGGCGCGGAGGCCGCGCTGGGCTGAAAAGGGCGGCCGGTGTCCCTGCCCCTCTCCCGCCCCAAGCGCTCCCGGCCGTAAATTAGCCTAGAAGGACTGGGCCTGGCGCGGTGGGGAAGCTGAGGAGTCGGGTGATGCCTTTCTGTGAGGGGTGACTGTAAGTCGGGCTTGAGTAGGGTTGTTCCTAAACGCTGCCCGACTTTGGGCTCTGCCTCCGCGGGGTAAGCAGTGGCTACAGCTTCCGAACTTGAAGCAGGCCTAGTAGTAGGGCTCCCCCCATAAACCGTGTGTGTTATTAAAGAAGAGCATTATGGTTGGGGCCAATGACAGGGACTCTCGACGACTCTATTTAAGCTTTTGTGGGAGGGAGTAAGTTAACTTGCTAAAGCAATACAAGAAAAGTTTGTTTAAGGTTTTTAATAACCCGTGGTGTTTTGCATTGGCAGAAGCGAAGAAGTGTGTCCAGGTTTGCTGGTAACTTGGTGGTGTTTAGAAACGTAACTGAAGACTTGCATTGTTTTTGGTGTAAATAGCTATGAGTCAAACAGATTTCAGGTTACTACAAGCTCCTTGTGTAGGAGTATTTCAGGTAGATATAGATAACTTCTGATTTAGTAGAGAGTGAGAGTGTCAACAAGGTAGGTGTTGCAGGGATCAATGAAGACCACAGAGTTGCAGTGGAGACCTCCAGGGTACCATAAGTCAGAAGTCAGTGCTTCAGAAGTATACGTGAAAAATACATGCCCACTGGGCAGAAAGCTCCTGAAGGTAGTCAGTAGAGACTTCAGGTTGCTGAGGTGTGTGTGGAGAATGCAGACAATTAAATTTTCCTTTTGCTGTAGTCAAACCATTAATTTGATGCTGGTGTGTTGGCAAAACTGTAGTATAGTTAAAGCTGAAGAATGTAGTGTACGTAAGCCTTCAGAAGCCCTGAAGGTGTCTTCATCTAGCTGGAAACAAAATTCTCTTTTGATGGTAGGTGTTTATAACTCTTTCAAAGAATTATTTCAATTTTCTATTAGCCACTGCTAAGACAAACCTGTATAACACAGTGCCTGCGGCCCCATCCAGGATATGGTTGCATTCCTTCTTTGCTTTTGTCTTGGCCCTGGCATTCTTCCACCCCCCCAAAGGTCCAGTTTGCATGGTGACAGGGAAGATGGAACCACCTAACTGGCAGTCTGAAGGTCTGCCTGTCTGGTAAGCCTTAAGTATCTGCTGCCTGCAGATACTTAGGGTGGGAGGCTTTCTAAGGAGGGCCTTGATTCAAGGCTTCCTTTGCGAATGCTCTATTTGATTTCAGTATCAACGGTGTTGGCTCTTTTTTTCCTTATTTTTTTTTTTCTGGTGAAAATGGCCACTGTGTGTGTAACAAAACTTGATGTTAGTACAAGTAAAATGTAGCAGTGTGTTTGTGATCCTATTCAGAGGGTGCATCTGCAGTTCTGTCTAGTTGCTCTAGTAACTTATAATACTGTAGTCTTGTCTGTGTGTAGTGCTTAATGACAGTGTTTCTAGATCCAGCAGGTTCAGGCATCGTTCTAGTTGGTTCTGGGGAATTACTGGTTTGAATTTAGGAGTACTTATCTGGTTGGCTCATTCTTACATGGGTATAAATCCTGAGTGGACTCCATGAGGTTTCTGACTCTATACCCTTTTCATAGTAGAGATGAATTAATTGGGGAAAAAAAAGTGTCAGTGCTTATTTATCTTTTCTTTTGCTCCTGTAGAATTTATTTAGGTTGGATTCCTAGGGAAAAAAAGGTCTTGTAATAACACCATTTGTGCTTTCCTTGTAGAAGTACGAGCCTTTTGGCTAGTTTCAACCATGTCTGGAAGAAGGAAAGAGTCTTACAGATGGTTAAGATCCTATAATTCAGCAGCTGCACAGAGTAAAGGGATCTAAGGTAGTCCTCCATTGAGAGGAAGCAACAGGAGAAATCTGTGGAAATTTTCCATTTTGCAGTAAACTTTGCATTTAGTTCACTTGATTTGGGTAAGTTAGCTGGTAGCTCAGATTAGCCATGGTTCTGCTGGCTCTTGGCGATGAGAGTCTGGGAGAGTGGTTAAAAACACGTCAATGTGGGACTTTGTGCCTCTAGGAAACTTGATTATTTTTTTTTCCTGTTTGTGGAGATTGAAACACCTTGAATTCAAGAGAGTTTTGTAGAAAGCCACGAGATTTGCAATTTCCCGTGATTTTAGGACTGCATTTTGGGGGGAGTGTCAAAAAAATCACCTATGTTCATATTGTTGGATGCTTCTGAAGTGTATAAAATGCAGATTCTTCATGTAAATACAGCCTAGCTTTCCACTGCATTTTCTTGACACAAACCTGTCTGGTAAGCTCAGTTTCTATCAATAACAATTTGGATGCCTTTTTATTATTAAATCTGTGAACAGCTGCAGGCTTTAGAAGAAGGGAAACTTGGGGCATAAATTTTCAAGTAAATGTCTTGTTCGACATCAAATGAAGAAATGCAAAATATTGTAACAACTTGGTGCAGAACAAGTGTAGATATTTGAATGGGAAGCTTCACGAATGTAGCTATAATTGTAATATGAAACCCTTAAACAGAAAGCTATAAAACTAATTGGAGGGAGAAAATGGGAGGAGAAGAGTGTTCTATAAATAACTGATTAAAATAGAACTTTCTGGCATACTGTTTTTTCAGTTGTTTTTAAAAACTGAGAGAGAGGAGCAAGATTCAAACTTGCATTCAGTTTATTTCCACAAAGAACATGTCATTTACTCCAAACTTCTTCTTTATTGTTTCAGATGTTGGATGAAAATAACCATCTTATTCAGTGTATAATGGACTATCAGAACAAAGGAAAGACGTCTGAATGCTCTCAGTAAGATATTAATCCAAATCTACTGTGGACTGGGTGAATTTCCATCTAGATCACCATTCTTGATTTGTTTAGCTCACCTTGTAGGAGATCTGTGCTGTGAAGAACAGAAAAGTATTGTTACAGATACTACACTTGAAATTTATGGCCTTTTTAATTTGCTGTATGGCTATCGCTTCTGTCAGTGAAATGTTGCAACTTGCCTACCTGCAAGTTGATGTCGTGATGGTGACGCTCATAAAAATGGGGTCTGTGCAACCAAGATCTTTTTCCTCTGGGAAGGAGGTAGCTTTCTTCTCAAACCTTTCTAAATCATACAGGAATGGACATCTCTTCTTCATGTCTTGACGACATGTTTGAAAACTATGTGCTTACTACTTGCCCAGGAGCAAACAGGCTTGTCTTAAAAGTTTGGCTTGCCAGACTGTCCCGTGTGGACTTGTTGTCTAGGGGGGTCTCTGGAGATACGAAAGAGCTGTGGAAGGACTGAATTTTTAGGGAATATTATTTTCCCATTACTCTTTTCTACCATGGGATAGTCATGGCACCCTTGTAATCGGACAAATACAGAATTATTTGGCAGATGTGTGGGAGTGTGTGGGGGAGGTGTAATTAACAGTAGGTATTTATGCTGCTATTATAGCACAGTTAATGCATTAAGCTGTTTGCAAGACTGTGCGTACATATTTGTAATCTGTTCCTACTTTCAAGGTTGTTTTTTTCTGACTGTGGCCTAGACCTTGAGACTTCTGAATGATTGTTCTGTAGCAGAACAATCATTCTGAAGCGAACTTGCGAAGCTTATGGTCCTGATGAAATGTTTGCACTGTTCTTGGTCATGGTTTGCATAAATCTGTGGTGTCTTGTATCTGGGGTGCTCTCTTTCCCTACTGTTGTGATAGAAATTACACCAAACGACCACACATGCATTTTATCGCCTGGTGACTTAGTTTGGGACAGAAGGTGAAACAGGTGAGAATTGTGTCACCCAGCTTTAGATTTTTTTCATAGCAAGACAAAAGTTGTAGAGAAGGCACAGGCACAGATTTGATGGAGAGATTGGGAAAGATTGGGTAACAGGTGAGTGTGAGGGAAAAGCTGTAGAATTGCTCTTGTAAGTCTCTGGAATTTGTTTTACATAGGTAACTATTTCTTTACATGTGTAGAATTAAATTTGGATGTTACTGTATTTGTATGCTAAGATCTGGTTTGCTTTTGTTTATTCTAATAGATACCAGCAGATGCTGCATACAAACTTGGTTTACCTAGCCACTATAGCTGATTCCAACCAGAACATGCAGTCTCTACTACCAGCAGTAAGTACTCAATAGCGTGAAAAGTAGGAAATAAGTTTAATTTGGGTTCCTGAAGGAAAAAAAAAACAGAAAACAAAAACTAAACAAACAAAAACCCAAACCAAAGAGGAGAGTTTGAGGTAATGACCAAACATTTATCCTCTGATTTACTCTACAGTGAGTAAATGATGCAGTGTCTCTTCATGCTGTATTTGGAGTGATCTGACCACCTAGGTTGTGCTCAGAATCTGAATTGTTTAATGGAAGGCTTTACTCTGGATTAAATGTGCAGCACACACACTATCTGGCCTGCCTCTTGGGCAGTCTTAGATTTATTTTTTTTTTTCCTCTTTCCTTAAGTGAGAACTCTCGGTGTGGCACTTAGTTCTTACAGCAGTACTCTGTCCTCTTACACTAGGAAAAAGGGGGTGGGTGGCATATTTCTATTACTATTTTCTTGTTTTTCACTGTCATATCATCCATTCTTTTGCCTCAGTGAAATGAGGTTGAGTAGATCTTTGTCGGCTTTTCTGTACTCTAGGTGAGTCTTAAAATCTTTGCATCTCTCCTGTGTTGGAAAGCAACCTTTTTTAAGGTGGTTGATGGTAATATGCGAAAAGTAAGGTGGCACATACCTAACTCGAAACACTATGTTACTTTACAGATTAAGTGTTTATTGAGTAATACTTCTTGTCTATTTATTTATTTTTTATTATTTGGAGTTGTCTGAATCTGTATTCCTGAACTCTGTATTTTGTAAAATCCCTCAGATTTTTTTTTTTCCCTTTCCATTGTTTATGGAGCAGTAAGGAAAGATACAAGAAACATTAAAGTAGCTTACTATCTGCTTGCTTTTTGTGTTAATCGTAAAGCTGAGGGAGTTCATTGTGAGTAACACAAGGAAGTGCTTTGTTTTTTGGTAGTAAGACTATTCTTGAGTTAGTACAGTCTTGATTCATTTCTGTAATATGAAGCTAAAAAGAATGTCTATAAAACATCCATTCCTAGATACTAGTTTTCACCAACTGAAATTGAATTACTTTTTCTTTGGTCTCTGGAGATGTGTTCTCCAATCATTGCTACTAGTGAAGCATCCTTTCAAGTTGGTGCCTAGAGGACTATAGAAAGAGTACTTCATTATGGCCAACCTGTTGTGCCTGTAGAGGCTTCTCTTTTTATAAATCCATGCTTGTAGCTGAGTGGGAGGGAAAGAAACCTTTAAGAAGACCATGTGTATTACTCAGCTGATACGTTTTTTGGAGGCTTAATTGGTATCCTGGTTCTTATAACAACTAGAAATGATTTTGACCTTATTCTAGTCTCTGGTGAACAGCTCTGTTCTTGAAGTTGACTGTGATGACATTCCCTTCTTAAAAGAAAACAAAGATAGGACTGGGAAGGACTTTTGCGGATCGGAACTGAAGTGCATTTCTGATCTTGAGCGGAAGGACTATTCCACAGTAGTTAGAAAATAGTGTAGTGTAGGTTTGGTTTTTTGTGGGGAAAGAGTGAGTCCCTTTTGGACAACTGAGTGGGGTAATAAGTAGGTAGCTTCATGTCTTTTCTTTCAAACTAAAATATAAAATGAAATTTAGATGCTCAGTCTTACCTAAGTGTAGGTGCTCTGACCTATCAAATGAAATCTTTGAAGATTTGCCTGAAATGTGGTAACATAATCGGGTAAAATGACTTTTTGTTGGGGTCTTCAGAAAAATATTGTTTAAATCGTTTCTGGTTTCCAAACAAATTTCAGCCAGAAGAATTTGGGAACATGTGAGCTACTGCTTTTTTTCAATGCAAGATAAACTACCTCAGACTCTTTTGTTTTAGTGGCTTTCAGTTTAAGAACTGATGAGGCTCAAGTTGACTTGGAGGTATTCTGTTTCTGTTCACCATGCTTTGGTGTCAGCTATTGAACAGTCTTACTCAATTCAAGGGTTATGAGTGGCAGCAATTAAATATGGACAAAGATACCATGTGTATCTTCTACATCTACTATTTTTAATAGTAAAATGCATCAATTTTATTAAAGACAGTACCATTGCAGCAGTTTTCCACATAACTTAGGAGGGACTGAGTGTAGATAGCTTCTGAAGTTGGATTGCATCTGATCTATTCATATCTGGAAAATTGTTCTCCTAGTAAACTATGCTTTCTTTTTTTTGTTGAAATTTTTTCTTATTTTTGTTGTGTAAGTAAGCTCAAGAAATTTCACAACTTAAAGCATTTTATAAACGTAATAATTATGTAATAAAATGAAGTTGAATAAACAGTACTGCTGTTAAGATAGCATTCACACTGAACAAAAGAGCTAAATGATCAGGTTCATTGAAGTTTTTAATATAAGCTAAAATGACCTGAACCTGATGATAACTTTGTTGTATCCACTCACAATATTCCTTAGACTTAATGCGTCATATTGAGAAAAATGCTTCTAGTCAGCTGCTTTGTCTCTGTGTGCATATTTTACATTAGACAAAAGTATAGAATCGTAGAATGGCTTGAGTTGGAAGGCGCCTTAAAGATCATGTAGTTCCAACCCCCCTGCCATGGGCAGGGACACCTCCCACTGGCGCAGGTTGCTGAAAGCGCCATCCAGCCTGGCCTTGAACACTTCCAGGGAGGGGGCATCCATGACTTCTCTGGGCAACCTGTTTCAGTGTCTCACCACCCTTGTAGTAAAGAGCTTTGTCTTAATAGCTAATCTAAATCTACCCTGCTTTAGTTTATAACTATTGTCCCTTGTCCTATCACTGCATGCCCTTCTAAAAAGTCTGTCTCCAGCTTCCCTGTAGGCTTCATTCGGATACTGGAAGGCTGCTGTAAGGTCTCCTTGGAGTCTAGTGAACTAACTGTGGTGTGTAGAGAAATGCTTCTATGAAGGGGGCCTGGAAGTGAGGAAAAGGTGAAACGTGTGAAGTGAGCATTGCAGGTATTAGTGAAGTGAAATTAAAAGGACTCGGAAACTCGAGTATTTTAAAAAAAGCTTTTGTTGTCTTTGTATGAATGATAAATTTACAATATCAAATTGACTTTTGGGATAAGAGACCTTCCTTCACACCAGAAGACGAAGTGCAAGGTTAATCTCTTTACGTCAGCTGGTCTGTTCTCAGCCATGTGAACAGCAGCGTTGTTAAGGACAGGGCTTTTCCCAGAGTCTCTTCCCAGCTGGACAGTGTCTTAAGTTCACATGTGAAGTTGATGCAACTTCATGCTGCCTCTTTCCAAGTTATGGCAGGTATTTTCTTTCTTGAACGGTGGTTGAAAGTCTTATTTACCACCACCATGTGGGATGAGCTCACTCTTCAAAAAGGGCTTGCATGGTGAGAAACCCAACACTTGAATTCTTTTGATTTACACTAGTGCTGCTTTTGAGGGAGGTGATGGCAAAGCGTTAGTCTCCTTGAACTGTAGAGTGCAAAGGTACAGCTAAAGCCTGTTACTGGGACTTGTAAGAGAACCTCCAGAATAGTAGTGAAATATTGTGCACGTGTTCCCAAACAGCTTTTCCACTTGGACTTTTTCTCTCCCCAATATATCTTCGTTTTGCCAGATATTTGTAAGAAAGCAACCTCTGACCATCATTCTATTGGGAAAAGTAAAGGGGGAACTTTTGTTGCGCTCCAGCATTTTAATTTTGGCATTAGTTTTATGACATGCACATATGGAGGTCTGCCTGGGTTATTTGATTTGGAATATTTGGGTTTTTTTCAGACACAGGAAAAAGTTGGGTGTTTGGATTTTTTTCAAGTTTTTCTTACATGATGCAATTTGCCTTCTGTCAGCATGCAGAGCACTTGATTTCAGTGTATATTTCAAGATGATGAAAATAAATACTTTATTACTCGCTTCTATAATGTACCAGTTTTATATTGGAAATGTAGGTTTTTTTTTTCTAGTAGCAAGCTGAATTTTGTATGCAAAGTGACTTCCAAGAAAACTTGTGTCTGAGTTGTAGACAAGTGTGTACATCACATTGAATCGTTTTTCATAATTTCATAATATTGGAAAGGTTATTATTAAACTTATTATTACTGTGGTAACTTTTTTCTTGTTTCAGATTCTTCTGTCAAAATTAGTTCTTTTTGTACGACTTACGTATGTATGCTGTTCCCAAAGTTGTTACACAGATTAGGGTGTAGTCTATGACATTTCAGTTACAGAACACATATATAAAATGGTGATTGCTTTTCATAAATACCCACCATCAACAAACACTGAAATACTGGTTACTTCTGAAGAAACTGGTTCAAGAGGTAGAACTAGTAAACATCATTACTAGCACCTGACTAAAACTTTTCAAGTTCGTTATTGAAAGATGGGTTTGTTAGTTGTGTGGGTTTTTTGTTGTGGGTTTTTTTGTTTGTTTTAAAGCTGTGGAGTTTGAGTGGCTACATAGGAGTATTCAACATAAGAATGGTTATACTTAGTGGAAAGTCTCATGATCTTAAATATACTCAAAGGAATAATATTCAACCTATGGTTTCAATGTACTTGGGACGAGATGAGTTTGTAGAAACAATTCAGTCTTAGGAACTGAACCTGTACTCTGTTTTTTTAGTAGCCTTTATTTTGAAAATAAAAGTTGTCTAAAATATATATATATTACTTATCTGGATACTGTTTTTCTGTAAAAAAGCAAGAGGGCGTACAGAAAAGAAAAATATGGCTCTGTTTTAATAGCTTAAAATCTGCAAATAAAACTCCTGTTGCTGAAGATAAGAGGAATCCTAAATTAAAATTCTTGTCCAGTTATGTACCGAATACCTAGGAAGGTCTGATATCTGTGGTAATGCAGCAAAAAATCTGTTTGTGGTATCTTCTTTCCTGCTGATCACAGCTGGCATTGGTCTTTAAACCTCTGGCTTAATTCAGTGTATGTTAAATATTAGTGTGTTAAATTAGCTTTAGAGCAGACACACCATACTGTTTTGTTCTGCATTAGCATTTCGGAACACAAGTCTGTGCCAAGTTCAAGTTCAGCTATTTGTAAACTGAATTAGTAGAGAACAAAGCCTGTCAAAAGGCAAGTGAGCTATTACAAGTGGAACTTGGTTTGAATAATTATTTCTCTGATTGTTTGTTAAACAGTTTTCAAAAATCATCATAATTTCTAAAGGCTATTGAAAAGAGAAACAGAGACACTGTCCCTGGGATGGGAAACAGAAGCTAAGTTTCATGTTCCTGTACTGTTTATTAGAAACTGTCAAACCTAGTGCAAATCTGTAATTGATAAAAGCTAATCTATTTGTGCTTGCATTCTCCCTAAGAACATATTTTTTTTTAATTATTTCTTCCTCTAATTTCTCATACGCTATCTTTTGTGGTGCAAAACCAGCATAGCAAATAAAAAAATACTTTTGTTTTGTGAACAAGAAGCATGTGGGGCAAGCCTCCTTTGGTAATAGTCTCTAGCAGCCCCCTGTTAGATTTTGTCACTAAAGAATGGGAAATGTAGGACATTCCACCCAAACCATTTTGTGATTCTGTGCTGTAGTACTTGGCAGTGCTAGGTTAGTGGCTGGACTTGATGATCTTAAAGGTCTTTTCCAACCTAAACGATTCTGTAATTCTGTCCCATTACTTGTAAGAATTGAGCATTACCACTGTGTTAGTGATCTCAAAAGCACTTTGAGCAAAATGATAAATAAGACTTTTCCTGAGGTTGTACAGCATCATGGATCAGTTAGAGATGAGATTTAATTCTTCATTGCTGTCAGTAGCCTGGCTTTTAGGTATGACTGTAATAACCAGTCATAAAAGCAGAGCATTACGCTCTGGCTGTGTAAGTGCTTACAGAGAGGTCTAGTGTGTCGGTGTCACTTAACTGTGCTCCAAGGCCAGCACATGACAGGCTTTGACTTCTTCCCTCTTGGTGAGCATTCATTGCCTACACGCTCGTAGTATGTAAAAATGTGGTTATGGGATATTAACTGAAAGAGGACTAATTTTACAAATAACTACTCAGATATATTTTGAGGGAGGGGTGGAGTATGAAAGAACACATCCATACTTATATCAGGAAACTGAAAAAATACTCATTATGGAAAGGAAATCTGTTGAAATTATCAGTAGCACAAGCTTTTTAGAAGACTTAAAGGCAAAACAACCAAATTTGCTATGATTTAAGTTTTATGGGTAGATTGTGCCCTCACCTATTCTGTTGAATCTCTGTAACAACACCAGTCCTTGGTTGATACACGTCTTTTGAGGCTAGTAGTGTCTTCCTGCCCTAGCAAAAGAGAATGGGATGTGCTGCGTTTTTTAAAAGAATTTTTGGATTGTGGGTCCTCAGTTTATTCACATGTGCCTTGGTCTTATAATGAAAATTGTTTTTCCAGGTTGTTTTGCTCCAGAGGGACTTTTAAATGTTGGAAAAAAGTTTGGCTGTTGGCAAGATTTTGTTTTGATAGTAACAGTTATCCTGACATAACCAGAGCTGTAGTCTCATGAGCTGCAGTTCTGCTGTGTGATGTCTTAAAGTCACTGTGTGATGAACCAGTCCAGACTGATTCTGGAGAATCCGTCCGGATTAATTACCTGGAGAGAAAGGGGGATATTTTCATTTTAGATTAGTTTAGATTAACTGCAGGGCTATGTTGTGTTGTCACAGTTGAAAGGGTACTCTTGGAAAACGGAGAGCAGCTGGAGGGAGCTGCTTAAGCCAGCCATTGTAGTAAAAATGGATAAATATCAGAATATGTGAGTTTAAGGTGTTGGTATGTTAGGAGTGAATTCATAGCTAGTGTACTATGCGTTAATCAGAGAATCACTCTTAACTTTTTGCAACCTACTTTACACGTATTGCTAATCAAGTGTGTCCACATGGGGAGCTAGTGTACTGTAAACAAAAAACTACTGGTATTGCCTGCTAACTTATGTGGCTGGTTTAGAAATCAGTAAAAATAGCAGCCAATTTGAATTAGGTGTGTGTACTCTATAAAGTGTAATTTTTTTATACTTAAAGTTGTGATTTGTCTCTTGTGATCTGCACAACAAATACCTGTTTCAACCCTAGGCAGTTTGTTGAGAACAGTATGGGACAACCTGGTAATACCAGTGCTGAATCCTTTAGCCCCTATGGTTTTGCTGTTTCCCCAGTGAGATGCTCTGAGGGTTTTGCAGGATTCTTTCTGCTTCAGTTGAGATTACTTAAGGCCTTCTAGGTGGAATAGAGGTGAAATTTTTCTCTTAGGTTACTAAATTCAAGCAAAACTTGTAAATACTGGACCAGACAGGAAACCATCTTAAAAACCAAAGAGGCAGAAGATAAACAGCTGTGGAACAGCTTTGGAGGACAAATATGGACTGCATTTTATGGGGAGAATTATAGAGTACCTCTGAAGTTGTCTAGTTTCTGTAGCTCAGTGTTTCCCCAAGCTGATGTCCACATTAATGTCCACAGTTAACTTATTCCTAGTCACTTTAAGTAAAAACCATCTGACTCCATACCAGATTATTCAGTTTTTGATTTGAATAATTTCTGGTTATATCAGGAGTTAAGAATTTTGTGTGAATATTAGAAGTATCAGAGGAGCTATTGCTATGTGGATGTGAAGTATCTTAGAATCATAGAATGCTAGAAGTTGGAACGGACCTCTAGAGATCATCTAGTCCAACCTACTGCCAGAGCAGGATCCCCTAGGGCAGGCCACAGAGGAACATGTCCAGGCGGGTTTTTAAAGTCTCCAGAGGACGAGACTCCACGACCTCTCTGGGCAACCTGTTCCAGTGCTCCATCACCCTCACAGTAAAGAAGTTTCTCCTCATCTTGAGGCAGAACTTCCTGTGTTCTAGCTTATATCTGTTATTCCTTGTCCTATTACTGGACACCCCTGTGAAGAGACTGGCACCTTCCTCTTGACCCCTGCTCCTCAGGTATTTATATACATGAATAAGATCCCCTCTCAACCTTCTTTTTTTCAAGACTAAACAGCCCCAGTTCTCTCAGTCTGTCCTCATGGGAGAGATGTTCACATCCCGTGATCATCCTCCTAGCCCTCTGTTTTACTCTCTCCAGTAGATCCCTGTCTCTCCATAGGGTTAAGTTTTCTGGTTGTTAAAATGATGCTAAGGAATACTTGTGCAGTGATGTATGTAATGGATGCATGTGATACACAATGATACATGTAATTTGAAATAACTGAAGATTTCAATTTCCTCTTTAAACAAAGTGCTTAAGTATTACATTATGCCTTATTCGAACATTCTGTTCAAATTAATATTTGAGTCGTAGTTTCTCTGGTTTTTGAAGATACTGAGGTAAATCAAGATTTAGAAACTAGTTGACATTCTGAATTTAAAATTGTTTGCTGCTAGTGCCACAACTGGTACTCCAACAAATTACATTTGCAATTACCTTCACCGTTTAGACATGATTGTAAATACTTTTCCCGTAGAAATCCTCCCTACTTATAGCTAGTACACTTGCTGAGAATTGATACAGGTTCTTGATTTTTTTTCATTTAAGGTACTCTCAGTGCTAGAATACCCTGCACCTTGTAGAAGAAGTCATAAACCAATTAAATAAATCTTGCCTCTTTCAGATCTCAAAAATATATTCCTCTATGATCTTATTTCCCAGTCTCACACCTGAGGAAGTTCTCTGCAGATGCCATCACCACTGATCAGCAGAGTACTGTTCTCTGAGGCTGGAATATTAGCAGGGCAGGGTACCTCCTGGGATGAGGTATTTTGCTTTGCAGAAAATGATATTTGAGAACTGAAAACAAAGATGATTAAGTCCTGAGTTAAAGGTTCTCTTAGAAAAATCAGAAGACTTTTATATTTGTGTTCCATGTAGTTTTAATTATTATTCTGAGAGAATTTTGAGAAAATTGTTTTTTTGATAGTGTACTTTAAATATCTGTTG
This sequence comes from Trogon surrucura, assembly GCA_020746105.1. Lineage (NCBI taxonomy): Eukaryota > Metazoa > Chordata > Aves > Trogoniformes > Trogonidae > Trogon > Trogon surrucura. The sequence goes on from CM036619.1 coordinate 50,509,518, forward strand.
CTATTTTTATTGATTACCAATACTAGGCTTTAGTGTGCTTAACGGTATTTCCTGTCTTATATATTTTTATTGATAACTGAGTTGGTATTCCACCTCAGTTGTAACAAGAATAAGTGTTCTGTAAACAAATCTTTCAACCTGCTATTGATGGTAAGAAAAATCAGTTAGAGAGAAAAGGTGATAGATGAAAGTTCCAGGTGTACAGTTCCACTTTTGGCACTTTTTATTTTTTGCTGTCTCGCGCTTGATCTAATTTATTTAAATGAAAATACTCTAAAGAATGCAATTCGGCTATTGTTCTAAGTGTATGCTTTCAAGTAACTTTTGGGTTCAGTAGGATTTTGTTTGCTGAAAGTTGTCAGTTAAAATCTAATGTTTTTTTTTTTTCTTGGTCTCTTTTTTGGCAAATTTTACAACTGCAGATCAGTTTCAGTCTTTTTCCAGTTCAGATCTCCAGAGTTGGACAAAATACCAGGGTTGGACAAAATGTGTTTGGAGAAGTGAGCCAAAAATTAGTGTTGAGCAAGTGAAGCTGTCTGACATCTTCTAATTCTTTAATTTACTTTTTACCGATATGAAAATATTTAATATTCTCTACCTCATAAATGGAATAAAATCAGGAGTGATTTTAATTTCCATTGCTTTCTGTCACTCATCTGGCAGGAGGGAAATAGCCTTTGGTTCTGTTAACCTAACCACATGTGAATGTCGTTTCACCCTTCGAGGGCTGGTTTAGCTCAGTGGGTCGAGCGTGGTGCTTGAAACACCAAAGGTCGCGGGTTCGATTCCTGTTCGGTTCTCACGTGTTGCCTGACCTAGTCGAGAGGTGACGTCCCTGCCCACAACAGGGAGGTTGGATTAAAATGATCTCTAAGGTCCCTTCCAGCCCAGGCCATCCTATGATGATTCATATCTAGACTGAATGGTTAAGGTTCATGGTGGGTAACTTGCATTTCACAGGGTGTGGTGAGGGTGTGGGATGTTTTTTGGGGTGTTTTTAATTGTATTTTTGGAATACTGTGTGGTCATTTTTTTTTTTAAAAGATATTAATCTTGCATAGTGTGTATTGTTGGGGATAGTGAATTTCCTTAACTTCTGTTAAAGAGCAAAACAGGTTTAATGTCCCAGATTTTATGGGATTTTGGTTGGTTGCTTTTTTTTTTTGATATAAAACTGATTTAAAAGAAATTTATCACCTGTAAATGCCTGGATCAACTCAGATAGAAATAGGAAAGTTACCATTTTAGAACATTTTTTTTTTTTCCCATCTCTTTTTCTGTCTGCTGCCAGTAGAAAAATACTCTGAAGGAATATCACTAGGGAATAATTATATCTGCAGGAGACATTTCATTTTAATTACTATCAGGTAGTGATTGGTTTATGATCCTGACATGAAGACTTGCAACATGCTCTTTAAATACCTCATACAATATCCTGTATAATCGTTCCCATTGCATATAGGTGTGTGTAATTATCTCTGAATCTTCTCTAAACTTTGTTCTAGAGTCTTGTGTTGATGAATTCCACAGGTTTATGTGATTTATGTGGTGTCTTATATGTTTAATGTTATTCCTCAGTTTATTGACTATTCTCCTGGGGTTTTCTTTGTTAAAGCATAAATTGGATGATCTACTTTTTCTATGTATCATGCATTGAATTGTATTTCTGTCATATCCTGTTACATTAATTTCCTTTTGATGTAGAGAAATCAACAGACAAACCAAACCTGTACATTTTGACTTGTTTCAGGTGATAACTTTCAAAGTCTTTAATCACTGGTTGCCTGTGTTTGGAATCTCTTTGCTTCTACAGTATCTTTTTGTGAATTCTTTTCTCAAACTGAGCATGTGTCATGATCATATATACCATGGCATTTTTCTTCTTGCATATCACTTGATATATCAAGTACTACAGAAAATCATAAAATGAACACGGGTAATATCAGTAGCTTTTATGTAGTATTTTTTCTTGTTATTTCTTCCCACCAAGCTGTCTTCATAGTCAATTCCTTCCCCACCCCCCCCAGATGAGTTACAATAGGACTTTCCATTTTCTGCAGAAAGCATAATTCAAATTCAGTGTATTCAGAGATAGATATATATATATATTCAGATATATTCATCCATGTTGAATTTCATGTGTCACCATTCTGTTAATTCCTTTTTCTGCAATTTTCCGTAACTAATGTTGCAACGTCTTCAGATGTTGACATTTACTAACAAATAGATTGAGGGGACCTCTCTATGTTACTTTATTCTTCGAACTTTGTGGAAGGTTATTGCTTATTTCTTCCCGTTGGGCAGTTTCTGATCAGTGAAAGTGTGTACTTCTGGATAATATTTCTCCAAAAGGCCTTGTCAAAAACCTTCTTAAAGGAAGGTTTTGTTAAATATACAAGTAGGTGGTTTAATTTATGTTTTGGAAATTTTCTAATAGATTATAAAGATACGGCTTCCCTGTATTGACAATTTACTAACTGATCTTTATTTTTATCATCCTTTGAGTTTTATGTACTCTTAATTATCTTCATCAATTTACTTGTAGCTTGGGGAAAAGAGTTTACAGAATTATGATTCCTAGAATTTGTCTTCCTACTGTCTTATAAAAAGAGGTACAGTGTTTGCCTACTTTGTAACCATCTTATGGGGTAGTTTATCTGATGGGAGATTGAATATGTCAGCAGCTTGGACCTGTTCCATGCATTAAGTTCAAGAATTTGAAATGGGTTCATGCAGGTCTTTGGGCTGTTCCCATATCCAGGAGATCCACTTGTGAAATTACTTTCTGATAGTACCTTTTGGATGTCTCTAGTTACTCCCTCAGTTCTTTCAATTCCCTGTGGTTTATGAAGTCTTCTGCAGGTTTTTTTGTGTCTAAGGGGGTTTTTAAAATCCTTAATACTTTTGTTACCTGTATGCTCTGTCAGTGCTGTTTCTTCATCAATGCAGTATTTGTCGTAATGTTAAACAGTAGTTTTTTTTGAAAACATGCAGAATAAGATTTGGAGTTAGAATATACATTTTTTTCTGAAATAACCTTTGCAGGGTGTTTTGTCCATCTTCCTCATACACAAAGGTGTGCCAGTGCAGTAACACCTGCAGTATAGCTAAAAGCTGGGTATGATCTAATATTTTGTAGTATTTAATAGAATTTTTCATTATCAGTGTGTTGTGTGAATGTTGGATTTACCAATGATTTATGCTTGGCAGCCAAGAAGTTAGTTTTAATTCTGAAAATATTTTAGCTTGTGTGGGTGTTGGCTTGTCTTTCTGTTTGCTGACGTGGGGCTGTTAGGCTCTGAGCTTCTAGCTGCTCCTATGGAGGTACCAAGTGTCTTGGTTTTACTGGTACTCCAAAACATACTTTATGAATAGAAATTAAAAACAGTCTCTTTGTTTACTTCTTTGTTTGTTTTTCTGTTTGTCAGTCTTAGATAATTTCTGTTGGATGCAAAAGTAGGAGGGTAGTGAGCTTTTGAAGGTGAAGGAAGACTTCACTGAAGCGGTTGCACGTCGGTTGCTCGCTAGTGGAGGAAGATCAAGCAAAACAAAGCAACGTTTCACTCGTTCAGAGAGTAGAACTGCATTTCACTCCTACCTTTTCTACCTTCTGCCACTTCTGCTGTAGGATGAGGGAAAAACTTTCTTGTAAAAGGTCATTCTGCTTATTGTGGAGGAATGAAAGGAATTTAATAGGAGAAGCCATCTACTTGCTTGCCTTTTCCTTAATCTCCTCCTTGCCTCCTGCTGCTGCTGCTGCAAAAAAAACTTCACTGATTTGTTGAAGAGTTGTTTTAAAAATATTTCAGGAAAAATAATACCTGCTTGAGGTATTTGAAGAAATGTTGAGAAAATAAATTAGTACTACTCCCTCCCCCTGGCAAGTGACTATGTGCTCCTGTATTACTCTAATGTTGCCATCTCCAAGGCCAAGAAGGAGTCTTGCCTTATACTCATTTGGAAAGAGTTACTCTTTTCTTCTGTATGAAGTCTTGTCTTTATGAACCTCCTGATAAGTAGGTGTAAGGGGAGCTGGGCTAGACAGAAGCTTAAGGTTCACCCCGTAGGTTCTTTCTATGAAGTGAAATGTTGAAAAATACACAGGTGGTTCTGTCACAGGAACGGTTTTGCAGGGATGGTTACAGCCTTTTAGAGAGGGTTCTCGGAAGCCAGAGAGCCAGGCATTTGCTCTCACGGAGGCGATTTTTATTCCCCGGAAAGCATTTGGCTAAGGTTTGTGAGGAGGATCCGTACAGCCTTGTAGGTGTTTTTAATAGGAAAACAAAGCTGGCTGCTAGCAGTTTCTGCGTCTCTGTACATTGCCGTGAGAAGAACCTAACAGTAAATTCCCCCTTGTAGTTATTGTTTTTCTTGCTCTCCCTCTTTGAACTCTCAAGGTTATTCAGTTATTTTCCTCACAATTTCATTAGGAAATTTGCCAAAAACATCCTTTCTAGGCAGCTGTCTCTGGACCTTCGGAGGCCAGCACTAATGTACTTCTAGTCTGTAGGGGGTGTTTGGCACAAAATTATGAACTAGGCCTTCAGCACTTCGGGGGAGAGAGGGAAAGAGATCGCAAACATTTTACCACACCCAGGTGCAGATTTTTCCTAGTCTATGGGCGTTCAGAGGCTTTCATCTCTTGTTGTACCTGTTTTGTCCTGGTGCAAGGTCTGTTGACAGCAACAAATTGTGGATGTGAGAGAATTATAGTGGAGGAGTTGTTTTTCTGTTCGCCAAATGTTGCTTTGAAGGAAAGCTTTTGTATGTATGGGAGGGAGCGACTTCAGCAGCCTCGAACTGTTCAGATATAACTTTTTAATGAGGCATTGATTTGTTTGGGTTTTTTTATTTTACTCTAAAACGGTGCTGGAAGGTGCTGTGGTGTTGTCTGCATGTAATACTTCATGTAAAATTGATTGAAGTACTAAACGTTTTGCTGAAATTAATATTGGGAGGAGCTAAATGCTTCAGAAAGAGCAAGAAACGCATTTTGGCGCTTTCTTTGATACCCTGCTGCACAATATAAGCGACTGCTGTACCATATGTACATACAATGTATTTGTCAGCCTAACTGCTTCTCGTGTTTAACTAAACTATCTCCTTCCAGCCACCCACACAGAATATGCCTATGGGTCCGGGAGGGATGAGTCAGAGCGGCCCTCCCCCACCTCCGCGCTCCCACAACATGTCTTCAGATGGTATGGTAGGTGGGGGCCCTCCTGCACCACACATGCAGAACCAGATGAACGGCCAGATGCCTGGTAAGTTTTTCTCCTCTAAGACATTAACACCAGCGTTGCCTGGCAACTGAAACGACATGGGGGCTCAAGGGATACTAGATTGTTGATGACAAAACTGCTTTGAATGCCCCCGAGTACAAGCTCTCTTAGAGTTTGTTAGCTACAGAGCTACGTGACCTGTATTCAGTGTTTATCAGGCTGCCCTTGGGCTTTGATGTAGCTGACACACAGCATTCCTCTGATGAACAGAACTGGCTAAATTTAGTCTGTTTGAAACCGTGCAGTACAGCTGGCTTTAGAAGGCTTATTGGGGAAAGGTATTGGCCTGTGGCTGAGTGAACACAAATCCTTCCGTAAAAAGATAATGTGAAATCATTGTAGCTAAATAATTAGATAATAGCAAAATAAATGTATCTTAAAGAGGATGTTTCGAATGTGAGTACGTGCTAAAAAAGAAATAAATTGCTTTTATGCAGAAAGCCATCCAGGCTTCCACTAATCCTCTGTGTTCTTTATTATTGAAGATGTGCAGAATCATAAGGGATGTGTAAAGAAATGGCCTCCAGATTATTGTCCTAGGTGTAAATTCTAAGTCAGTTTTTATGCCATCCTGTTTTGTAATAAAAAGAAAAGTGCTTGGGAAGTCAGAAACAGCGGTGAAACAAGATGATAAAATTCCACATTTTACCTACCAATACTGGCTTTGGGGTAGCTATTCCCTTTAGCAGTCAGATCAGTATGGAGTAGGCCCTCGAAGAGCAGAGCATGCCTCTTTATATAGAGGTTGTTTTGCAGAATTTCCACTCATAAAGTCATACTGCCTATTTCATGTGAATTTGCTTTCAGCTTAAAATTGCATTCCCAGGATTGCTTTTGTTCAGGACCCCTTCATTTTTTTTTTTGTATGGGGGAACTTCTCATACGAAAGCTTTTAAAGGTATTCTTCCAAGAAAGGAAATTGCTGTCAAAGAATTTTTGAAAATTCAGCTCTCAGTGGTCACAAGGATAAGCTCCATGACAGCAAAACCAGTAAATAACTATGCAAAACTTAATATGAAGTAGAAAACGTAATGATTGCTGTAGTCTCTAATTTCTGTGCAAGTCTTGATAAAATGGCCTGATAGTGACAGCTTTTCTGAGAAGAGTAGCTGAATAACCTCTGGAGGCTGTGTGTAAGCAGTATAATAAAAGATCTAGAGAAGAAGTTTGTTTCATCATACATGTTGGTCGTGGTCTGCATTTAGAAGTGGAGAGAGCAATACATGCTGCTCCCTAAGTAGGACAGAGATACTGTGGTTGTGGAGTCCCCTATCCATCTAAGATCCATCAGCTCCCATGGAGAATAGCATTGCCTCTCAGAAATCAGTCTCTTTGACCCTCCAGTGTAATCATATTATTGTTATTATAATGATCTTTTCCAAGGAGAAGGATTACTAAGTCACAATGTGAGCATAATGACTTCACTGCAGAGCCACAGGGGAGAAAAGTCACTCCTTAAACATACATATTTTGTAATTAGATAGAATAAGAAAAGAGCTCTTATGGAAATATGTGAAAGGTAAATAGGTTTGTTTTGGTATTCACCTAGACAGATACTTAAATACAGTTTCCAACTAAGCTTTAATTTAACCTTTCTTCCAATGTATTCCCTTCTTTAAGTGTCTATTCCTTCCCTTCTCAGTTTAAGGTTGTCTCTGAGGATGTGAGGATAAACAGCTTAGGATAAGGGCATCTCTAACTTTGGAAAGGCATGCTAAAATAGTTGCATAGTTAGGAAAAGGGGAAACAGAATCATCTTGGTAAGTGGATAGCTGAATGTGCGTTTGGTTTCTTTAATGTGATTTTAAGTACTGGTTTGTCTTTATGCGAGCCTTTCTGTATTTCATAGACGTGCATTTGTAATAATTCCTGCAGTGTATGCATTTGCTTTCTGTTTATGAGGCACTTACTCTAAAGTTATGTAGACACTTTGTAATAGAAGCGAGATAGAAAACCTTAAATATCTGGAGAGATGATCTTTGCAAAAGAAATCAAGTCACTGTTGTGCAAACCAAGAGAATCTAGGGTCAGCAACTACAAGTTGACTGGTCTGGAAGAAATAAAATACAGACTCCTAAAAATACCAACTGAGGCTTTCTGGAAGGGCTTGTCTGAGTAGAGGCCTCTGCATGCCTGACTGTGGGTGGAAAGGTTGATGGGAGGATTAAAAGAACTGTCTGGTGATGGTCAGGGCATGAGTCGAAGTTCTGCCATAGATCTGTCCCGTTACCTAAAGGGCAAAGGATTATTTTTCTCATACTTGTCTTCTGGTTAATGAAGGACCTTGGAGTGCTGCTGAGACCCTTAATTGCATCCCCTGACAAATGAGTGTCTGTGTGCTCTTACCAGGGAAGACAGTCATGATGAACCTTTTTCAGCATATGGTGGGACTGAGTGTTATCTGAACCTGTGACAGATGATGGCTTTTGCCTGAAAATATTAGTCTGAAGAGTTACATTGTCTTGAGAATTGGTGTGATGCAAAGTGAGGGTGATGTGGATTTGGAAGGAGATGGTGAACTGGGTTGTGCTGATTATCTTCCTCATTTCTTGAGCTTGTTTTGTCATATGTAGAAAGTTGACAAGCTGTAGGGTTCTCCAACCTTTGTGCTGGCCCTGGTACATGACCTTCTTGAGTAACAGGTGCTTGTGTGTTACCAACAAGTTCTCTCAAAGTCGTTTTTCCTTCCTGCAAATGTAGTCTCAAATGCACTTAGGCTGGCTTACGGCTTCTCAGAGCTCAAGTACTGTCCATAAGTGGTTAAGAGGAAAAAATACTTCTGTTTATAGTCAAGATAGATACTTACTCTGCTAACTTTATTATAACACAGAATCTAATTATTATAGCATTTAAAGCAGTTATTTTAATAGTAGATAAGCACTTTATGTTTCATTTATACTCTATTCATCCTATTTAATTTGTTCATATGAAAAGAAAAAGTCAATTGGTGTGTCCTTATGTGCAGGAGAACCCCATTAAGTGTTCTGGCAAACTGTAAGAAAACTTATTTGTAAGGTGTGTTCTTACTGTTTTTCATTTGCAACGGCTTTGACGGTGCGATCTTAGCTTATTCTCTGTCCTTGTCTTCTCGCTAGCAAACTACCCAGATCATCTGCGTATCTGACACTTCATGTGCCGGCTTTTTCTTGTGAGTGCTTTCTCCTGCTTTGGTGCTACCTGAGATGTGAAATGTAAAGCAGCCTTTTAGAGAGGATGTTTTATTTTTTCAGATTCTCTCTTGTGGTGATTTTTTGCCTTCCCCATTTTGCTTGTTACTTGACTGGTTTGAAAAAAACTTATTCCACTTTGTGCTTGGCTAGCTCTCGGAAATCTATTATTGATAATTTCTTCTGTTAAATGAAAAGGAACAAAACCACTCCTAGGCCCTGACTTTCTGGCACTAACTCGATGTATTCTTTCCTTCCTTGGCAAATAAACTAAGAAAGTAGTTGTCTGCCAGTCCTGCAGCAGTTGCATGGCGCTACAGTCTGGAATTTTCTTCACCATAGCCTTATTTTAACGCACTAATGGTTGATCCCATGGTTAGAGATGATCTCACTTCTTCAGAATTGAACTGTCTTCATGTTCTCACTATTGCAGAGTTAGGCAGTGTTGAATTGAAGAGGGGACAGTATAGGCCTCTGTAGTTCTGTGTTATAGTCATAATTCTGTCCACCTAGTTATTTCTTCTGTGTTTTGTAGATCCACCTTTGTATAATTCAGCAATTTCTGCTCACCTTGTTTTGCAGGAACAGTGATCTGTACAAATGATACCTTTTTCAGCTTTTTAGCTTTCCTTGATAGAATAAGCTTATGTTTTCATTTCAGTAAGTTGACTTAAAAAGGGCAAGAGGATAAACATATTCCTAAAATTATTCTCTTTCTTCTTGTTGTCTTTTAGTAGCAACATTCCTTGATCATTGTTATCTTTTTCTTCTGCATCATTTTGTTTGTGGGTCAGTAGGTATTGCCCCTGTGACCTTGTGTGCAACTCTCAAATGTCCTTATTTTTCCCTTCATTCTGTCCTAGATGATGGCAGTTACTACTTTTGCCAAGACAGGATTTGAGCTGTTTACATCTGAAGGCAGATACATGTTTTTATGACTTTTTTTTATGGGCAGATATGTAACCAAATCACTATCTTCCTACGATTCTACTGGCATAGTTTCTTTTAAATTCATCTTCTAAGATTTCTGTATTTCTTTGGGCTTTGTAGCGTAACAAAAAACCTGTGGTGTGTTTAGCAGCAATGGCATGGTTTTGGTGAACTCTCTGTAGGAATGTTTGCCTTGTTCACAACTGACCTACTCAGTCACATGCGCTGGTTGTACATATCTTCATAAGCTCTTCATGTGGTGCTTGTCATGCATAATCCTTGCATTACATTTATCTTTTTCGCTTGTCATATTTACATCCAGTCACACCTCTTACTAATTTTACCCCTAGTAGCTGCTCACTTAGCCTAGCTAAAGTAATGAGTAAACTGATCAGGTGGTATTGCAGTGTTTATACTCTTTAAAAACCCATCGTGAGCAGTTTTAATTTGGAAAACAATCTAATTTCAGCCTGTGTTGTCAGGAAGAGGGGAAATAAAGGGTGAAGGCCATATACCCCTGGCCTCATGCGTGTGTGAGCAGGTTGCTCTGTGTTTGTAGCTTTGGAAGCAGGAGGGGCAAGCTGGTAATTTGGTGGCTGGCTTTCCAGTCATCATCTCCCACCACGTAGTAATCTGTAAATACAGTTTCAAAATATTGGCTGTACATTATAGGTTCAGTCAAGGTTAAATAGGCCTTCAACGATTTTTATTCTATATGTATTTGTACCATGTCAATGTTAATGCTGCCTGCCTCCTTTAAAACATATTGCTACTTTGTGGAGTGTGATTTGTTTGAATGAACAGAAATGTTACAGCTCTTGTAACAATTATGTAGCCCTCATAGTTTAACAGCCAGCTTGGTGGCTCTGATTTTGTGCATTTCAGGTTGATACTCAGAGTGTGTTGTGTTAGTACTAACAAGACTAGTTTTAAGTAGGATATGGAGATGAGAGGAGTGATATGATAATTTACATCTTTGTTTTAGTAGCCACAACTGCTCAACAAAAGAAAACGCACAGTAGAGCTGAACTTTGACTTGCTGTTATTTTTTAAGTTGAGAAATGGTGAACAAACTTTGGTTTAGCTTTGTTTTAATGTCATTATTTAATGGCTTCTATTTAGCTTTATGAATAGTGTGACTGTATTTGCTTGTTTTACGATACTTAATGTAGAACCTTTTTTGTGTCATTTTTCTTTGTGAAGGACCTAACCACATGCCTATGCAAGGACCTGGACCCAACCAACTCAATATGACGAACAGTTCCATGAACATGCCTTCAAGTAGCCATGGGTCAATGGGCGGCTATAACCACTCGGTGCCATCCTCACAGAGTATGCCGGTGCAGAATCAGATGACCATGAGCCAGGGACAGCCGATGGGCAACTATGGTCCTAGACCAAACATGAACATGCAACCAAACCAAGGTGAGGTGCTTGTTAGCTTCTGTAAAAAAAAAAAAAAAAAAAAGGCATTTGTACCTGTGTTTGGAGGACTCTATATCTCCCTTCTCCCATGCATCAGTGGCTTCTTATTTCTTTGCAGACATTGAACTGTTTTCAGGTGTTGTGTGAGAATCTGGGGATGGATCTGCTTTCTTGACTTACAAGTTTGGACTGCTGCTTATCAGACTTTACACTTCTGTCTAAGTGTTATTGTTGCAGGAGTTGATAAAATACATCCTTACTCTTCAGTCTCTTGAGTAAATTGAAAAATTTGAGTCAGGTAGCCCTCAGATTTTTATATCCAATTAATCTTTGTTCTCTGCTGCATGGTGTTTTACCGTGGAATGTGTGTTAATCTTAAAGAAGTAAAAATTCAGTTCCAGGAACAAATCTACTACCACTGTTTTCAGAAGATGGCCTTATGTATATGTCAAAATTCAAAGCTAATTTTGTATCTAGGATATTTGCAGAGCGTGAACAGATGATGTATCCTGTTGACATCCTTACTGAAGTGCAAGGACGTTGCAGTATTAAAATATTGCATTAGAGTCACAAAGGACCAAATTACTACATTGTATATGTACTGCATGTTCGTATAGACGTGCTTTATGAGTCAGCAAGTGGTATTTTCAGCTTGTCTGTTAGTACATTGTATCTAGACATACCATTTTAAAAAAATACTTCTCCCATGTTTATAGCAAGTATGTGGTTTTCGCCCCCCCCCCCCCCCCCCCCCCCCCATGGATGAAGTCTTATGGGTATATTAGCTGAAGATTATGTCTTGAGTTAAGGTTTTTGCCTCTCCCTTCTGGTCATCACAGAAGAAACAACCCTCCAGTGTCATGGGTTCTTATTGCAGTATACTTTTGTTGGAGACCAAAGCTCCACTTTGTTAGGCAGACACCATTTGTTCCCGAGGTGTGCAAACAGACCGGATCATACTGATCAGTTTGTTTATTAGATCACAGAGAGGTTCATAACAGAAAAAAAACAGGTAATGATAACAAAAATGAGACATGACAGAACAGCTCTTTATGTGCTTGTCTTACTGGTAGTGAAAAAGGGAGGTTCAAGTCCTTCATTATCCACATTGTTAATGGCATTTTTCTTAAATGTTAACGCCAGAGGAAACAAAAGATAGGCATGTGACAGAGAAAACTAGGTAGGTGCATAGCAGAGAAAACCATCACAAGTGCGAATATTTTTGACTGCCTCTATGAACTGAAAAGTTATCTGTGTATTCTGGGCAATACACTATGGACTAATTTTGTAAATGATGTAAGATGTTTTCGAAGAGTCCTGTGCATGCTCAGTTGAAATTTCTTAGTTGCAGAGAATTAGCAAAAAATATGTAGCAACAACTTTTTATGTCTGACTTAGAGTTTAGGATCTCAAAGTGGTGTTCTTTACTCTTCCTCATAATATTCCCCTGGTGTATTTTCAGTATTCTGTCAAACTTTAAAATTGCTCATTAGAAATTAGGCAGAAAGATACTTAAAAGGTTTTTGTTTTGAACAAATAATAGTACTGAAGTGACTTTGGGGAATACAAAAATAAAGCAGTATCTAACAAAATTATAGGCTCAAGAACAAGAGCAAATTCTCTAGTTGCAAGAGCTGGTACCATTGTCTGCACTTAGGGCCACAGTAAGCTTTCATGTTGGGTAACTCTAATTTTGCCGAATTTTTACCCTTTAGACTGAGACTTTCTTCCTTCCAGGTGTCTGCTTCAAGGCTGATTTTTTTTTTTTTTTTATGGAAGTTTCACGGATGTGGAGAGCCATTTCTGAGAGTGGGGTGAAAAAGCTATGTTATTTAAAATATTTCAGTGCCTCACAAAACCATCAGTAAATAGAGCACTTCATATGTAAATGTAGGTGTGCAGGTGCCTCTTATTTTAGAGCAAGGCTTCAAAATTTGTCTGTTATGCCAATAAGGTGCTATTTGTTGTTTCAGTGAAAATGTTGTCCCAAATTAATCAAATTTTAAATATCTATGGGGGAAGAAGTGTTGAAGTCTGAAGATGCACGTGTTTGTTCTGTATTGGTAGCTAAGGTTTTTGATCCAAGAATATTCCCAGTCAGGTCTATTTAATGTGTTCCCTCCATTTTCTACTCTTAGTTGTCGCATTTGAATTGAGGTTTGGTGATAAATTAGAGGAAATATTTTTGTCTTCAATCAATTGTCATTGTAAGACAGCAGGAGAGAGAATGGCACAGAAGTCTGAGACTGTGAGAGATTTAGCTAAGGAGCCAAGATCCAGTCTGACTGGGCAGAGGTCTCAGCCAAGTGCGGACGCTGGCAGGCTTCTCATCTAAAGAGTGAAGAAACAAAACTGGTCCTCAGGAAATGTTTGACAAAGCAAAAGGGGAATAAATAGTTTATTTGAAGATTTCTTGACTGGTAGCATGTGCTGCCATTCAGAAACAGTAAGGAACCAAAATTTCTGAACCTTGGTATTGTCAGGAGACATTTGTGAACCCCTAAGCGTGCTTTGTTTCTTGGTCCTGTAAAGGGGTGGTCCACGAGAATGAGAGATACACCTATATCTCTCAGTTAATAACAGCACTGGCTAAATATAATGCTAAGTATTCTGCAGGATAAGGTCCTAGCATCTCAAGGTGGCTGTTAAAAATTAGTAGATGGTTTTGACCTTAATCTTTCCCTGCATGGGTTCCCCATCTGTGGAGAAGTGCATCTGATGGTAAGATTACGAAATGCATCTGATGGTAAGATTACGATACCATCTGATTTCACAGGAGTGTTGTGAAAGTGTATTCATTATGAAGATTTGGACTTTTTAGTTATGAGTACCATAAGAAAACCCATGAGTGAATTAATAATTCTGTCTTCGGTGTTTGACTAGGCATAGTATCTCACGTGAACAATTAGAAGGAAACAAAATATTGAAATAGCTTTTCAGTTAGTAATACTTACTGTGTGCTGAATGAAGCCAGTACTTCTAGGAAAAAAAAAAATCCTGTTGTATAATAGATAAAGACACCATAACATGTGGAAAGCTTTGTTTTAATTTTTTGGTGGTTTTAGCATACCTCTTCATGTGCATTTCCGAGTAAAACATCTTGCTATATATACACATTTTGAGGCAGATGGTGTTAGTAAGAAAAATAAAGTGCTAATTAAGAAATAAAATGCATAGTAACAGAACCCGTTGTTGGGTTTACTTTCCATCTCCACTTTGTACTCATTGATTTGCACTAGTTTATAAAATGCCAGCTAGAGGAATATCTTAAATGAGAAGCAAAATCATCCTGGTATTGTTTTTATTTAGTCAGTCCAGTTAAAAATATAATTTTAGTCATTTTGGACTTAAGAAACAGAATGTTTTAAATGGAAGTCTGTATAGATGGATCTTGGTTAAAAAGCTGTTATTGCAACCTGGGACATCCACAAGGAATACTGCCTGCCTTTCTGGAAAAGCTGAGGAGCAGAGTGAATGTGGGTGACACTCTTATGGGTGCATTTTTTTTCTCTTGTGTGGAAAACTGCTTATGTTGAATGAAATATTTCAAGTGTTGCCAGTTTTTGACTTTTCAGAGGTGAGAGAGCATGGTTTTCTGGACCCTGAGACTTACATGGAGATTACTCTTCTGTTGAAATCTTTCGCATTCAGAGAGTAATAATGAACAGTAGAATGCAAATACTTTAAAAGTAAGGACCAAGAAATTATAGCATGGCCACCTCAGAAGCTTTCTCAGATCCTGTTGGTCGGATTCCGTTCCCTTGCCAGAAGCACTTCACGCAAAGTTGCCAAACTCCCCAGTCCGTATTTAATGAACATTATATGGTGCTTGACATGAGGGAGGGAAGCTAGTTTACTTTTCACAGGTGAACTCTGCATGACAATATCATGTTGACTTGATAATTTGGAGAAGACCAGTTATTGAATCTGGTGCTGAGATATTTTTTTTTAATGACACTTTCATTTTATATAAATTTACAAAAATTGCATTACAGTTTCAGAGCTCTTTCAATTACAAGCAAATATGAAGAGATGATGGAGATAAAAGAGGTGAGGCAAATGTGGAATTTCCTGTTCTTTTGTTATCCGCGTAAAGGAACATAAAAATAGGACCATCAAGTTAGGAACATCCAATGTTATCTGAATTATAAACATATTCAAGGTATGACAAATCAAGAAAAAATATTTCTGAGTTTGAGGACCTTTTGAGAATGTCTTGCCATCTGTTCATTCCCATGTAAGTAGAGGCTGTTATGTTTCAATACCTCAACTACTTAGAGTATCCATGATGTCATGGACAAAGCAGGGCAGTCTCCTTTTTTTTTTTTGACACCTAACCTGTTAAAGAAAAATACATTTGCCTCAAAATTCTGTGTCTAGTTCTTCTGTCTTGAAAACACAAAGATATAAATAAGTGCCACAGTGCTTCTTCTTTCATCTTTCTTTCCTACTGTAGGAAACTTTTTTGTATGTGTTGTGTATGACATTGGAACTTTTTTGTATGACTTACGTATTTGTTTTTTCTTAAACACCTGCAATTGTGGTTCAGTTTTAGATGAGAACTTTGTGGAATAAGTGAGTATGGAGAAGTTTGTGCTACCTTTAATTTGCAACCTACATCATATGTTACGAGTAGTAAAAATGTGTATTTTCACAGTCTTTCAAGATAGTGTTTAAACTGCCCCTCATGTTAAAACACATTTAAGATTTTAGTTCATTTGACCAAGTACATCTAGAGTGTAGCTTTTGTCAAGAATCTCAAGAAAACTGAACGCTAAATTTATGTTAGAGTTCCTAAGCTAGCTATTGCAGAGTTATCACCGTCACTTCTGTTTAAAAATGAGCATTTTTTTGTAAACATGGAAAACAACAAAAAAAGTTTAGCTGAGGGCTACTGCATTACTGGGTATTTTGTTATTTATATTAATATTTTATTAGTTATGTAGCAGTGAACACAACGGGGAAATTTGCCATGACATGATTGTACTTTGCTGATACTCCAGATGTGGATGTCTAATTGCTTTATTAATATGAGTGCACATTGTGAAGAATATACACCTCTTTTATACAACTAAAGAATATACACCTCTCTTTTTTTTTTTTCTTTGCAACAAAACTGAAGAAACATTAGCTTGTACTGTTGCTTTTTGGTTTTACCCAGCTGCTCCCATAGCTTTTTAATCATAACAGCAGGGCCACCTGTTCATTTGTGGGTATGATTCCCCACATCTCTGCTTCTTCAGGAGTTTCAACCATGTTAGCAGTTATTCTTGCCCCCTCATGGCATTTACCACCAGTACCCGAGTTTCAGCAGAAGAGACAAAGTTAAGGACACCTTTTTAAAAGTTTTTCTGTAGCTCTTCCATCCTCAGTGTGCATCTAGTCTTGGATTTGTTAGGTTTGGGATCTACTTCTAGTTTGCGTTTCTGTTGCTCTCTTTTCATCTTACATGTCTGAAGACTGAGTTGTCAGTTTCCTAAAGTCATTTCTTGTCAGGAGACTGCCACTGGGCCACGGCACTTAAAACAAGATCAAGTACCAGCCCCTTTTTACTGAAATCCCCATACCTTTTCCCTGTATGTGAGTCTTCTTTGAGATGCTGGCTGGGGCAGGAATGTTTTTTGTTGTTTAGTAGTTATAGACAGTCTGGAAATGAGCAATTGAGGAAAACAGGTATTCTTGATAGTGTAGACTATTTTTAATTAAAATAGAATGATGAGCAGATCAGTTTTCACCTATTGTCTGGCTTACTTCATACTTTCCCTTACTCCATAAGGCTGATTTGGGTCTATGCTGTGCATGTTTCAAGTGTCTTCTCAATGACTAGCAAAATGGCCTGCGCTTCTCACAGGACCTACAGTATTACTTCTTGGCAGCTTTTTCTTCAGACTTTTATTCCAAGAATGCTGCTCAGTGTATTGATGTGTGAAGGCTGCCTTCTGAATATACGGAAATGCTTATAGGGCTTTTTCGATTACCAAAATTTTTTTTGGAAAGACAGTAGTCTACTTGTGTATTTGCATATTTACAGGGCAGTCCTACATAGTGGTTTTTTGGACTCCATACAAATCAGGTATTTTATTCTCTCTGAAATTAGTAGTTCCGGAAATTCACCAAGAAAAGTTTGTGAAGGGAACTTCTGAAAGCAGCGAGCATTGTATTGCAGCACACAGTTTTGTGAACTTCTGTGCATGAAGTCTTACAACCAAATCTGGAAGAGATGGTGATTTCCACTGAGTGTAGTTTATTGTGCGATGGGAGATGCGAAAGCTTTATTTTAAGTGAGCTGTAAAAATATGTGCTCAGGATATTGGGAAGTCTTAGATTGTGAACAATGATCTTAAGTTTTTGACTTTAGTTTTGTGAAGGGGTTTTCTAGGTTAGTTTTGTGTCATGTTCAGTGCGATACAATGAAAAAATGTAGCTTTATTGTGGACTTGGCTTTTTCAAAAGAAAAAACAAATTCAGCGTTCTGTCACCCCTCAAAACTACAGCATAAAATAGTTCTGTTGCACGAGACGAGAAAGCCCATGGTTCTTCTTTTGGGTATCTTAATAAGACAGAGATGTGAACCAAACTGGAAGGAAGCCAGGCACTCTGTTATTAACACAATACACAGTGATACCAGGGTAGTGAATTCTCATTGTGGCTCTACAAAGCGTTAATGAAGTTCTAATTTAAAAAGCAAACAGAAAACCTCTACATTGCACCGTGGGGACCCAACACATTTTATCACATTGTATTGTGACTAATATTAATATTGTTAATTAACAAGCTTTCTTGAGATCTAGGAATATTATGGCAACAGGGTTGTTTGCTTTTTTTTTTTTCCTGAGGCTGCCTAATGTTTCTAGTACCTCCAAAGAGAGGAGCAGTGAAACAGAATTATCTAAATTACCTACTTGTTCAGAAGATCAAAAAATGAAATATTTTTAAGTGAGAAATATTTACAGGATCTCAATTTAAACCATTTTTTACCTTTAAAATTGGGATGCAGAAACTGCCGTGCTGAAGGATAACTGGATCATTTTAAGAGTGGCCAATATTTATCTTCAGAGGAAAATGAAGCTTAACAGAACTAAGGCCACTTCTCACTGAGAGATTCTGCACAGGGTTTTAATGGGATTTAACTAATGCACTTCGAATTCATACCATTAATTAATTTGGCTTAACTTTCTCCCCACATAGACAGGATCTAAGTGACTATGTATTCCTTTCCTTATATAAATCTGTTGTCAGTATTGACTGTATCTAGGTAATCTTCACAGTACTGTGGCTTCACGTAGGACCTAGTTATTTAAAAATTTTAAGTGCAATGGCAAAATTTAGCATATACAGAAAACTAGACGGTACCTTCCTTTTTTCTCCTGTGCTAGTTTGACGCTTTGATTTGTTTTGGCCTTTAGTGAGACTAGTTACTTGTCATCTTTGAAATTTATAAAATAAATTTTTGTAAAAAGGCAAAAGAGCTTATGGTTACCATTATGAAGTGTGCAATACATGTGAAGTGGTTGGAATTAATGTATTATAAAAAAAAAAGGTTTTTAAGAAGTTTAGCTCATTGTAAGAACTCTTTCCTTCTCCTATTTTTAGTACTGGAATAACGCTCTTTTGAAGTGGTACTACAGAGGAAGCGAAGAAGCTGTTCTTTGTTAAACTTGTGTCAACCCAACCTGCAATCTCATACAACCAAATGACATAGTCATCAGTTTTATCGCTGTAGGGTGTCAGTAGGGTGCTTTTTAACTGTCTGTTTCCATCACTGAAGTTTGCACTTCTCCAAGTTCAGCCTTAATTAGGTTTTCTCAGTTGGTAAAACATAAACATGACTTCAGCTCTCTTAGTCTCTTCCTGTGGTTCACAGAAACTTGGTGCAGTTTGGTACGAAAGATTTGTGTTACAGGCTGCTTGGGACTGCTCAGTGGTGGGCAGGGCATGTGTTCCCGTGGGCCTTTCCTCATCCTGCCTGTTGCGCCATTACCTGACTCTTTGGTACACGTGGTTTCTCTTTATAGACTAAATAAAATTGTTTATTTTGTGATTATAGCTAAAGTGGCTCCTTAATGGATTATAACAACAACTCCGTATGTATTGAAACTATGCTCCGAGGAGTTCACAATATTAAAGAATTTTTCCTATGACTTATCAAAGTTTCATGATCGGGTTTTGATCTACGCTTTCTTTGCCAATGCTTTTTAAAACCAACAAGAATAGTAAAAGTGTTTCGGTTATCTTTGGGCGTGAGTAAACTAATGTCTGCGTCGTTTGCAGAAAAATCATCTAGGAAGCAGCTTTATTCAGGCCGAGTTCTGTTCTGTAATTTGAATTGATCTCACTGAATTGATCCCCTGCGTTTGTGTAGGTCCAGAAACGATGAATCTTTATGAAGGAACGCAGAACCTTTTCTGGTCTGTTTTTTTTGAGGCTGGGTTTCCCGTGTTCTTTTTGAAAGACATAATCACAGGTCGTGTCTTACAGAAGGCCGCTCTGCTGCTTTTGCCTTTACAGGTCCAATGATGCACCAGCAGGCTCCCTCGCAGCAGTACAACATGCCGCAGGCCGGCGGGCAGCACTACCAGGGCCAGCAGCCGCCGATGGGAATGATGGGCCAAGTTAACCAAGGGAATCACATGATGGGTCAGAGGCAGATTCCTCCGTACAGGCCGCCACAGCAAGGTAGGACTTCACTTCAGTGGTTTTCCATTGGGTTTTAAATAACCATCTTTAAAACTATCTTAAACCACTTCCTTGCTTGCACCAAATTTTGATCAAGTCATTGCGTATTACAGACTTTGTTTGCAGACTCTTTTTGTTATCCTTTTAAGGGTGGTTCTGACAGTAATGGTATCACCATGAAACGTGAAGACGAGTATTTCTTTTGAGTTCTTTTTAAAAAAAAAAGTACCTAAAAATATGCATCTTGTATGCTGATGCAGAATTCTGTTTCAATATTTAAATGATAGGTACAGAAAACGAATAGAGTACCTGCTGAATTCACTCAACTGCAAAAAAGGAACAGTGTTCGACAGTCTTGCTTATCTTTTCTTTCTAGTCTTTTTAGGAAAGGAATAACTATATTTTTAACGCTTTAGTCTGTTATACATGTTCCTAAAATGAGCTGAAAACAGAAGTTTGCTATATCATGTGCTCAGTCTAATGCAGCCAAACAACTGTGTCTGTGTGTGTGTATATATGGATACATTTATTTACTTTAAGTAAACCAGATTACATATGTTGTCTGAAACGCAACGCTGTGGGTGGGGAGTACATTTGAGAAGTATTTCACATACTAAAATCAGAAATTAGCAGGCTTTATAACAGAGAAAACAAGTTATTTACGTATTGACTGGTTGTGGTTTTTCAGGCCCACCACAGCAGTACTCAGGCCAGGAAGACTATTATGGGGACCAATACAGTCATGGTGGACAAGGTCCTCCAGAAGGCATGAACCAGCAATATTACCCTGATGGTAATCTCTCATAAATGTTAACTTTCCCATTTTCTATACCTGCCCAATACTAATGTAGTCGTATGCCCAAAATAAAGGGATGAGGCAAGAACAGTAATTGGATATCATACCTCACACGTACAAAACCTTCCAAATTCACAATTGTTACTTCAGTTTAAGTTACTATGACTAGTTAATTTTACAACTTACTGAAAGCGTGTAATTTGTAATACTCCCATTTGAAACTCTAACACCAGTTTTAGTGTTTGAAAATGAAGTTCTGTAATTGGCTTATCTAAAAGCATGGAAGGTTCCTAAACATATCTAGTATAATTGAGATTAATTAAAACAATCATAACTTTATTTTAAATGAGAGAGGGCGATATCCTTTTATTAAAGATTTTATTGAAGTGGAAAAACTTGGTAAAAATATGTGGTTTTTCTGTATTCTATTTTTTAACGTAGTATTTAGTTTTCGTGTAAGTCGCACAAATGTGTTATTGCTGCTATGGTGTGGGCCTTTAGTTTAATTTTTACAAAGGAATATGATGGTCCTTGCCCAGAGGAGGTTGTAACTGTGAATCCTCTTTAGAATTTCCCCCAGTGCTTTTCAAGACAAGACCGGAACTTTGAATTTCATAAATCTGTTCTCCTACGTCTTGGAATTTAGAGTGCTGAAGGCCATTGGATTGTGTTAAAGTTAGAAAAGTTGCAATTAACCTTTTCTTAGACTGAGCAGGGACTGGGAGAAAAAGATGCTGACTCGTGACTACTGTGATAACCGTATGTGCAACTTAATGTTCTCTTACAAAGTTCAAAGAATGTGGTAGATGTTAACGTTTTAAAACACGTACAAAGCTGTGTAATTGCCAAAGCAATTACTCATTGCAAATAAAAGAATACAAGTTGTTTGAATTTTAATTTCGATTTTCTATTAAATTAAGATACGTCAAGCCACATCTATATAAGCTTACGTGTTCTATTTTTGGAGACATTTGCAAAGTTATTTACAAGTTGCATTAACTTTTAATAATTAAGTTTTGATTTTTTGGAACTTTTTATGTTATACCTGTGAACTTTAAATGGTTACAGGCACTTTACTGTAATAAGGGCAATTTAATGTTACCATCAACAACTGGCAGCACAGTTTGCTTCTTCAGTTCCTTCTAAAGATTCAGTCTTTATCATTACGTCATTATTACTCTGCTGTAGAACGTAAAGAGAATAAATTATAAGACTTGTTTTACTGGTTCTATATTTATATTAGATTCAGTCAATGACATGCAGTACGGTTGCAGAACTAATTACGAAGACCACTTAGTTTTAGAACTGTTTTCTCCTTTCCTTATTTTTATTCCAGAATTTATTCCAGGTTTATATAATTTGTATAATTTAATTTCAAATTTTAACAAAATGTTGACTTTTTTTCTTGACCAAGTTAGCAATAAGATATATTTTAATCATCTCTAGGACAGAATATATTTGTTCTAAAAATGACAACAGGTGGAGTTCTTACTACATATATTGGTTTCTTAGTCAGAGATAACCTGTAGTCTCTGACAAGAAAGGTTTGTTTGTAATGGTCCTACTCAGGACTGGAATGTAAGAGGAAGAGTTTTCTTAAGATTTGAAGGAATTCTGTTTATAGGGAAAAACTTTGGAATGTTACTTCTCTGTCAGTTAATAGCAAAATTTAATGTAGACTGTGGTTCATAACTTCCTTGAGCTTTGTTTGCTATATTTCACACTGCTTTTAGCATATGCTTTTGAATTGGAGATCAGCAGAACAGGTGTCAGACAAAGTATGATAATTGCTTTCTTTGTTCATTCTAATTTAATTCAGGTTATTTACATGTGAAAGGCCTAAATGCTTTCATTTTTTTTGAGTGAAAGATAGAGTACTTTCTTTCCCGGCTCCTCCCAACAAGGATTATCAGAAGGTTAAGACCATCCTTTGCTGTGATATTGCTAAAACTACTGCATTAAGCCTTTTTTTTTTTTTTTTCCTGTCACATGTTAATTCAATATGAAAGGAAATCATATTAATAAGTCTTTGGCTAATACAATTGAAAATTCTTTTTCATGTATATCCAGTTGACATTTTTTTCATTTTTCTGAGAAATGAAATACTTTTAGGGTTTTCACTCAGAGGCCATTAACGTTTCTTCCTGTCTCTTGTCGAATTGATGTAGGTCATAATGATTACGGTTATCAGCAACCGTCGTATCCTGAACAAGGCTACGATAGGCCTTATGAGGATTCCTCACAACATTACTACGAAGGAGGTATCTATATACCTTCACACACATACGCACATACATTCCCTTTCCTCCTCCACCTGCAACGGGAACAAAAACTCTTGCACAACACGACTTATACCCATGCAAAGCTCTTGTAGAATACTAGTTGCTGGCTGTTTTGAAAATTGCAGGGAACTTGAAGCGTTCAGAATAATTTCTTGCAAACACCTAAAATATATAACCACAATTTGCCATTTCTAACAACAGTAAAATGACTAAAACACTCTAGAGACTTTTTTTTTTTTACCTCAGTGGAAATTTTTATTTAAACATAAATTTGTTGGTTCAGTTGTATATCTTTTTGTGTGTGTATATATTTTGTATAATTATAGTGCTGTTAGGAAACAGCTTGCTGATCTTGTGTAGCTAGTCTGTGCTCTTGTAGCTGTCCTTAATTTTGTCTTTTTTTTTATTTTATTTTATTTAGCATAGTCATGATCTTATGACTGTGATGTTCCAGTAAATGTAACGCTCGTTTGGCAGAGATGCTGAAAATGCTGCAGTTCAACTTTGCAAAATTGGCTTTAACTGCAGTTTGTTTGGCCGAAATCCTTCTGTTTGGTTTGAGTTTTCTTTTGTTTTGTTCAGTTTTTGAAATCGATATTGCATTTTCATTTTGTTCATGTGTTGTTGGCTGTGCATCTTAGAAGGAAAACAAAAGTAATAGAGCAGGTATCTTTACAAAGTTTTTTTGCTTTCTTGCAATCGTCTTACAGGAAACTCGCAGTATGGTCAGCAGCAAGATGCGTATCAAGGACCGCCCCAACAGCAGGGTTATCCACCACAACAGCAGCAATACCCAGGCCAGCAAGGCTATCCAGGACAACAGCAGGGTTATGGTAAGAACTTGAAGACGCAAACAGCAGGCACAGAAAAGACCAGGAGAGGTCATCATGTGTTGTTCTTTCCCTGTTTTGCTGGATTGAAAAGCCAGGCTTGTGCAAAAAAAGTTGTATACCCCCAGTTGCACTGAGCCAAAACGACAAAGTGTAGAAGACGGCGGGTTTTGGGAGGTAGATCCAATGTTGTCAGTCTAGGACAATGTGGTAGCATAAAAAAATGAGGGTGGCTAGAAAATGTCGTAATGGGTGTCTGTAATTCAGAGCCAGAAAGACACATCTCTTTTCTCTTCTCTGTAGGTGAACATCAAGTCAGGAGGGCAGAACAATGTCAGAACAAAATCTTTAAAATTAGTTTAAAATTTCATCCAACATGTGCAAATAATTATTTTGAAATGACTGTACTGATAAGTAAGGAAATATAACTTCCAGGAGAGTTTGTCTTATAACTTTGCAGTAGTAGTGCAAACCTTCTGGTGTATAGCAGAAGTGAGAAATCCTCTGCCACAAGTGAGATAATGGAGTCCTTGGATTTAGGAAAATCTCCCAAACAGGAAACTTAAAAGTAGTAGTGTTTGATTTTTTTTTTTTTGTGCATTACTTCTGAAAACTTGAGGTCAGAAGAGCATACTGAAAATACTGCTCTTTTAAGTTTTACTTGCTTGCATATTGTAAAGCTCTACATGTTTATCTCCGGAGATGTCTGAAATCTAATTCCATGTATTTTAACTTTTAGCTTTGTTGCAGGTTTAAGTGATAAAACTTTGAGTGCTGTAGATATGTGAGGAAGTGCATGGATGACTCCTTTGCTTCTATGTAGATAAATGCCAGATTTGCATTAAATCTGGGTACGTTGAGACAGAGTTAAAGTTTAAGAGGATCCAGTGAGATTTAGCAAGTTTTCTCCTTTTGGAGGTTATGGATGAATTAATAGTTCAGAAATAATATTAGTGTTCTTGCATTCTGCTAAACGTAACATAGGAACATAGAATGAAGATCTGAGTGAAAGTCCACCTAGCTTACTATTCTACATTTTGTAAGAAATGAAGTCTGACTTATTCTGAAAGTTTAGGTCAAGAAATACTAGAAGAAAAAGATAAAAAAATCTGCTGGAGTAACTTAACCTCTATAATTTGTAAACCCAAGTAGTATACTTCTCCTTTTCCATTTTTTAGCAGAAATAGATACTGAAGTTCCATTTTTATTTTATAAAATCTGTCACCGAATATTTAGAGTTCAGCTATAAAGAATTACCATGAATAAATAAAACCAAGGTTCATTTGTCAGATGAACACAGCACTTTTTAGCATGTTGTATCCGTGCTTGATTTAATGTTTAATTACTTTCTAATTTGCAAAAGTAAGTCAGCATCTCAGTCATTATTATCAATCTTTAAGGTTTTGTTCTGCTGTAGAAAGCTGAAACTGCATCGTTCAAGGGGATTTGAGGCCTGAGGAGAATGGCAATCACCTGTGGGGCTTTTATTTTCCAGGTCATCTTTTCTGACTCTCTTAGAGATCCAGAATTACTGTAAGGGTTACCAGCTGAGGTGACCTTAATGTCCAGTGGCTGTACCTAAAACCAGCCTGCCCTAGCAGTGAACATTCTTGCTCAAACACATTAGTTGGTTCTGATGGGGAGTGGGGGCAGGAAGTGTTCATTTTTTTAAAGGAAAGCACTTCTGAAGAGTTGCAAGTCTTTCCTATCAAGATTAAAAGAATGGTGTTGAAAAAGTTAACTTAAATCCGCTGCAAAAGATCTATACGGAGTAACACTGAAATATACACTACACCATCTCTCCCAGCGTAGGAGAGGATAAGGTTAATTTTGTTTGGAACAAAGCTGCACTGCCTGATGGTAGCAATGGTAGACAGGCTGAGTCCCTCTGAATAGTAACAGAAACTTTGTATGACAAAAGAACTCTTCCTTTTACAGCCAAAAAAAGGCTGGAGCCAAAGTGTTGAGGTTTTGTTTGTTTGTTTGTTTTTTCCCCTGTCCTTTTCCTAGAAAGTTAAAGTGAGCAGAGGAGTCTGGAATTAGAGGGTGCTTTTTTCTGTCCCACAATAGCATTTACTGGTTGTCACATCTCAGATTTTATGCCTGTAACTTGCTTGCCTGACATCCCATTTGTGATTGCCTGCTGTGGTGTGAGAACTGACTTTCTGGCAGCAGTCTCTTCAAAAGGTCCAAATACTAAACACGGCTCATCATCTGTCTTCCTGGTGTTACAAAGCTCTGGAACTGGAGCAGCGCGCAGCGGGAGGAGAGTGTGTGCCTCCCTAAATCCTGGGAAGTGCTCATGCTTTATGATTTGTCATTTCTTGGTTTTTTTCTTCCCTGTCCTATGACCTCGTCTGTGGAACTACATGAATTGATAATAAATGGTGAATATATAAATAAAGGTAAATCTTCCTATGATTGGAGCACAGGCTCCATCAGCCAAGGTGCTTTCCAGGTTGAGAGGAAGATGTGGTGTGTTTTTAGGTAGGAAAAGACCTAATTGCACACTAGTGATGATACTTTTTAGCCCTGCTCAGTGGTAAAATTGAATGCTTGTACTGTTTTCTTCTTTCTAACACTTTAAGCAATGGTTGGTTTGTTTGTTTGTTTCCATTTTAATGATCTCTAGGCCCCTCCCAGAGTGGTCCAGGACCTCAGTATCCCAATTATCCCCAAGGGCAAGGCCAGCAGTATGGGGGGTACAGACCTGCACAGCCTGGGCCACCACAGCCACCACAGCAGAGGCCTTACGGATACGACCAGGTATTCTTTCATTTGATGAGGAAGTTGTGATTCTTACACACTGATTTGGTAGTCTCAATTTCTTGTGGACTTTTCAACTAATGAATTTGAGGACATAGTCTTGCAGGTGTACAATTCTCCTGGATTTTATTTCCAGGTGGGTTATCTGGCATCATTTATCTGGAGGTGTGTTTAGTCATTCTCTTCAGAGTTTGTAAAGTTTTGATGCAATTTGGCAAATTGAGGCCCTCCAGGCAGTATTTTTGGACCTTTAAAATTAAGGTGATCTGTTTCGTAGTGTCATGATGAATGACTAGTGTGAAAGTTGAGGTTCCTAAATCTCGTGATGGATCATTCTTCATTGCTGCTTTGCAATAAAAACAGTTGAACTTTCCACACGTACAAATGCAGCAGTCCTCCTCTCCAGTTGCAGAAGCACTCAGGTGTGCAGCTGAGGCCCTTCTACTCTAGGGCTGCGTGGGGAGACATGAAGCCTATTCTTGCAGAGATTTTCTCTGAGTAGTATAGAGGAGCACTGAACATGGGAAAGAAGTGACCTGAAAATCAACTGCTTCTTCACTATCCCTGCTAAGATAAGTTTTTAAAACAAAAACAAAACTCTAGTCTGGAGTTGTAGTGGAAGACTCCCGTAAAAAAGACCTGTCTTCTAAGTAAAGGGCGAAGCAGAGGTTTTACTCTTGCAGTAGGCGCTAAGCTGTAAAAATCTAATCTTGGCAACGTGAATCTTTCAGAGCTGTCATTAAAATATATGCTGTTTCTTTCCTTGTCATAAATAAAATGAAGATTAACTAAATATAACTTATGATCAGGCTAAGGTTCTAGTGTTCAAATAAACTCTTGATATGTCTGTAGAAGATCAGTTGAGCTTCCAAGAAGAACTTCCTCTTGGAAATGAGAATAGCCACAGTTGCCCACTTCTTAAAGGAGAAGAGTTGGCTTACTTTCTACAGAAATTAGAAAAGACAAGGAAGAAGGAACAAACTCTTCCAGTGTGGTAGCTTAGAGATGCAATTACTTCTAATTGTTAAACAGAGAAACAAAATGCTTATACACTAAACTCATAGCTTCATCCTGCATATAATAAGCTACAGGAAAATGCTTTGCCTGTAGCAAATGTAGGGAGAAGGAAGCTTAGTCTCAGTTTGAGGTTTCTTCCAGCTTTGCGGTAGAAGTGGCTAACCCTCTCTGTCGATAGGCTCCACTTCTCCAGTTTGTCCAGTGTAAGTTCCACTGGGAAACTCAGTTATAGAAGACCTTTCTTTCATACTACCCAGTCCCACAGGAATTGCACTGCTTAAATTCTCATCTGGCAGCTGTTCTGAAACTCTTCTTCCTGACTGATTGTCATATTACAATGGAAAAAAACCCTGACGTTGCAACTTAAAACTGGAATTTAAAATGCTGCCTTATCCTGATGGTACTTAACATGGAGTGGTGGCAGGACTGCAGCGTGGAGAATATTCACCTTCTAGCACTCTGCTTGTTTCTGCAAGCCTTGAACCCTGTGGTGAAGGATCATGGTAAGCATGTAGCATTGATGCTTTCACCTCTGCCCTCCTCTGCAGTACGTGACGTTCTGTCAAAAGAAACAGAGAATATCAATAAGGCTAATAATGCTATGTATGGCATCTATGGAATAATTGATTCCCATAGGACTCGTTCTTTATGTTCACCAGTGTGTGCCTTGGGTTTTGAGATACATGTATCAGACTATTCTGTGATACTTCATATATGAATATTTTTAGGTATCCAGAAGCAGGTTAGTTTCCTAAATTACTTTGAGTTTAGGTGACTTTGTCTTTTTGAAATAATTTAAGAGTTTAGGTGGGAAGTAATTCTGATCTTCTGTTTTTGATGACATTCTGCAAATTTCACAGCAGTCTGTTGCATTTAAAGGTATGCTCTTTTTTGATCAAACGAGGTTTCTGGCTTTAAATCCGCATCATGGGTCTTATTTTTGCGTTAAGACACAAAGAATTTTTAGTGAGATGCAACTGTAACACTTGCATTGGTTTGTCATTTGTTTTTAACATCGTGGTTTATTTGGATGGTTGCCTTATTTCAGCTTTTAAAACAGGACAATATGACTTGTGGTCTAATTATGTATTCTGAATTTTTTTTAGGGTCAGTATGGAAATTACCAACAGTGAAAAAGTACTCACATTCCAGTAGGCAATATCTCTTAGCAGCCATATTTTCTCCTCAGCACTGTGGACATCTTCCTGAGATGAGAACCTCCCATTCCATCTAGCTTTCTTGGAAAAATCTTGTGGCTGTGTTATGATATACAGTCTTTACGGGTTAATTGTTAAAGGCTGTAGATTCTCAGAAACTGATTTCACATCTCTACTCTAGATGGCAATATTGGACAGAAAATACGTGACATAACGATTTGCAGCGAGTTGAGAACTGTATGTCAAATAGACTGTTACAGACTGAAAGGTGCGAACAGCTTTGTATGTTTATGAAGGTTATGGGAATTTAATATTTTTTCCACAGATTTTTTTTGTAAGGGGAAAGGGGAAATGCACACTTTTTACAGCAGCAATATTTTGTATATTATGTTTTTCATGTGGTGAATATGTAAGACAGTACACTACTCGCTGGGCAGGATAAGAAATCTACTGTTGAAAATAGGTGGGGGCATAAGTGCTTGATTGTATAAGTCTTGAAACGGTGTACAATAAAAAGATAACAGTGAAAAAAGATGGAGAGCATCATACATCACTGATAGGTTCATGTACAAAGAATGAGAATCCCAGTTATCTAAATGGGAACATAATTAAGGATGCTATACTGTAGTCTTGTGCAAAGATTAATTTTTTTAAGCTTTCCAATTTTTCTGAGCGAAGCAGTTTTGTAAAAATTGTTTCTAGCATAGTTTGACAATTTTCTGCAGCATTTTTTGGGTAACGAGATAAACGTTTGGGTTTTATTTCTCAAGTGTTTTGTCACAGCTTTGCATAAGCAAGCTGTAATCCCTTTTAATAATTGCAATAACAAAGGAAATGACAAGTGTTAATTTTACTCGGCTTGAATATGCAAAGAACTTGAAAAAGAGTATGGAGGACGGGACTGTATTGTATAAGTGTATTTTAACCTTTAGTTGAATAATTTGTATGTATCAAAATAGCCTTAGAAGACTTTGTAAAACCTATCTAAACTTTCCTAACTGGGAGTTAATACCTTTAGAAAGGGGGCATTTTTTGTGTGTGTCCATTTTTCTTATTGGTTAACATGAGACCAAGGGATGATTTCTAACATCAAATGATAAAACCTGTTGGTGAGGTACACGCCAAATTTTATTTTGAACTGCATTAATGCTTGTAATGTTGCATGTCGGATAGAGGCAGCACCTTGGTCAATAGCACAGTACACAAAAAAATTGGTTTTGAGACTGTCCTGCAACTGTTTATCAGATAAGTAAATGGATATTCTGTTGTGCAGAAATCTATGCATTCAAGAATTCCTGGCAATTTTTTTATAAAGGACAAAACTTAAAATTAGCCCAGAAGTAAGTTTTGGGTTGGGTTTGGGTTTTTTTTTCAGTTGGCTATCGTGTTTGACGGGGGGGGAACAACCGGTGTTATACATGGAAGACAAGATTTTCAATTTGTTCATTTTTAAAGGGAAAATAATTTTATTAAAGTTGATAGAAAATACACATCAAGATTTGAACAGACATGGCATGAGGAACATTATTACGAATGAAATGCTTTTAGGTTCTGTGCCAATTTTCCACCGCTGTGTACTTCATTGCTATTTAAAACTGTACTCCATCAATTCTAACAGAAGAATAAATTATTTGTGATTTTAATTTTCTCATTTGTTTATTTAAATTAGATCCCTATCACTCCGATGTCTCATCTGGAGACTCTGCTGCGGGTTTCTGTTTTATAGAAGTTTGGCCAGAATAACCAAACCGTATTCGCTTTTTAGGACTTTATCAAAATTCTCTTGCCATAGCCAAGTTAATTAGAATTACCTGTTCAGTAATCAGCATGTTGTGTAGGTTGTTTGTTACGAAATTCTTCCTCTGAAAATAAAGGTCCATGAGGCTGTAATCAAGATGACTGAATTAGATAAATGAGTTGAGGAGGCAAAAATGTGTTGAACCCAACCTGGTGTAGATACGTTATCTCGTTTGAAATAAGCTCAACTGACATTAAGAAATAATTTGTCTTGCCAGCCCATCTTCTGTTGTCTTATTCTCCTTTTTAATGGAAACTAAAATTGCAATTTTAATAAGCAGAATTTCCTCCAGGGTTTCCCTCCTAGAGACTACTGCATTTGCAAGGTTTAATTGTTTTATAACGGTCCTGTTTCGTAAAACTTTTTAATTGGTGGTGACAAAAATTACCTTATTCCTCTGATACTGTGCCAGAAGAACAACTTGAGAGGAGGATAGCTCCATGTGAAGGTATTGCTGCTCAAATTATGTACTAAAAAAGAAGCAGTTTTCCCTGAACAAAAAAGCAGGAAAGCATTACAGGACCAGATGAAATAGCAAGATACAAGGTTCATTTTAGCAAGTATATCTATTAAATAAAATCCAAACAATAGGAAACTAGTAAAAGGGTTACAGTTGGCATTTTGCATGTAGAGTGTAGAAAATAAGACCTGAGAAGGGACGCAGCAAATGAAATGTGTGAACAGAAATTATACAAATATTCAAAGACTGAAGTGGAGGAGTTAATACAGTGACTTCTAGTGATCGTAGCACTGTGGTTTTTGGCATTATATTTTGCTTTTCCTTTGCAGATCGTTTTATTTCCTTTTGTGCTCTGTGAATGACTCACAGAAGGAAGAAGCTGGCTCTCTGTTTAAAATTGACTTGACTTCACAGTGTTGTAGCAAAAGTAAGCAAACGTGCCGCTTTATAGCGCAGGATAAATGTATCTTCTTGTGAGTAGTCCTGCTTTCCTATCTAAAATTCTTGTTTCAAGTAATTGATACTCTTTTTTTTTTTTAGAAAATACCCCTGATTAAGGAGGGACAAGGGCTTCAGTGTAAAAATGTCATTGTACTTCTACTACTCTCACTACAGAGGATGCTAAAACACTTTAATGTGACTTAATATATAAAACCCCAGACTTTTAGATTCCGACAAGGAGAAAATACTTAAATTTACAAAATGGAGATAAATTGTTACATCACTAAGTTCAGGTGGAATTCATCCAGAAGCCCTGAAGGAGATTATAAACAAAGTAGCTGATTTTACTACATAGGGTAACAGTTGCTGTATCATAAAATATAAGCATAAGGGAGAAGCCTTATGAAATGAACCCAAATAAACCTGAAGTGAATAGATAACTGGATCAAGTAATAAATCATTCTTTTGTAAAGGTTACTATTATATTAAATGAAACATTTAAGAAAACAAAAGATTGAAAGCTGCCCCTTAATCTGCTAGAATTATTGTAAAAGATGACACACAATCTGATGGAATTAATCTTTGTTTGTGTGTTGACAAAGCCTGAAGTTGTCTCAGAAGCTGCTACCATAAAATAAAGCATGCAGTAAGGTGGACCACCTTATTTATTTGTTTTATTCTTATGGATAACATGGAGGAGGAATAGAAATAAATGCTAAATATAAAAAAATTTATAGAGATTAGTAACAAATTATATGAGAGCTCTGTTGGGACCGCTGATTAACACCAAATCAATTGGAGAAAAGAAGATGAAAAGTTCTGGTATCAAAATGAGGTGGAAATGGTGCCGCTTAGATTATGCAGGCCTGTCCTGATCTGAGAGCACCAGGATAGAAGTATTCTGGGGCTGCTTGCAAATGCCAGTGGCTCATAACAAAAGTTAAGAAATAGCTGATGTTTACAAATATAACAAAGTAGATACTGGGTGGGATGACACCAATTTACTCATATGCAGTTAATCAACTATCAGGAGAAATTCTGTGTCTGATGCCATAAACTTCTGTTCAGTGGGCATTTGAAGTCACAGCACCACCAAAATGTTCATAAAGCGATCATATGGAGTGCTTAACAACATACCGTAACGCTGGTCGGGGTTTTATCAACACTCTGAATTCCTGTGTCAATCCTGGTCTTGCCCATATCAAAAAGGGACAGCTCAGGTAGAAGGTAAGTGGGTAATGAGTGCTTGAGAACAAATGAAGGATGTTTGGGATTCTTTATTTCAGAAGTTGGTGTGTATAAACCAGCGGTACATAATAAGAGCGTCATTTTTGCAAGGAGACAACATGACGAAAATTAAAGGCAACAGCTTTAATACTAGTAAGAGGCTGGATGCTTTCACTCAATTCTCATAAGCTTCCCATGGCACTGTTTTTTCCACGAAAAATTAATCTAGCGGAGTCCGATTTTCCTATACCCGAGATCTGATCATTTTACAACATGAGGTTTTTTTAGTTTTTTAATAGATAACGTGTCCTAGCTTTCCCTTGCTATTCTTCACTTGGTCTTTAGGAAATTAAGGTAGTTCATCATGTCTGTAACTGTATATTTACAGCTCAGCTTTCTGGTTGGGGGCAGAGCTGTGGGGCTAGAAAAGAAGCTGGGGTGGATCAGACAGAGCTCTGACTGAACTCAGTTCAGACAGTGGCATTATATTCCCTGTCCTTGATGCTTTTTAAACAAGTGGCGTTGAATTGCCGTGTAAATGCTTTTGCATTTTGGTTCATAATTTTCATTTAATCTAAAAGTTAATTTTACACAGCATAAATTCTAATCGCCTACTGCCGTTGCTGTTGCCAGAAGTGTGTTGGCATCTTGATGCAAGTCCATTACAGGTACTTTTGTAGAAAAATGCCATTTGCTAGGGCAGGCTTGGTAGAAATACACATTTTGTTTTTATGAAATTAAACTACATCAATTATACCTCCTGACTGTCTATTAGAAAACTTCAAGTGAAGAGTTTTTAATCTCCAGTATGAAGTTGCCTTCTTTTCATTTTTCCAGTAATAGCCTTGCTTATCCCAGAGCCTTTAGACTTCCTTTCCACAGAGCTACAATATAAACAAGTGCCACAGTTCTTACAGTTTCTATCTAAATAATGGTTATGGCCTTACTTGGTAAGATAGTTTTTAAGATACTTTCTTGCCAAGTTGATATGGTGTCAATCTCAAAGGTTAATGATCTGTATATCTCTTTCTCTCTCTGGTTTTTTGGTGATTTCTTTTTTTTTCCCACAGCAATGATACAGATCATTTCAGAGCTAGCTCTTTTTATTTGAGCACCTAGACAACTATATCTGTTTGTTCTCAACGCTGTTTCCAGTTTAGATAAAATATTTGTCTTGTATCCTGAACTATCTTTAGAAACTTACTGTTGGGAAAAGGGTTCTGCTTATAAGTGCTGGAGTTTTTAATTTCTTACTCCCAGAGAGCCTGCCCATCTGAATATGATGAGATATTTGCTACCTTGATGCTGGTTTCAGATATATCACCTGCTTCGGCGTCTGTGTAGGCTCAGGAAAGGTGAGAGCAAAGTAAAACTGAGGCAGCCATGAAGGCTGCTGTTGTATCCCCCCAAATTTTTGTCTGATGACAAGTGGAGGATTTTAGGATCATAAAGAGATGCTTGGTGGGTACTAGGGTATCATCTGTAACGGCTACAAGTATCTCGCGTGCATCCTGGGGTGGCTAATGGAGCCTGGTGTTCGTTGGTGCTTGTTACGACTGTCGCTGTGCTCTCGCCGTAGACAGCGCTAACGCTTTATTACCCCAGCAGCTTAGTTCTGTATGGCCTGTACTGTTTGTACTTCAGTTTCACATTGCTTCGTGTTTTCCTGCTCTCTGGCAGCAAACAAGGTAGGCAGAGAAACAGGAATCCTATGCAAGACCCACTCTGCTGAGGAAGCAGCAAAGAACATGGAGATGATTTGCTTTGACAGCATCGTTAGTTCTTTCACTATTTAGAAATTTGTTTAAAATGTGGTAGACCTGAGGTCTGTGGGCCAGGCAAGATAGAGGTGACCTGCTGACTCAAGTTTTCTTGATACTCTGCCCTATTATCATTATTTAAGTGACCACTGACAGCTGGTAGCTGTTTGAATGAACCCTTGGCAGTGTGTCTGTGTGACTAATTTGCATCATTTTTTTGAAGTGAGTGGGCCAAAGCATCTTTTGTTGAACTGCCTATGTTTCCACTGGTGGTTGCTGTACTACAGAGTGTCATGCTGGCAGGTGTGTATTTATGTCTTTGCAACCTGTTGGTTCAATGACTAACTCATAAGGTACCCCATGTTATACCATCAGTGCTACAGACAATTTATATATTTAGATGGATACTGAGAAGCTCTCTCCTTTGCTGCTGTTTCTCATCATGGGACTGTGCTGATCACCTGTTCTATTTTTGTAAGCTGTGACAGCTCACCTTTTCACCATGCCCATCTTCTAGAAAGGGTAGCAGGCAAGACTCATCTTGACAAAGATGCAAGGGTAGAATTGCTGCTGGAGATACTGGAAGATGTTTGTGACAAAGAATAGGTAGCAATTATTTATGGAACTGGATGATAAGATCACCTATAGTTCCTCCTTTGATATGTGTTTGAGACCACCTTCATTGCTGTGAGGAGTCCCTGAGCCTGAGCCAGCTATGAATTAATGGATTTACATCACATTTATCATTTGAAAGCAGGGCTGTTGGGTGAAGATCTCTGTAGGGAGCTGCTTCCTGAGTTTCTAAAGGAGCACAACGTCTTCCAAGCACCAGTCCATGTGAGGGAGAGGGTGCCCAACAGGCTTGCTTCTGTTGTTCAGTGATTGATGACTTCAGAGTGGGAAAGTCTACTGCAAGGAAGATGGACAAAAAAATCTGCCTTCTCTTGGCAAAATCCATAAGGTCATGTGGAACCTCACCCAGCCCTTAATTTCTAGCACTGTGGCCACCTGTGACTACATCAACAAAAAGAGTTTACTATTCCTTTTATCCGAGGCTTCATGGATTTTTCGCAAGTGTACTGACTGGTGTTACTGGCTCAGGCTGGGACACCCCTCTGCTCCACTATTTCTGCACATGTAGATCTTGAGAGCAGCAGATACTGGTACTCTTTTTTTTTTCTCTCCATGTAAATGAATATGCGAGGAGAATAGGTCCCTAAGTGCACTCTGGGCAGTAATGCCAACAGTCTGTGGCATAGAGTCATGAGAGCATAAGGAGTCCATTTTATCCACCATAACTGCACACTGATGAATCAGAGACCTACGTAGCCTCTGAAAGTGAAAAAAATGTTTGAGTAAAGGGAAGGTGTAGAAAGCTGGGAGGAGGAAGGGATGATGAGACTTAGAAACATCCACAAGCATAAAAACTTCTTTCATGTAACCAAGGAGACTTGCAAGAACAAGGGAGGGTTAGCACCAGTGCTAACACAGCGGGGACTTTGATGACCGGTGGCATTCTCCGAAGGCAGTAAGCCAGACGATCAACTCATACACATTGGAAAGGACCCAAGGAGGTCTGCAGTCCAACCTCCTGCTCAGAGCTGGGTCAATTATGAAATCAAGTAAGGATGCTTAGGTGTTCATCCACCCGGGTCTTCAAAACCTCTTTGGACATTATGTTCCTCTGCATGGTTTTCCTCCATGTGAAGAAGTTTCTTCTTTTAGCAAGTGTAAACTAATTTTGCTTTAGCTCACGGCTGTTGCCTCTCATCATGCAACCATGTACTGCCATGAGCTACCTGCCTTGATCTTCTTGCTGACCTCCTTTTAGGTGCCTGGAGGCTGCTGTTAGGTCCCTTCCCAAACCATCTCACCTTGGCTGAAGAAGCACTGTGCCCACAACCACTTGGTTGTCCTCTACTGAGTTTGCTTCACTTCAGTTTCTTTGCAGGGGGTGGGTCAAGGCTGGACACAATACTGCAAGTGCATGCGGCTGACAATGCATAGTCAGTCCCTAGCAGGCAAAGATGTCAGTGCCCAGAAACGGGAAGTGTCAGGAACCGAAGATTATACAGAAGGAGGTGTTAATTTTTATAACAATGAGAGGAGGAACAAGAGTGAGGATAGCGAATCAATATACCTAGAACCCCAGATGTCTGTGTATGAATGCGATAAGTACAGGAATATATAGAAAGATTCTTAAGTGTATGATCAAAGTTATAAATGCATTGGTGTACAGAAACGTGGTTCTATTTATTTACAGGGATTGAATGTTAACATATACAGAACTTTTTTCAAGGACAACAAATAGAAGAGAGAAGATACTTTCTCAGTGAAAAAGGCATTATGTCTTCTCTGAGATGTGCAAAATTGATCAGTTGAGAATCTGTGGCAAAAACAAATGGGAAGAGAGCAAATGCTGTCATTGTGGTGAGAGTTTCCTATAAATTAGATCTGCTTAAGGTGCACTAAGCCATTCTGCAACTGATCCAGATGAGTCATCTGAAATGCAGGAGTTGATGGTGATGGGGAGTGGTAACTCTGCAAACGTGCTTTGGAAAGGAGATGCTGCCAGAATACAGGGAGGT
The DNA here is from genome assembly GCA_020746105.1 of Trogon surrucura. Lineage (NCBI taxonomy): Eukaryota > Metazoa > Chordata > Aves > Trogoniformes > Trogonidae > Trogon > Trogon surrucura. The sequence continues at coordinate 50,546,120 of CM036619.1, forward strand.
TCCCAGAAAACTTTTGGTACAGAAGGAATGGGGAAGGCAGCCAAACAGTGTTTGGTTTCACCAGTGAAGAGGAATCTCCTCTCAATACAGGGCTTAAAGGCAGCTTGAGTAAGAGATTATAATGTGGTAAGAGTTTACTCTTAGAAAAGGAAGGAAGGAGAGGAGAAAATAACATCTTAAACAGCAGAACCAACGTTGCCCTTTTTTGCACTGATGTATCAAGAAAGACTTTATGGGTGGGTTCTCTGATGCCTAATGAGTTGAGCTCCAACAACAGCTTTTGCTGAACTAAGGTATTTATCAAATCTTTTTTGTTCCTGGTTGGGTTGTTTTGTGACCCTTGTAGGAACATAATCTCTTGAAACATCCTTCTCAGAGTTGAGTGGAATGTTAAATTTGGTTGGAACTTGTCAAGGAGTTCGCTTTTCCTTAGGAAGCCTAACAAACAGCTAATTCCAGAATAATGATGTCTGTAATCTCAGAGAATGAAGAGGAAGCATGTAACAGCGAAAAAAAAAAGTCTAAAAATGAGTTCAGGAGAGCTGGTAAATCGTTAAAGAAATTACACTATGGACAGATGTACCAAGTATTCCAATGTGGAGAATCAAGAGCTCATCAGTGCCCTCAAACAGAAGAGGAAGCACACAGAATGCTCTCATTGTTAGGACTAACCTTAAAAGAATAGTAGAACGTATGAAATAAAATCAAGGCAAGCCCAACATGAACTATAACTGTTCAGACATAATGGTAGAAAAGGAAGAGGTGGTCCAGTACAGAGGAGAAAAGCTGTAGACAGAATTGCTGAAGATTATTCAAGTTTAGGACATTGCTTCTGGACTATATAGGAATAATTGGTTACACAAATACCTGATGAGGAGCAATTCCTTAGGTACATGTAACTTTACTATAATTACAGCAAATTATTAGGTTGTTACCCCTATTTTAGGATCAAGGAACTAGTAAAATAACAGCAATAATAATGATACAGTCTAGATTTGTAATCTTAGTGCCCATATCAGACCAATTTATGGCAGGAGAAAAGACAGTGGGCACATTAGAGGTAGGCTCTTGGTGGGGATAATTATCCCCAAATGACCACTGGGAAGGTGAGTATAGAGAGATGATGGTGGGTGGATCTCAGAGGGGAATAACCTGTATTGATCATATTTATCAAACACAGTGAGCTGACCACAAGATCCATAACAGTGTATTGGCTCATTATAGTACAAAGCATATATTACCTCTAACACAGATTACACCTTTGCTTTTTAATCCCCACCACCGCTGAGGGAGCCATGAACTGCCAGCAAAGGACCTGATGGGGAGGGAGTAAATAAACGGTCTTGCAGAGAACCTGCCAGCTGCCACATCCCATTGAAATGGATGCTGGGAAACCAATAGGTGAAACTCTCATTTGGAACATCAGGTGCTGCTGCTATTCAGCTGTACTATTAGTCTTTTTTTAACTTAAAATATTGTTTGATTTTAAACTTTGTCTACAGAAATTCATGGTGTTATGATTCAGAGAGTCCGATACTCCTGAGTGATTTTCAACTTTACTAAGCTTCAGTGCAGGTTTTGCAGCTGGCGTTGAGAAACTGGCTTTTGGGAAGATGAGAATCCAAGTTCTCTACTGAATAGGCTGCTCTTCAGCCCCCATAGAAGATCACCAAATCACAGAATGTTAGGGGTTGGAAGGGAGCTCTGGAGATCATCTAGTCCAACCCCCCTGCCAGAGCAGGGTCACCTAGAGCAGGTTGCACAGGATGGCGTCCAGGTGGGTTTTTGAATATCTCCAGAGACACAGATTCCACTACCTCTCTGGCAGGCTGTTCCAGTGCTTTGCCACCCTCAGAGAAGTTTATCCTCGTGTTTAGATGGAACTTCCTCTGTTCAAGTTTGTGCCAGTTACCTCTTGTCCTGTCACTGGGCACCACTGAAAAAGAGACTGGCCCCATCCTCCTGACACGCACCTTTTAAGTATTTATAAGCATTGATAAGATTCCCCCTCAATCTTGTCTTCTCCAGACTAAAAAGACACAGATGGTGGTGCTTTTTCTCTTTTTGATACTGAGAAGTTAATGATGCTCAGGATATCCTTCCACCATCTTCAGCTGAGCTGGAGATGTCCAGGCTGCAGCTGCAGACAGTACCTGTGCTGGGGAAGGAGGCTGTGTGGCCATCACCAAAGGAGTTCCCATTCCCTACACACTCTTGCTTGAGCAGAGAAGAAGAGGAGGCGTTCTGCCTCTTTCTCTGGAGAAAGAAGCGGGTCAGCTGCGTAGCTGGGAGTACTGGTGTGGCACAGCAGGGTCCCTGCACTACAAAAACCCCAGCAGGATCTGTTCTTCAGAATTATTTAATTGCCCTGCACCTCCTGCTTTGCACTGTGCTGGCTGGTGTGTACACAAAAGCAAGTACTTCTAAGGTGTACTGAAAAAATATTTTTGCACAATCTGTGGGTATCTCTGGACATATGCCAGGGGATGATGACCATATTATGTGTATTTTGGCATCTGACACCACAGGAGCAAAACAACCATTTCAACGTTTCCTACAATCCCCTTAAACGTTTTTAAGAAAAATGTTTCAGACTCTAATTAAAGGTTTATGAAGATAAACGTAAAGACAGCTGCTTTCTTCAGCAGCTCTAACTCTACCAAGCTGTCAAGAACTGGTACTTTAATTTCAACATCCCACTCTCCTAGCAAGTTGTTGAAGCTCCGTAGCAAAGTTGAGTACTTCAAATCCTGCCAGTTAGAGCTCAGTCCTCATTCCCACATAAACACAACCATTTTGCAAACATGATCTGATATTAATTACCCCCCTGGCACCAAAAGTCAGGATTTCCTGATGCAACCCGCTAATGTAAAATGCATTAGTGAAAATGCTGGCTCCAAGGGGTTAGGTTCTCTAAATAAACACAGCAAGGTTCTTTTTTATTCGCAACTCCCAGGCTATTCTGAAAGACTGATTTCTCCAACAAGAAAAAAAGAAAGACTAAAATCATCCTTGGGTTTTTAATAGGTTATAAATGCTTTTTTTTTTTTTCTATTCAGTTGCAGGAACTGACTGTCAAGTTGTAGATCAATGAAATCTGACTCTTCTTTCCTTAGAATGGATTTTGTCCAAGCTCCTTTCTGTGGTCGTGTGCTCTGTATTGTGTCGCTAATGGCAAATGGCTGAGGATCAACAGGACAGGATTGTACTTCTGACTCTTAGACTAAGATGGCAACATTAAAATTAGAAAGGGTTAGGAAGGAAAACTTTGTAAGAGCTAAGGAAGATTATTACGTTAAAAAAACCCAATCTTAATTTCTAAGGCATTGACTTAGAATTATTTTTCTTCCACTAGAAATGGGAAGGAGGACTCAAACAAAGCCAGCTTGCAATGAATGAGAAACATTCAGCTCTGTTAACAAAATACGTCTGTGAGGCCAGCGCTTTCCATCTGAGAAATTGCCCGTGTCCTTATTGGCAATACCAGCTTATGGCATCGCCACCTTCTGCCAGCGCCACAGTGCATTGCTCTCGCATTTGTGCCACGACTTGGACATGAAATTTGATCTGCTGGAGCAGAAAACTAAGGAAACACTTTTATTTTTCACTTAGCAACAAGATAAACCCCCCAAGCCATTCCCAGGGGGTTGCCCTGTCCCAGGACAGTGTTTTCTTTGGCCACCTAACAGGCACAGTCAATGGTGAGGATAAGAGAGCAGCAGCGGGAGGTAGCCTGCGATGCGATTGCCCAAAGCTGCCCGTGGCTGAGCTGCTGCTGCACCCCAAGTGCCAGCAGCAATGAGCCAGGGCTGAGACCTGGCAGGGCCAGAGCTGCCTGCACAGGGGCCCTCACCCCGGGCTCACCTGGGAAGGATCCCAGCGTGGGGTGGGACTGGAGAACATTGGGGAGGGGTGAGCTCCACTTCCAGGTGTTCTGTCTCTCGCTGGCCATGCCACAGGATTCGTGTGCTCCTCCAAAGCTCCCTGCTGTAAAATTTCCACACTGGCTGATAAAAGGCAACCTTAAAATGCGTGTGGGAGATGCCAAAGGAGTCACAGACCAACAAGTCATAAGCCAACTTGGGCTGCCCTGCCTCACTAAGGGTTCCCTGTCCTATTTGTGCCCACAGTTATAGAAGGGGCTTTGGAAACATGACCAAAATTATCCATCCTTGTTCTTCCTTTTCTATTGCTTTGATTTCTCTACCTTTCCCTCCTTAGGGATCAGGGAAAGGGAGTGTGTTAAAGCTCTAGTCTAGACCTTTTATATGGTATAATGAGGCTGAAACAGTAGTGAAGCTTTCAATCCATAAATGGCAAGTACTATATAACTAGATTGTCAAAATAATGTGTACTCAGTCCTCTTCCCATTTCAGAACAGCTAAAAATACATGCACTGGTATGATAAGATCAGATACCGGTACAAGCATCTCATCCCCACCTGATCTGAAACACAAAAGCCTGTTTGATATTACTCCACTACAAATAAACAATTGTGTGTCTGAAATGCTGTCCAGCATGTATAATAAAATCTATTCAGCTGATGGTCCCATCACATTTATAAAGGGGGCTGAAACCTGCAATAGGCCGAAAGAAAATTGTTACATTTTCAACAGAATAGTTGTCCAGATCAATTTTTGTTTGAATCTTCTAGTGAGACACACTTAATCACTAGAAAACTGCAGCATCTTTTAGAGCAGTTTCCACGTGTTAATTCTGAGGGTAAATGCATCTTTTTATTTCAACAGTTTATGGATGCCATGTTTGATTACAAATTCAACTTTCTTGATTGCAACTAAAATGAAAAGTCTTTCTGTCTTGGTATTCTAGCCTTGCATATTCTATTCTTTAGTTGAACAACATCCTGGAAAATGTTTTACCTGTGTCTTCTCTACTTGTGGAGGGATGGGTGAAATGGCAGCTTCAGTCAACTCCAAAATTTTTCCTTAATCTGAAAAAAAGTTTGCTGTACAAGTTTCCTACCAGGGTCAAGATCTAGGGGAAGGGGTAGATGATTCTCAAATTTCAAAACTAAATACCTCTTTTCTACCCAGAGTTTTCAGAATTCATTCTTTGTCATGCAGGTCTGAAAGGTTAAAAATAACTGTACCTCCTGAGACTTCTCCCTGGGCTGTGCTCTTCCCTGGGATTCTGTAAGCTCTTTCCACCCAAACTGGGTCAGCCTCCATGCCTAATTTTAAAATCTCTGGGATCCAACGCTTTATAAAAATCAATGAGAACTTTCCCATTATATAATCCCAGCAGTCACATATGATACGCTCTGGCCTGATTCTGCTGAAGCTTGATTTTATATATTGAAATGGTGATTATAAGTTTTAAAGAGCTGTGAGCTCCATGTGGAAAATTATGGACAAAATTCTTCGTATGTGGAGTCTTTTCTCTGTCTCTTTATGCAGACTCTTTTCAGGCAGGAAGAGTACAGCTAAAATGAGAATGTTTCCTGATTGAACTTAGGAAATAGTCTTTTAAACTAAAGGTTGAGAAAGTACATTTTCTTATGTTTGCTCTGATTGTGTTGTGATCTTTTTTATTCTCTGAAAATGTAATTACAAGAAATGGTAATGGAGATCACAAATATCTCTACAAATACTGTTTTTCTAGACATTTTGATAACGAAGTTGTTTATGCAGCGAGCCTGCAAGATCTGGGAAGAACTCAAGCAATCTTAAGTAATATAGGGGATGATAAAGATGAGGTCAGTGAATAAACCAAAATGATTTAGGTATTTATGTAAAATGCCTCCTTGTTTTTCTGGTCCTTGCTTAGAGAGACTTTCTTGGCTATGATGCCTACAAAATATTTAACAACTGTTTGACTGCTCGCATGCTAAACTAGTATCCATCATCGCTGTTTCTGTGCTCTGGTTTTTTTGGTGATATCCAGCTGTTCCTAGACTTGGACTGTGTATTGGAGTAAGAATTTTTTTTTGTTGTTCTGTGTTTATGCAGCACCTAGCACAGTGTCATCCTGATGCATGGCAGGGACTAGAAGATGCTCTTGCAAAGCAAATTAACAGTATCTTTGGGATTTGGAAATGACATGAAGAATTATTCAAGATTCAACTCCAGAAAGTAAATCACTAAGTCAAATTGTTAACGATAGCTGTGACAGGCCGCTTGGTAGCAATGCATGGTTTGGAATATTATTGTAAACAATTTGACAAATACTTTAGATAATGAACAAAGTAATAAAGAATCAATGTCTGTTCCCAGATAATTTGTGAAAGGGAAAAAGGAGTATATTTATCAAATATAGCGTTTCTGCAAATAGTTCACCTCATGATTTCAGAGGGGAAATAGGTAGGAAGAGAAAATGAGCTCAACAAAACAAACATCGGTTTATATGTCAATATCCCTGTAAATGGCAATGACAGAAGAGAAATACAGTTAATATGATATGGGAACAGAATAATTTCTAAACTGAGTATTTTTTTGCGATTCTCTCAAACCTCACCAGCTCCGTAACAGCGACAGATCCGAGGGGTCACACATGCATCTGTTGCATTCCCCATTGGAAAGGCCCAGCTCTTCTCAGCTCTCCCACTCCAGCAGTCACCATCCAGGACCATAGATTTCCTTTTGCTCTTTGTTTGTGGCAAACGGCTGTTTGGGAAACAAACAGGCACATTTCCGAATTCCAGGGGAACAGCAGCCTGGCTCACAGCAGATTTCCTTATGAGTTTTTAAGGACAACATTAATATAATTTATAGTCGTCTAAATCATTCCATTTGACAGAAACAACTACAGAAGAGGGAAGCTTCTTCCAAGAGGTTGATTCTGCCTTGCTTGTGGCTTCCCCCTTAATTAGGAAGCCAGGGGCATATGTCTGAAACCTTCCTGGTGGTCAGGTTTAGAAGCCCCAGGACATATATAAATTCAAAACTCAGCTATGCCAGTCCCTAGCCAAGGTGCAGATATGTCTGCATGACCTGCTGTCACATCCTTTCCTCAGTGGCATTGAGTTTCATGGCAGCTCCCCTCCCCACCTCCTGAGGTTTTCATTTCGGTCTGGTGAAATCATGCTTCTCCTGTCACCGGGGTTCACAAGCAGAGGGTAACAGCTGCTCCAGAGAGGTACAATAAATTATTTTGTTTCCGATTGGAGTTGTCGTGATTTTTTGTGGGTTATTTTTAGTCTGATCAGACATAGGAGAGGAAATGGGTAACACCACAGCTGAGATCAGGATGGAAAGCAAAGCCAGAGGAACACAGGAAACCCGTCTGTGCTCAGACCACCCCTGCCTGAAAAAAACCTGCCAGCTTACGCCTTGGGAAACAAAAACTGTGAAGTGTGTGTAAGCGCGTGGGTGGCAGGGTCCTGCCAGTGCCCGTTTGCTCTTCCCTCAGTGCAAATACTCCTCCTTGCTGCTGTAGGAAAAAGAAGAACATGAAGTTTGAGGTTTTAATTTTCAGGTCCCACCTCCTCACCTGAGGAAGGCGTCTGGCATCACTCTCATGGTGATGACAGCTGCTGAGCACAGCGTGTCAGAGGCAGCAGCGCTCTGCGCCCAGAGAAACCTCGCCATGTAATGCTCTCCTGAAGAGCAAAGCAGGGTAGTGGCCTTCTGCTGACAAAGCCGTGCACAGGGAAGTGGAACCCTCAAGCTGCTCCTGGGTCCTGGGGACCTGGCAGGGTGAAAGCAGGTCCTGGTCAGGGCTGGCGGCTGTTTGCTGGGCTGTCCCCACGCCCTGGCTGTTCAGCTGTGGGCTTCAGCACTGCTTGCTGCTCCCTGGGGTGGCTGAGGACAATCTCAGAGCTTCCCTCTTGAGATCTGTGGCCACCCCTCAGATCTCTGTGTTTTATTCCCCATACCCAGAATCTCATTAGATTTGAGTGGAGAGACACTCTGGAAAAAGAATTTTCTCTGCCGACTACCAGGACCCTTAATAAGAATGAGACTACAACTGGAGAATAGGCTGAGTATCACATACCCCTCAGCAGTTCTCTTCATTCCCATTAAAGCCCTGAAACCAGACAACACGTATCTGGGATTTTTATCTTCTTCCTTTCCACAGTATTATCTCCTGTTAGTAGCAGTAATCTTCCAGGGATGTGGTTTCATTTTGTGAGTATCCTACTATGCAGACAGACAGGTAAGCGGGGTATCCACAGACGAGCCTGTTTGCAACAAGGGAAAAATGACACCTAGAGAAGGCAGTGACACTGAGCTCTCCAGCTGCAGCTCTACACTTGCTCACACCTCAGCAAATTTTTTAGTAGGATCCTAGAAGGGGACGTTTGCATAACTTAGTAATAAATGCCCAAAATATTCAGCTAATTTTGGGGTGTCAGGTGGTCTTCTGCCATTATGCCCATGCAAAGTCAAGATACCCTACAACAAGGAGCTGAGTAATAGTGCTTGGCAGCAGAGGGTAGACACTGACAACTGCCATAATCAATGAAGATCTATGCAATAAATGGCTTGTAATAGTGTTTAAATCTCAGATGTCTGTGAAAAACATCAACTTCAAGAACTTTCTTTCCTCGTTAATTTAGAGTATGTTCATTCAAACTGAACAGAGAGCATCGGGGACTGTAAAGTTTGTTTAGAACCTATGCAAAGTTACGGCCTCAAGTTCACATTTAAAACATCAAAGAATGGAAATGTGACTTTCAAAAAGTGACCAGAAGTTCTAGTTTTAAAGGTCGCAATGAAACGCCCATGGAAAGGAACTGCATTTCATATCCTCTTTCATTGGCTTGAGACGTACTCCTTGGCTTGGAGAAAAACAGAAGCAAAGAGTTGGGAATACCATTACGGGGGGATTGATTTCAGTTTGTTGAGGTTGCACAAGTCTTGCCCTGACTGCTCTTGTTCTTGAGGAGGCTAAGTGGTTGTCTTAAATGTGAGGGAGTCTCTCCAGGTGTAGCAGTCAGTCAGGCAATAGCAAGGATCCAGTAAAGATCTTAAACCACAAACAAAAACCAAAGAAACCCAGTTCTGGTCTGCACAGAAATAAGATTTTTTTTTTTACCTGCCTGACCTGATTTGCCAAAAAAAATGTTTGCAATACTGGTATTTTTCCTTCAGAGAAAAATGAATTTCCTTCTACAGACTCCAAGTTGCCATCTGTACTTTGCTTTCCCTCGCACAGTCTGAATTTACTTTTCCTGAGGATCGTTGAGCACGAAGACCAACCAGCACATTGCAGGGGCAATCTGGCAAGCCTCATCCTCCTGAAGGGTGAAGTGTTATGTCTCACTGTACCTAATGGCAAACTCTGTATTTTTGCAGATTTAGATGTTAAGTGCCAGTTTAAAAGGTGGCACAGAGATTCAAGCTTCTGTAACTTGCTGGAAAGCAGTGAGTGCCTAAATTTCTTTATGCGGCTCCTAGCCAGAGAAGCCTGGCCTTTCCATACAATTTTCATAGTTGTAACTCTTGGGGCATTTTTAAGATTGTTCTTGAAGTGTTTGTTTTGCCAGCAGCTGGAAGCCCAGTCTAAAGCTGTTTAAATCTGCAGCAGTCTTTCAACTGAGCTTCACAGCCTTCCAGGAGATCCATAACGTCTGGTGCCTGGCTGGTATGATGGTTTGACACTGTCCGTCATGCAGTTTGGATGATTGTCCCCTCGGTGTCTGAGTGTCTGGAAGACTGCTTGGGTTGGTTCCCTGGGTTTGAGCAACGCACAGCACCCATGCTTCGGGGGGTCCCTGCAGCACATCCTGGCTTTGGGTCCTCCACAAAGGGACTTTGCAGCTAAACTGCTGCAGATCCCTTGGGACTGATGTTAACTCCCTGCAGCACGAGCTGACCCTTCTCAGAGTCACCTCACCCCAGCATTTCGCCTTTCAGCTTTGGGTACCCTGGGGCCTGAACACACAAGTCAACTTGGCAAAGGGCCTAAAACCCAAATGGAACTCAACTCACCTCTTTGCTGGGTGGCTTTTGCCATCTCGCTTGTACTTGTCACTAGATTGGACCCCCTCTCGCTAAAGGATGTCCCCTTGCCTCTGAAGCTCAAGTGATCAAAACTCATGAACTAGATTCTGTCAGGAGAATCAAAATGAAAAGGCTAGCCCCCAGTCATTAGATCATAAAAATTAATTCTAAGTAGTGTGCTTTTAAAAAAAAAAAACACACCTGTGCCTCTATTGGCTTTAGACTCTGCTTTCCTTGCTTTGCACCATTTGTGCATCAACTTTATTTGAAACACCAACATTTAACAAATACAGAAATCAGCACCTCATCCTGCCTGCTCAAGTAGGGATTCTGCACATGCTGAAGACAAGGGAAATTCACATCATGTAGCAGTTTGGACTTTCTTCTCTACCACAGTCTAACCTCTCCCCTATACTTGCTCATGTATAAGGCTTCTAAAGTGAAGACAGAACTATATTCTTTATGCACCCACTGTGAAATTATTGTTTAATACATATTTATGTGAACTGCAAACATCTTCAAATGTAAAACTGTCATTACAGTGTCAACCATCTTGCTAACTGCTGGAAAACCCCTAGCCTAAGCAGTGCTTTTTATAACTCAGCACATTAATTATATTTAGAATCCTTAATTATCTCTTTTCCATAGTCAACACTAATAAATTCCAAACATTTAAAAATAATTTTAAATAGTGCTGCTTTCTTTGCATATTTTCAATCAACTGCACAAATATCTAAATTAGCTGGTGATTACACGGCATTTGGTTTACTTTAAAAACTGGCAATTAATAGCCCAGTGCAACCATTTCTTTTTTTCGTCTCCATCATGTCTCCCCCTCACTGCCTTGGGACCTGCTTCTGGGTGCTGGGATAGGATCCTAGTTTTCCTTTGCCCCCCTCTCCTCATTCTGGCAGATTGGGTGTACCTCCTCATCCCCTAGCCCTAGGAGGGGGGGTCTCAGCCCCAGCAAACAGCTGCTGCAGCTGTGGGGGCACCACCCCTCTGCACCTTATTATTCTGGGTGGCTCCACTAATTGCAAGGTAAGTACTCATCGTTTTAGGAGCAACTACAACTGGTAGGAGCTGCAAGCTGTTTGGTAGCGGCAGGCTCAGGGTCTCAGAGTGTGAGTTGCTCCAACCAGGCGTCTTCTTCTCTGGTGCATCTGACTGTACTGAATCCTCAAACACTTCAAGCAGCCACAGATAAAAGATGAACATAAATAATGTAAAAATTAAGGTGAGCAGTGATATGCCTAAGACTCAGTCATACCCATATACTAACCCTTTCACTTATGCATGCTGTCATCAGTCGTGCTAATTGACAAATTGACTAAAAGGATGTCTTTTTAGTTAAGAATTTTCACTACAAGCTTTTGAAATTTTGCAGACTGCTATTGTAAAATTGTCTTTAAGCATATTTTAATTCATCATAGTTTCTGTTTGGAAAGTACATACTAAAAAGGAGTATCTTAGTTTGTTTTTCATTTTTCGTTTGTTTGTATGTTTTAAGATGCACTCCCACACACGTATTTTAACTTAAAAATATATTACCCCAACAGACCAATATATGTTTTATTGGCACTTCTTGTGATGGTCAAGAATTTTCAGTGAAATAAATTCCATCCAGTAGGAAACTTTTGGGAAGAAGAATCACAATCCACTTACATTAGAAAAATGAATAATGTTATATATCTGACCTTTTTTTTGGTACACAGTAGCTCTCGTTTGGTTTTAAGCTGTTTTTAATTCTAGGTTTTTTTGGTAGGAGAGAGACAGAGGATTGAGGGAGGCAGATGAAAAGAAAACTAGGAATGTGCAGGAAAACTTCTCAGAGAGAAGGGGAGAAAATGTCAGAAAGACTTGATGACACTTGATGTTTTCATTGGTAACTTCATTTCTCCTTTTGCTTTACCGGTGTGCATAGCAGAGTGGGGCTGCATAAAGTACCCACATACAACTCCCCATACGAAAACCAGGTGATACTACCAAAATGTCTTCAGAGGAACAGGCCAGAAGGAGGAAAAAATCAATATAATCTCTTTCTAAAAATCAGAACAAACAGCTCGTTCTGGGTAGTTCCACATTTGCTAGAGAGAACTTCTCTTCCTGAAGAACCATTGGATTTTTTTTCTAGGAGACTTTCTGAAGTGATCTGCTCAGGGAGGGTCCATCTTCCTACCTAGCTGTCCTCTTTGTGCTTGCTTAATGGACAGATTTAACAGCATTCCCTGATGGAACAGAGATGAGGAATCACAAGTTGAGAGTGAGCTCTGCTGTGTCCCATTATGTGGCCTCAGGCAGGTCACTCAGCCTTGCTGGGCGGATGGGACCCTCATTGCCTGCTCAAATTTTTAAAGCACTTTGACAACTTTGGATGGTAGAGCAGTGCTTTCATTTGGAGATTGCTCTATGCTGGCTCTGTGCAACATAAACAAACCACAAACCACCAAAAAACAGGGACTGAGTTTGCCCTTGGGGTAGTCAAAAAGAAGATGAACATTTGAAGGTAGCTGAAGAAATATTTTCTGGCAGATCGTCTCATGTGAAAGAAGGGAAGTGGAAGCAAAGGGGAAATACATCTAACAGGAACAGAAAAGAGATTTGTGTCTTGGGGCTTCCTTTTCTCTGCAAGACTTCTGTGATGCAGGTCTCCACCCTCTTACCATCCTTTAAATTGCTCTACACTGGGGATTTCTTACTGTTGTTGGAGTGAAGACTGTCCCAAGGATATGTCTGAGCAAACTATCTCAAAAACTGACGGGCCAGAAAACCTCTGTGGCTCCTGTGAGTGGTGAGCCTGGAGCAACACTGAAGAGAGCCAAGAACTGGAGAACGGAGGATACGGAGCCACACATGCAGGCAGGTGAGGAGAAATCAAAACCTCTCAAATATTGCCTCAGCACCTGTCTCCTGTGGCACTAAAGATGCAGCAAAGAGCTAGGAAAAATTATGATGCACAGAGAAATTCAGGATAGATCTTTTAATGGAAGAGGGTTAGGAAAGCTGGCGGTCAGAAAGAAAACACCTATCCTGACAACATGATAATGCAAAGATAATTTTTTTTTCTGAGAGGATTGAGAATAAAAGTAGAAGACAAAGTACCTACTGTAGAAATAAAAGTTATTTAATTTGTCAGCAGGAAGGAAATGTACTATGTGCCAAGAACTCCTTAGGCTTCTTCATTACTGACTATGAGAAAAATAATAACACTAATTGCCAAGGGAATCGAGTTTCCCACTGTCGTCACACAATGTATCTTAACTCATACTGAGGCACAGATCCCCCACACATCAGGTCATTCACCCGTCAATTTGCGTATCAGCTATTAGGAAAACCCATTGATTATAGCGAAGGACTATACAATTCACCCAGCAGAAAGTGATTGCAGGGCACCCACGCCAGTCCGTGGCATCAATTAGTCTGTCCAGGCAAGGAGTTCCTAAAGGCTGGCACATAAAATTTTCATTCACAGCCTGCAAAAGAATTTTTAAAATTCTGATTGTATCCCAGTGTTATGTTGTTTTGTAGGCCCTTTCATGAGCAAAACTGTGGGTAGATGATTTGGTTTTGCTTTTCACATCATGTGGGTACTAATGTTTGCACAAAGTGGGTGATCCTGTCAATATTCCTTTCTGGGTCTTTCATTGTTTTCTTTGTATTTTGAACTGATTCCACATTGTGTTAATAGTAAGATGCAAGGCAGTAGAGACTTAGACCAACTAACTACCTGTTCACCTAAGTGCCTCTCTGCATATTTTTTTTTTTTTTTTTTTCCTTCTGCCTCTGTTTCTTATAAAGTGTTTTTCCCTGTGGGATTAGATTTTAAATTGGGCTATAAAGCTGATGCACATTTCCCCTATCCCAGGGTTATCTGCACTGGATTGCAGCTGTAGAGAAAACTCAAAGGATGAATGTGCAACTAAACAACTCGGACGACATGTAGACCACTATGAAATACATTATTAAGTAAAATGACATTTGATTTGTAGCTGTGAGACCAACCTCTTTTGACATTCAAGGGAGCACAGCTATGGGCTGCCTTGAAAGCCTCCACACATCGATAGTTTTTCTGTTGCTAGGAGGAAGGGTTTTGAAGTGCGAGGAGAAGCAGAGACACTCTAGTCAACAGAGGGATCCTCATGTAAGGGTCAAGAGGGAGCAGAACTCAGAGAGAGAAAAAAACCCAGCTGACCACACTGTGCTTTTCTCTATTCACTTTAATACCTACACTTAATGATATGCTTTAAAGGTAAACCTAGGGAAAGTCAGGAGTTTTTTTCTCATGGTGACATCCAATGTAGGAGGAATCTCCTGAGTTCTCCCTTTAAAACAGAAAGATGAAAAAAAACCCTTGCCTTGGAGAAATTTCCTCTGGATTTGGGCTTGTTGGTGTGTTGTTTACTCAAATGATTTATGGACTGGAGATTAGTGAAGTCATAGCAACACAGAAATTGCCAAGTGAAAATAAAACCAGCCCTGTGTACTCTTATTGAACATAATCAAGGAAGCAGCTGACAAACAGGATTTTTTTCTCTGTTGTGCAGAGACTTTGTATGAGACAAGGCAAATTCTTGCCTTTCAAAACTCTTTGAGCAGTGTCTGGCATTTCGATAACTGGTGTGATTAATTTGACTTCACCAAATAGCAGGGTATTTTGTATCCTGCCATACTCTCTATATAACCCACAAAGACTTATTTCCTTCTGGAGAAATGAATGTGTCACTCTGGGAGGTGAGGGCTGGGAAAAGGCTCATTGCCACCACTGCCACAGACCTGCTGTCAGGTTGCACAGTTGTGCAACTTGTCTTTCTGCAAAGCTAGTGAAGAGCCACAGGTCCAAGCTGAACTCATCCTCTGGCACCTCCAAAGATCATGGAGAGAGCTGTGCACCTCTGCGCAGGGCATCTTTTAGGATAGGATGAACTGCATCCCGATGACTGCAGAGGAAGCCCGTAGGACCACCTTTCAGAGATAGGTTCAGGTCCTCACACTCCCCCTCTAAAGCCCCTCCTTACTTTTCTAACCGCAAGGGTGGCAAGATTACTATGCCTGAGCGTGCTGTTATGCCACTGTAGCACATCAAAATGGCACCCACCAACGAAAAACACGGCAGAGTAAATTTTACCTGGTTACTCTAAATAATTGTGGGTTCAATCACGATATAACACTTATTTGCCAGGCCCTGCAGAAGAGGACTCTCTTACTTTTTTGCACTGCAGTGTATGCAATAGGATGATGTTTGTGGTGGCTAGAAGTTGCTGCTGCAATGCAGTCAATAACTCGCTCTAGAAAGATCGCTCTTGAAATCTGACCTCGGGAGTGGTGTGACAGGGAGTTAGCAACTTGATGGCTTCTTTTGGCACATTTATGAGCGGCTTTGTGAGAAGGTGGCAAGGCTTGGGACCATTTAGATTATGGTGGAATTATTTATTCACTTGCATGCAAACAGACAGCTTCCCTGTATGGAAATTCTGTTCAGTCAAGGCAGGTAAGTAGAGAGGAAAGGAGAATGTGTGTGGGCCTGGAAACCAGAGGAAGAATAGGCAAATGCATCTATGAAAGCTGTCAAACTCCACCTTAGTGCAAGATCAAGGAAGACCCATGTCAAGACCAGTGAGAAGAGCAATTTGTTGAAGTGGCAATTTAGGGGCAAAAAGATCAGTCCAAGAACTAAATCGAAAATGTACATCAATATCTTGCTGGTCTTTCTATGTGTAGCTGTGTAAAAGCACATCACCAGAAGAGGGGGAGGGGAAGGACAATACTTTCTGACAAGTTCAGGGTCTACAAAGATTTCTTGGAGTCAGGCAAATGCTGTGGCTCTTTGGAAGCTTCAAAGTCAAGGATCCAGTAGAGAAGTTGCCTGGAGGCTGTCAGAGACAACGCAAGAGTCCTTGTGGGGGTGCAGTTAACGAATAACTGAGAAGACGGTCATGTGGCAGAGATGCAGATCTGCTGTCAGGAAGCAGAGACAAGTGTCCAAACAGAGCTGTATGAAGATGGACCACTTTGCATATCCTAAAATCAGTATTGAAGAAAACAATCGGAAGAGCTTTCCTCTGCTTTGTAAATCTCCATGTGAGCTAGCAGGTCCTCTGATGTGAGGTTCCTGTGGCAGTGGATTATGCAAGCTCTAATCCTTTGGTGTTGTGTGAGAGACAGTTGCCTCCTCCACTAGTTATGACACTCCTGACCCCGTTGGGCTATTTGCCATGGAAGCTGATGTGGATAAGCAGTGTTATTATCACTGTCCCACACGGGTTACTGGGTGTTCGTATCCTACCATGTAGCTTTTCTATGTCTCACACTGGGGTTGTTTTGGTCTAACTGCCTCTCTGTAGATGGAGCTCTGCCAGGACAGTTCAGAGAAGTGACATTACCTTTATCCAGTTCTTATTATAACCAGAAGGAATAACATCTTTTTTACTTAGCACTGACACAGTGGAATATTGCCAAACCCCTGGAAAGCCTCCAAATCGGCACATTTCTCCTGGCCATTAAAAACTAATACAGCACTACCAAAACCAGAAAGCACTGTTGACAAAAACATGTTTTCCCCACAATTTGAGATCCCAATTTACATGTAAAATAAACATAGAATACAGATTTAATTCACTTTTTGCATCTTCTGATGGTGTATAATAGGAATAACACCTCTTTTAAAGTAAACTAGAAAAAGGCAGACTTTTGTGCACTGAATAAAGATCTCAGCTCACAATTTTGGCTTCCTTGGCACATAGCGCTAGTTTAGTTCCTAATTTCCTCTCAAGTGACTTAATGGTACTGTATTGCTTAATTATAGCAGTTGCAAACTCCATCCTCTTAGAAATATCACTGGGACCCAAACATCTGCAAGATTTTGAAGGAGGAAGATACCACATAAAATGCCCATTTTTGTATTATTTTGTGTTTATTAGTCCATCACTTGTAACATAGCTGCTAAGCAGATGGAACAAGGCAGCATTCAAATAAGAACCAATGATAATGAAATGTAAGATATTAAGTTACACAACCTCTGTCTCCTTCAAAGACAGAGGCTACAGTATGGAGGCATCTGCACATAACCTGAGTTTTTTAAAAAGCAAAATACAGGTGGAACAGAGATCTGAAAGGTGGTGTATATTTACCAGGACATCCTAGCCCATCCCTCTCCCAGATGATGAATCTCCTTCTCAGGAACTTATTTATTGCTATTTTGCCACATCTTCTTTAGAACGTCCCATGCAGAAGTCCCCTCAACACAAAACTGGTTTTGCTGAAAGCAGGGCAGAAATCACTATAAAGGAAATAGCATTTGCCTTTTCAGAGTCTCTATGATATTTGAAACCTTTGAAACCTGAAAGCCTGGTGAGTAGGAAGAAAGTTCAAAATGCTTTAATGTGGTTACTGTTGCTATAGAAACTATTTCCTGGGCATCTGTACACCCCGTGCATTTGTCTCACTTGGTCCCTGGCTACCTGAAAAGGGCCCGTGGGGCTGTGAATGGAAAAAGTGGGGAGAACTCGCCAGAGGTACTGCAAGACTGTATTGTTTCATATTTTCTTTTCTGGAAAAGGTGTTTTAAAACAGATGGGGAGTGCCGGTCTATTACTAATGGAAGAGAGGAAAAGAAGCTTCAGGATCCAAGGAACTAAATTCATTCTGACAGAGCTCCAGGTGAACAAAGGAGCTCCAAAGTAATTTGTCTTCTGCTGTCTGAAGGGCCTGGTCCATGTGTTTCACTTGCCCAGACATTTTCTAAAGGCATCTGATTTTTCAAATGTCATTATGAGAAATGTAAAGTACTTATCTTAAGACTTTCCCCTGTGTTTTCTGAAAGTGATCAAATGGACAACAGCTAAAGAATTCTCCTGTTTCCTTGGGTTTAATCTAAATTTTGGAATAGTAACATGAGAAACTCATGGAAGAACAACAGAAAGGACGTAGGCAATGGAGAGAAAACCTAGCCCAGGGCATTTCCAGAACTTTGTCTCTCCTCTCTCTGTGTTTTGTTGAGTTATTAAAATGATAAACCAAACAGGTAGTGCTTCTTTTCCCCATCTTCTTCCCCAAGCACAGTGTTTAAGTGGCCCTATTTTGAAAGGCGGCTTTATTTTTTCTAAGCAGTCGGTGTGGAATTGCAGTGAGGGCAATGAGAGGTCAGGCAATGCCAGTCAGCTGGGAGGTCAGGCAATTTCTTTACTCTTCCTCAGAAAGAAAATACTTAGGTCTCAGCAATAGCATTTCTTGTGGGAAAGGAGCAGAATCTGAATGGGAAATGAGGATAAGAAATTATACATGCAGCTCCTATTAATTGTAAGCTTGGGCAGTGGGTATTAAAATTTACCTAGACATTTTAAAAAGTGCATCCTGCAGTCAACAGAGAAGAAGCATGGCTCTCTCCCTTCAAAATGCGAAAATAAATTAAATAAATAAAACCACAAATCCTCATAAATAGCCAATGACATCTAACTCCAGTCAGTTTTTCTGCTTTGCCAAAACTCTCAGCTAGATGTAAGGAACCTGTTGCTGCTGATATCTCTGTAGCTGGTCTTTTTGCCTCCACTCTTCTCTCCAAAGACTTCTGGAATGGCAAACTGTTAGCATAAGTCATATTGAATAACTGTCTTCTGAAAAACAATTCCCTTTCATTTCATAATAAAACCCACTACGATGAGGAACTTACACACTGCCCTTTACATTTTTTTAATGAAGACACCTAAATGTTCTCAACAGTCTTCAGAATTGTGCTCCTCCTGGAAGGAATTTAAGATTAAGCTGCCTCCACAGGAAAATATTCTTGTATATCAATTACTAATGAATGCTCTACTAGAATTTTCCTAGCTCCCTGTTGGCATGTCTCCTTTAGACATCCTGACTGTTTTGTCCTGGTGGCTTTCAAAAGACACAGGGAAAACTTTGTTTTATAGGCTTCCACTTGAATACTGAGAACCACAAGGAGAACTAAGAAAGATTTTTGGTAGAATCTGTTTTATTCACTGAATAATGCTATCTCCATCTGACCAACGTTATTCCATAACGAAGCTGAGATTCAATGACTGAAGTGAACTAAACAAGACTGGAAGAAAAAGACAAGTTTCACACAGATGTTCCCAGCGATGAAGAGGGTGACAGAACACTGGAACAGGCTGCCCAGAGAACTTGTGGAGTCTTCTCTGGAGACATTCAAAACCCACCTGGAAGTGTTCCTGTGTGACCTACTGTAGGTGATCCTGCTCTGGCAGGGGGGTTGGACTAGATGATCCTTCGAGATCCCTTCCAACCCCTAACAATCTGTGATTCTGTGATTCAAGAGCATGGTTTCCAGAAACAGCAACTTTTCCAAGCAGCTGAATCGAGGAGGGAAACAAATAGCCCCACAGGCAGCACGGTGAATGAAACCTTCCTTCCTACTGCTCTGCAGCTACCTCTGCTCCCTGCCCTTTGTAGCTGCAGCCCCGGGGGGAGCTGGACTCCTGGTGCCCCCGGGGGCCTGAGGCTGGACGGAGATGCCTGGGCAGGAGGCTGGGGACAGGCAGCAGAACCAGCACTAGCAGTCTGCCTCCCTTCCCCTCCGCCAAGGCATTAATCAGGGTTTTTCTCCTCTATCCAGCTGCTCATTTTTATGAAATTTGTAGGAACTTAATATCTTCGAGACTTCTATCGCTCTTTTCGAATTTGTCTGAAAGTCACTAATGGGTTGGAGAATTATTAGGGAAGGGCTGACTGACTGACAGACAGCCTGATGGCAGAAATCTCGTTTCCTCTTGAAATCAGGCTGAAAGCAGTGGACTGGTGGCAAAGCTTGTGCCACCTTCTTTGACAGACTTTTTTTGTATGTCG
Source organism: Trogon surrucura (assembly GCA_020746105.1). Classification (NCBI taxonomy): domain Eukaryota; kingdom Metazoa; phylum Chordata; class Aves; order Trogoniformes; family Trogonidae; genus Trogon; species Trogon surrucura. Next base: position 50,565,847 of record CM036619.1, read on the forward strand.
TTTGGATCCCTGCTCTATTTAATACACACCTTTTGAGCATGGACATTTATAACATAGATAGATTAGCTGTACATAAATCTGCTGCCTGTTCAACTTGTCCTCCAGCTTCTGGGAAAACATTATCACTGACAAAAAGTGCATTTTTTCTCAAGACCCGTAAGTTAGATTTCTACCAACTTTCAGCAGAGTTCTTTCATGAATCTTTAAAGTGAGCATGACATCCTCCATTTCTTACACAGGGTGTTTCTGCTGGAAAGTTGTTCCAAATAATTATTATAATTATTAATACTATTAAAATGAATGCTTCTAGGTTTTTTTTGCAAAAAATGGTCTGACTGATTTTTATGTGCCCTTTCCTAAAAGTGCCGCAAGTGGCATCCTAGAATGTACCCTGGAATATAGGACAAAAAAGGGGTTGCATGAAGTATAGTATAATGGAATAATAAATATGAGTTTCTAGGTTTCCACACTTTTCTTTCATTACACTTGATTCATAAGGACAAGAATAAATATCTTCCATATTTTTACTGTGTGCAGATACCCACAGAACAGGTTTTGGTGAACAAAGGTGAGATGCAGGGAGTTGTTAATTCAGATCAGCTCTGTCTTGCCCTAACAGACCCTTTACTGTGATGATCCTGGGTGGGGGGTGTGTGGAAAATGACCCAGCCTTGAGTCATCCCAGAATGAAACAGCAGGCAAAGGACCGAAACTTGAATAGAACCAAACCCCAGATTATGAACATTTTGCCCCAGGTCTCGTATTCAACCACTACCTATTCTTGAGATGTGTTAAATTTGTCTGAGTAAATAATGTATACATGAAATACGTTAATCTGGCTAAATACCCAGGTATATTAATTTGGCTGAGTCACTGGCGTACCACACACTTGTAGGGGACGCACAGGAGAGATAAGGGGAAATCTCATCATACCATCAAAGGTAAATATTCTAGATAGTCCAAGTTCCCTCAGGCATGCCTATGAACCCCCATATTGCATCCTCACAGTATAAAAACTCTAAGATTTTTGCCAGAATTTGGTGGGAGACAAGTTTTACCAACCATACAGCTGGACTGTAGGAGACTCTTCCCCCTTATTCGAGATGTCAGACAAGGGCATCTTCCTCAGGATTGAGAACCCTTACCTGAGAGAGGGTAAGTGACTAAGACACGTGTGGCATACTTTAGGTTTGTTATTGTTACTAACTTGCCTGCTTCTTAAATCTATACTAGTACACTTTTTCCTGGGGATCACTTGAGTTATATAATAGTCTATCTTGTGTATTGTTGTGGTGGTGTTTTGTTCTCTAATTGCAATAGTGCATTCTTCCACTCTATCCATAAAACCTACATTGTGATACGTTAGACCTGTAAGTGTAGTTCTAATAAATTCTTAGTTTGAACCTTGCAGTGAAGTCTGTGTATTGGACCTGTGAGTGAAGTTCAAATAGATCTCTAGCTAGAACCTTACAGTGAAGTCTCTCCATCACATGCTGGAGATCACCTTGGCTGACTAAAGGATAACACTTTAGAACAATAGGATTTATCAGCCTTTAATTTAGACACTGAATAACAGAGATCTTTTCTCCTAGCCAATTTTGGCTATGGTAAAGAGAGATTACGAAAAAAATAACTTTAATCCTCTGACTAGAAGTATGTTACCCTCATTTTTTCGCGTATAGTTTCTGTCATGATTTTGACAGTAATACTAGCTCTGCAGTCAGCTATAGACACTCCTGAAAAGTGAAGACAGGCTTGGTTTAATCTTTAGAACAAAAAGCAAGAACATTTTTTTCCTAGACCACCTTAAAAACGATTCATAGGGATGACAGATTTTGATCATAAAAAATAAAGAAATATATAGATTAACGACCCTCACACACTGTTCCCTCCTGTTTTCAGGTCAATTTTTACTCTGACTGTTGCTAGCTCCTACTATTAATACACAATAAGTGCTCAGTACACACAGCCACTTTTTTTTGCCCTATCCCATTCAGTCCCTCACAGCTGACTTTGCTTGGCTTCCAGGTTATATTAAGGCTTTTGGCTCTGTGGCTGTAGGGAGAAAGCTCAGCGCAGACATTGAGCTTAGCAAGGGAGGGCTGCAAATAGAGTCAGCCAGAAATACTGACAGTAAGTCAGAGCTGGGCAGCTAGGGACAGAAGAAGCAATTGACTACCAGTGAAGTTGAGGATTAAAATCATATAATTGGGAAAAAACCCCAGCAGAATATGAGATTCTCTGAAACGCTCTCTGACTTAAAATCAGAGCCCAAATAAAAAATGAAATAAAAAAAGTTCTGACTGGCTCTGTTTTATATAAAATTCCCTCTCTACCTTTCAGAGGCAGATCAGGTACGGGCTGTTTTTTCCTTCTGTTCTTTAAAAGCCAAATTAAATCCATGGTTGTTTTATAGAGAAAATTGTAAGCTAGGGGGGTTTATAAAAAGATCTATAGAATGAAAGATTTAGTCTTTTGACAGGGAGCTAACAGGAGTGCTGCACAGACTCGGTTATCGCAGCCTTTCTCCTGCAATAATTTTTACTGACCTCAGCTCCAATTTTATGCTCATTACTCAGGCAAACGGCTCATTGTTTTCATTGGCAGCTTTGCCCTAGTATGAAATTCAAGAGGAAGCTTTGAAACTGCAAAGACATTGTAGAAATTCCTAACTGTTGGATTGTTTTAAAGCGAAAGCTGGAGTAGTGATACTGCAAGGTGTCTGAGAGCCCGAGACAGCGCACCTTCCTGCCTGGCCAAACGTACCCAGGTCTGACCTGGATGTCCCTGCCTAAAATTCTGGGGGCTGCCTGTGACTTTAGGAGACACACGTTAAATCAATTTGCAATGTGAATTCAGGCTGTGCACAGGTGAAATCTGCAATAAATGAGTGCTGCTGCGTTTTTGAATGTAAAACAACGCGTTGGAGCATAAGTGATTTGCATCTGCGAAGATGTGTCTGGCATAGAAAATGAACGCATTAAAGGACTTTTCAACAGCTCCACCTGAGTTCAAAAATCCATCAGGGAGGAAAAGGCCAGGGCCAGGGTATGCTCAAGAGGTGTAACCCCTGGGTGAACAACCTTCCCAGGACTTATCAATTTTGCAAGTTTTTAAGGAGCAGCTGTTAGCAGACATACATCTCTCTTCCTTAGCTGACATTTGTGTTAGCTCTTTTGAAGGAAAAAAAGGGAACTGTAGGGTGAGAGCCAGAGCTGCAGAGATGCCAGAAGAACCTTACAAGCATCCTCCAGATGGCACAGGCGGTGGGGACAGGGTCACCTCAGGGGAAGAGCTCAAGGGAAGGGTGGGAAATGGGAAGAACTTTTGGAGGACATTGAAGTAGGGAAGGGAAGTTGCAACAGTAGGACAGGCACCACTGTTTCCATGACTAGGGGTCACGGAAAGCACAGACATGCCTGGTATGAGGGTGTGGGCTTGTCCTGCACCACAGTTCAGTTAATTCGTGGGGTGTGACTCAGTATCCCACAGCTACCCGAAAGGCAGGAGCAACAGGAGCAAGACCAGGGCAGGAACTCGTGGTTGTGCACCTTCTTCGGAAATGCCACTGCTGTTAGGTGGCAGGATCAGGTTTCTTTTTGCCTGCTTTTGGCTCCGTGTGTTTGGCATCACAGATTCTCTCTCCTGTCTGGGGCTTGTGAGGATTTCAAAGTAAGAAGATTTTCAGGGAGATGAGGTGTCAGAAAACCTTATGCTTTTGAGAAACTTGCCCAATTCTAAGAGGGAAATTTGACAAGAAACGTATTCTGCAGGAATGTGTCAAGGCTGTAGAAGTGGCATTTTCATATGGGAGAGAGCACTTGCACAATTATGAATAGATTTTCTCAAGAGCAAGGAGTAAGACTCGCTTGAACTATCCTGGGCCATCTCTTCAATTGCAAGAGCTTCTCCCTGTATCTCCAGCAGCTTTCCATGCAGTGCCAATAACAGCAGCAGCACGTCACCTACAGGTGTTGACCTAAGGAACTATGTTCTAAAAATTTTTGGACAATCGACACTCTTTTCTCTGTGCCATGGACGCTATACAAATACTTCTGTATGATTCACATGTTCATCTTGCAGCATGTTGTGTGAAGGACCTGCCATGGCACTAGGTCCTCCTGCTGCCCAGTGCCACCTGACTTCTTTAGCTCTGCATGTCCTTTGGGACAACGCAGAGAAGGGTGTGAGTGGGCTGAGGGAGCCAGCTCTGGGATTTCTGCCGACCCAGCTAACACTGACCAGCAAAGCCAGACTGGGAATGGGGCACGGGGCAATGCATCTCCTCCATGGGCTAGGCATAGGGAGTGACAGTTCCCATGTGTGCAGAACATGAGAAGACAGCAGATGTATACAGAGATACCATCTGCAGGTAGGTAGTCCACTTCTGAAGCTGTTTTAGGTATACAATTTTTCCATATTTTCAACTGTTTTAAGAATAAAAAATGGTAGTTTAAAAAAAAAAGCCACAAATACTCTTTCCTGTGTCGAGTGAACTCATACTTGCTTTTACTCCTTCCCCTGTCTGCTGGGGAAGCCAAACAAGCTTCTAAGTGCTGCCAGCTGCAGTAGCAGCTTAAGTGATTTAGGGTATATCATCTCAAAAAAGCTACCAGTTACCAGACCACACTGCCCTAAACAGGACACTTATTTCCTATGTCATCCTAGGACAATTGTTTTTAATTACAGATGACTGCTGCTGTTTACTCCATAACAATCTTTTTATAAGCTGCTGGACAAATGAGAAGGATGTAGAAACCTGCAAAATGTGTAAGCATTTAAGGTGCCCAACAAGACCGTCTCCTAAAAAACTCCTGCTTAAAAGTTTGTGATGTTTGTTTGTTCTTTTTGTCCTTCCTAGACATCAATTTTCTCCCACAAGCTCTTGATTTCATTTTCTGTAAGCTTTGATGTCCTTTTCCAAGCTCCTACCACTGCTTCCTAGACCTTAACTTCTTAACTAAAGCCTTTTATTGATATACTACATCTCTCAGTGAAGTAGTACATCAATAAATTAAAGATTAGTTCAGTGTGTCAGCTCTCCCAGAGCATTCTGGGAAATGTTTGCCACTTTGGATGACTGTGGAGGCCACACAACATCCTCACACAGGAAAGATAATAACTCTGGAAGATTTAAGCTTTCTCTCCATAACATCTTGTTCTGCTAAATATTTTTGGAAGTCAGCTTTTAAACTAATTCATGGATTCTGTTTACTTCTAAATAAAGAGGTGACAGTAGGTTTATAAACTATGAAGAAAAGTGCATGAAAAATTTTTCAGCTGTCTCTTATTGCATTTCATTTCTCATAGAATCACAGAATAGTTTGTGTTGGAAGGGACCTTAAAGATCATCTAGTTCCAATCACCCTGCCATAGACAGGGACACTTTCCTTTGGTGGCTCAAAACCCCATCCAACCTTGTCTTGAAAACTTCCAGGCAGCGGACATCCACAAATTCCCATGGTAATCTGTTTCAGTTCCTCACCACTCTCACAGAAAATAATTTCTTCCTAATATCTAACCTAAATCTACCCTCTTTTAGTTTAAAGCCATTACCCCTTGTCCTATCACTACATGTTCTCTGATCTGATTTTATGCAGGCTACTTGTAGTGATAAACATTTTGTCCTGTATTTAGATGTGTCATGTTCCCTGTGTGACTCAGACTCTTGTTACACTTGTGACAAACGTAACTGCAAACTTTCCTTGCACCAAATTATTTGAAATGTCATGGACTGAGGTGCATTGCTGCTGAAGAGTATGCCGTCAGACTTATCTTAACCATTCACATGAGCTACTTAAATGTTCTTTTTTGCTGCTTTTATACTGGCATGGTGGTGTTCCTCGGTGTTTAGTTCAGGATTTTGTACTATTTACTTGCTACATTTTATGCCTTGATGTTGCAATCGATTTCTAGGATTTTATTTCAGACAATATTTCAAAATGGGAGCAAATAATTAGAGTTCAAAGCCAATATTTACATTCCTAACCAGACGCTTTATGTACAAATGTTCTGATGGTAATGCAGATCCCATTAATTTGATTTTGGTGATGCAAGATATTGTGCAGTAGTGTAGATAAAATCTTCCATTTTGATGCCCTGTCGAAGCCTTGGCTTCAGTCTCTCCATTATGAAAATGACAGCTCATTTTTCAAAATACACAGTCACTTCTTTGTGTGTCTCTGGATGAAGATGGACATGACACGGCAAACTGGAGGCATTTCAGGCACACAAAAAGCTGTGTTTAGAAGGAAAATGGTGCCAACTGGTTTCCTCTGGTATTCTGAATCACTTGAGGGACATGAATTTTCTCTGTTTTCTGCTTGTTGATGAAACTATCCAGGTTTCTGCTGAGGCTGTACTAGGATGATATTTGGAAATCGCTGTGTGGGACCAGGGCTTAGCCATGTTAGACAAAAGAGTGTGATTCAGGGGATGGTGTTCGCAAGTTGTTCACTTCTGCTGCTCACTCTTGGTGCTGAGCAAGCAAGCCTTCACAGAGGTCTCTTGATTGAGTATGGCGAAACATTTGAAATGGAAGAATAGTGAATGATACATAGCAACTAGGCCTTTTAATGAATATTTTGTTGTGCACAGACATCCACGTTAACATATGAATGTGACCATTTGTATGAAGAGGATTCGTTCTCCAAACCTTCACAGGGAACAAATCCTGTTTGCACAAAGGTTTGTGAATAATGAGTCTAGACAGGGACATGAAGAGAGCGCTTAGATACCATGATGATGGGTATAGGATAATGGTACATACATAGCCAGATGGCTTTACACAGCCAATTGGAACTGAAAATAGTGAACGATTCCTGATAAATCCTTCCCAAGTGCTTAACCTAGGCTTTACATGAGATAACCTGTAAGGTCATTTTAGAAGAAGTTCTGTGGCTATTTAAATATTTTGTGGCAAAATCCTTGACATAAATACATCACTCTGGCTTGGAGCCTTTGGGAGCTGTACATCGTGGTGAAATTTTGCACTGTAAGGGTTTATTATTAGCCATATTGCATCTAAAATGCAAGGTGATGGTGGCCAGAGGGCCTGGAAGGACAGACACCCTATATGCTCAAGCTTAATGAAAACAAATTTTTTTTGAGTCAATCACGGTGACTGAGGTTTCTGTACTTATCCTCATCCACTGAGAGCTGGAATCTTGAGGAGCAGCAATGAAGAAGAAATTATTGTATTAATTGCTTACTTATCATTCAGCAATGAGCAGGTTTCCTCTCATTGCTAATGGGCAAAATAGCAGAAAAGGATGAGACTCCTGCAAGTTATGTTTCTGTCATTGTTGCACACAGAAAATAAATAGCTGATACCACTCTACCTGTTCTAGGAGGTAGAGTTACTTGTGTACTAAACTGTTGTGGTGGGATGAAAACATTAATCTCAGCTCCAGTGGGGGGGAATGCCTTGTGAAGTTACCTCCATTTGTAGTTAATCTTCCTCTGGTTGAATATTCTCTGAGCTAAATTTCTCAACTAGAAATGAGTATACTCACATCAAGAGTGTACTGGATATTCTGAGCCAAGTCTCCAGGGAGATGTTCTTGGTGTGCCCCAAGCATCATCCCAAGGAATCAGTAAAAACCCCGGTATGTGACCCCAGCATAATGTGCTGCACATTCCCTGTATAGACAAGAAAAGTATCTGGAAACTGTTAATATCTGCTTCTCAGAGAATTACACACATTAGCCCTGGCATTTAACTCTGCGATGTTTCCCAAGAAATCCTACAAAGACAGTACTTTTGCCTGTGTTTCAGCAAAGCTGGGGTGCAGGGAAAATGAACAGTAATGGTCACATGCAGTGCTGATTCCTCTGCCGCTGCACAGCGGTTTGCTGTAGACATTTGTGGATGTATTCACTCCCCTAGTTACAGAATTAGGAAGTAGGAACTCACAGGTGAGGCTTTGGACATTTGTCCGAATGGATACTTCTGCAATCTAGTTAAATATGTAGTAGTTAGCAGTTGTTGGGAATCTTCCCATACACAGGCCATTGGTGAGCTTTTGTTAAAGCAAAGAGTAAAATGTAAAATGTCACGCGGCCATCTCTGACTGACACTTGGGAAACAGAGCTGCTGATGATTAATATCGCATCTACAATTAAAATCTGTCCTCCTTTTCTAATTTTTGTTGATGTGCTGTTGGTCTGTGGACTCCTAGTAGACAATCCGGATTTTTAAATAGACCTTGCTTTGACTTCCAATTACCATACAATTAACAATTCTAAAAATGCTGCCTTTTAATTTCACTGCTTGTATTCATTCTTCTGTGTGCTCTTAAACTGCTATCCTGGTATGTCTCTTGCAGACTTCGGTTTAGTGCATCAGATATCTGTATTTTTAGTTAAGACACAGAAGTAACTAGTCTATATATCTATATTGGATCTATTCTTGCTTCTGAACAAAGAAAAGCTCTACATAGCTCCACAAGCTACGCTTCCCCTTAATCCTCTGCATTTACTTGGAAATACCATGCTGTGATTTAATCCCAGCAGTTTTGAGGCAGAAACCCCCGTCTGCAGGAGTCTGTGCCAAAGGGCCCACAGTCCCCAGCTGGGCCACACATGCAGAGCTGTGCCTGCGTGTATGAAGCTGCTCAGGTATTTCAGTTTGTGCTGTGCAGCCCCTGACTGTCCCCTTCAGCATCTCTGAGAAAGAAGGATTTAAAAATGCTTATAAACCCAGCTGCCTCTTCCTCTAACAAGTGCAACGAGAAGGATAACGGTCCATTGAGTTTGTCCCTGTCTCGACAAGGGAGACAGCTCCGTTCAGGGCTCGCTTGGGGCAAACAACGAGCAGTATAGTTCTGGGACAGATGACTAGTAGGAAAAAAGCCAATGGGGCAGGACTTTGGAAAGTTTTACTGTGGTGTTTCCTCACTTTAAGAAAAGAATTATGTAAAGTTGTTGCCTGACATCATCCAGCCCTGCAGTAAACAACCCAAGGGGTACCTTCATCCCAGTGTTTACGTGAGGTGCGGGAATAGTCAAAAAACACTGTGGAGTGTTCTACTTATCATTCATTTGATTTTGTTTATTGCTGTATTTTCACAGGTTGATGCTATGTTACTTTTTTTCCCTAACACTGTTCTTGCTTCATGCAAATACTCAGAGCTTTCAAGAAGAGAAGTATTACCTATTAGTGTGCTCAGGAAAGGTGTTTAGTAATCCTAGGTGCTTAAACTGGTAATTTAACTGGTATTTAATGGGTAGATGCTTAGACTGGTAATGTTTGTTTATTTTACAAGACTTCCCCAGTAAACCTATCCTTCTTGCTGCTGCTAATCCCTAGCAGAAGGGATATGGGAAGATTACAAAAGCTGCCAGTAATTTTCAGGACCAAAATTCAGTCTCCTGGTACCTCCCTGGTCTCTTCATTGCTTTATTCCAGCAAAAGGCCCTTGGTAGCCAGAAGGACACTGGTTCCTGAAAGGAATTTCAAAAAGTACATAAAGTTGATATCTGCTTAGAAGTAATACAAAACAGGAGCATCTGCCAGAGACAGGAGCATGTTGCTGGCTTAGTAAAACAGCAGGGGAACCTGCTGTTGACCAGATTTGTCCATATCAGTGCAGGTGTCTCTGTAGTTAATAAGAATTACTATTTACACTTGTTTTCAGAGACTTGGAGACATGGGGATAATATAGATAGCCCGTAAGTCATAAAGAGCAAGTAGACATGACACATGTTCCCATTAATGTATAGTGTTACTCCTTAGAGTTTGTGATATTGAGACATTACAAAGTATGGTATGAAATACAGATGGCTCTGAATCTTGACTATATTTGTTTAATTAAAGCAGGATATATGTGGAGACATATTTTTATCCTGAATTCAAGATGAGAGAAAGAATGAGCAAAGTTACATGTAAACTGAGCATGTTCAGAATAACCAGGACATGGCAGCCTGGCATAAGCATTTATCTTCAGGAAAAAAAAAACCAAAGTGAATGTCTAAGTATAAGAAATCATTTTCCTTTGACAAAGTGTCTTCTGATCAGTCAATAGATGCGTTACAGCCATTTTTTAGTCAGTGTAAATGACCCTTTCTCTATGCATGTCAGCACTGCAGAGGGAGATCCAAGCCTCCCAGATGTGCCTGCCCAGCTGCTTCATCCCTGAAGGGAGAAACTAGAGTAAGGGGTTGGGATGGGAGAAGGGGAAACCCCTCAGCAGTGGGATTTATTGGTCTTGCTACAACTTGGAGCCCAGAGAGGTCTGGCAACAGCGACAGGGTCTGAGAGGGGCTCTTTTGCCCTTTATTCCTTTTGCCTCTCACTAGCAGTAGCTTCACCCTGTATATTCTCATCAACCTAGATTTGCTGGCCTCTGGCACAGGCAAAGTAGCCGTGAAGCAAGGTAGCAATGGCTGTTTCAATGCCTCCAGGTAGGAGAAACAAGTTGCCCTGAAGGGGGGAAGAGGAAGGATGCCAGTGTGGCTGGCTGGTGCTTGGAGGGGAGCTGGCTCTCTTTCCACGCAGTCATGACTGGCCAGTGTGGAGGTGGAAAAATTAAAGGATCTTCACACATTTTCTTCCCGTTGTGCTGGGGGGAAAAAAAGAGACATTGCCAATGGCCAGTTTCTGTGAAGGAATAAGCCTCAGTGTGTGTTTTCTTTTTGGCCCTGTTCTCAAATGTAAAATAGGATCACTTCCCCAAAATAGCTGCCTTTGTGGCAGGGTGATTACGTTCTCGTTTCTCCAGCATAAATTGTTATTTTTCTTTATGATATCAGGTGGGAGCAAGATAAAATCTTCCTTTTGGCAAGCTGTATAATCTGCAATTCTTTCATGGCTTCTTACTCTGTGGGTTAAGTCCCATTCTACCACAAAATACACACAGAGGAAAACCACTGGGTAGGTTTCTGCCCTTGCAGCACGGAGTCTATCCTAACACATGTGGTAGAATTGGCAAGAAATTGCCTTTGGTTCTGGCCTTGGTGACTGGTCAACACAGGGTCTGTCACCTAATAGGGGACCTTGATCATCTGGTGCTGCCCCCTGCCCCTGGCTAGCTCAGGGGAATGCGAATGGGGGAAATGGGAAAAAAAGGACGGTCCACCATTAGTGGTTTGTTCTCCAAGATCGGGATAGTGAGAGGAAGGGGGAACGAGAAAAAAACAGGACCAGGAAAGGTGACTCCTGAAAGAATAGAGCAAACCAGAAATGGGTCTGAGTGGGATTATGAATATGAAGATTTTTATATTTAACGTCCCTTCCAACTTCAGAAACATCTTAAAAAAAATAAACATGTAGAGCATGTGAGCACATGTCTGTGTGGAAGAAGGGGAAGGGTCAAGAGAGAAGCTTGAAGTACTTGGTTCCTTTTGGATATTTACTGCTTCAAAATGCTGGAAAGGGACGATATCTTTCATACTTGATTTTTGCTGAAGTACAAAGCAAATCCTCTCTGCATTAAACAGCAAAGAGCATTCTTGAGAGTAAGGACCCTTAAAGACTCTTGTGTTTTGTTTTGGTTTTTTCCTTCTGGGCAATGAATGACTAGTCCCTTGACACCACTAACTGTTTATGTAGAAAAGCTAATTTCACTTCTGCCAATAAAGTTCTCTTGCCAGTCTGAGTTTCTCATTAAAATTAATATTCTTATTGTATGTCCCTGTCTTTTCCCTTGCTGAGAGAGAAGCTAATAATCTTTCATTCAGGGCCAAATTCCCACCTCTTCCCCATCCCAAAGCAGAGGAAGGGGGAGAAGGTAATTGCACATGGAAAGGCACATTGGCAGGAACACAGTCCTTTGGAGATGTGCTTCATTTCATGGTAAGAAGAAGTATTTCAGTGGCTGTATCTTTCAGTCAGGCTGCAGGAGACCTTAGTTCATTTCTCTATTGGAAAAAGCTTCAAGCTTATGTCTCATGGGGGAATACCATAACTAACAGGCCAGGGACTGCAGGGGATTGTTCCCAATTTCTCTCCAGTGAAGCAACTGTATTTTGTAAGAGACACTTAAGTAGCCAGGGAGAGCAAGTATGGAGGCATGGCAGGGGGATTAGGGCACTCAGTTGGGATGTTTCAGTTCCTACTCTACTTAATATGAAAACTTCACAGTCATTAGAAGAGAGGAGGCGTTATTTCCCCTGCTCACTCTGTCTGGTGTGATGCTGGAGCTGTTAAGGGAGTACCTGCTGGAGCATTCGTCAGAGGTGGGGAGGATGAGCTGTTCTGAGGAGCCTGTTGGCACTTGTGAAACAGGTGGGACCATTTCAGCATCCCAAGCATGCGATGTTCACTGGTGCATGGGGATACGCTGTGCAGAAAGGGGAAAGCTGGGAGCCAGATGGCTTTGGGTTTAACATGCCTGAAGGAGAAATTAGGTGGGAAACCCTCTGTGGCTCTAGCCTAGGATGACTGTGGCCAAGAAACCACTCATACCTGAGGCTTAAACAAGTGCGTAGGTAGTCCTGAATTCCTCATCCTGCCACCATGGAAGATTGTTCTGCCCTCACCACCTCCCCCCTCCAATAGCACCACCACGATGCGGTCCTCATGCCTGAGGGGAAACTTCCTTTCCTAAGCAAACTAGTTCACACTGGGGTTTTCCCTCTGCACCGATTAAACTGAAAGACAACAGGATGGATATAAGCCTAACTAGAACAAATCATCCCATCAGGTGGGACTATAATAAATGGGAGCTTCACCTCTTTCTCCTCTTTTACATCTGCCTGCCACCTTTTGAGCACAATTTTTGAAAAGAAGGGGAGCAAAAGGATGGCTTAGTGGGTTTAAGTGGGTGACTTGCAAGTATGCTTGGAAGTAAGACCTAGCCTTTCAAAAAATGTCTAGGAAAGCAGTTCCTCACAACAGTGAGAGCATCACTAATGTTAAATGTTCCTTTAATTCTAATTTTGAGACAGTTGCCAATCTTGCAAATTAAAGATTTATTGTCTGAGTACTGAGATTACAACCTAACACAAGTTAGCTGCTTTGTTCCATCCTGTTTGGAGTCATTCCAGAGGCTAAGTCCCTGTATTAGAAACACCACCAATGCAAAGACTGAATGATCGATCAAAGCAATGCAGATTACGAATTCTCCTATGCAGTATTCCATAAAGGGTATCTAGAGAAGCAGCTGGTTTTTTTCTGTTTATTTTCGGCAGGCAGCTTTATGTCAAAGATTCTGTAAGACTGTTTTGTAACAACCTGTGTCCTTTATTTAAGGAGGTAAATTCTGCTAGAATAAATATTTTTCAAGTGAACAAGGAAATGACATAACTGAGACAAGACACAGAAATGAAGTGTTCTGCACAGTTCATCAGGATAGATCAAAGACAGCAAAGGGAAAAGGTATTTCTAACTTCAGAAACTCCAGAATAAATAGACTGTTACTGAGGCAAACTCCCTCAAGAAAACAAATAGGATGCACTTTTGCTCTGTTTTGAAATTAATTCTAAGTCCAAGGAATGGAATACCTAATGTGTGTAATAATTTCAGTGTGAATCCCAGGGATATTAAACATTAAATCTGGGCTGAGATCTTGCATTATAAAAATTATTGAGAGCATGTCATTAACATACATCTTTCAGCTACTTACTGTATTTGAAGAGGCTAGGTTTATACAAACACATCAGAGTAATGCTTTGCATTCTAGGGCGTGACCAAATAATCAAATTACAAAGAATGAAGTGGTTAGGGCTTGAGATTGCAAGGTAAACACTATGCAGCTCAAAGGATCCTCTGTTGTGGATCAGATCTCACTCTCTGTAGACCGTCTGCAAAATAAAGGAATAAATAGGTGTGACATCAGGGATGTCTTTTTCAGACTAGGTAGATATCATCCAAAACTCTAACATGAAGAACAAACCCAGCAATCCAGCAAGAAAAAAAACAAGCCTGTGATGCTGCTCCAGTTTTTCAATTTGGTTCTCAGTCACTCAGTTTGAAGTGTGTCTGATTATTGACCATAAGGTTTTCCTCATCACAAACCTCTCCTTATCAGTACAGAATATTCATCCTGTTGTCCTAAGTCAGTTTTTATGTTTCTGGGAGTTTTTCCCACTCTAACATATGTTATTCTCTAAATACTGCAACTAGGAAAAAAGGGTGTTTAAATGTGGATTAATCTTCCGAGAACTAAACTTTTAATTAACTCATGGAAGAAGTTTGCAAGAAACATGGCAGAAGATTCTCTTGAGCCTGTATCTCCATATTTAAGCTCTTTGCTAGAAAACACGGACCCATTACCACCGATTCTTTTTACTGTATTGCATCTCATTGTGAAGGTGGGCATCTTTGTGACTCGTTTTGATGTGAGCAGATAGTCAAAATTCTGTATTGTTCATTATAGGAGGGGAAAAAGGTGATGGCAACAGTGTATTTGATAAAATTCTGTTTATTTGCAGAAATGTACCAAACCCTGCTTCCTTGATGCTAGAAGGATCCAGAGACAGACTTTTTCCTTGTTTGAAGCTCCTTTGCAACTCCCTGTGAAAAAGCATACTTTCTGCTGCTCTCAGGTGATTTGTGTCTTGTCTACTCTCTCTTCCCCCTGCCCTCATGTTTCTTCCCAAATACCAAGAAAAGTCTTTATTTTCTGTGTCACCTTTTCTCTATTGTAGGTGAAAATACAGAGTTATCTACCTCTTACAGTTATCTTAAAGGCTGATAGGTAAACATACTCACCTGAAGGAGAGAACTTGATTTACATCCTCCCCCTCAACTCAGTTCACTGAAATGGTGCCACCTTATTTCAGTCAAAGACAAGATAAAGTTTTTCCACATTTTAACAAAATAAAATTAAAGAAAGCTTAAGCCTTCCCACATTTATAAACTCTTTCTACTAAGCTACTTTCATGTCACCAGGCATTCCTAATATTTACAATAGTATTCTGATTTATTTTCTTCCAGCTGCCAAATGGAAGGTTATCTCTAATGAACTCCTGAATTTCATGTATCCTATATTTTCCTCTGTCAGATCCCTGTATTCTTTTTCTGGCTCTACACTTTCACCCAGATGAAGCCACTCTCACTTCTTTCCAGTATAAATGAATTCTCTACACCGGTAGACTACAGAAGAAGCCATCACTAGAGCAGCATGGTCCTTTTTTTCTGATACTACAAACCATGAGCCAACACCCTCCTATGGCCACATGCATAATCAGGAGACGGAGACCTTCTAGGGATGCCCTGCAGGAGACAACAGTTGGGGCAAAGTGAAGTCCCAGTAGGACCAGGCAGTGCCAATTTCAACAGCCCATAATGGCCCAATTTTTGCCAGAGATGCAGAGTCACTTGACATACCATTGGCTTGAAAGCAACACTGGGGATGCTGAGGGCAGGTGTGGTTCAGGAAATAAAGAAATAGTCACCACCCACCAGAGACATTTCTAAACCAGAAGGAATTAAGTGATCCTTCCAGTCAAGAGTATAGGTTTTTTTAATGCGCTTTTCTGTCCTCATCAAACTTGCGAAGTGGTTCTGGTGCTATTTGCAAGACCAAAACTGAACAGGAGCAGTCATACAAAATTTGTGCTTCTGAGAGGATTTGAGGTATAGGCCACTTCCACACTGTCTTAATTTTCTTTTGTGTTAGGGCAAATACAAATTTTGCCTGGACCACCAAGATTTTTGAGTCACAAAACAGATTTCCACCATCTTTTCCCTGTAGAAGAGATAACAGAGTGTGTTGCTATTGTAATGGTTTCTATGCCTGGAAACAGGACAGCTCTTTCACTGCAAACCAGTTAGAAAATAATTTGTTTCATTTTTTTCAGCTAGATCACATCTTCAAAAGTAACTTCCAAAGATTATATTTGCAATATACCTTTCCTACTGTTACTAGGTATGATAAACTCACTTGTTAGTTTAACTATTACCTCAGTTACTTGTACTTTTTCTTCAAATTACAGAGGTCCTGGTTTTAAAATCTGTTTTTTTGCCAGTTTTTGGATGCATTCACATTCCCCAGATGTTCTCTCCATTTGAAAAAGTTAGGAGGTTCTGTTTAGGATCTCCCAAATCCCTAGTCTTTTTGGCGTGTCTAGTTTAATAAATGTAAGGTTTGCGATAGCGTACACAATTCCTTCACATTTCACTGATTCTATTACATGTTCAATTGCCAAAATTCCCATTATTGTTGTTAGCTGTCCATCTTGAAATAAGAATGGTGTGCTGGTCCTTTCACATGTCCCCAGGTTTTGGTTCTTCAGTTTGATGTCCTTCCATTCCCTGAGCTGAAAGAGAAGTTCTCTAGGAAGCTGCCCAGGGCAACCCTATGTTCATAATAATCCATCTTTTCTCAGGGCCAGTTTTCAAACGAAGTTCACATTACTCTCAATTTTATTCTACCGGGCCAAATTTTCTATTTTTATTATTTTTCAATAACATCATAAAGCAGTTTTTTATCCTCTTTCCCTTATACCGATCTGCACTCAGAGAATTTGTAGTGACTGTCTTACATCCCAGAAACTGCTTCCTCCTTTGGTTCACAATTGCAACAAAATTTCCACGGTAAACTCCCTTGGAGTGTCTTTGGCTGCCATTCACTGACTTTATTGTGAAAGTCTAAGTCCAGCTGAGCACCTTTGAATTGATCCCTTGCCAGTTTATTCTGAAAGCCCTCACTAATATCTGTATATGCCAGAAACACAAGTTTTTGCAGCTTCTCTTGCAGTTCAGGTAGGATTTTCTCTTTCCTTTTCCTTTTTCTTCTGGCTTTTAGTTGCTCCTGGATCAACACAGATCTGTGAGTGATTCTATTCAAGAGGCAAAAGTTTGCATGAAGCTTCTTTTTTGAGGACTCATAGCCACAGCAGTCTCTAGGCATGGCTATTCAGGCTTCTGAATAGCCTGCTAGAACTTCTTCCTCTCCATCTTCACTATCCTTTTTTTTCAACCCATGATGCTATGTTTAGTACACTAAATCTCAAATGGAGTTTTCCCTAAAAGATATTATGTAATTGCATTATTTGACCTATGGAAGTCCAGCCTCTGTGATTTTGACAACCAAGTAGATGAAATGCAGTAAATGATTTTGCCTAAGCTCTTCGACAGAACATCCAGAAGGATTGCTATCATGATGGGTCTGTGACCAGACATTTCTTCCTGTAATTGAAGCTTAGCCAGTGAGTCCTTGCTCCACTTCATCCCTGCTAGTAAGATCCCAGCTGGCATCTCCCTGCCTTGAAGCATCTATGGCAGTACCGCTGCCAGTTACCTTTTGGGGCTTACCAGTTCAGACTGGAAGTTTTGCAGCTGGCCTTCTCAGTCTGTTAGGACATTTTGTAGTCATTACTCCAACAGAGAGTTCACCTCTGACTGCAAATTACTTCAACCATTTCTGGGAAGTGTCCAGATACTGCTGTAATTCCTTTTGTAAAGTTTCCAACTCTTGTTTTAGCGCCTTCTGGTCTTGTTTTAATTCCTTTTGGCTAGTTTTGTTTTCTGAGAGCAGATTTGTTACTGGTTCAAGAAGAATACCAGCTCATAATATCTCTATTTGAATCAGGTCCCAGTGTTGACACCAGGCTTTTGTCTTGTGACCTGACCAGGTTATTCCAATTAGAAGGAGAAACTGAAGGGAGAGATACTTCTGACAATTCTGTCAATTCATAATAATGTAGGAAATTCTGCATTCTTAGGGGAAGTGTTAACTGTGCACAGATTTCTTGCCCACAGCTCTTTCTGTTAGAAACCTGTCCAAAAAATTTCCTTATTATACTTCCCTTGGGGGCCTGTGGGAAGGTCACAGAATCACAGAATATTAGAGGTTGGAAGGGACCTATGAAGATCATCTAGTCCATTCCCCCTGCCAGAGCAGGATCACCTACAGTAGATCACAAAGGAACACGTCCAGGTGGGTTTTGAATGTCTCCAGAGAAGGAGACTCCACAACCTTTCTGGGTAGCCTGTTCCAGTGCTCGGTCACCCTCACAGTAAAGAAGTATTTCCTTGTGTTTAGGTTGAGCCTCCTATTCTCCAGTTTGTGACAGTTGCCCCTTGTGCTGTTGCTACACTACTGAGAAGACACCCATCTTTGGGATATTTATAAACACTGATGAGATCCCCCCTCAGATCCCCCCTCAGCCTCCTTTTCTCCAAGCTAAACGGACTCAGCTCTCTCAGCCTTTCCTCGTATGGTAGATGCTCCAGTCCCTAAGTCATCTTAGGTCACAGATCTGAACACCTAAGGCAGAAAATACCTTATGGAGATGCTTGCTCCGATCACAGACAGAAGTAGGTATGCCAAGCCAAAGAGTTACAGGACAAAAATGTAATGCTGTAAAACCAGCAGCCACCAGAAAAAGGATAGAGTGGGCAACTGTGATGGGTTTAGAGGTGAAGCTCATTCGACTTTTGATAACTGTTTTAAGATCTACCCCAAACATTAACCTGTTTTGGGCCCCCCCACACAACAGCACCCAGTGAGCAGGTTTTTTCCCTGAGACAGCCACAGCAATGCTGAGGGGAATATGCATTAGATCTGCTCGAACTGTTGCATCATCTTTCTCCTTGTACTCTGTCTCTTCTGCATAGCTCTACCTCAACAAATCCTCTTCATCTACAGAGTTAACACTCCTAAGCTTTTATATGTCCTATATTTGGATGGAAACATGCACTAACCTGCTCTTACAGATACCTTAAGTGAAGAACAACAATTAAATTTAAGCTTAGTACTTATCACCTCATAGATACACTGTTTCATCATCTAGCCAGCAAAATATCTGACTACTGTTGAAAGAATCAAGGAGTCAAGATTGTTGGCCAAAAGATCTTATGAGTTAATAGATCAAAACAAATTCTAATCAATGTTGAGAATAAAGAGGGCTTGGGAACACAAGTGGTGAGAAGATCAGGGTAGCACTCCCATGGGTTTTAGGGCAAAGCACAGAGGAAGGAGATGGGAAAAGCTGGCTCAAATGGCATGAAAGAAGACAGAGAGCAGAGTGGAAAAAGGGGTCATAGGGAGCACTGTGAGAAGCAGTCAGAGAAATTTGGGATCAATGAGGGAAATAGGATGAAAGGAGTGAAAAGATGAGATTGTGCATGTTCCCTAAGGAACAACGAAGAGAGCTGAAGTTGCTAAACTTCTGATTCCTAAATACAGTTAAGAATTGGTACCTGTCATGTACGAGGAGAGCTGCAGATGAACAGCGCTGTTAATCGTAAGTGTTGCTAAATTCCTCACCCTTAGGAAAAGGAAAACCAAAAGAGTAGTACAAGTAGGACATGAGGACAACTTTAGAGGACTGTGGTGGGGAGTGAATTCTTAGAGCAGAAGTTCCTGGCAGAAGATGATTGCTTGTTCAGCCACTGACATAATTCCATTTTGAATGCATCTGCTGGCCTCAACTATGGCAGTTTGCCACAAGGAAAGACAACACCTTAGTTTAATGGATCCTCAATGGTACAAAGATTTTTTTGTTTTGCTCAAAATATAAGTCTTGAGGTCCAGCTAAGGACTAAAAGACTATACTAAAAGACTAAGAGTGTGAAATGGTTCAGGGTGCAAATCAGGTGATTTATGTGCTTAAATACAAGTGAGAAAAAAGTGACATCTGGAGCAGTATTGGGGCTTACTGCAAAAAGAAGGAAAGAGAAGGAAAATAAGAGAGGTCGCTGCAATTAATGAAATCCAAGGCCAGAAGAAACAACTGTAATCCTATCTGGTGATGTTCCTATTGACCAAAGCCATAGGACTGCACACAGTGATCCCTGAACAGGATATTTCTGAGGTTCCTCTGAGGACTTTCCCTCTTACCTTTCTCATGTCTGGACTTTCTCCTAATGCCTCACTTCTTCCGCTGCCGTGTGGGGCTGCCCTGTCCTCTCTGCTTCCCACCAGCCTCAGAAATAGCTTTTGCTCCTTGCCCTCATCATACTGTAGCTCTTCACAGGTATCATCATTCCTTTGCAATCTGTCACAAACCCCTCTTCTCCTTGCCTGTTGCAGTTTCTGAATCCATTCCCAAAGGCAGAATTTGTAGTACACACACTGTGGATCAGCCAGCAATTCCAGCGCCTGTGACTTGTGTTTCTTCCAGATGTACTTGCTTTGTTGTGAGTAGACCATTTTCATGTTTTTTCTAATTCATCAGGTTCAGCCACTAGCTAGGCATCTGGATACATGGATACATCTGGATACATACTCTGACCATGTCCTTGAGGAGTTCTTCATATCACTGTGAGATTAACATACTCTTTTAGTTTTCTTTTGTCGGCTAAACATTTTACAGTTTCAAGGGAGGCTGGATTGCTGTTCAAGAGACTGTGAAAACCGTTTTCCTTTCCTGTTGCAAAGGCCATATCACTTCCCACTGTGAATTACTGCACTATCTTTCTGTCATCTATCCACAACTGATATAAAAGAAGGCACCATCCATACCTGAGAACACTGAGATTTCGATCAGGCACAAATACTGGCTGAAGGTCTTGGGGAAACATAACTAAAAGGTGCTGGGGAAGACATAAGTACAGGGATATAAATAAGGCATAGGACACAAAATGAATTTTTGGTAATATAAGTTGATGAGTAAAGTGTGCATATGCAGAGGGGATTTAATGAATTTCTTTTGTTAGAAAATTTACTAGCAGGATATCGGAAAATTATACAGACAAAGTTACTTACACAAGAATATTTACAGTATAAATGCAATTTTCAGCTATTGGTTTCATTATGTAGTGGGTAAAGCTCAAGGACTGTAAGCTGGGTGTAAGAAATGTAAGCTGAATGTAAGGAATGCAAGCTGGATTTTAATTCTGTCTAGCCTGTAAAAGTAAATGACAATGTGCAGTGTTTGGTGCAGTGGAAAATATGCTGTTCAGATGCCTGTTTAAGTTTTATTGGCAGCCATAGCATGAAAAAGGTGCCTTACCTGTTATATCTTCATAGACAATTTTTGTTGTGTTCAGCCTGAGTGCTGCAAAAAACATAAAGTCATTACAGCTTCTGGATATTTTCTATACTTTGGGGTTTTCATCAAGATTCAGAACCATTTTCAGAGAGTGCATGCCCTAAGACCCTCTCTGTCACTTACAGAATGCTGCAAATTGACTCTATCACTTTACCCACTGCTGTAAATTGGCTCTGAGCACACATAATGTGTCGGGTTTGCCTACTCACTTTCAGTTTTCACCCGCCTCTACTGGGCATATCTAGGAGTAATGGGATGAAATTGAGCAAAGGAAAATTTAGGCTGAATATCAGGAAAATTTTCCTAACAGTGAGATCTATTAGAATGTGGAATAGTCCCCCAGGAAAAGTGATGGAAACCCTGTTGCTAGAATCATTAAAAATAGACTGGAAAAAACACAGTAAAAATACAGTAGAAAATAATCTGCATTGTCAAGGGATGGACAAGATGATTCCCTAGGTTCTCTCAGGCTCTAATTTCTAGGATTTTAGGAGCTGAGCTCCATCAGTATTAAATTCCCTGAATGCCCAAGATCATCTAATTGAAACAATAGAAAGTTTGCTCATAGGCATGCCAGGGAGAGTGCTCAGTAATGATCAGGCTGCATTACTGCTGAGAGTGTATCACTTGATCTGCACTGTGTAAGGAAACAGGGAAGGAGACAATTTTTGTCATCATTCACCCTTTGCTAAAGCTGTTCTTGTAAGTCAAATATGCCGGCTTGATTCAGCATTGCTGATGTTGTAGAAAGAGATCTTTAAAGCAGATAATAATGGAGTCCAGATCAGAGTTTGTAGCAGTGGAGTTTTGTATCAAAAGCTAACCACACGTGTTCAGAATCAAAATTTCCTCCTGCAACACATGTACTTTCTACCAGAACTCTGTGCTCCTTACATCGCAAACAGATGCTGCTCACTGCCATTTCATTTGTCTATGGAAGCCTTCTCTCTATACTGAGGGATAACAGATTACCTCCACAGGGAAAAGACACCAATTATGAGTTTTTCCTCCCCAAAATGAGCTTGCTATTAAGATTTTCCCATTCTCCTTGGTCTTAGTATTTCACAATCAAGGTTGAAATATCAACAAATGA
Source organism: Trogon surrucura (assembly GCA_020746105.1). Lineage (NCBI taxonomy): Eukaryota > Metazoa > Chordata > Aves > Trogoniformes > Trogonidae > Trogon > Trogon surrucura. Next base: position 50,587,822 of record CM036619.1, read on the forward strand.
AAAATTTTTTTTTTTTTGAACAGTAATTCCAGGTACTGCAGCCATACCTGAAGTCAGTGCCACTTTCCTACATCCAGCAATACTAGTCACTTCCATGCTTGTTGTCAGCAGGACACCGAAGAACAAGGAGGGAGAAATGAGGTTGGTAAACTAACCACACAGAACAACAGGCTATCCCACAGCTGGCTGAAGAAGCCACAAATTCGAAGAACCCTTTTAATTTTTTTTCCTGGTAATTGCTACAATGATTTTCCTCTCACTTCTTGCAATACTTTCACGTCTCTAATGACATGCCTGTTGGAGCGGGTGCTTCTCTGGGGCCAAACATGAAGACCAAGAAGGTGAGTGAGATGGAGCACTGTTCATGCTCTTTCCAGCACAGGATCTTCCTCCATCCTCATGTATGTCCTGGAAAAGCCTGTTGGAAAGATCCTCCCCCTGATCACATAGCAGGGCCCCTCCTGGGAAGTTACTTACTGTAATAATTGAGATTTGTAACTTTTATTTTTAGGGTTGGCCAAGAGAATCACATTGAGGAAACTGAAAATAAATAAAGCAACTGCTGCTGTTCATGGCAACCGATTCCCAGAGTTCCGTGCTCAACCTTTAAAAGAAGCAAAACATTACAGTTCAGACGTTCAACCCACCCTGGATACTTTATCTCTGCAAAGCGGAGTGGAGAGGAAAGGGTTGCAGCCATCTAGGAGGTCTTCAAGGAATGTTTGTGGCCAGGAGACCTCTGCTGGCTGCACTTCTTGGCTTGGCAGCACTCTTGGAAGACGTGCACTTGAGGTACCTTGGGGGACAAGTCAGTTCGTGGCTCACTGTCCCATCCCTGCTGCTGTGCGCAGACGCCCAGACAGCCTGGGCACCTGGACTGAACAGCTCAAGTTCTCCTCAGCTCCCACAGACTTCACCCAGCCACCCCCTTGCTCCTCTACCAGCTCTGCTCCCTAAATTAAGGCAGACTTTTCTCCACTGTTGCCTTCTGAAGTCCACAGATTATAGTCCTCACCAGTGAAGCCCGAGGATCTCTCTCCCTCTTTGGAGGTTGCTCTTCCCACATCGTGCAATGTGTGAACTTACACACTGATTAAGTAGTAGTGGCAACAATATCCTCCTCTCATTTTGAGGACTGTGAGAGTGTGGTGAGAGCGTGGAGGTACCAGGAGATAATAGGACTGCCTTGTAATTTCTGACCATATATCCCTAGCTGATTCAGGTCATTAGAGTTATTTTGCATCATTCTCTTAATAACCTGCAGTTGCTCTCCTTCAGTGCTGAAATCATACACCAAAAGGCCAAGGTTTAGGGAGATGAAGACAATGCTGATAATGAGTCCCTCATTGATTAAAAGTAAATACATTTTTATTCAGAGAAAAGGGCATTTGTTACCACAAATGTTTCACCTTCAGCACAAACAGGAGTCACGCTTACATTTACTAAGGGATTATAGCAGCACTACAACTAATTACTTCCCAGCAGCTATTGGCCTCAGGTTAGACGTAAGCTACTTCTGGCAATATGTGATGTGGGTTCATGTAAAAAGGGGCCCGTATTTTCATTGTCTTAGTAGAAAGCAGTGCAATGGTGAGATGTGAATGAATATACTATGCATAATGCAATACAAAATAAGAGCTTATTACAAGGAGAAGACTCAAGGAGATCAAACAACATTAATCCATTTCACCATTTTATGATATGAGGGAGATATTAATTATTCTGTTTGTACCTCGTAGATGGCCTCGAGTTGTACAATTATCACATAGGAAGGTGCACATTACTCGCGGGAGATAGATTCCAGGTTCAGACTCCTTGATTACATTCAGTGGCATGAAATCAGTTGTATATTCCTGATGTGACCCATGAAAATTATAGCACGCTTTTGATTGGTAGAATGCTATTTGTCCATGAGTTATTTACCAGATCTTTGGTGCGAGATTTTTTTAATCCCAACAAATTCACACCTTTGCTATTCTTATGTGAATCTCTGAACTCTCTACTCTTCCACCCTGTAATATATATTTTTTGCTATGTTGCTGGCAAATGATGAGATTACTTTAAAATATCTATTAGAATTCCAAGAAGGAGGTTCCTTCAGGTCTAGGCAGTGAACTTCCCTGAAATTATTGAGTTATTCATAACTTTGAGCAGCTACAAATCACTGCTATTAACTGAATCCTGTAATTACAGCAAGGAGCTAGGTCTTGTAGCATAATTTCTGGTGTAGATAGTTTTTAGTGCATGTCTTAGGGAGTAAAAACTCAGGGCATGCAGAGAAATGGCTGTTGCGATCCTCTGAAAATACGTTTTCTAAACTGAATCTGCTCTAAATCATGATGAAATAAAACAATCACCTCAGATGAGGGACAAGTCCTTGCTCTGATTAAAATACTGCAGGAATGATGTCTTCTAGCCAATGTTCTCACTATTCGTCACCTTGACATGAGGAAGATCCTCCCTGAAGGCCTCTCACCAGAAAGTTTGTTTTGACAATTGGCCTGTAAAATCAAGAAGTTGCTGACTGACTCTAGGTAATCCTTTGAGGCAAACACTGGAGTGACTGGCCTCAGAGGCAGTATCATAGAGCAAACAGAGACTTCAGAGTACCTCAGTGCACGTGCCCAATAGCCCTGTGTTGTCACCAAGTAGAAAAGCAACACCACAAACTGGCCACTTCTTTCACACATGCAGCTAATGCTGGCACTGCTGGGTCCCCTTCTATGCCATGTGTTTTGACATGTCTTGAGTATAGAAAGTACTTAAGGAAAATAAGAGTATTTTAATTGAAAAAAAAAAACCAAAACCAAACCAAACCCTAAACCTCAGGCATTCAAGCTGTTACATTCAGGGTTTATTACTTTATTTCCTGGATATCAGCACACAATGTACTGTCAAGTATCTTCCACAGCTGAGCATAGCAGCTGGGCATAAAATTAGTGTTCATTTTTCATAGAATGATGGGCTGGAAAAAAACTTTAAGGTCATCAAGTCCAAACATTAACCTAACACTGCCAAGTCCACCACTAAGCCATATCACTAAGCATCTCAACTCCACATTTTTTAAATACCTCCAGGGATGATAACTCCACCACTTCCCTAAGCAGCCTGTTCGAGTGCTTAACAACCCTTTCAGTGAAGAAGTTTTTCCTACTAGCCAATCTAAACCTCCCCTGGCACAACTTGAGCCCATTTCTTCCCATCCTCTCGCTTGTTACTTGGGAGAAGAAACTGACCTCCACCTCGCTATGACCTCCTTTCAGGTAGCTGTAGAGAGTGATAAGGTTCCCCCTCAGCCTCCTTTTCTCCAGGCTGAACAGCTTCAGTTCCCTCAGCTGCTCCTCTTGAGACTTGTTCTCTAGACCTTTCACTATCTTTGTTGCCTTTCTTTGGACATGTTCCAGAACCTCAGTGTCTTTCTTGTAGTGCCTCCTAACTGCAGTAATGATGACTCCAGCATCCGTTTGCTAGTAGCCACACCCCATCATTCACTGTACCTTGAGAAGGAAGCCTTCCGGAGGGTACTGAATCCAGAGATATTCCTACACTTGTACTATCTTTCACACAGTCAGTGAGAGGTAAATAGCCTTACATCCAGTCCAAACAATGAAACAGTGATGTAGATTTCATATCATGTATTTTTGATCTTTCTGCTGGAAGAATAAGACTGAGCTTGTTTAAGAGCAAAAGATTGATGTACATCTTGTTCTGAGAGCAATGTTGTAAAAATGGTACCTTACTCAGCAGATCTGTTCCTGTTGTGTATTGAGAATCGTTGCTGCCTGCATTCAGAACTAAAGAGTTTTTATTTTTATTTCATTTTTAGCCCTGCAAAAACTCTTCAGGACAAGTGAGCTCATTATTGTATTATTAATAAAACTCTGTACTCCTTATCAGTTACCAGGCCAGTCACTGCACACACTGATTGTCAACAAGTGTTCCTGGATCTCTCACTTTTTCACCGCTAGTGTTAGCATGAGTGGAAATTCTCCTTGTGTGAGAGGCCAATAATGTTTGCACAGCAATAATTCTTGCATATCTTCGCTGGCAGAGACTCATGACCTGTGAGTGATGCATTGGAAGGAAAGAACCTTGCTTTACCTTCAGAGTATTTCTGAGTTTCCAGTGGGGGAAAAAAAAAAAGATAGGTAAATAGTGGAAATCTGCAAAAAGCAAACCTCCATTAACACAAATGGGAGTTTATAAAGAAAAGAAGTAAGCAAAGAGATCAGGATTTGGCCCTAAGAAAGCCTATGCACATGAAGCTTCTCTTAAAACTTTACTGAATGGACTATCAGATTTCTTAGTGGAGGTGGTCACTTACAAGAGAGCAAACATGCAAGGCAAACTCTAAGGACTGTAAGCTTTTGTTATTAAAATAAGTCATTTGCTTAGGTATGGATTAGCTTTCCAAAGCAAGAAAACCAGGAAAATGTTAAAACACCATCCATAACTACTGAAGCTAGTAGGCAGATTCAGATCTTCTCCCTGTTCTCCTTCACACAGATCCCCACAAAGGAATTAATGCTTGTGAGCAAAGTAATGTGGAAACCAGGTTCCTTCCCATACCAACCTGGAGAAGGTGCCCACTGAAACTAGAGACATCAAAGAGCAATGCATGCCTGTATATTAGTTGCTTGCTCAGGCCATAGAATCATAGAATACCAGGTCAGAAAGGACCTCAAGGATCATCTGGTCCAATATTTCTTGTCAAAAACACAGACTAGACACGACGGTCCAGCAGCTTGCCCATCTGAATCTTAAATGTGTCCAATATTGGTAACTACACCACTTCCTTGGGAGATTATTTCAATAGCTGATTGTTCTCACTGGGAAAAATTTTCCTCTGGTTTCCAATTGGAATCTCCACAGGAATAGTTTGTACCCACTATCCTTCATCTTTTCCATCTTTGTAAAAAGAGAGTCTCTGCCTTCTTTGTAGTCATCCTTTAAATACTGGAGCATGGTGATAATGGCTCCCCTAAGCCTTCTTTTCTCAAGACTGAACAAATCCAATTCTCTCAACCTTTCCTCATATGGCATCTTCTAAGTCCTTTGATCACCTTTGTGGCCCTTTTCTGGGTCCTCTCCAACCTGTCCGCATCCTTTTTGTGTAGTGGATCTTCATATACAGAGGCTTTCTTTTAATGAACACATGATATTTCCATCTGTTTTGGTTACAAATATTATAACTGCTTTTATGATCTCCATTAACTACAACTGTTACAATGCCACTAATCAATATGGTCCTTTTACTGCCATTTCCCATTAGGAGGTTGTCCAGTCAGTTGTCAGTGGTGATCAGCGTAAGAAAGTATTCCTCAGAGTGTGACAGCTTGCTGCCTGCTAGAGACTTTGACAGCTTTTCAAGTCCCAGTACCAGGCAGATGCTGAATTCAAAAGTCACAAGAAAGGGTTAATGCATTGGAATTGCCACACTCCTTGGGGAATCTGGGTAAAATCCTTTGTGGACTCCTGAGTTTTGAAAAGGAAGATCAGAGACCTGCTGTTATTACAGGGGTTTGCCCAGGAGCAGCAGGGGTGAAACAAGACTTCCTCACTTGTCCAAGCTCATACAAAGGTCAGTTAAAAAAGGCAAAAATGTTTCCCTGTCATCTTGTCCTCCAAGCTTAATTACTTGTTCCCTAAACATTTCTGTCCAATATGGACAGACAGGCGAGAAATGTTGAGGAGCAAAGCTCTTGGAGGGACTGACTGGCACCGCTACATGTTTACACTGCTTACAGAGTGAAATTACTTAGTCGCTGCAACCTCTCTAGATAGACTTATTGCAGTCTGAAGTGTGTCTCAAAGACCTTGTGGGCTTCTGAAGGACCCCCCCCATTGCACACGGTAAAATTCGTCTGGATGTGATCCCCACAGCTGCAAATCCACCTTGCGTTTCCATTACACATTCTATGAGTCTGCCGTGCTTCCCCTTTAGCACACATCGGTGCAGCTCTTCATTTTAGCATTATTAATTTTTGACATGAAGTCACTCTAAACACGGTAAATACAGAAAGCAATTGGTATGTTAAACAGGGAAAGCATAATGAGTCTCATGTACAAACGCGACTTGCTCTTGCTGCAGAGTCGGACTGAAACAGAATACACAATTGCGCTGCCAATTTCAGCAAGAACTTCTTTACCAAGTCCCCATGGTTCACAGGCAGTGCCTCGACCTCTCCTGTACTTATGATACATCCAGCCACAGTTTAATGGTTGAAATGACTTTGAAGCTTTCCCAGTGGAACCAATTTTCATCCTTTGTGAATACAAACTCCAGCCTCTCAGCAAAGAGTTTGGTGATACGCTAGCATGTGAGGCCAGCCTGAATAAATTTTGGCTGTTGCCCCGACGGTAGGACTTTCACATTGCAACTCGTGGTGACAGCGTAGGGCTTTTTGGGAGAGAAAGACTCTCCAGACTGATACTGGGTGATGGGATATTTTGTCAGTGGGAAGAGGTGTTCCTTGCAGCTGATGAGGCTGCTGCTGGCTTGTCAGCACTGATGGCAAATCTTTGCTCTAAGGAGCAGATAGGGAAGTCATAGCCCCCCTCAGCCCAGGCCTGTGGTGATAACGGGCTAATTGTGAAATACAGGGAGTGAGTTTTAAGGGTACATTTGAGGGTTAGGGCTGGGTCGGCCACTGAATGCTGACAGATGCTTTCTAACCCCTCTCCCTCCCCAAACAGCGGTGCACTCTGCACAAGCTTCCTATAATAGGTTTATGGCATGGCATTTCATCAGGGTTTACAAACGCTCATGGGTTACTGTAAATCACACCTTTCACAGCTAATTCTCTCAGGTACTTAATATCTTTTTCCATGGTGGTCCACTTGCTCAGATGGCGTTTGATGTCTTCCTTAAAAGGAAACCTGATCTTTACAGCTGACAAGAGCCACTTCCAGAGGCTGAGACTGTTTTCCTTTCTCAAAAGTTCCTTGTCTATACCTGCTCCCCTGTTTTAGACAGGGATCTGGCTTCTCTAGTGCCTAAGTCAATGGTATTGGTCCCTTTATCCCAGCATTGGAACAACCAGGTGACAAGTGGCTCACCTTCATGATGGCTAGTCCTTTCTCACATTCCACAACTCCTTCAGAGAATAAAGGTTTGATGGCTACCTCTGATCGTGACACCGATTCATCTGATGTCTTTGCTTTAGAAGGATCTTCTCCTGGATCTTTGTCATGCAACACTGGGCAATCTGTCTTTGTTAGGCGTTTTTTCTCAGTCACAGGGGCACTATCTTTCACCTTTGATTCTGACTCTATCTGATGGTCCTGCTTTAGAAGGACCTTCTCCTGGATCTTTTTCTGGTGTTTCCTTCTGGTCACAGGTGCAAATTTTGATGGTACAAATTGAGTGGGAGGCCACAATGGCTGTCAGTGCCCTGCACTTATCCAGATGCCACAACACAAGAGATTTGAAGGAATCAGCATTAAAATCAATATAAATAATAATAGCAGAGTCTTTTGATCGCAACAACTGCATTCGCATTCACATTCACAATCCTCAAAATCTACTGGACTCCGATTATCAAACAAAGAATAATAATTTCCCAAGGTGAAATTGAATGTGTAATTAGAAATAGCATTCATCAGCCTTTTCCAGGGGTACCCAGGCAAACCCATCACCCAATTTATTGCAGAATAAATCAACAGTAAAAAACCCAGTACAGAGGCAGCTCTCATCAAGTAACCAGAACAGACAAACCAGAAAAGAAAATACCAAAATCCATTTGGTAAGTAAGATAGCATTTTGACACTCAAACCTGAACCAATATTTAAAAGGACATGATAAAATATTTCATTCAGTGGTGGCATGATGTAAGCTGTCTGTTGTTTTCAAACCCTTCCAGACTCTCAAAGAAAAGATCTGATACACTCTCAACCGTGTGCACTGGAATTTAAACTATTCAGACAATATATCAGAGCCTGGTTTTGTCAGAATAACTGGCAATATATTAGAGCCTGATCAATTCTGAGACCCGCATTGGGTGCCAATATATCTGTCAAGGGTTAGGGCTGGGTCAGACACTAAACTCTGACAGATGTTCTCTAACCCCTCGCTCTCCTCAGATGGGAAGGGAAAGGGAATAAGGCAGAGTGACTTACAGGTTGGAAAAGAGAACTCAAACAGCTTTAATAATTGATCTGCTTGAGAAGCATCCCTGCCCATGACAGGGAGGTTGGGTTGAATGATCTCTACAGTCCCTTCCAGCCTAGGCCATTCTATGATTCTATGATTCTAACTATATACAAAATATATATATACTATATATATTTATATGAAACCAGTATCAAACCTGACTCCCTCCTGACAGCAATCCCCACTGATGCTGCAGAGCATGTGGCACTGAGGCAGCCCCAGGCTCAGGGGCAGAGGGGAGCTGGACACAGGAGCTGGATTTGGGAACTCAGGACCAGGATCAAAGGCAGAAGATCAGACAGAGTCCTCCTCGGACACTAGCCATTGAAGAAGAAACCATTGTGATCCCTCGGCTTTATACTGAATATGATGTATATGGAATAGAATACTGTGGTAGTTTGAATCTGGCCAGTGGCCAGGTGCCCACACAGCCGCTCTGTTACCCCCTCTTCTCTGTTAGACAGGGAGAGAAACATAATGAAGGATCCATGGTTTGAGATAAGGACAGAGAGATCACCCACATCTACCGTCCTGGGCAAAACAGCTTCTTTTTTGGGGAAATTAGTAAAATTTATTAAAGAACAAACCAGAGAAGAGTAGTGAGAAGTAAAAACGGATCTTAAAAAAAAATATAATACCTTCTCCCCCCATCCCTCCCTTCTTCCCGGGCTTAACATCAATCCCAATTTATCCACCTCCTCAGCAGTGCAGGGGGACAGGGAATGGGAGCTGCGGTCAGTTCATCCGATGTCGTTTCCACCACTGTTTCTTCCTCTGGGGGAGGACCCCTCACTCTTCCCCAGGGCCATCGTGGCATCCCTCCCACGGGAGATGATCTTCACACACCTTTCTCCAACTTGAGTCCTCTCATGAGAGACAGTTCTTAAGAGACTGCCCCAATGTGAGTCTCTCCATGGGGTGCAGTCCTTCACGGGGAAGCTGCTCCAGCATGAGTCCCCCAGCAGCATCACAAAAGTCCTGCCAGCCAGCCTGCTCCAGCCGGGGCTTCTCTTTCTCCACAGGCTCTGGCAGCAACCTGCTTCAGTGTGGTCTTCCCATGGGGTCACAGCCCCCTTCAGGCACCCACCTGCTCCGGTGTGGGGTCCTCCACAGGCCACAGGTGGACATCTACACCCTGTCACCTCCACGGGCTGCAAGGAGACATCCTGCTTCACCATGGTCTTCAGCACAGGCTGGGGGACTCTCTGCTTCAGCACCTGGAGCACATCCTCCCCCCTCTCCTTCACTGACCTTGGTGTCTTCACATATCCTCACTCCCCTGTCTCTCTGCCAGTTGTCATGTGGCGCAGTTCTTTTTTCCCCTGTTTCTTAAATATGCTTTCACAGAGGCATTCCTATCCTAATATTACTGATGGGCTCAGCCTTGGCCAGCAGCAGGTCCGTTTTTGGAGCTGGCTGGCATTAGCTTTATCAGATTTAGCGGAAACTTCTAGCAGCTTCTTGCAGAAGCCACCTCTACAGCTGACGCCACCATGGAAATCTGGCCAGGCAAACCCAATACAACTACCCTTGTTGGCCACCTGTCCTGTCTGTTACTCACTGGAGGGGCAACCTTTTACTTCCTTGTGCCCACTCTTACTACCCGGCACCCCCATCGTGGCACACAAGAGCCAGCAGTGGCCTTGGTCGCTATAGGAATAAGTATCAGCAAGAGCCTTTCTGCATCCCAGTCCCTGGAAGTAACTGTAAACATCAGGTGTTATCACTGATATATTAGAAAGGGTGAGAAGATGAAGAGTTAGGAAAAAATAAATCAGCAACTTATATTAATCTTCAAAATAATACCAACTCCAGCTTGTGTCTTAATTTTAGCCTTTTTAAGGATTCTAGATTTCTAGTTTTGCCTTGGGAATAATACATACTAAATGTAGTTACTCCAGCTCTTATGCTATACTTTCAAATCCAATCAATTCTGTCAAGAATCAAGGCTGAAAGATCAGATCAAAATTATTGCACAATCCAAAATTAAAAAAACACATATACACTGCTTGAGATGTCATTTTCTTGCCAGCTCTAAGCCATTTCTTTTAGTGGTAATTCACAAATAAAAGACAGACACACTCAGCAGCTGGATAGGTCCATAATATTTGACCAAGAATGGAGCTGACATACATCAGCAAAATGCCCACAGACAGCATAATCAGGAAGCTGACCTGTCTGCTGATCTACCAATGGTACTGCATAAATAATTAATCGTACCTGACAATGTAACATATAACACCAGGTAGTTCTTTGCTTTATGTTTTCTATGACATGCCTTGATCATATTCTGTTAGCTGTTGTAGAAGAAGAAACTGGAAGAAAGGGAGCAGACCCTTGTTACCTGTGCAATAGCCTATCTGCTTTCTCAGGTTATTCTTGAAGAGAGATTGTTGACAGGATGTAAAATATCTCAGCAGTGCCTGGTGGAAGAGAATCAGCAGACAAAAGCAGTATCCAGTTGTCTTAATTTGAGTTTGGTGCATGAACCAAATGAACTCACAGATACAAGTTTTGCTTGGGACTTTTAAAATCGGGCACTATAATGTCCCATAAAATGCGTACTAGGAAACAAGTAGGAGTTGGTAGCAGGATGGATTTAATGGCACAAGAGTTTCTTCCTATTTGATTTTATGAAGAAGAGTTTCAGAAGAACCCTGAAAACTGTCTAGAGACAATTTTTTCCTTTTCTTAATCATTTTATCACCTTTGTGATTTACTTTAAGAATGACATTTCATTCAGGACAAGAGACCTGTGGTATAAGGCTGCCAGCTGAGACCTGAAACACGCATTCTGGAGTTCAGCAAGTGCACAAATAAAAAGGACAAGTTATTATCAGTATTTTCTCTGAGAAAACATCTGAGGTAAGTTCAAATGTTGAAATGAAATACTGAATTCAAATGAGGTACCTATGCACAGTTTCAGGGGAGCAGCCAGTAAATGTGTGTCCCTTCTTCTTTGTTTCCCCTTCTAGTATTATTAGTATTCCAATTTAACATATGTTTTCTGAAGGAGGATGGAAGCCTTGCGCTGTGTACCTCACATAGCTCTGTTAAAGAGACCATAAAGCTCACCAAAAAAAAAAAAAAGAGTTGGAAAACGCAGCACAGTTATTTCAAGAGTAACTCCCAGAACCTACATGAACAGCATGCCTTAGTGACGCAGAAGCTGGACAATAGCATATGATCTCATAAGGGATATGGTTTCAGCCTGGGCCTGATAAACTGAAGTACATAAACTTGCACCTGCGCTTTCCAAGTGCAAACACCTGGCTTTGCTTTACCGAAAGAGTCAAAAGCCTGCATGCTCTCTTTCAACAGCCTTTTGTAAGTGCAAGAATTGGAACCTCTACCTGCAAATCAGAGTCCTGGACTACTCCCACGGATATCCTAATAACTGTGGTCCTTCTGGCTACGTCTTTCAGTACTTCACTAAACGTTAAATGCACTCACTAGAAAATTCGGAGAGAATTGCCTTCAATCACAGGCAAAGAAGGAACAAACCCCCAGATTTGAAGCTTTGCTCTTGATAGATTTGTCATGCCTTCTTCTCCCATCAAATAAGGGTTACATTTATGTACCAGATTACTGAGCACCAGTTAGCTGACATTGCAGAAGCATTTTCAAAGTCTTCTCAAGTATAAACCTTAATCTAGGACCTGATCTGGGCTCAGACATCACTGTACCTTTTAGACCCTTCCCTGAGCTTGTCTGAATGTTGATAGCCCAAATGCCCGAAATCTAAGAAGACAGATTGAATTTTACAGTTAAGTGGAAACTCTTCAAATTGAGAAGTTTGGTTCATGGGTTTAGAAATATAAAGAATCAAGACCCGAAGCTGAGGATTAGGGTTTGTGTTTAGACTCATCATGAATTTGTAAAACACAACCAAGATGAACAATGGTACCAGCAATGATGGCTCCTCTTTGTCATCTACAACTACTCAGTCTGCAGGGCAAGAGGCAAAAGTATCAGCAGGAAATACCCATTGACAGAGGCACACAAACATGTCAGGGGAACATTTGAATTTTCTGAAGTGGTTTAGCTCCTTTTTAGATGCCATCAAAAGCAACTAAAACAAAGCTTTCTGAGCTGGCTGCGCCGTACCCTTCCTGAACAGCTTGAATCACCTGGCTCATGGTAATGGTCTGCCACAGAAGCTCTAATCAAGTGTGCCTGTGTGTTTTCTTTTCACGAGATGACAGCTCCCAAGCGAAAGGACACTTCATCTCTGATAAAACTTTCCTTCTATTGTGTGAGTTTTGTTTGTTTTCTGGCAAACCCCAGCGCTGCCTCTGCTTTCTGTGCAGGCATACATTTCCCATGCTTGTGCAGGGAGGCCAACCAAAGTCTTTGGAGGTTTCTCAGTAGTGTTGCCTGAAGCAAATATCACAGCTCAATAGCAATTTAATATTGTAATCAGGGAACAAACTGTGCAGTTTTGGCACATTGCGATAATTATTAACTACATGTATTACTGTTGCGATTCTAGTAACTAATATTTACAGAAGGTTCCCTGTGTGGGGAAGACCTCACCTAGACATGAGCAGTTGAGCTATTCCTGAGTGATTGTCAGTGGGTCTTTAAGACTGGGCTCATGTTCGCTGTTTAAAGATAAAACATCAATACTTAGAAATTGTACTTCAAAAGACCTATTTCATGAATAATAAATTCTCAGGGTGTAAAATCATACCAAGCACCAGAATGTTTTGTGAATTTAAGGGGAAGTTTTTCTGTGGAAAAAAAATCCTGAAAGATTAAAAAAGGACATCTCGGACTCCCTAACATATTATAAAGGAGATTGGATTTAAACGTTAGATCATTCTTGCTTTTAGGATTTTTGTTGCATGCCATGACGCGTCTGTTTCTCCTGCTTTCCCGTTGCTATTAGAATTCATGACCTTATGAATCCCAGCTCAGAACTTCCAGGCAAGGGCAGATATAAGCAACAGCAAAATGCTCTCTAAACTCAGAATCTGCAATATTCAAGTTACAATTCTCAAGACTGAAGCAGAGTTGCATTTGTCTTTTAGTCGTATGCAGCTCTTGTTGGTCTAGTAGCTCTTCAGCTGGCAGTGTGTGGTGGTAAGGAGTGAAGGTGGTTGGCTGAGCACATTAGTATCAAACACAGATGACTTATACAGTATGCCTGACTAACTTAAAACCTCAGAGCATTCTCAGGAAGAGTTCATAATCATATTTCTTTCAGTAAACAATTGTGTGCTTTTCTGAATAGGCAGGGACACAAACAAATACATTATTGACATGGACTCTCTTCTACTCCAGGCTGTGCCACATCACTGACATGCATGTATGTGCAAGAGAAAAAAAAAAAAAGTGCCATTTATTTACTAATAGCATTGTGGTTGGGAGAAAGATTTTCTCATGCAACGTAACCTCTGTTCTCTTCAAACTCACGCATATTTTACACAATTTTTCTGGCAGTATTCAAAGTGCCTTTTAAATTATGTATGCTTTTGGCTACTACACCAGACTTGTAGTCTAAAAGACTAGACTTCCCTACAAAGAAGTCATGATTTGACATTGTTTCTTTTGCTGTGTAATCATATTAGTTAAGGCAGTGTCATAAAGGCGGCATAAAATAACCATATGTAAACAACACACTGTCATTCCTTTACCAATTATTCAAGCAAATCAACAAGTAAAATATACCCTTAGCCTCAGGTAGTTCCTAGCCAGACATTAACATGTATTTCTTAGAATTCAGACCAGTACTCAGTGTTAAATCAATGCGGAAGACAAAGACGGTTCTTTCATGTGTTTGCAATATGTTTGCCAGCCAAGAGGTGACTGATGGATGTTGGCGTGGAGTCAAAGTAACTAGTGAGGTAGTGTTGGATAACATGGTCAGTAGTGTTCATGAAGTACTACAATATACCAAAAAAAAAGAGGAAATTATAGAGGCAGAAGGATAGGCAGAAAGAGACAGAGAAGCCAAAGGAAAATATGATTTCAAGAAAAAGGTAAGGGAGAAATGTCTGAAGTTGCTCACAGGTTAAGGAGGGCACTGCTGGCTAAGAAGAGGTCAATGAAGATTTCACCTGACTGCAAGGCACTGGAGTTGAAGGAAGTTTTCTGGGGAGGAGAGAAGGAAAAACACTGGAGAACGACATGCCCAATGTGTGTTGGGACAAGGTAGTAACTGCAGTGGCAGCTGAGGTCGGCTATACAAATATATAAAGTACGTAATATAAGTATTAGTGTATATAATATAAAAAATCTTGGTAATGGTTGCTATGTAAATTTTGTCCATATGGAAGGTCAATACAATCTAAAAAAACTCTATCAAGAAGCAGTAGAATGGCTGCTTTATACTTGTAGTTATATTTTACAGAATATAAAAATGAATTGTTTAATGATAATCAGATAGTGTATGCTCTTTATATGTGTAAACACAACTCATTCAAGTCTGAGTTCTAAAACAGTATTCATATGTATTGCTTCCCAATTTGCAATTTTAACTGTTTTGTTCCAAGTACATATTTTAAGATTAATAAATCAGCTCCTCTAAATTTCATTATTCTCACATGTTACTGCTAGGGCACGTGGACATAACATCAGCTTTTATAAATTCTTTAATTAAAGTAATTATGTCAAAGATAAGATATGGCAAGCATATTAATATTTTAAGTAAATATTTGTGTTTGTTTTCAGAATTAGTAGAAGCAGGAATTTGGCTACAGCTAGGGTTCTTACTGGTTCCAAGTGCTATCATAAAGAAGGGGAAAGGTAAGTGTATGCCTATCCTTAAGTATGTGCTTAGACTTTTTAACCTGCTGTGAAAGCAGCAAGTTAAGGAGACTAAGTATATACCTAAAGGTAAGCATGTGCTTGACTGCCTTGCTGATCTGAGGCTAGAGACAGTAGGATGATGAGGTTTCTGAAAATGCTGCTGGCACACTCACCACATAAGGGATAAAAAGTTGCTTTTTCACTAGCAACTTAATGATTGAAGGGACCAAGGATTCAGCTATGCAATAAATTGGCCTTAGCAGCAAAACCAGTTAAAACAGTTTTTTCCCCTTAAGCAGACAATTAATTCTAGTAAAACAGCTCAAAGCATGGCAGTGGTACTGTCACGGCTGCAGAGCTGATGAATTTTGGCCTAAGAACAATGGCTGCAAGAAGTCTTAAAGTAAGGTTCATCGTCAAAGCTATGGAGTTGCATTCCGTGTTCCTTTAAAATGTTTGTGATTACAGGTAGCAAAAAACATAGGTAGTTAATACTGTCCTGACTCTGCCTGCAGGTGCCCAAGTCTGGATTTGTGATCCTAAAACTCCTGGAAGTGCTAAAGATACTTCTGGAGGTGCTAAAGATGTTGATATTAAAATGGCTAGAAAGACCTTTAACATCTTTGGTAGTGTCTGGTTTCTCAGTCTAATCTCTTTTGAGGTCCACCAATACAGGGTTTTCTCTGTCTCTGAGTGGAATGCTTCTGTAGATACCTGTGGTGAAGATTAGAGGGAAGGGGAGGAAAGGGGAAATTAACTCTACTGTCCTCTCATCTAATAGTTCAGTGATTAAAAACTCCACACAGAATACAACAGAAATTGGGTAAAGTACTGCATAGTTAGCATAAGCTGTTGGCGTTACTCTCTCCCTGCATATTGTAGTTTGATATTCTACGGTATAAAGCAAGTTGTCTAAATTCCATGTTATACCACACCAGGATACTTAATGACGCAAAACTCAGACAAATAAACAAAAAAAATGTAACTGAGGAACCTTCGGGAGATCATTAGAATATTGAAATATTGTGAGTTCCTTGAAATCTTGAGCATTTACCTCAGCAACCTCCAAAATCTCCCATTTTTTCAACAAATTTTGAGAAAGAAAGTCTGAATACTTTCTCTTGCATCTCAAAAGAAATTACTCACTCCAGGCAAATAGATGACTAGGACTTTGCAAAGCTGGGATACACTCTGTTGTTATGAAACTGTGTATATACAAAAGACAGTCTGCCTATTAGTAGATGAGAATGGTCAAGCCAACACTAAAGCTCCATAGCATCTTACAATAAAATATCAAGCTTGCTAAATATATGTGTAGCTACATAAATAGATTGCATTTTTAGCTGGGGGGAAGGGTCAGAGGTGGTATCTCTGAATAAACAGCTCTCAGACCAATTCTCCCCCATCTCTTCCACTGCTGCTGCCTTAGGCTTTTGGGTTTTTTTTTGCCTGCTAAGACCAGCTGCTTCCTCACCTGTTGGATCTTCTGTCACGGCCCGGGCTGCCTCGGGGATGGCGAGGGACCACCTCCACCAGGGCCAGACGGGTTCTCCCAGCTGCGTGCATGCGTGTGGTGTATCTGCCCGATGGGCGCTAGCAGCAAGGCAGAGCCGTTCTTCTCCCTTTCTTCTCTTTCCCTCGCTTCCCTGGCAATGGTGACCTGCATCACCTTGCCCGAGAGCATCAGCTTTGCTACCACCGGGACACAACACAGGGAGTTGTAGTTGGGTGTTCTTCCCAGCTCCTGATGTTTTTTGAGTTTATCACTGCATTCCCTCCTGGACGTTCCCATGACTATCAACAGCACAAGATCTGAGGTGAGGTGCTGTGCCTCCTCATGTCCAGGTTTTCATGGCCCTGGGCCTGAGCGATGCTGTACAGACTGGGGCTGCTAGAGCAGTGTTGCATAGCCTTGGTTTTAGCTGCAGCTATGCCTAACTCTTCAGTAAGTACACAAGGGAAGGGTGCATAGACAGTGCACAGAAGCCTTGAAATTGCCCACCAGTACTCAAAACTCCCTGGTAAAAAGAGCTGCTGCTGTTCTAGGTCAGTGCCTTGTGTTTCCAGTGGGGCTACTGTGGGGGTGCCCCCACCTACTGCTCTGCAAAGAGTCTCTTTGGTACTTCCCCTTGAGCTCATCTCTCCTGTGAAACAGATTTTGCAAATGGTGTTGTTAGTGGAGGATTTTCGGTCACACCTCCCCCGTAAGAAAGCAGGGGTTTTATTTAGAATGCGAAAGGTCTGAGAAACATTTCACAGGTCACAATGAACAGCCGAGACCATCGCCCAGTGATACAAGGATCACAAAAGAGGGTGGGAAACAATTTTGACAATTCTAGGAAGCACCATGGAATGGATCAGAAAGGACTCACCGGGGCTGGCCCCAGGTCTCCTGTGATGTAGATTGTGGGAATCCTGACTGCCAGGTGTAACCTGGAGCTCTAATTTGTAAATGCAAAACCAGCGTTCAGAAGAAATTTTAAACATTTCCTCCCTGCTCTGAAGAATACCAAAATTGGAAACTCTTAAAATAGGAAGTGCTCACCAAGCAAGAACTTTGTTGGATTATCATTATGGAAACTGTTTTTGGAAAGAAAGTGTCACGAATGTCAAACCATTCTGCTTATTGAAGTCCCAGTAAACTGGGGTTACTGAAGTTAAATGAAAACTGAAGTCAAAGTGAATTTTTTACAAAATCAAAATTTTTAGCTTTATCCATATTGGGTTGTCCTTGGGTTACCGGTTCATGCAAAACCTTTGAGATCTGAGTATACAACAAGAAAATATTTCAAAACCTCCAGTCTTTAACACAAGAGAAATCCCATCACCTGAATAGTCCTATATGTGACACGGGAACATCATAAGGTACTTTCTATCATCCTTTTACCCAGTTTTAAAGGCTTTTTTCATAACATGTAGAAGCTAGAGTTTTTTCAGAGGAAATATTGATAGGATTAACATGGAAACTGTAGCATCCTTCCCAGCCTTTCAAAGCAACAACAACAAGAAAATCATGTTGAACAGGGGGACTTTCAAATTGTATTTTGCACTTACAATAAGCAGATTTCCTTGCACAAAACTTCTTGCAGTGGATCTAGTGTAGTGCAGACTGATGAAACACTCCTTAGCATGTGTCAAAATTGTCTTCAAACATAGAAGCTGGGGCTGCAGGGATTAATATTGCCTCTGATTATTTCTGAGTCTGAACTGAGTGTGATGCAAGGCCAGATATGGCACGTAATATTTTGGCTGCCTCCTCATCTCTCCTGGTGGGAATCTTCCCTTTCTTTGGCAGGTTGGAAGACCTGCAAGGCCACCTAACCGCTCACAGGAGCGCAGTGCATTTTTCTCTTTGAGATGCAGTAGGTGATACAGCTAGAAAGATTGCCTGACATCTCTCCATATAAAACCCTTTTTGAGTTTCCCAGAACACAGCCAAGCTTTAATATTAAAGAATAATATCTTTTTTTTTTTTTCTTTTTCCTTAAATGAAGACAGAAAGTCAAGATTTTTCACACTTCCCTAAACCCCATATTGAAAAAACTCAGGACATTTCACAGCAATGCTTCAGACCTGTGTTAACAGAATCTGAGACTAATTCAGGAAAGGCACTAGTTAATTTTGATTTCTCGGTGCTCTCTCCAGTTCTGTTGTCATAATTAGAAAGTCAACATTTACCCACATCTATCATGAGACTGAGGAAAACTATTAGTTGCAAACAGCTGATTTGTTGAATTTAGCTCTCTTTCCTGATTGTGGTTGATCAACGATCACATTTTAATTTCTATTAATTTTATTCACTGTATAAATTATTCTGCGACTTGTTCATGTGAATATATTTAGCCCATATATTGCTTACAGACTGCCTGGTGCATCAGAGTTTTTGAGAGCTGTAACTCACTATTCAGTTTGTACATGAAGGATCATTTGAGTCCCAGTCTATTCTTTCTGGTCTCTAGGTGAACAGTCTTCAAAAACGTAAAGTGATTTCAAGATGACTTCTGCAGATAGTTTGGAAGCTTGTTGGGAACAAAATTCACAGGAGTATTTGTGTCACTGTCTTTTTTAATTTAAATTTGTGAACAAATGTTTCTCCTATATATGTGCATGCAAAAGAACCTGACAATCTCCTATTGAAAACAGCAGAAACATTCTGACTGAAATTACAAATCCTGTAAAGTTCACTGTGGATAAAATGGGAGAAACGATTGTCCAGTTAAATGGGTGGAAGATTTTGGCTATTTTTTCATCTTCTTTGCATTCTTAAAACTAATCCCCAGAAAGACTGTCCTTTCCTCTCTCCCCCAATTATTCACCCACCTGTCGGCATCTCTCTGGTCTCGGAGACATCTCAATAATTTTTTTTTATAAATGACAGCGTGGGGGAAGGCTGAGCTTTTTCAAAAAAGCCCACAATATTGCAATGCTGTTTGAGAAATACAAAAAAAAGAACACAAAAAGAAGCGTGTATTTCTTCCTGAAGCATTCAAAAGTCTGTCGAACAGAGGGAAACGTAACACTAAGTACAGTGCACCAGACGCTCGCTGGTGCTTGTGTGCGGAGAGGCCATGGCTGGACACCATCAACCCAAGGTCCCCACCAACCACAGCCCAAGCTAAAACAGCTCAGCCGGGCTTGTCTGCAAAGGCGTCCCTGACTTTTAATGACAAATTCTGTGCATTTCTTCTGGACGGCAGAGTGGGCCAGCTATCGGAATGGAGAGCTTTAATCCCAAGCCGAGTTATGATTCTCTCTCTGACTAACAAAGTCTGCGGGGAAGGACACCCTCTCCTGCGGGGGCAGCGGTGATGTCCTGTCTTTGCTGTGCACCGGGAAGCTTGGAAACATTACTGGAAAAGTTATTTTGAAAAACGTAATTTTTAAAAGTGTGTATAGGTGTACATATATACACAGCTATAAGAGCCAGGGCTGGGCCTGAGGCCTGGAACCTGGCAGATCACAAACAGCAGCACCTGCTAGTCCCGCGGGCCACTAGCACTTGGTGCCATGAAGCAGACCCGCACACACGGGGCCGGGGCGGCTGGGGCCGGTCTGTGCCGGTGGGGCCGGGGCCGGGAGGGTCGGTCTGTGCTGGTGGGGCCGGGGCCGGGGCCGGGAGGGTCGGTCTGTGCCGGTGGGGCCGGGGCCAGCGGGGCGGCCTCACGCCGGGAGCCGGGAGCCGTTGCCATGGCGACGCCGGCAGAGCCGAGCCGCGGTGCGAGAGCGCGGACCTGCGAGCGATCGTATCGATTAAAACAGCTTTTTATAGTATTATTTTTATTTTTCTCTCACCCCGGCCTCCCTTAGCGCAGAGGGGCAGTAAGCCGGGCGGGCCGCTGCGAGGCACGCACGGGGCAAGCACTGAGTGGGACTCAGCTGGAGGGGGCTGCCAGGGCCCTCAGCGTCCGTCCCCAGGAGTGGGTGACCCAGCTTGTGCAGTTGTTCTCCACGGTGAAGCCTGCCCTCTGCACCACACACGGTGAATCAACTACATCCTCCCGGTGCTGAGCCCCCCGATGCATGCCATCCTAACGGTAGACCTAAACGAATGCTTGGAGGCAGAGTTAATTTGCTATTTGTTATGTTTAAGGACCATGCTCGCCCGTGGAGCAACACTCGAGCCCCATTTGCCAGGTCTTCTAAAGTGCCTGTCAGTCTGCGAACACATCACGTCATCCCACGGTGATTCCTTGGATGGTGAGTAAGGACCTTCCTGCTGGAGGAACGGCTCCTGTAATCTTCCTTATCCTCAGCCTGACCTCAGCGTGAGGATGCAGTGACCCCCCATAATGACAGGACACCCCTCGCTGCCAAGCCTTATGACCCGCGTGGGTGCGTGCAGGCCTGTGCACTTGCCTCTCCCATCTCGGGGGTCCTCTTGCCTCCTCCATCTCGGAGAAAAGGCACAATGCGGCGTGGCAGTCTGACAGCGGATCTGTTACTGAAGGAATTCATGCATCTTACATCTTGAAGATGCATTATTAATGCCCGGACAAATCACATCAGGTGGAGCTCAGCAAGTCCCTGGCACTGCAAAAAGGAACAAAGGCTGGTTCTACAAGAGAAAGAAGGATGAGACAAATTATAACAGCTGGGAGTTTCTTGTCAGTAAGATGGCATAAAAACAGAAATGCTAAAATTGTTTGCACATAAGGCAAGTTTATATTTATATTGGGAAAGAAATCACACATTGCACTGCAAAGAAGATACTTTATTTGTATACTAATAAACATCACATTGTTGGACGTCTTTGAATTTCACGGCAAACTGGGCCAGCTTGCTGGCATCCAAATTACTTCCAAGCACAGTTTTATTTAGTATCTGGAAAGGACTATAAAGACTGGATTTGCTAGCAGAGGGCCTGCTTCTCATCTCCTTGAAGTCAATGGCAAAATTCCCATTCACTTCAGCAGTAACAGGATCAGGCCAGAGTTTGTAGCAATCTTCCAAAGGGAAGGAGGCAACGCTGCTTGCAACAGCACGTGTGAAGTCACAGACCTCAGCCTCTCAGGCAGAGAGCAATAGTTCTTCATCTCTCTAACTCTTGATAAGAAGATCTGATTTGTGCCAGCTAATATTTTTGTCCCCATGGCGTGAGTACTTAGCCAACATCTGGGCCTTGCTGGCTTCATTACATTAGGAAGGGAAGAGGTTGATAGGAACCCAGGATTTATTTTGGAATGGCCCCGTTTCTTTACAGAGGATGCAAACAAAGTACTATTACAGGAAGGCAGGAGCAAGCAAGGTAGTTTCTTGCTTGGAAGTTTGAGTCTCTTTTTAGTGAGCACTCAGCCACAAAGAGCTCTATTTTGTTTTCACCCTGTGACAACGCACCATTGCTTATTACTCTAGCAGGTGGCTTTCCCAGCGTCTTCTCTTTTCTCATTGTTTTTCACTCCCTCACACATTCACCTACAAGCATATAAACCCCCCAACTGTTTTATGCACGATCTTTACCCATGAGAACTGCTGGGTCTGCTCTTCACTCCTGCTCTTTCTGCTCTTACCTTGTCAAGCTGACCCATGCTCTGAGAAGTGACTTCAATTGTTTCTGTTGCCACTAAATTAAAGGGCACTTGATTGTTCTTCCAGGTAGTCTTAACAAAAGTTCACTAAGAAAAAACTTCTGACTTTTGTCCACCAAACTTCTGACTTTTACCCACTCGGTTTTTTGTGATTGTCATTTCAGCACAACAGTGCATTATTTTTTACTTCAGACTGACCGACTGGAAGGCAGTATTTTCTTTCCTCAGAGCCTCTAAAGGCACACTGAGAATTTGTGTTTAGTTGACAAAAACCCTCAAAACACTTCCAGATATCTTCTACCAACTTGCTATTTTTTTTCTCTGTCAATATATGACTCTAGAGGATTTCTATAGAAAGTATTTATCTAAATTAAAAAAAAAAGGTGATCAAAGTGCTAAAAAACTTGAAGTAATTCTTTTATCACTAAAGCTGTATGAAATTCATTTCCACTGAGTCACTGAAAACAGATCTAGCCTTTGGTATGAAGTGGAGAGAAGAGAGTATTTGTTAGGGATCCACATGAGTTGGTAGGAGATTATTGAGATATCTCTTGCTATCACTATAGTGATAATCACTTCCTCAGAGCAAGAGATAAAGCCTTCCAAGAAATAGGACCCAATGAAGAGAAGGAAAAAAGCAAAAGGACAAAATAGGCAATTTTTACTCGAGCAAAAAGTAAAAAAAAAAAATTTGTCTCTCACTCTTGAATATATTGTCATACTGACAGCGATAACCTTATTTTGCCAGAACTGGACAGATGAGTGAAGACCGTGACAGAAGAGCATTGGTGTGAGGATTATGTACACGCAGGCATGCATGGAGGACACCGTGGGGTTATAGATTACTTACACCCAGACAGGAGGTGGATCAATAGTTAGAACATCTGCTCAATGCTCAGAGAGAACCAAAAGTGTAGTGTTAGTACATCAAAAGAAAGGACTCAGGAGTAACACTTCAAATATTTAAGATACTGTCGTGTAAGAAGGTGAAGCATCACGGCAGACAGCGTTATATTCCGGATTAGTGAAGGCCTACTGAGAATAGTTAGTTGTTGGGAAACAGAGATTACAATCAGGACATCAGAAAGGACTGAAGGCAGAGAGAGATTTTGTGCAAAGAGAACCTGCAAAAATGAGGCCATTTAGATATAGCAACTCTTACTTAAGAGTCTTTAGTCAGTGTTCCTTGGGATTGAGGAATGGCAGAGCACTTAAGGCACTTGAAAGCATCTAGAGAAGTCTTCACCTAAAGACCATGCACACAAACACGTGGTATTTGTTCCAGCACTCGAGATCCAGGCAGAGCTAAAGCCTAAAGCACTCTCGTCAATACCTCTTGTTTCCTTCACTAAAACTCTTGTTTGAGTAGGCCCAAAGTGCATCTTCCGCTCATTGCCTAAAATCTGAAAAGAGGATTTTATTTTATTAAATTTCAGGCTAACAATTTCCAGCACATTAAAAAGGGGCTTTTTTCCAAAGCTGCTTCTGCGTAATCTGTCTGTTAAATAAGAATCTACCTGGCATCCTAAAGGAAATGACATTCTATTTAAACATGCTACCTGCTGATCTACTAGAGAAGCAGGCCAACAGTTTTTTTTTTGGTTGGTTTGTGTATGCATATGTGTGTGGTTGTTTCGTGGCTCCTGGGTAATGTTATCCGTATTTTCCTGTTTGGAGAATCACTTTTCCCTACGCACTCACCAACCAACATGAAACCACCTAATTATATTTTCATAATCATGATTAAAAACCATCTAAATTATCCTGCTTGATGTACTCAAAGAGTTTGTTGATTGCTTTTTGATGTGTATTAGAGCTTTTTGCAGAGCCACATCAAATGGTTTGCTCCACAATGAAATAAAAAAATCTTGTAATATACATATGCACATCTTTAAAAAAAACATATATAATTTATATTCTGCTAATTAAGCTACATCAAAACCAAGTCTATCACCATGAAATAATTGTGTAAAAGCTACTCACCTATTACAAGAACATTAATTTCCACTTTACTTTCTTTTTTTTCAAAATATCGATTTTATCTTATACAAGGCAATTCAGCATTTCAAAGCCTCAGAGTCTCAAAGTGTTTTTCCACATCCATGGAGACCTTAAATCTTGAATACAAAATCAAGTTTTAGAATAGAAAACTCAAGTAATTAATATTTTCATGTAGAATGTGCTCCTTCTGCATAATGGATCACAAACATTCTAATTTTTTCTCTGTGTTGTTTTCACATCTTAAATATGCCACACCAAATCTTGAGAAAAGTTCTGTCTGCTGCAGAGAAGGTATTGAAGTGACAAGGGGAGAAAGGAGTTTGGGGTTGGACTAGATGATCTTTGAGGTCCCTTCTAACCTCTAACATTCTGTGATTCTGTGATTCTGTGAATTTACTCATGATCCTGGATTAGAGAATGATTCATGGCCTATTTTACAAGGAGACCATCACAATGTATAGATGCAGGCCTGGTACTGGTCTGGTTAATCCTGAAGACTGTTTGGGACAACATCATTCAGAGGGTCAAAATTTAGTGGAGGCTGAAATTCCTCAAAGCAGTGAAGAACTTTGTTAGATCAGTCCGTGAGCACGTTGGAGTTAAGGTTTGCTTCATGTCCGTCCAGCACCGATCACAAAGTCAGCACTCATTAAACAATAAAAATAAAATGCTCTAGGGAAACAATTAAATAATTCAAACTCTGCTACTTGATATCAAATTTGTTGTAGTATCAAATATTCATGCGAAATAAATCTATAGGTGTGTTTGTACGAATGGAGTGCAAGTGCAAATGGTGATGGTTTGCTACAATTTGATGGCCAGTGCTCTAAGGCAAGAACACAGAGGTTGGTGATGTGCAAAAGTGTCCTCCTTCAGTGTCACCTTCTGTAGTTGTGTGTGTGTGTGTGTGTATGTGTGTGTGTGTGGACTGTCTCTTCTCTCCTGGAAACCTGTAACACTCTGCCACTTACTCCGTGGTATCAGTGACAGCTATGGGGTATTCAAGTACAGCTCTGTTCATCCATGTGCTTCCAGTTTGACTTTCAGTAAATGTTTAACGATCCTTTTCAATTACTGGACCAAACAGTATTTGATAAGAATGCACCTTGTCTAATACTAGCACTTAGACAGGAGTGCATTTTTTAGATAGCACTTAGCATCCACAATGTTGTCATGATATTTGTGAATGTACTCTCAGGTTGATCTTAATGACCCCATTACAAAGGTCTTCTGATGCCTTGTTGTGTTACTGTCTTTCTGACTTTACTGATAAAGAGCTGCCAGAGTTCACCAGGGAACACTTGCAGTGTCCTGGGTTCAAGCTCTGAAAGGACATTGGTTTTAATGGCATGGCTGTAAATACCACTGGAGTAGGTTCCTCATATCAGACCATGTGAGGCTGATCCTTTGGGTTCTCTGGCTGTGTCTGACCTCACCTGTGGCCCACACATACCATGCACCTCTCTGCTCTGTGTCTCATGCACCCCTCAGACTCCATGCGGGGGAATGGTTTCAAGTACGATGTGGTCTCACACAAGCCATACAGAAAACACACAGATATATAAAATAAGACATGAAGGAGTAGTGCTATTCAAATGACTTAGCCAAATACTTTCCAAAGTACATACAAATACATAAAGGTACTTTCTGTAGTTCTGAAAACAGATAATGAATTACACTCACATCCTCTCCCTCTTAACTACCATCCCTTCAGCCCATCAGGGTATAAAAACAGATCTTCTGCTGGTCCCCTTCCTCCACGGTAATGAACTAACAACTGGATGTGGCAGCCCCTTGATGGGTTCTGGAGATGCTCTCAGAGCATGCCCCGCTTGGCCTGGCTAGACTAAGTTCCTTGTAAAACTCTGAAGTTTTCAGTTTCTTTTGAAAGACTTCTGCAAAAGCAACCACCCCCGTTTCTATCTTGCATCAGCTTAGGGGTTAGGAAGTAGGAAATCCACATTCAGTTCCTATCCTTGTTGGAAAGAATTCAAACGCGCTTCTAGTCATTAGAGTATAGGTTTTTCTGGGAACACTTTACCACTCCTCGTGAAGCTGCACCACTGTGCAGAAGAATGCTTTGAATACCCTGAGAGAAGGAGAAAGAGTGTGTGAAAGCATGACTCCCCAGGCTAATGATTAGGCAGCTTTTTTGGAAGTAGGAGGAGGTAGGCTCCACTCATTCCTCCTGTTTTGTGCTTTAGCTCACGCCTGTTTCATATCATGTCCTTGTTCTTTCAGTTAAACTGGTGCATTTTGGTGTTTTGAACAAGAAATTATAGTCTGGTACCTACCTACTGTGTGTGCTCATGGTGTTCTGCCCGTGGAGTTATTTTATTCTCTGTATGCCAATGAAGGAAGCTGAGGTTTCTTATCTATTTCCATTTACATGGGATGGGATCTGTGAGGCTGATCTAGTCACAGTGAAAACTCTTTTTGTTGCTCCCTGCCCCCCAGTCCTTTTCACAGTGTCATCTTTTATTAAGATCACACTAGTGCTTCTGGAACAGCCATATTTTATCAGAATCTCTCAAAAGAGGATGAGTCAGACCATCTGATTTTATTCTGTTAAGTTCGGTTTTGATTTGCTGAGTTTAGTTCAGATATGAGCACATCTTGTCCAATTTATCTTTAATATAATACAGACACTGGCACAGGCGCTGATCTGGGTTACACTAGTGTAAATTTGGGGACGTGCCAATGGAATGTGGCCAAGGCCATATTAAAACTTCACTTTCAGCATGGCTAGAACTTCTGGCTTCTCAGGAAGCAGGCTGCCATGGTGGGATGAGCCAGTGCACCACTTCTCAATAGCTCTGCAGTTCTCTCTTGGTTGGAGAATATCCCAGGTAACGTAATACAGCCGAAGTCATACAGGGCAGAAAGGCTGCTTTACATAGCCTGAGGCTGACCAGATCACTACTTCACATAAGCCTGGACTAATGGGGTAAACTGATGGGATTTAATCACTAAAGAGGGAAAATTGAAATAAACTTTGGATGACAGCAAGAACCATGACTACTAGTCAATGTATTTATCACCTGGCTATTTCCCAGTTATACAGTAACACAAAGAAGAAATGAACAGCATCCAAACTGTCCAAGCTGTATTTGCTCAGAATTAGCACACACTGCAAAGCCTGCACTGGGAAAATGGATGCAGTTATGGCTTTTCCCAGAAAACAGGAGTTCTGTTTAATTCCCCCCAGCTTAGGTGTGTGCCTCAGCATTCTGCCATAAATGCTATATATGTTAATAAATGACTTACTGATTTATCCAGCCACCTGAATACTCTGATATATCAGTATTCTGATGATTTTTGGGATTTTGGCCCACGAAACATAACTTCAAAGAAAAGACACTAGGTGACAGTAGCTTAGCTTTCCTGGAGACTCAGAATGGATAATTTGCACTCTATATCCAGTGGAAACCTCTGTATTTTTTTGTACATTGTAAGTCTGAAGGCTGCCTGGCATCTCTTACTTAACTGAAGCCAGAGCACATGATGCAATATCCTTTTAATATGTACTTCGTGCTAGATCAGTGATAAACATGGAGTAAAACTGACCCCTGCTTGAATGAATCATGACAAGCCTGAGTTGGTGGGAATGGCAGCCTGCTGTGAACATTGATACCTCTGTAATTATTGATTTATGGGATCCTTGTGTCTTTGATCAGTTATCTTCCTACCATTTGCATGTTTATTTGGTTGTTTAACATTGCCTGCGCTCTAACTTGCGATCTCTGTTCGTTAGTGATTCACTTTGTATAGTTTTGTAGTGGCATCTTATACTCACTCAAGAGTCCTTAGAAACCTCTGCAACGAAAAACAAGAAGATGTGGTTTTGGGGCCTTTGTGGAGCTAAAACGCCTGTCACCGCTCACACCATTGAATATATGTGGTGCTTTTGCCGTCTTGTCCTGATTATTTGAATCAGGGTTTGATCTCTTAAATATTTTAGAAATGTTTAATCCTTTCAACAAATTAAACTCACCATTAAAATACACAGCACACTTTACTGCCAAGAGTAGTAATCTGGGCTGAAGCCAACACTGTGGATGAATGGGGTCTGCCAGGCCTCCAGGCTTTATGTGGGACCTTTTGGGACTGCTTTCCTGAAGGCCGCAGGTGTAGCTCCTTGCCGGGTAAGCTCCACAGCTCTGGAGCATGGAGGCTGGACCCAAAGTCTCGTCTACACTTAAGCTCTGCCTTAGAAAAGCTGAAACTTTTTGTGACAGCACAAGACAAAGCTCTTTAAAAGACTGTAAGGGAGCTTGTCAAATGTGGGTTATCAGGACGTCCATGGGAGCTTTGGTCTCTTTATCCTACTGTATGACCTCTGCCTAGCATGGTCCTGTGTCACTTGGCTGAGCTGCATCTGTGCTGAAACAAGGATGGCTTCATCCATGTGGTGTCTGTAGAGAGAGGGGGCCTGTGCCTTCCCTGTAGACCCCTTCTGTCCTTAAGAGACCCTGAAAAACTTCAGCTTCTGTATCTTACCAACGTAGATGGCAATGTCTTTTTCTCCAGCTGTTGCTGCTTGCACTGGTTACTACTGGAGTCAGATGGGATTTGTGGCTGGATCCAAAGGCCTGGGAGCTGTGATGGGTTTCCACTCACTGACTTCACACTCACTGTTGAGACCCCCCAGGCAAATCAAGAAACACAGGCAGAGCCTGCAGTTTCATCCCCCAGATTTTAGCATCACTCAGGTACACACGCTCTGACCACAAAGTTCTTTCTCCAGGAATTGAAGAGATTTCGCCTTGTTGACACCAGAGGTGCTCTCTTTTAGTGACGACAGGGCAGTGAGCATGGAGCTAGGGCTGGCAACCCTGCGGTATAGATGGGTATTTGACCTTATACTTCTGATCCCTGCTGGTGAGGTAATGGGGTGATTTTCACCCTGGGGCGGGGAATGGTCCCTTGGTGAATTGCATGACTGAGATGACATTTACAAGTTTTTCATACAGGAACCTGGCCCTTACACCCAGACAGGTGCAGCACAGCGTCTCCAATGAGGGCATTTCTAGGTAGATATCCCAGAAGATTTCTAAAGCCAGGTGATGGCTCTGAAATAGAGACAAGATAATATTTCCTCTCTCATCCTCTGTGGTCTGTGGGGAGGGAATAGAGACAGCCACCAATCATTTAACAAAACCAATTCAATTTTTAAGAAATGGGAAGAGGCACTAAAAAGCACTGTCACTTAGGGTCATTTAAGCAGATAGCACTGAAGCAAAACCTATGATTAAGAGCAGCAATTATTTTTATATACATTATTACATATTATTCAAATTCATTGCAACTGGAAAATAATGCATCTATCACATTCATTTCCCATTCATTTTCTTTTAAATAAGCCCTACAAATGTTATAAACAGTTTGAAACATAATTGCTATCATGACTAGCCTGTCTACAGCCAAATATGCATTTTTTAATTAGACTTCGTTTTATAAATGGAATGTTTGAAAGTTTGAATTCAATCCTTCTCTACTCAGCACTGAGCCATATATTGGAGAGGTACAGCATTTAAATGTTGCCAAGATACCTTTGCAACCAGAAGGGCAAGAGAAAGTTCAGTTCTGTAAAGCGAAGGCTTAAATTCTGTAGAGTAGAGCCAAATCTGTGGAGAAAATCCTCAAACTGCAAATACTGTGGATTTAGATTGATCCTAATAATGCATTTTATTATTTAGATGTAATAAAAATTCAAATGATGTGAAAAATAGTAAAACCTCTAGTTTAGAGAGAGAGATTGAAGTGTTTTTAGACTATGCTACATGAATGCCAATACAGACAACAGAGTTTTGATAGCTATTCATCTAACATTTGCAGAAAGACATTAACAATATATCACCCTTCACTGCCAGCTGCAAACACATAATATCATTCACAAATTATGTATTTAGGTTTTGGGATCATGAGACATTTTTTGTAATGCTAATACCAAGACCATGTGTCCAGAGATATTGAGCAGAGAGTCTCTGGCCCCATCCTGATCTCTTTGATATTTCTATTGACATCATAAAAGAGAGCCATATGCAAAGGGTTTAACACTGCCATCTGCAGATTGCTGTCAAATTTGCTGGGTTTTCTCACTGTTACATGACTGTGTTTTCACTTAGTAAATCACAACAGCTGCCCTTTCCATTCACTGCTGATTACCCAAAAGTCTGCTGGACATCCTCTGATTGGAGTTTTTTTTCTGGGAAAACTACTCCAGGCTTTAAACACTAAGCCAGTTTTATCAAAATATCCTCTTTTTTTTTGTCATCATGGCTCATTATTGATCTTTCCACCTGTGAGGAGACTGAGCAGCCGATCTGAGTCAAATAAGCATGATGCTGTTGAAGATGGTGTGCATGTCCTGGGTTCTAGGATTACTTACAAGCAGTGAAACTCAGAGCTGATATCCTCCTCTCACTTAATAAAATTGCCAGAAGGGAAATACCTTCACTGTCAGAATGGCTATGTGAGTGAAGGAATTAAGATTAGCAAACACTTTTAATGAGCTTTCTAAATTGGTTATAGTAGAGACGGAGTTATAGCGTGCATGTGTCCCCACAATACCACTCCAGCATGGAAAATATGGAAAAAAACAACGATTGGAAACAAATGGCTTTATGTAAACAGTAGTTTGTACAAGAGAGGTAACAAACCAGAAGAATCTGAAAATCACTACATCAGAGAGCCAATCCGAAAAGTGACATCCACGGGATGATTTAATAAAGATGAGGGATGTTTACATCAAAACCCAGAACCTGCTGCAGAGATTTCTGAGCTATCAAAAACTTGAATAAGCGTGTCCACGTAGCACAGTGCAAAGTTGTGGGGAGTTACCAACTTGGGCTTCAATTTGGGATATCCTGCATTGATACTTTGCTGAACCTGAGGCATATACAGAATCACAGAGGTCTCCCTTCTAGACAGTCATCTTTGGAGTCTAAGCACGTTACTCCACTGTACTCGTAATGCTATTGTGGGCAATATCTGCTGGAAAGATACAAACCCAGGTGATTTAGATTCTATTGCAAGCTCTGGTGGCTGTCTACAGTGTGACATTTAACATAAACTGTTTCAGTTCTTTGTTTTCATATCTAAAATTAGGATAAAAGAATAATCATATCCCTTTAAAAATGTTCTGATTTTTTTTAAAAAAACCTCTATGAACTGATATGTCAATAATTCTTTGATTATTAACTTATTCTTGATAAAGATTCTGAGTAAGGATTTTAATTAATAGAGAGAATAAGTAAATAATCCAATCATGCAGGTTGAAATAAATCAGCTTTAGCAAGTTTCGTACTCTATCCATTCTTGGGGGCTAATATTAAACTGGGCACTTGTGTGCTTCAGAGAAAGTGTATAACTTCACAGAAGAATTTATTTTTGAGAGGGAAGAACAGACCCCATAAGTGAGATATTAATATTTTCTTCATTAAAGCAAGGTCACATGCAGCTGCATTTTCAAAACCCAGGTGTTCTGCACTTTAGGCAGCAGGTACTCAAACAGATTTCTGCATGCTGCTCTGGCTAGGAGTTTTCAACAGTTATCTTAAATGCTGATCTCTCCTAAAAGTATGACCATATAATTACATGCTCAGATACTAAGAGTTGTGATGATGGTGACTGGAGGCATGTGTACTGGTTCCCTGCTGGACACTTGCAAATTAGCAGTCCTTGCCTTTACTTCTCAACGGGATTGCTACAAACATTGGCCTGTCGTTACAGATGGTTTCCTTATTCTCTGCCTAGCAGCAACAGAAAAATGATGCACCCAATTACTGGTGCCACTTGAAAAAAAAAGTGCACAGTTCATTAGTTTGGATGGGCGTGCAGTTCTGACCTAGTGTGTAATTTACATATTATAATATGTCATTAACATATGCTAATTACAAGCCTGAGCGTAGCCTTGGCACTTCTAAAAGATGCTGGATGATGCTCTGTAGATGCTGGCTAGTGTTGGCTGTGCTCTGGTTGCAGGCTCCTGCTTCAAGCAGCAGCCTGAGCTGGTTGGTTCCAAACTTCGTACCAGAAGTCAACATCTCTCTCTGTGGAAGGACTGATTCAGGTCTGAATGCACGTAGAGGCTTTTTGAGGGAAAGCATGCTGCAGGAGGGCAAAGGAGATTTCTGGGGACCAGTCATAACCGACAGTGCTCCATGATCTTCCACAGAAGCCGGTCAAAAATGGATGGAGACCTGCAGACCTTTCCTAAACATGACGGCAATGTTCAGTCTGCTCAGCAAGAAGACACTATTGAAAAAAAAGGGAAAGTGCCAGACTCCTGGAATGGTAGATGAAGATCTGTATTTCAGACCTTTAAAGTGCCATGAGTAAGAGCAAAACATATTGAAACTGAATTTCTCCCATATCCCACACTTCTAAAAACATTGTGAAATTGGCTTACTTGCCCTGGGGTCCAGTCTCCACACTTTTACCTACATTTGCTACAGGAGGGCCACAGCTCCTCCTTGGCTTACCTTATGCCTGCCACCACAGAGCAGAGAGCAGAGGATCCTGTCTGTCCATCACATCCTGAGGTAGGGCAGGGGAAGGATTCGTTTGCCTCCAGCTCAGCCATCTGGGGTGTCTTGGCTGCCTTCATCTAGAATGGAGTCACTTGCAGCCCCTGGATTTTCTTTTCTTTTCTTTTTTTTTTTTTCCCTTGACATTTCAGGCTGTTCCAATTGGTTCCAGTCAGTGATGTTCCTGAGACAATTTACTTATTGAGTTTGTCCAGAGCCCCTCACCTTTCCTCCCTGGAGTACATCCACTGTGCCATATAGCATCTTTCCTCTTAGGAAATATGGTTTAGCAAGCATGAGAGTGAAGCATGGGAGCCGGAGTTCAAGGGAGATGACTCCACCTCAGCAGAAATATTGCTGACATTTCTCTTTTTCTTTGCACTGACCATGAACTGCCAAGGGAGTAGAGCAAGGTAGTATTGCCTGCTGTTCTCATGCTTTGTGGGGACTGTGCTATGTTTCTGCCAGCTGAAAGCGCTGGGTGCAATAACACATTTCTCCTGCTTCATGCCTATAGTCTTCTCCTATCCATAGTCTCTCCTGTCCTTACACCTATCTGGGTAAGAAGTGTGCAGGGTGAAATGTGGAAGGTGCCTAGTTGCACGCATAAATCCAGGGCAACCTTTGCAATACAAACCCAGTCCTTCCAGCCACATTCACTTCTCTTGTGCAATGGGTGGGGAGTTGACTGGAAGAAGTGCCCCCAGTGTGCTGGTGCTGCAGCTGCTGGATATCAACTTTCCGGCTACTGATACCCCTGCCTACCTTCCCTCTCAGCTGGAGAGAGGAGTCAGACTCACTACTGACAACTCAGTACTCAGAAATCACATGTTGAGCATTAATTAATCATGGGATTGGCATTAAAGTCACAGGATATTAAAAATAACACTTTCTTTGTGCCTTCTTGTTCTGGAGCCGCCAGGGTTCAGGGTATCTAGGGCTTTTCCTGCAAGTGTTAAACACTGCTGGAGAGGAGGAAGGTAGAGAGGAAGGGAACACACTCACACAAGTCTTCTGACTCAGGGGCTGGGGCTGCAAGAAAACAGACAACGAATGTTGTGGAATTGATTATAAAATTCGGCAATGCTGCACATATTTTTGTCCACGGTCAGAATGAAACAGTCAAGCAAGGGCTAAGACTGACTGAAGCTTTCATTTCTTTCTGTTGAATATGCTTTTTCTAATTCTTCCTGATCTTGAACACCAATCTGTTATGCACAACCACCCAGAAAAACACTCTCTGTGCGTTTTCATTTTTAGCTCCACATTTGCTTGTCCTGAGATTTCACTGCCCACTACCAGAGATGATGTCTGTTATTACGTGACTCTTCAGACAGGTTTCACTGCAGCCCAAGTATCGTGTTTTTCAAACAAACTTCTATCAAGTAGAAGTGATTAGCCAAATTAATGTGGAGTTAATGTCCCAAAGCAGCACAATTTGTTCTCAGAACTTCACGCGACATTTAGCTAACAGCTTAAAGAAAGGGTTCTATTTGATAAAGCGATCAGAAAGAGTCACAGCAATGAGCTCGGATATGCAGGGCTTGGTATAGTTTTTTCACTAGCATAAATTAAAGAATAAGTTTTAAATAATGTATTTAGCCATGCAAGCATATGCAAAAAAAAAAAAAAAAAAAGCAAAAGCAAATTGGAAAGTTTCTCGTCGTTTCCATGATGCATCTTGGGAATGGTAGCTCTGAGGGCCACCAGCAGAGAATGGTGCTGGGGAAGGAGGGAGAGGTTAGGCTTGGGAAGGCCAAAATGCCAAACCTGAGGTTGAGGCCCAGGTCCTTCAGTCCTTTCCACATTAAAATCAACAGGCCTATAATAAAATAGCTCATTGTTTATCCTTATGCAATAGTTCTTCGCTTACAGAAACCTATGTCGAAATCATGTCTGGAGAAATAGAAGTCTGTCGTAGGACAATAGATGTCACCTGTTTCCAAAAAGGTTCTCGGAAGAGCGTACCCTAAAGGATGCTGAACACTTGTTAGTGATCTTTCCCGTAGAATAAACCCAGACAGAGGCAAGACCAGGATGATAGTCCTTTTGCAGGTGTGTTGCCTGAGCTGCCTGGGGAAGCACACACAACACCTGCTCAGACACTACCTGACTGGAGTTGCACCACTGCAATTATTCCCTCATTTTATTGAGCACCAGAGTCAGTCACATCTTTTTAAAATTACCCCCTTGTGTTTTTATCCTTTGAAGTGCTGTTAATCCTCCACTACCAGCAAGATCAGTGAGGAAACAGCTCACGGCACTGCTCAGATGTGCTGGGAGCCTCACAAGATCAGGCCAGGTCTATATGTCTTCTTGTTTATAGTTTCCAGGATCTACTTTGCCTGCAGATTGGGCCATCTCAAAGGGATCTTTCTCCATCTGCCAGTGAGGTAGATGGCTCTGATAATGTGGCTGACTGACCATTTGATCTAGGATGGCCCCAAACAGTGGTGGAGGCATTCTAGGTGGATGATTTTAGATTAACTTGTAGAAATCTCCTCTTAATTTAAGCATGCGCTTTTTTTGCAAGAACGACTCCATGTTCTTTAACCCAGGCTTCACACTTGTTCCACCTTCCTAGAACACATCCCATAATTCATCACTCTGCTCGTTCACCTCAACTATTGCAGATAAAGTATAAAAAGGTTTTCAGTATAGTAAATGTTCGGAGGATGAATGTCTGTCTGTTGAGCAGAGCAATTCTGCTTGTATTTCAGTATTAAAGAAATCCTTCAAATTAGCATTCCATCAGCTACAAATCCAGCAACTTTGTGGGAAGCTTTTAAGAACATGTGCCGTGGTCAGATGATTGCATACTGGGCTAGAACTAGAAGTGATTAAATGCTGAAATTAGAAGCCTATGGAATAAGCTGGGATCCCTAGAAAATCAGTTCACAGCTTATTGTAAATTTGATTATGAATTTTTTAGGCACTAAGTAGACAAAATTACTGTTAATCACATGTAAATTGAGATAGTGGAACTAATCCACTGAAATAAGTGGGATTTTTGCCATTGATTTCCACAAGAGCAGGATTGGGCCTGCTCTGAGCAGGGAAGGGGAGGTATAAAATTAGTGTCTTGAAGAAGAAAGACATAGGCCAATTTTCACTATCAAAGTGATGGGTAACTCACTAAGTAACAAACCCTCAACTCTCCCTCCCCCCAAAGGCATCATTAGCTGAAAATCTGTGCCAAGCTCAAGTGCTGTTAAAAAAGTTAAATTTTGTTAACATGATGTATTGATATCAAACCCAGAAACTTGTTTACCATTTGGTATCTGGCACAAGTATTAGAAATCCAGTCTGTAATGGGATGTTGGAAGAAAGGTTGCATTTGATGGAAGTGCTGCTGTGGGGTGCTCTGCTCTTTTCTCCCTGCTGTGGTTGGATTGCATGTGTAATCTTCAGAGACACAGCAGCCTGACACCAAGTAAGTATCCTTGCTAGGACATAGGTTTCTTAAGAACAGCTAATATGTTCAGATAGTATAGTGACAGAACCTCAGAAGGAAAAGTGAAAATCAACTGCATTTCAGAACAAAAAAACTTTGAACTAAAGAAAGAATTTGTTACTATTCAGAGTTCAGCCTCAGTATGTATTTACCTTCTATAGCATTTGGGAATAAGTAGGCACTGTTTATGAATCAATTATTGATGGTGCTGAAACCTGTTCTTTGGTGGGCCAGAATGCATAAATGGCCTTTGCACTTCTAAGGTGCAACTATCCAATATTGATCACTATCTTCTGTACTATTTAATCTTGTGGACAAAACATTATCAGCTTACACTTGTGGAGCCAAATGATGAAGGGAGTGGAACATCTCCCTTATGAGGAAAGGCTAAAGGAGCTGGGTCTCTTTAGCTTGGAGAAGAGGAGGCTGAGGGGTGACCTCATTAATGTTTATAAATATGTCAAGGGGAAGTGTCAGGAGGATGGTACCAGGCTCTTTTCAGCGACGTCCAATGACAGGACAAGAGGAAATGGGTACATGCTGGAGCATAGGATGTTCCACAAAAATATTAGAAAAAACTTTTTCACTGTGAGCGTGACAGAACACTGTAACAGGCTGCCCAAGGAGGTTGTGGAGTCTCCTTCTCTGGAGATATTTAAAACCTACCTGGACGCGTTCCTGTGTGATCTACTCTAGATGATCCTGCTCTGGCAGGGGGGCTGGACTAGATGATCTTTCGAGGTCCCTTCCAGCCCCTAATGTTCTGTGATTCTGTGATTCTGTGAGGCAGAGATTCCCTAATTCTTCTTTCCTGCTTTCCTGGACTCAGTGTAGCAATTAAGGGCAGGATGAGAAGAAAAGTTCATAATCACTTTAAGCTGCCTTTGCACCATATTCTCAGGCTACTGGAGATCCTTGGCAGAAATCCATCCTGAGCCTGGCTCTGCATCACTCTATCTGAGTCCTCATTCCTGAGGATTCATTTGAACAACAACAGCCATCGGCCATGGCTTATCAGCCACTCTCCTCCGTCTGTTTTCTCCTGTTACGTATGCCAACGCCTGGTGGAAGTGTCTTTACCCAGCCTGAGAAATCCCTTACATAAGGTAAATTCTCCAGAGGCCCTTTATGCATGATTTACAGCATCATTATGCTATCATGCAGCCGTAAAACCCATAAAGTCCCAAGCACTGAAAGAAAGGCTCACACAGGCTCATGTTTTCCTCTCACTGCTCCTGCACCTCCGGAGAACAGCAGCGCAAACTGCCTCTCCCTCCCTCAACCACTCAAAATATGCCCTGGCAGGTCAGAGTGGGTTGCCAACCAGTTGCACGTTGCATGGTGATGCCCCTGAGGGAGAAGACAGAGCCCTCAGTAGATGCGGGGGTACCTGTGATGTGGCTGGGTGACAGAGATTTGCATCCAAGCACTGTGGTTCATCCGACATTGTCTGCTGCTGCAAAGTTTTCTTTTGTCAGCAGATAAACCATGGCATGGTCTCAGCTGTCAAAAAAAGAAGCAGCCTGAGTGTCTAGGCAAATGTGAATTGGACACGACTGCTCGGGTACTGTGTTATGATGAGCGTATTTCCATCCATTATTTTCAGCTACCCAACAAGAAATCATTTCGATATCAATGGCTAACTCTACATACTCACTCATTTGAATATAATGACTTTGGTTTCATCTGAAGAATTAAATTCCTATGAGCAAATTGGGCATTTTTTTAAGTCTTTGTGAATTGAAAAATTTAGTAGCCATGGTTGATTTCTCATTTTGATGGGTACATTGCTCTCTTAGCTATCTCTCAGGCAGAGTATATCACCTGAAGTGTGAAGTTCTATAAGCACAAATTATGCCTGATACTGAGATGTCTTATTTTTTTCCCCTAATTAGTAAAGTTAATTTGATTTAAATGGCAGTTCTGCTGAGGTACTTGTATTTATTCCACTTTGAATTCACAAATGTTCTGTAAATGTTTTCAAAATATTAAATGAAGCTATAAGTTTCCTGTGGTCAACAAAAAAAGAAGACCCACTAATTATTGAACATGCGATTCCCAAACACTTTGAGAGGGCTTGCTTTTCTTTATTCAAAGGCTTTGATTTTTTAGGACTGGTGGCTCCTCTTATGTGGCAGAAAATTGCAAGTTTCAGCTACAAAGACTGTCGTGGTTTGACCCTGGCCGGCCACCAGGTACCCACACAGCTGCTCTCTCACTCCCCCTTCACTGCCAGACAGGGGGAGAAAATATTTCCAAGGGCTCAGGGTTTGAGATAGGGACAGGGAGATCACTCTCATTTACCGTCCCAGGCAAAACAGACTCAGTTTTGGGGAAATTAGGTACATTTATTAAAAGAACTAATCAGAGAGGAGTAGTGAGAAGTGAGAAAAAGCAAACAGATCTTAACAAACAGAACACTTTCCCCTCATCCCTCCCTTCTTCCCGGGTTTAACATCAATCCCAGTTTCTCCACCTCCCCCCACCGAAGTGGCGCAGGGGGACAGGGAATGGGGGTTGGGGTCAGTTCATCCGAAGTTGGTTTCACTGCTTCTTCACTCCGGGGGAGGACTCTTCACTCTTCCCCAGGGCCATTGTGGGGTCCCTCTCATGGGAGACAAGCTTCACGCTCTCTTCTCCGCGTGAGTCATCCCATGAAGGGCAATTCATCACAAACTGCCCAACGGGAGACACCTCACGAGGGGCAGCCCACCCATCGTGAGTCTGAGGCGCAGTCCTTCAGGGGAAACTGCTCCAGCGTGAGCCACCTGCAGCGTCCCAAAAGTCCCACCGGCCAACCTGCTCCAGCGTGGGCATTCCTCTCTTCCACGGGCTACAGGTTCCGGCAGTGACTTGCTCTGATGCGGGCTTCCCACGGGCTACAGCCCCCTTCAGGCATCCACCCACACAGCGTGGAGTCCTCGGTAGACATCTATTTGGTGATCCTCATGGTGGACATCTGCACCTTGCCCATGGGCTGCAGGGGGACAACCCACTTCACCATGGTCTTCACCACGGACCCAGGGGACTCTCTCTGCTCCGGTGCCTGGAGCTCATCCTCCCCCCCCCCCTTCTTCACTGACCTTGGTGTCTGTACAGATTCTCACTCCTCCATCTCTGTGCCAGCTGTTATGGCGTAGTTCTTTTCCCCATTCTTAAATATGTTTTTCACAGAGGTGTTCCTCTGCTGTCACTTTACTGATAGGCTCAGCCTTGGCCAGCGGAGGGTCCCTCTTTGTAGCTGGCTGGCATTGGCTCTATCAAACTTGGGGAGCTTCTAGCAGCTTCTTGCTGAAGCCACCCTGCAGCTCCCCCCCCCCGCTGCCAAAGTCCAGCCAGGCCAAACCAAAACAAAGACCCCAAAAAATCGTAAATCTCTTTGTGAGAAACACATTCTCCTAAGACAGTCTCTTTCAGTTTAGTGTGTTTGCAGACTTCTGTGGGTCCCAGCACTCCTGCTATGGGGACCAGAAAACCAACATGCCCCCTGCCAGTAAATTTTCATCTGCTGCATGAAGATCCCATCTCCAGTGATAAAACCTTAAGGGTCCACAAATTGAAAAATGTTGAAAACCACTGCCCTAGGAGTTGTGCTCCTACCTTGGAGCTATCTTTACCTGATTGAGCAGAGCTGACAAGCAGGTCCAATATGGTGAAGAGAGATCCCCAAGTTATTAACAATATGATGGCATCTGGAAGCTTTGTAGAGCAATAATCAAGGACTTTGTCAGCCTCTTGTATAGCCCATCTGTTAAAGATTTAGCATATTGTATATATATATTGCCCTTGGAAATTGACTTTGATGTATATTCAACTGTGAAACATCTTTTGTAATTAACATAAAGAAATCATTTTTTATTACTTTTACAAAGGTGTCCAGTGATAGGACAAGGGAAAATTGATTTAAATTGAAGGAGAATAGGTTTAGATTGGATCTTAGGTAGAAATTCTTCAGTACGAGGATGGCAACACTCTGGAATAGATTGCCCAGAGAGGTTGTGGATGTCCCCTCCCTGGAGATGTTCAAGGCCAGGTTGGATGAGGCCTTGAGCCACCTGGTCTCATTAAGGGCATCCCTGCCCATGACAAGGAGGTTGGATTGGGTGATCTCTTATGTCCCTTCCAAACATTCTATCATTCTATAATTATCTGCTAGGACCTTTAGAATGGAATTTCTGCAGAAATCACCAAAATAAATAATTTATGTTTTCAATATCTGTGAAATATTGATATCAGCTGGAATTACTCTGCTATCCAAAGCCCACTAAGTCTAGAATTCTAATCATGGCCAAACTCTGTATAAGACAAAGGAGATGTGTTAAACTTAGGGTACTCAGATTTTACATGGAAAATAGGAAACAATGTGGTGTAAACATAACTTAATTTCTGTCTGATATTAAGTGATTTATTACAAATATTAGAATACAGTTTATTGCAAAGTACTGAAGCAGTTTGTTTTTCCCCTTTACTTGGTGCAACACAAACAAAGATTAAGGGATATGTCCTGGCTGAATTCCAGCTTTGGAAATTATGTTTTCTCTGACCCTATATTCACCCTAGAGTGTCTAAAAAGAAGAATAAAAAGTCCTAAATCCTGTAATTAATAATCAGTAGGTACATCCGATGGCTTCCTTTAGTTTTGGGAAAAACAGATCATTGTTTGCAGGGCTCTTTATTAGTTATTACGCTTCCATTCTCTAGAATGAAAAGTATACTATGAAGATAAAATAACTGGTTTTGGGAAGCCTGTATTTGTTTCTAGGCCTGTCTACATCTTCGATAATTGATATTAGAGTAATATAATCTCCTTGTCTTCAAATTTGTTTTCCGCATTTGACTTAGCAAAGAGTTCTTTCTTCCTTTCTTCCTCAAACAAAACTTCTATATAATTCACAGGCAGCTTGTGTGGGGTTAAGAGTGTGGGCAAATGAGCCAGGATTTCAACATTTGGCCCATATGGCTGCTGTGGCTTATCATCATCAGCTTCTCAAGGTCATTTGCCAGAGCAGCTGCCAAGGTGTCACCATGCAAAGGTTGAGCTACCTGCCAGTAACTGACAATGGTCCACAGAACCTGACAGAGCATGTTGCTGCTGTTCCAGAAACTGCTCAAGCATGTAATGTGCTGAGCTCCACGGGTTGGGAATGCCTGCTTGAGGTGATGTTTCCTCCTGTAACTGGTTCAGGATATTTTTTCCTTAAGCTTTTGACAGAAAGGTTGAATTGCTGTGATCTCTCATGTTGTTCCCTGTGATATCCATTAATGCTCCTATTATGATGCTGGGACCAGTTGATGAAGGAGTTTGAGGAGTACCTGCCACATGGTACCAAGCCCCTGTCCATGCCACCAGACTTTGCACATGCTGTGAGGACACGGAGGTGCCAGGGAGGAGCACACAGCCCGTGGGCCGTACTGGGTATTTGCTGGGATGCTTTTGACAGTTCCCAGGGCTTTTGTCTTCTTAATGACAATGATCATGAGATGGAAATGAACCTAAATGGTCGTTCAGATTCTTACAGAATCAGGGCTAGCAAGTCATAGGACTAGGATGTCCTTCCAAACCTAATTTAGATCCAGTTTTAAATTCCCTGAATTTAAGTCAAGGCAATCCAATAGCTTTCTTGAAACTGATAAATAAGAATAAATGATGCAATTAATTTTTGCGTATGTTTTGCAGTTAGAACAGAGCAGCTCTGCACTTGAAGAAGTCACCAAGATCCTGTCATTTTAAAGGTGGACTATGCTCAGTATTTACTCTCATTTAGAGATAATAGACTATAAAATTCCCCAGTTTTGATTTACAGACATAAATTAGTAATAAAAGTCTCTAATGACTTTAAACATTTTGTGTTGATGATTAAATTGTAAAAGGGGCTATAAATGGATGGGACGAAGAGAATATGTTCCTATTAATATTTATTACACACATTACAGCCTTGACTTAGATATCTGAGGTAGAGTGGAGACCCTTTGCACTAGGCAAGGAACAATGTCACACTGAGTCACAGACCCTACCCTGAAAAGTCTATGGTTTCAAGAAAGGGAAAAATCTTGCAAAGAGGTAAAGCAATTTGCCTGGGATAATGCTGTGAGTTCTGCTCACAGATGGTGCTTCCAGCTCCATGATGCTGTCCACTACACAGCAGTCACTGCACAGAACACAAAAGACAGGAATTATAAGATATCAAGTTCCCACAATACTAATCACAGAATCATAGACTGGTTTGGGTTAGAAGGGATCTAGTTCCAACCCTCCTGTCATGGGCAGAGACATCTCCCACTAGATCAAGTTGCAAGTCAAAGCACTGTCCAATCTCCACTTCCAGGGACAGGGCATCCACAACTGGGAGACCTGTTCCAGTGCCTCACCAACCTCACAGAAAAGAATTTCTTCCTAATATGTAATCTAAATCTACCCTTTCAGCGAAGCCATTATGCCTCATGGTATCACTACACTCCCTGATAAAGAGTTCCTCCCCATCTTTCTTATATACCCCCTTTAAGCGCTGGAGAGCTGCTATAAGGCCTCCCAGGAGCCTTCTATTCTGCAACCTGAACAACCCCAACTCTTTCAGCCTGTCCTCATATGGGAGATACTCCAATCCACTAACCATCTGGTGGTCCTCCTCTGGACTCGCTGGAGCAGGTGCCTGTCCTTCCTGCATTGGGAGCTCCAGAGCTAAATGCAGTACTCCATGTGGGGTCTCATGAGAGCAGAGGGGCAGAAACACCTCCTTCAACATGCTGGCCAAGCATCTTTTGATGCAGCCAAGGATGTGATTGGCTTTCTGTTCATTGAATGCACATTGCTGGCCCCGGTCAGAGTTTCCTTCACCAACACCCTCAGCTCTTTCTCTACAGGGCTGTTCTCAATCCACTTATCATCCAGCCTGTATTTGTGCTTGAGATTGCCCCGACCCAGGTACAGGATCTTGCACTTGGCCTTGTTGAACTTCATGAGGTGTGCATGGGCCCACCTCTCAAGTCTGTCAAGGTCCCTCTGGATGACATCCTTTCCCTCTAGTGTGTTGATTGCACCATACAGCTTGGGTTGTTGGCAAAATTGCTGAGGATGCACTCAATCCCCCTGTCCATGTCTCCAACAAAGATGTTAAACAACACCAGTCCCAATACTGACCCCTGAGGAATGCCACTTGTCACTGGTCTCCACTTGGACATCAAGCTGTTGACCACAACTCTTTGAATGTGAGGAACCAGCCAATTCCTTATCCACCAAGTGATCCATCCATCAAATCCATGTTTCTCCAATTTAGGATGTCACATGGGACAATGTCAAATGCTTTGCATAAGTCCACGTAGATGACAGTTGCTCTTCCCTTATCCACTGATGCTGTCGCCCCATCACAGAAGGCCACCACATTTCTCAGGTATGGTCTGCCCTTAGTGAAGTCCTGTTGTCTATTGCCAATCACCTCCTTATTTTCCATTTACTGTAGCAGAATTTCTAGGAGGATCTGCTCTGTGATCTTGCTGGGTACAGAGGTAGGACTAACCAGTCTGGAGTTCCCTGGGTCTTCTTTTTTTTTCCCTTTTTAAAAATGGGGATTTTGTTTCCCCTCTTCTAGTCAGTGGGAACTTCAATAGACTGCCATGACTTCTCAAATGTGATGGATAGTGGCTTAGTAACTTCATCTGTCAGTTCCCACAGGATCTGCAGGAGTATCTCATCAGATCCTGTGGACTTGTGCATTTTCACATTCCCTAAATAGAGAAATAGTTTTACTTATGATCATAATGGGTTCATTGTTTTTGCCTGGACATCCACATCAGTAACATGTGAGAGACCATTTAGTCCTGCCCACAATTGCTGTATATTTCAGAAAAATGGAAAGATGAGGTTGACAAAATCAGGATCTTCTAAGAGGATTGTGTAGTTATATTTTAATTTTCAGTGGAAAATGGCAGTTGCCAACCTGAGTATTCAGAAATCATCAAAAAGACCTTTCAGGAGTCATACAATTGATTTTAAAATAAAA
The DNA here is from genome assembly GCA_020746105.1 of Trogon surrucura. NCBI lineage: Eukaryota > Metazoa > Chordata > Aves > Trogoniformes > Trogonidae > Trogon > Trogon surrucura. The sequence continues at coordinate 50,631,735 of CM036619.1, forward strand.
TTATGTGTATAAATAATACAATAATAATTGTAACAAAGGTCTGATGTTTGTATGTATTCAGTATAAAACTTATAAAATGTGTGGCATGCATATACAGGCTTCCTCTGTAACTGTAATTTAAACTTTCGTTTTAATGAAAACCGGGAACTTACTGGAATCACTTGACCCTGGCATAGGTGGCTTTTTCACTATGAAAAGTAAGAACCAATAATTGAAATACAGTCAGTTAAAGAACATTTCAGTCTTTATTGGACACCTTCAGTCCCTGTAATAGAAGTTTTCTCACCTCAAAGAAATCTTTTTTGTTATGTAAGTACTCATAATTAAAAATGTACTTCTCATTTCTAGATTTGTTTTTTTAAGGGCATCATCCTCCACCAGCATTATCTTCTTATAATTATTTCTGGCATTAGTTACCTCCCTGTTGAAGTTTTTGAAGGCAGGACATGACTAAGTTTTTGTCTTACACAAATAACATCTATGAATTTCCCGTGTACACAAGACCAACATTTAAAACAACCAAAAAGATACACTCAGTTTCTTCCTTATCATAAATTTTTGTTTTCCAAAGAGGAATGACAGAAGCTTCTGCTCAATTGGGCATAAACCTCACAACCTAGATCTGTTTTAAAATGCTCTGGACTGGGTGACAAAGTTAGATTGTTTACAAGCCAAGAAGTATTTCAGATATTCATTCACAGATTTTAAAACAAAAGAGCAAAACAAAAATTATGTATATCTTGTCCGGTTTCTCCTGACCTTGAAAGTTTGTAAGTAAATATTAATCCCAAACTTCAAGAAACTTCCAATAGAGATGTACTCAGACTGCTGACAATTTCCGAGAGAAGCTTCTAAAAATCAGTATCATAGATTTTGATGAGGGAAAGGGTTTTGTAGAGAGATAGTATCAGCTTTTAAACATCCTCTCTGTGGGCAGGGACAAAACAAGAACAGAAAATGCTTAGGACATGCCTTAAAGCAAGTTTTTGAAAGGATATGTTCATGTATCTTCTCATCCGAAACAAGGCAAAAAATCACTGAGTGATTGATTTTACTCCAGCATAAAAACATTTTATGTTTTTGTTTTGCATTGCTCTAGATGCTATGAGCACTAAACAAACAAAGATGAATTAAGTCATTCACTCTCAAAACTTCAAAAGTAGAAGTGCTACAATGCTGGTGAAAACCAGCTAGTCTTATACAAAGCACTTTTGCTTGCCTTCATAGGAAGATCACTAAAACAGACAACTTTACCCAGTTTGCTAATTAAATTATCAAAATGAGTGGATATACATTAATAATACATATTTCAAATGCTTTTCACCTCCATCATGAACAGATTTGATGAGATTTTAAGCATTTGTTATGGTCGTTTCTCAATACGAACTATAATTCCTAGGACATGATGTCAAATTTAGGGCTCTCATTTTCTACCCAGGTTTCTCCAGTTCTTGCTGATGTCAATCACAATTCCCATGGATGCTATTAGATAAATAACACTGTGTACAGTGTCCCATAGTAAAGTGGCAGATTTCTGGAATTGTGTCCCATGTGTAAATATTTATCAATATTTGACTCCTCTATACATTGTTGGATATATCAGTATACTGTATCAGAACATCTTGACTGGCTCAGAATAAATGTCTATCTAGTTCAGTAACGTTTGGTAGAAAAAGCTAAATAGAAGATGCTTAGGGAAACAGTATAAAAAAGTGGGAAAGAATCAAATGATCTTTGCACTGGGACATACTCTTAAACTCTGGTTTGGTAGTCTGGTTTTGCTTGGTTGCTTCTTGTCCAGAGGGCTTCATACAAAACCAGAAGAAATAATACCATATGAACTGAGGCTGCTTCTATGCTAGTGTTTTGGGTGAAAGTAATAATTAGACTTTTTACGGAATTTCCAGTTGTCTTCTTTTACCATGTACTGGCTTGATTCACATTGTGGCTTTGGTACATGTGAGTAATATTTCTTTGAGAGAAAACTAAATAAGAAACTCTCCTCCTGGTTTATATCAAATACACTCAAAATCCAGATGGAATCCTGAAGCTCCAAATAATCGACTGGTGCTTTGAATGGCTTTGAAACATATGCACGATAGGGAAGTTCAACACAGAGGACTAAGTTGGATCCAATCTGAAATAAAATCCTGTAATTGTATATAGTGTAAATGTAGACTTCAATACTGACCTCTCAGGCTGTGTCTGAGAGGGCAAAGCTGCAACTCTTTCTTAAGCTACTGAGCTGCAAACCAGTCTCTTTCCACTATCTTTGTAGAAAGATACTTTAACACAAGAAACTCTATAAAAACCATGAATTATGGGAATTCATGAACTCGTGTAGCAGCAGTTAATATTAAACCATATTACCTACTTATCCATCTCTCAGACATAATTTTAGAAGCTGCTGTCTTCTTGTTCACTAGAAAAAGAATTAACTAAGAAGTCTAAAGCAACAAAATGTAAAGGGGGAAAACTCTTTTCTCTCGAGTTGCTCTACACAGTTTACCAACTAGTTTTTTTGACACAGAATTTATCGAAATTCTGGATATTTTCAGTGATATTAATGAGTCATCTGACAAAATTAGATAAAATATTATTTATAAGGCAAAGCAGTGTGTTGAAGGTACTGGTTAGTACCCAATAACCTCCTTCAGAGAGAAGGGAAAAAAAAACCCCACAGGAAAAAGGGAGTGATTAGTTACAGCGTGGCTGCAGAGTCCCTTCTCCATGCTGCGTAGTCACGTCCTGGACCTCCATATCAGAATTCCCCTGTGCAGTCTCTGGCATGTGTGGGAGGGTGCATGTGCATCCACACTGGCACGTAACCATCTAGAAACCAGCTGATAATGCAGGATATATTGTAAGCTACTGTTGCTCTGAGCAGCAATAACTAGCTGCCTGGCTTAGGGAATTATAGGGCACCAATCACTGTAGAATCTAAGTGCCAATAATGCTTAACATTTATTTTACACTTTACAGAGTTAAAGTGCTGTAGGAACATTAGCTAATTAATTATTGCATCTCCCTTGTGAGGTGGGTTGGTTGGTAAGTATTAGTCCCATGTTACAGATAGGAAAACTGAGATGCAGTGTTTTCCCCTTTTATTTTTCTACTGCATTCTGTAAAGCTTCAGACACTCTCTAGAGGAGTTTGCTGTAAGTTGCTTGCCCAAAGCCACTACTTAGCTGGGGGCCTAGGCAGTGTTATAAAATTGGACTTCTGTTTGCCTGTCTCTTGCTCCTTCCTCCATACATTACACAGCCTGTTTCTGGATCTGCTCTGTCCAGAACTCCAAACAACTTCTCTGGGTACTCTGCTGTCTCTACTACAGGTTTCACACACAGCACCAGAAATAGGGTAGATCTGCAATGGCTTGTGAAAAGGCATCAGGAGGCACCTAGAGAACCTCGCAAAGAAATGGGAGTTGTGCTTCTCAGTTAATGTGCTGCTCAGGAATCCCAGAAATATAATGGGACAAGGATACCTGAAAACTCAATGATACTTCTGAAAGCCTTCCACAACATCATACCATTCAGCATTCAAATCACTGGAAGTTATCCTAAAGTCCAAACGCTGACCTTGTTGCTGAAACCCGGGTTCTAGCAGAAATCAAATTTCCATTGGGCTTGTGGTTTTTCGAGAACAGCTTTCAGGGTCTTGCTTGCACTTGGAGATGTGGCCCTTTGAGTCCTCTTTGGGTTGCATTAGTAACCAAGAACACTCATAGGTGTTTTAGAACATGACATCATTGACATAAGTCAAAATGTTTTGGAGTTTAGAAAACCACTATACCTCTTTGTTAGCAAACTTTATGGTTTTCAGAAGCCATTAACTTTTCCTTTCAGTCTGCTAGTGCATTCAGTTTCATCCTTCTTTGAGTTCTGAACTCTGTTTATGAAGTGAAAGCCTTCAACCTGAACCTTGCAAGAGGGACTGAGGTGAATTCTACACGTTACTGCAATTACAGTCCAGAACAGAAAGCCAAAGCTGATACACTCAGCACCCATTAAATTATTATATTTTCTGATAATGAAAGGGTTCTGAAATGTGAGAGCTGTAAGGTGGCTATAGGTGCAGCACCTCCAACATTGCTCTGTCTCAGATGAGAACACTGAAAGTGTTAACTAAGTGTGACAGAACATACCTTGGCATTTTTATGAAAATGGTCCAAAATATTGAGTGATGAAAGACGTGCTTAAGGAGTGAGGTATTTGCAGCTACTTGAATCTGTCAATGATACTTCCATGAATATTTTCTTACTTGCAGGGCTCTGATCTTCTCCAAGTTGGATATTGTTGAAAAGAAAATAATCTGACCGTAGACGGTAAATGGAGTATTCCTCTACTTTGACTTGTGCAGGTTATGTTTGAAATTGGGAAAGAATCAGTCCCAGGAATGTAGCATTTATAAATCAGGCTCACAAGTCATCTGCTGACTACGGAGTTGTTATTTGCTAGTCACCTTTTGGTAAGATCAGATAGTGTTTTCAGCCTTGCCTATGCAGTTGTTTACACTGAAAACATAATTTAGCTTTTTTTTTCAGTCTTAGCTATGAATCTGGTATAATCACATGTCTCTAACAGCCGATACTTTAAGAAAACCTCAGGATTCACAAGACCCGGCAATTTCAAAATGTGATTCGTAAAGTTAATTGCAATTCTTCATGTAAGTAGAACTAATTATGTGTATGTACTTGACCTTTAAACATCAGTTCTGTTTTCTCTCTGAGACTTTTGTATTTTTAATTTCTTCACCTCTCTGTTTATTGTTCTTAATCAAATTGTGCCCTCAAGTGATTAAGAACTCAAATTAAGGTTTCATACTTTTCTTTAAGTATGTGATGGCAAGAAGAGGGTTAACACAGACACTTTCACGGCAATATTTTAAAGATTTAAATTATTAGTCTGGTTGATTTAAATACTTCTTCAAAGTGCTAGCAATACAAATATTGCTATATTATTCTAATAGACAAGACCCAATGATGGGAGTTTTCCTATAAAATTATTATAGATGATATAATAGCAAGATGTCTTCTTTAATTAAGCAAGGTGTAAATAAAAAGTACGTAATGAAGAGTGTGCTTGATTTTTTAAAATCACTTTAAATGAGACAATATCTAATCGGTAACATAAGCAAGATTATGAAAAAGTCATATTTAACTTTTTGTTCTGGCAGCGGCCTTTGAAAAACCATTTCTGGTAGCCTTCCCTGGCATTCACTAAATACTGGCAGCCTTGGCAAACTGGCAGGAAAGAGGATGCAGAAATTATCTAATTCAAAGGTCTGAATCATTGCGCATTGGCTCCGCCAATCTTTACGTCGTACCCTTGGGTTCTCCTGCACCGTCCATCACTGCCGTGCTGGGGATTGGGCTGGTGCCTGCAGCTAATGAATACTGCATTTCCTCCTCTCGTTTCATCTCACCTATCAAGGAGGAAATGTGAAATACTGTACGTTGAACCTCACCCTGCCTCTTACCATCAGCATAACCACGAAGCGGTGTCAAAGAGGGGGAGGCTTGGATGAATGATTCTGGGCTGCTCTCCCTCCTGACCTGGTGCCTCTACTGGAAAGCTGACACCACTTGCTGTGGGCAAGTTGTAATATGGTTTGTTTAACAGGCTAAATCATGCTTTTATCACTGGAAATAAGACGTGGTGGAGACACGTTGTCATGGTTACTTAGCCATTTCCCCAGAGTCACAACACCAGTGTCCCAGAGGGGACATAATTCTATTTTATGCATATGCATGAGGCTAGCAGGTGCTTTGGCACTTTAATTATATATTTTTAAATGGCTAACTGTAAAATTGTGACAGAAACACCAAGTAAAAAAGATAAGAAATAGACTTGGAAAGCAGGCAATTGGATTGTCAGGGAAAAAAAAAAACTGTTCAGGTTTCTGAAGGCTGCTGCCAGAATTTGAAATAAAGTAAATAAATATGTCTCCTAAATATGTGGGAAAGTCAAAGAGATACTGAAAATCATAATGTCCAGGTAGGATGGTATGTGAAAGAAACTACACAATTGAATTCTTATACGAAATTTTTCCATAGGAAAGTTACTCAGCTCATGGAAATGGCAAGAAGAGTTGGAATGAGAAACAAGAATGAATAAAATATTAATAACTCCTAAATAATTCAAAAAAGCCCCCCCCCAAACAACAATAAAACATGTAACTACAGAAACTATTGGAAAATGGTTGGTATCATCAGATGGCTTCTTTCATGCTTGTTTAAGAGGTTTTATAAGTTACTGCACTTCATTTAGCTTCTGTCTCTTCATGTCGGTCATGACCTACCAGCTCCTGCTGTCCCAGGTGTTAATTACTGTCCCTCAGTTGAAAAGGACTACATATTTTTAGCTCAGTAGAATGGCAAGTAAAACTGCTTTAAGTCAAAATAAATTATAAGGACAGAGAATTCCCAAATTGTCTTCAGATACATCAGCTGCTGTGTAATTACTGTACATTCAAATATTGTACAAGCCTGTGCATGTTTTTACAGTTAATTGATATTTAGACATCAGTTAATGTGTCCAACAGTTAGATGAAATCACAAAATCTGGAAACCTGTGAATACAGATACCTGTCGTACATAAAAGGTACCATGCTGACAGAAAAACCCTTTGTAATTAGGTCACCTCATATGTGTCTCCCAACACTGAAACACCAATTTCACTTTACTACTGCTGATCATGTCAGGGGTGTTTTGGACTTAACTGAAGATTTCTGGAGTTGACAGAAATAAAATTAATTCACAGAAGGTGAATAAATCGTGAAGAATTTTTCTGAGTAATGTTCCAGATCTTTTCATTTTACTTCTAAAAGGGAGTTGGGAAACCATAATTTAATGAAAAATGTCAAAATGTCAAATTTCTTTTCTATTTAGTGGGAAGGAAAATGAAGCTGTTCACTATTTTTGAGAGTGAATTCAAGTTACATAAGGCATTATTTTGTTTTGAGGACATTCACTTGGGATTTAAGACAGTCATATTTCGTTGCATGGATATATAGAGACACACATGATCTTTCTCTCTCTCCCTCCACTTCTCCTCCTTCCCACTTAATTTTTGTCAAAATTGAGATGTTTCCACAAAATATGTTCTTTCTGGCAGGAATCTGTATTCCAGTGAATGTTTTTTCATCTTTTAAATTGCTCTGGTTTTATGTTCTCAAGCATCTTCTTTAAGAGCATCACGTCAGGCAGTGCTTTCATAGGTGTTTGGCTCATTCTCCTTCAGATTGTAGGGGTTTTAATTCAGGTCAGCTCGCAGGACCAGCAAAGAGATTCAAGAAAGGAGGGGGAAGAACCAGGGGTAGGAATAAGCGTGAGTTACTAATTGAACCACTTATATAAAGAAAAATATTTGTGTAATGGCCGGTTTTTATACCAGGATAACATGGCCTCTGAAACACTTTATTTCTGAAGAGAAGTTGACTATATCCAGGCCTCTTTTTCTCCAATAGCTACTATTCTGGTGTGAGCTCAGAAGACATAGAAGCCAAAGAAACCACATTTACATGCAAGGTGAGACTGAAAACATTAAGAAAAATTGTTTTCCCCTGTTACAAGTTTGCCTAAATGTTTGCGTTCTCCTGGAAACATTTCCTGACATCCAAAGAATATTTGGCTCATGCAGCTTCTGATAAAGACTAAGGTTCTGTGTCATTATCCGAGGTCTCCTCCAGAAAAATCTCTTATGCTATCAGGCAATATTCATTTTATGAATGTTAGAAGCGTTTTTTCCCTTCATTGTGAGCTTGAAGCCTAAGAAGTATCTTGGCTGTTTTCTATGAAATTCTAGTTAGCTATTGTAACTGCACTACTGTTAGACACATGCTGTAAAATGTGTGTGTTCAATACAACCAGAAGAGGAACACTTCAAGATTTATTGCATTATTTGTCAGACGGAGCAGAAACTTTCTAAAAGGCTCCACTATGGATTATGCACACATTTCACCAAAACCTTCGGAGAGGTGTGTATTTACAATTTCCTCACGGCAGTGCCAAATATTAAACAGAGTTGCACACTGCCCAATTTTAGCAAAGATTACTACAAAGAAATATTCCAAAGAGTCGTCATTTTCAGTTGCTAAGATGGCAATTCTGTGAAGGAGTTCAGGAAAACCTGTGTGACTGTGACCACATTTCCTTTTGGTTCCGGATGTACCAGGTACTGCCCCATCCCCTCTCCAGCCTGCCCAGCAGCTTTGGTTGGAAGTTACTCTCCTCTAGCCCCTAATAGCAGAGCTGCTCCTGCAACTCCTCCCTGACTTGTATGGGTGCAAATGAGCCATGTTAACCAACACGGCTGAAATAGATCTTTGCTAGCATGGCTCAGTATTAGTGAGTCAGATTTGGGAGAGCTCATACAGCCCTACTATAAGATCTGAAGGGGCACTGTGCTCCAGCAGAGACAAGTTGGGGTGCTCTAAAGGCAGGAATCGACTGAGCTGGCAAAGAGCTGGAGACAAGGAGCATGCCTGTTCTTCATGGAACTCCTCCAGAAGAACCATTGTGATTCAAGGGAGCACTAAAGCACATATCTGCACATCCCTCAGATGGGTGGGGTGGAAGCTGGGGAGAAACCCCAGTCCTGTTTGAGCCTAGGGTGAAACTTTGTTGATTTCAACAGAGCAAGATTTCATCCCTTGTGTGTAAGTACTTTGCTGAATAGGCCCTGGGACCCTCCAGATGCTCAAAGCCAAGTAAAAGAGTAAGCTATTTTGCCTAATCAAAGACTGAGTCCTTCTTAGAAAGAGAAGTGTGGGTTTCTGTGACACTACAGTATCCACTTCTGCTCCTTCATGGGCCTTCATGCTCCTTCATGGGTCAATGTGCCAAATACAAAATTTAAAAGGAATGGAAATCAAAACTGTCCTCTTGCATCTGCACCAGCAAATCCACGTTAGGGGCTTATAACACCCCAGGTACTACTGTATATAGGCACCTCATATATTTATCCTCAGAACTACTCCACGGGGTGAGGCAGTGCTGCTAATCCTGCAGTACTGGCAGCTCAGTGGGAACAAATGGCTGCACAGTGCCACAGAAGCAATTCACTGCCAGTCCTTGCTCTCCCACAGCTCAGGCTAATGCTCCCATGCTTGAGGTGAGGTCCCCCTGCACCACACATTTTACAAAAAGCCTACTACCTTGTGTACATTGTAGTTTATACCGCATGAAAAGAGATCTGATGACCACATTCAGACCTGGCCTGGAAACCTCTACTTTTTCAAAAAAATCATGACATGGATCTTTTATGGAACTACTCTTATGAAAGAGACAGATGAAATGGGTGATGGAATTGATTACTGTGATAGATTAAAGAGGAAAATGTTGCTTGAGAAACTTTGTAGGAAGCCAAAATTGACACTGATGAGGGATTGGGCTCCAGAAGGCATTGGGAGGCTCATTCTTCCCAAACATTGACTGAAAGGAAATGGTGGCCATTGTACATTACTGGAATGAGCTGTTGGATTGGCACAGCACCCAGCACTGTCTGATGCTGGTTCATACCCAAGCCACCAAGGTGCTAACTCTGTGTAAATGCAACTGTCCTTAACTTTAAGCTCAATACCATTTTAAAATGGGTACAAGTGAAGAGTTTTGCAGGAGCTGAGTGAAGGCAACTGGAGCACATTTCTGTCCCGTAGATGAAAAATTGAAATAACATAAAACCAGGAAAAAATGTCATAAAAAGATCTTATGAAGTTGCCTATTCTACTCCTCAGTCTTGTTTGTAACTCTATGGCATCCTGACCTCCTTATGCCATCTCTGACAAGGGCTCAAGGGTCTCTACTGAAAGAGATTGTACAAATTCAGCAAGAAACTTCTCCCACTTCACTGCAGTCATGGTTAGAAAGGTTACCTGAAGTCATGCCTGCTTCTGGTATTCATCTCCTTCACCATGGATGTGTATTCATACGCCCTTTAACAACTTTTTACATACTTGATACTAAATCAATCCACAGCCTTTTCTTCTTTAGACGAAACAATACTAGATTTAAAAATCTTTCTTCCAAAGTCACTTTTTGCTCATCTTCTTCCTCCTCTTTGTTTTGGATTTTTTTTTTTTTTCTAACCGTTACCTCCACTGTCCCTACCCAAGGCTGGACACAGCATTTCAGCAGAGGCTTATCAGTTCTGAGGAGAGCAACAAGACTATTTCATGACAGAGAAACAAGATTTGGGTTAAAATTACAGTGGAGTCTTACTTGCAACTTGTTACGTCATCTGCAGCTGTATAAGCACTGTACTGCACTGAACCAGATCTAGATCAGATCTTTACAGGATTTCATGATAAGTACTTTTGTTTTGATCATAAACCACTCTAACTGCAATCCCAAATATTATCTATCTGCTCTACAATCTTTTATGACTATATCAGGTAGAATAGTGTCAAAACCTTACTAAAGTCAAGGTTTGTATCATCTACTAATTCTCATTCCCCACAAGGCCCATTACACAGTCAGAAAAGAAAATAAGGTTCCTTTGATATAGTATGATACATAAATATTGATTTCCAGATGCTTTACTTCTTACAGAATTTTTCTGAGAATTGAAGTTAATTTGACTTCTTCAATAACTCCTCAATTCCCCTTTTTGCTTAAATAAAAGCTCAATATCGTGCTTTTCTAGCTATCCAGTTCTTCATTCCCTCTCCACCTGTTCCCAGGAACACTACTAATGACTCTGAGACAGCTTCAGCCAGTTCGTTAAGTATCCTATGCAAAATTAATCGGATCCAAAGACTGTTTTAAAATACGAACTTTAATACCTTTTGCCTATTGTTTTTTCTTTCTAGGCATTTTTTTTTGTTTCTGATTTCAGTCATGCCACCTGCATGCTCACAACTGGCTTTTCAGATGAGGATGCCGGAACCTCACTTCACACATTAGCCCTCTCTGCATCCTTTTCGGTCAAGACTCCTCTTGGCTTACCTCTTACTCCTAATGCACATGCAGAATGATTTCTTCTTACCCTTGGTGCTTCTGCTTAATGGTGTTTCAGTCTGTGTTCCAGCTTTACTTGTTCTGTCCTTATATGCTCCTGGTAATGTTTCAAACTCAGTCCAGAGTATCTGAACAAGTCGTCTTCCTTCTGTGCACCCCACGCCCACACTGGTCAGTTTGTCTCCTACTGCAGGGACTTTGCATTGCCAGCATTTTCAAAGCCCCCTTGCTACCACTGAAAACTTTTCTAGCTTGATCAGTTTTGTGGCCAATTGCAGTGGTGCTCCTACCATGAAAGTACCTGAGTTCTTTTCCTCCATAATTATTACCTATAAAATTTTCAGGCAATTTTAGTCTTCTTTACATTCCAGGCTTCCAGCAAGTAAATGTATCCAGACTGAAGCAACACTCCTTCAGTTTTCCCCCTTCCTGTTCTTCCTTTAGTATTCCAGTCATGTGAATTATCCCACCAAGACTCTGTTATGCCAATTAAGTCATAATTTTGATCTTGTATTAAGACTTCTAGCTCCACCTGTTTATCCCAAATATTTCTTCCATCAGTATACAGACATCTAAAGTGTTCAGTGCATTGATTCACTACCCTCTGTGTCTCTCCTGTGACCCTGTTCTGAATATTAAAATCTCTGAAATTTTAGGTCCCTATCAGGCTGTTCTTTTTTATGCTGGGGATTTTGGGGGGGGGGGGGTGGGGGGGTGTTTGTTGTTTTTTTGTCCCTAGTCAACCCCTCCCTCAATCCTACTTTAAAGCTCTTCTAACTAGGTTAGCAGTCAACAGCATGAAGCCAGTGCAGCAGGAAAACCTGAAAACCCTCCAGTAGCATCTCAGGCAATGGCAGGCAGTGCCCCTTCCTCCCCTGACCTGCTTCTTCTGAATAGCAGATCCAGCAGCAATCCTCCTCTCTTCCTGTCAAAAGAGGGTTATCAGCTTTCTCAGCTACTGTTTTATTTTGGGACAGGGCTGGCTACAAATTTCATAGCTGAGCTCAGGCATGTGATTTTTCCTTAGCACTGGGATTTAAATGTGGCTTGAACCCTGGATAGCATACCTGTTCTTGATCTCCACGGTTATTATCTGCCTCAGGAAGGAGCCAATTCCTGCATCCCCATCTGTTTCCTTCTCCGTTGCCAGTGCTGTTCCCTGCTCTAGCTAGCCAGCCTCTTTGTGCTTGGAGATGTCTTCAATCACTGTGTCCTTGCGTCCTCCTGTCTCCCTTCCCTACAGCTCCCTGACTTGCCTCCAAAGACACCCAGGGGTACAGGTAGCTCTCCTGTTGTTTGTCTTCCCTTCTCCACTGGAAGGGAGAGACTGGCTACATTTCCTGCAAATCCAACCCATTACAGGGGCTGAAACACCCAAGATCAGCATTACCCATCTGAGATACAGCTCTTTGGCGCAAAACAACATCAGAGCTTTGCTTCATTTACAGGTACTGGTCTCACTCCACCCTTAAAACAAGAGGTAGGCAGCTGCTCTTTTCTGGGAGTGGGATATGTGCTTCAGGGTGTGTCTTCTGTTCATGACCATCAGTACATCCGCGTGGGCACAAACCCATGATGAGATAGCTACAGCCAGTCCTTTAAATGTCCTATTCAAAATTCATCATACCCAGAGGATGTGAAAACACTGGAGATGGGAGCCTTACAGCTTCCACATCACAGCTAGCTCATCAAGCTGACCTGCTTGGAGTCCAGGCAGTGTGAGTACATGTCCCACTGCTTCTCTTTCTGCGGGCATGTTGTAAAACATAGACTTCAGACTCATTTTTGTAAATGTACAAGATGACACCACCACCACCACAGTAAGTCTTGTGATATTTTTTTCCTCCAACTATGTTCTAATGAAAGAACATTTTGTTTAGCATTTGAAATGGTAAATATCCCAAACCATAGGAAAACATACAATAGTTGCATTTTACTATAAACAATGAGTAGCCGCTAGGAAAATACTAGACCAATGAAACCCTCTTCCTGTTGATTGTATGCTATGCTTTCAAGCAAAATGGCATTTCCCTGCAAGACCTGATGCTCCATTCTTTCCAGCACTTGCTTTTGACGTAACTTCCTAAGTTATTGTTATTTGTCGTATTGATTATTATTGCCAATACATGGAAAGCTTATACCAGCATGCAACTCCTTCAAAGGCAGCACGGACACCCTGGCAAGAAATTTGACTGCACGCTCACAAAAGTAAGAGAAGGTGTGAAGGACCAGCATTAACAAATGGGGGTACCAATTGTACAAGAATTACTGTAGTCTATGCACCTGTTTATCTGAATGTGTCATTTTATAGAGAATGAGGAAAATCTAACACTGTAGTTACTGCTGGAACTGAGTTGAGCAGATCAAAGTGATAATTACCGTGTTCTAGAAATCCCTATTTTTGATGATGAGGTTTTTTAAGCCTATAACAACACACAGATCCAATTGCAAAAGCTTAAAATTGCCTCTTCAGTAGAAGCAGGGCTTTGATTTCATCTAATTTGACCCTTCCACCGCACTTATAAGTGCACTCCAGTGTGGCTAGAGATAAAAACTTTGAAATTTAAATGTGCAACTTGCAGCTGAGGTTGGATTTGTGAGCTAGGACACAGAGTACCTTTTGATGAGCAGCAGTTTTCATTACAGATGTCAGAAAATACCTCCCCATTAGGAAGCGATGAGTACATTTAATTCAAATCCAACCCTTCCAACACCATCACTTACAGACACTCTTCTGCTCTGTGAGTGAGGTTCTAATAATACACTGAGCCATGTGGGACACACCAGGGTGATTAATGCTTCGATGTGAACATACACTGCACAGAGTATATATTTTCCCCTTAAATGAATATATCTGGTTTTCATTGATATTGAAGTAGATTTGCTCTGTACTTGCTCACATGAGGAAGCCTAGAACTGTGGGATCTATCATTCAGTAATAGCTCCTGATAACACTAACACTTGGAACACGGCAAAGTAAAAAATGTGAATTCATATTCACTTTTAATAAACTGAGGTAATTAGTCAGTTGAAATGCAATAGAAAGTGACAGCCTGTGACACATAAAAGACTGCAGACTGACAAAGACAGAGCTATTCTTCATTGCACTAACATCCGTTTCTTCATCAACATTGAATTTTTTCAGTCTCTTGGCATTTCAATTACATTATAAAATGAAAGGCTAAAATCCTGGCTCTGCATTTTTTCCTCTCCTTCTTGAGACTAAAGAAAAGAGAGGAGAAAAAAATCCTCTCTGCTGTTTGTTTCTGTACCCCTTGAAATGATGTCAAGTGGGTCATGGCATCCATAATATCCATGATACATACGGGAGAAGGTGTTCAGCCTTGGTGTCACCGAGGTGCTGCCAGGACTGTGAATTCCACCAAAGGGAACTGCCTGGAAGGCAATGAAAATGAGACAAAAAAGGTAAAATGTAGCAAAAATGTTTAACAGTAAAATAAATTTAACCACAAAACTCAAGATGTCCCAAACACTCCTCTGCTCTTTGCTGGCATCACAGGTGTTTTCTGCCTCATCCCCAGTGCCCAAAACATAAGAGGTGTCTAGCTGGGTGGTTGGGTACCTAATTTCTGACAGAAGTCAAGCTTCCACTTTACTGGCTCCTCCTTTGCCCAGTGCTCACATCACTTGTCAGATGCAGGGACTGTGGAGCCAGAGGTGACAGCTCAGCTGGCGGGGCAGTGCCCTCACCCACATGGGGCACAGCCCCACGGTACCCCAGCAGAACAAGTCAAGTACCAGGGTCAGCCACAGCCCAGGTCACCAGGGTGTAAATATAGCTCCCAGAGCAAGATACAAAGCCCAGAAGGGCTTTTGCCCTCTCGTGTCACTCATGGCACACCCAGAGCCCCAACAGCCCTGACCTTGTGTTGGCTCCAGTGCTTGCTGGACCCCTCTGTGAAGTCACCTAACTGGCTGTGCCAGCATAAAACTGATTCCTTTTCCTAAAAAGTTAGCTTTCTGTTTGGTTAGCAAAATGAAACAAATCTCTGGAAGACCTGACCATTTCCAAAGCCAGGGGAAACAGGAGAGGAGAATCAAAGCACTGGGAGCAAACGAGGAGGGAAGAAGGGCAGGTACAAGACAGGGGAAGAGGAGGGGAGGGGGAGGATGGAGCTGAAGCTCACCTTCCAGCTCACCCTTTGGGAGCAGCAGTGAGTCAGCTGTCTTTGCCTAAGAAAACCCTGGTTCTTGATTTTCTCTTCTTCATGATGATTTTTGGTAAGGTCTTCATTTGATGACATAAATGGTGTTACCTTTCAAATATATATAGTGAGCCAGATACACTTGGATCATTTCAGCATTCGGTGAGGTTAAACTTATACAGAGAAGCAGTACTTTTTATTAGATCACCCGAAACAATAGTGAAAAACAGTCCAGCTTTTAGACACAAGAGTGCTTCCTCGGGACTGAAATAACCTCATTTACCACCTCGGAGCAGCCTGCTGACCAGAGTACTGCTACTCTTTCCACCACTCAGGTTCTCTGAAAATCTTAGCTTAAACCTCCAGCAGAGAAAAATAAATGAGAAGAAAAGCATTTTTACATGAAGAATAAATGATATTTAAATCTTTTTTTAATGACATCAGGACATTTTACTTTGAAAGCCTCAGCTTGTTGACTGGTGAGACATCAGTGACTTACCTCCCAGGCGTGCTATTTTGTTAATTTTTATATATGGTTTTGAGACCCTCAGATGGAAGAGACTAAGGTTGAGCTGTATAATTTTCTCAGAAGCCTCGTGGTCTCATTTGGTTCACTCATTTGTCAAAGCATCTTTTAATTTCTCAGTTGTGGTACTGAGGTCTTAAAAGACGTTAGCAGCCAGAAGCTCTCCTTTCAGTACCTGAAAGAAAGGGTCAGGTTTTCAGCTGTTTTTAAGTCTCCTGCAGTTCCTATTGTTTTAATAGAGATGTGCTGTTCAAAAAACTTAGCTCCCAACTGTAGGAATGAGCACTTCTACTGCTGTGACTTAATACTTCACAGCACAGTCACTACTTCTATCACCTCAACAAAAAATGGATCTGGAGGGGACCTGTAGTCTAACTAACATCCACAGAAAAATGGTGATGATCTGAACTACCTCCACTGCCTACCTTTTGAGTCTTATTTTTCTGTGAAAAAGAAGTAATCTTTGCAGAACTGAAATAAGGAACCATACATTTTGAATAGGTCTTACAATCCTCAGAGAGGTTAGAAGGGAAAAATATGTTAGAAACACAGCTGGAATTATTCATCTGTGAACCATTTTTTTGAAAAATGTAGTCCTGAGGTGTGCCTCTCAGGCCTCTTCACCTGTCCCTTAGGTGCTCTGCAGAAGGTGCAGCCTGGGCACCATGACAGGCTGCTGAAGGCACCTCTTAACTTTTTCATTCTCTACCTGGACTTCTTATGTCTGACATCTTTCTTCTATCAACAGTAAAGTGGTTTTTGGTAACTGAGTAAAGCAAAATTCTGAATTATAAACAGTCAGGAATAAGAGCTTGAACCTGTGCTTATAAACTTTATATTCATCACTTATAAATGCTTGTCTGAGTAAAATTTAGGCTGTATGAATTAGTCTTCCAAAAAAGGCAGGGACAGATTGGTTCTGAAGTTCAGTTCCTCAGGCAGCACAAGTATTGACTCTGTTGTCAACACTGCTGAAACTAAACCCTTTTGCACCTGCTGAGGGCTCTGTGTCTGTTTGTTTCGTTTTTTTTTTTTTAAATTCAGGGAACTTTTCACAGGTAGGGTTTTATCTCACCTTGTTCAGCCACCAATAGTCATGATCAGAAACAGAGTGTTCCTCTACCAGGTCACTACAGAAGTGAGATAAATGTGCAAATGATGAAGAAGTCTTAATCATAGTTTACTTTTAACCCTTAGATTTTGTTCCTTACCTCTCGAGTTATTGATTCTAGCAAATCACCTTGGCTCTGGCAGAAAATACAAGGGAAACAAACCGGAGCCTGTTTTCACCTTAAGCAGCCAAGTGGTTAAAGGACTGGCATGTAAACAGCTCGGCTACACCTATGTTGTATTATGAAGTCCAGTGGGATTCTGCTTTAATCTTGAGAGGGAGTGTGAGGGGTTTGTTTTTCACAGGGGCTTTAGCCTACAGTTAAGTGCAAACACCTGCTGAAGTACTGGTAATTAGTAGGTAATTAGTAGCTAATGTTCTTAGAATTTAAAAAGAAAAGCTTACATAAGTAATTACTTACTATTTCTTATAATGTGCTGCTTTTCCTGAGATTTCATATCCCCAGAACATTTGCCAAGTTCCTAGGTTCCTCAACATACTAAATTGTTTATTAATTACACACGTATATTGCTTGTAGAAAAAAATAAAATGCATTAAACCACTGGAAACCAGAGTGAGTTATCTTCTAAATTCAGCACAAGACTCATTGGAAATGACAGAATTTGCAAAGGGTAACAGCTTTACGAGTGCCATTAGTTTGGGGCTGGGGTAGGAGGATGGAGCAGTGAAAGCAACAGCTGGGTAGCCCAGAAAGGGTTCCTTTTTCTTGGATAGTGGATAGAGAGACACAAAGTGAGAAGCAGCCTTTGAGGTGGGTGTTTTGCTCAGGCCAGTAAATGTTTAGCACAGCTGTAGATCCCCGGTGGGATTCACATTTTCCCGGTTATGTTCACACATTTCAGGTGTGCTAAGTGTTGGGGGTTGCTTTGGCTCTGCAGCAAAGCAATTCGAGTAATATTTCACCTCTTGTAGAAGGATCGACGGAAGAGCTCAAACATCTGCATTGTCAAACTCTTTCTGCAGTCACCTCTCGCTGTTTTCATATGCGAAAAGTATTAAGGCAAAGCTGTGCTTTTCTATGTGCTTTAGACCGGAGCTAACAAATGAAGCAACTACTGGGGCTGTGACTGCGCTTACCAGCTGCCAGCCTTGCTCTTGCAGTGTGTGGGACGTGCTTTATTGCAGAAGCAGAAAAAGGGAATGCCTGTTGAAGTCCATCCATGACTGGATGTTGCTCACCATGTGTCCTCCTGTGGGACCCTGCCTGCAGCCTAGCATGAGCCTCCTCGCACAGGGCAGTAGGGTGCACACATCTCATCCTCTCTAATAATGACTCTCCTGGGAAGAACAGTGCGTACAAAGCAGGTTTAATAACAGCAAGGACTGTGTAAAGGTGAGTCATAGTCTTGGAGAGTAGTCCTTGCAAGGAAGGTGTTGAATTTTACTCTTGGAGCTCCAGCACTGGAGGGTGGGACACATAAGCCTCAGGAGATGTTTCATCTTTCCTGAATCCATGCTGTGCAGCAGAGCCCTGGCGACAACTAAGCTCTCTTGAAATCTCATGTAGTATGGGGGCTTTTGGAAGAGCTGAGATGGGAAAACCTCCCTTCTTTTCAAGGAAGCTCTCCAGTTTGAAGGAGCAGCCTTCCAGAACATGATGTTGGGGAATGGCCCTGGAGACCTCTCAGCTCCAAACTTCCTTTATCCTGCTTTACCCTGTTTCAGTCAGGACTCTGTAAACTAAGAGCTGGCGGGGCAGCCTGGCCAGTGCTGTGATGTTTTAATAGAAAGGTGATGCAATTGAAGATAGAGCCACTCTTTAAAGATAAATCATGAAGCTGAAGTGCTTCTTTTATTATTAGTATTCAGAATTAAATTTTGTTTTTAGCTTGGCAGTGAATGAGAAAAACCAAACAAACGTTCACAAATTAGACTAATTGAGATTAAAGCTGCTGGTAAGCAACAACTTAGCATACAGCTTGGGCTTCCTCAGGGTTTTAGGTCCTCCAGCATTCTTATTATTCCTTTCCAATCAATTAAGCCGAATGAAAACAGCAAAAAGTAAAATTAAAAAAAAAAAAGAAAGAAAAACAAAGGGAAAAATCACTTCCAAAAAGACCACCCCAGCCCACCCCAAGGGTGGGGGAGAGTTGGCTGTTTCAGTCATACATTGCTGTTGAGAAAAACACCCACATTTTCATGCAGAGTTTTAATACTAGCTGACTAATCTCTTTGAGGTGTACACCTTGGAAGGCTTCAAGCCCAGCTGCATCTTAATAGCAACTACTATCAACTGCTCCCACACAGAGGCAGCAACTCTCTGAGGAGGCACTTAAGTGCTAGGGCAGCATTTGTTTCCTGAACACAGCGTCTGCTCTCTCCCGGTGAAGACAAACTAAGTAGTCCTTTGTCATTCACCTTTGCTTTAGATTCATACAACACTTAGCACAGCTCAGGATGTCCTGAACTGCAGACGGCATTGCCTGTCAGGATAAAGAAACCCCGTAAATTAAGGCATCCTAGGTGATGAACATATTTGTCCTTGCAAAACCCTTATGAAAGAGTGGCTTTGTGTATTTCAGAGCATTTGTTTCAGTGAAAAAGTGCTAGCTTCATTTTTTAATTAAAAATAGTGCGTGCTTCATACTTATATGGTAATGATTTGTAAAAGTATTTATGTTTCCTAAATAAGCAGTAATTAAAAAAATTAAACAGCAAATCTGCAGCCCTCTAGGAGCTATTTCCTGCCACTGTGCTATGCACCAGGGATGTGTGAGGCTTCCTCATCGTAGCTGGGGACCAAAGCAGATTATTTGTGCTTCAAAGGCATTGGTCTGTACATCCGAACTACAAAGTGCCATCCCTATGTTTTAGTACCATTAGTGGTGTAGGACTGAGAACTGAGTTGTTGTGATTCACTTAAAAGGAAAAAAAAAGGAACCCCTCAGCTGGTTTATTTTAATTCCTCATTCTCATAGCTCATTACACTCAGAAGGAGAAGCTAAGTTACTGTGGAAGGAGGTATGATAAGAATATTGACACAGGAGGGTAGTCTCATATTCCTTGAATTGCAATAGAAAACTGCTTGAAGGAGCACAGAAATACCACCCAGCAGTTTAAGAAAGGAAGAGTAATTAATTCAAATAATTTTGAAAACAAATTGGCATTTAAAAACAAACACAGTTTGGTCAGGGCATTAGACTGATGTACCTTGCCAGAGGGTTTCACAGAATCACAGAATCACAGAATGTTAGAGGTTGGAAGGGACCTTAAAGATCATCTAGTCCAACCCCCCTGGTTTATGGCATTAAATCATCTAATCTAGCCGTGCTTTCAGACCTGAACAAAAGACTGATTCTATAACACAGTCTCCTCTGTGGGCCCACTCCACGTGCCCTGGGTTTCCTAATGCAGTTTTATTTAGCTTTTCCATGAAGACCAACCTTGAATAGACATCATGTTTTTACTGTTTCTCTAGCTGTCTGCTTAAGACATGTCTCACCATGAGGACTCAATTTAGTTGCCTAATCAGAAATATCAAATGCTGTTTAAGATGCCCTATGGTGTCCAAGACATCCACCATGGCTGGCAGATGGACCACATCACCAAGGGAAAGCTCATGGTTTCCTGGACCAGGAACTGCTTCTTGTCTTATACATCTATTGGAAACACCAGGCTGCTGTTGTAATGATGCAGGCTGGTGGTTTAATGAAGTGATTGTACATTTGAATTCCACTGTGACAGCCAGTTTCATTATTATCAATCAGTATATACTTACTATACTCAGAATATTGTTCTTTTGATTCTCTATGAAAATTTAGGACCAGATGGAAAACAGTTTTCTTTCTCAGGCTACTACATCTTCCTGGAGATTTACTGGAGAGATGAGCTGAATGATGACATATTGCAGCTTTATTCCTGACAACTTGTTTGATTTCAGGTCAGTCATTTTACTTTTGATACAAACTGATAGCAGATAGCAGAGCACAATCACACATGTTCTTCTCTGTCTGAGTCTCAACCGATGCATCATCTATCCAGCTGATGTATCAATTCACACATGAAAAGCTCTGTGCAAGTAATACACAACGATGTTTGTGCATTGTAGGCTAATTTTGCTCTAAGTTATATCCATTCCACTCCACTCCTTTCATTTAGGCTGGCAGATGCAAATGAGAGCAGCCAATTTTTTCTCTGTGACCTTATACGGAACTGAATGAGATCCTTCAGGACCTGGTTGCCTATACATTCATAATAATAAAGTAACCGCAGTGGTCATATAATGGCTTCTTTTTCATTGCTGCTTGGGGGACTAGCTCAGCTCACTTAATTGGTAACTGGTTGATGATCCATCCCGGTCAGCCTTGGCTTAGGTTAAGCCTGGGGTAGCGGTGGGTAAAAGCTGTAAGATGGCTCTATAATGTTGTTTAGTATATGAGGGTTATGTTCCTAAAGAACAGAGATGCCTCTTGGATTTGTGGCAAGCATATGTCAGCATCTCACAGACGATAAGTACAGTCCATTAGCTTCCCATGCCAGTCTCAACAGCAAGGAGCTCAACTTGAGTGGGCTGAACTCATTTCCCTCATGTCTGGGCTGAGGCAGATGAGTGAATCTGCATGGGGGAAAGCAGTAGTCCCAGGCTGAACTTGGGAATATTCCTTCAGGTCTCTTGAAAAGCCTCTCTGAAGCTTATGGTAAACGTATGCACAATCCACTGGACAATATAAAGCCAAGAATAGGCCAAAAAAGGGAGAAATGTTCCATATGTCTGAACAGTTAATTCTTGCCTAGTATTTAGTGAAGATTTCTGCTTGGTTTCAACGTGTTATTCAGAAGCATCTCTTGATAAAGACTTTTGCGGTTTTTTTTATAAAGACTGACGGCTGCAAGCATATGTCCATCGCTACCAGAAATGCTTAGATGTTTACATAAATAAGAAAAGTTCACAGTCTGTGGTCTTTCAAGAGCTGGATGAGATGAGGAAACAGATAGCACATTGAGAAAATCCATGCTACCAAGTACTATGAACTCAAAGAGATCTTTTGCTCAGCTCATGATGTGTCTATTCTGGAGAACCACAGTCTCCGTGTCCTGGTTCTCTGCGGATGATCAAATATAACATCACTTTTTTTCTGCAGGACATTTGCCTTTATAAGAATCTGAGAATGACAATGGATGCCTAATGACAGCCAAGAAGGGGGCAAAAATATTTCTCTTAGTTAAGCAAATCAGTTGCTTATCTTGAAAAAACATCTCTGGAGCAACAGCAATCACCTGACTGAGTCTAGCAATCGCCTACTAACCAGACGGGGTAAACGTCTGAGTGATGGAAGTCATAAAGTTCATAATGATTTAAATGATATCCAGGTCTTCCTAATGACCAAAATCTGAATTTCTTGCAATCAAGGAGTTCCTCTCCTCCCTAAGTAGTGCCTTTGTATCTTCTTTAAGTTTATATGCCTCATTTCCATACTTAGTATGTTTTCATGCATGTGCTTCAGGACAGTGGTTAGATGTTGCTGAACCTCTCAGTAGCAGCATAGTATAACAAAAGGGGTGAGAAGAAAGGAAACACAAATCAATATACCACCGGAGCAAGACTCTGTGTATCAAAAACTGAGTAAATAACTTCAGCTGTGCTCTTTGGCTTACATTACACAGGGCTTTGCATCTGGAAGTGGCATCCATCCAGGTCACACTGTTATCACGATTGCAATGTCTAAACTTCTGAACGCCACCAAAGATTTCCAACACAAAGCGCGTGCACCTTATAGAGACTGCATCTGCATCTAAACTTATTTTGTCTAGTACATTTTGTTAATTAAGGGCATGTCTTAAATGCAGGCTTGGTTTTATCGCTGAGGTAGGTGAAAAGCTGTAATAAGGATGTGATCCTTTTTTGAAGCCATCTCAAGAAAACTTTCAGTCTCAAAGAGCTAGCATGATGGGAAAAAGAGTGAAATGATTTGATTGCAGTCACAGAACAGAGCAGTTTTGAACCTTTGCTTCTTAAACCCAAGCAAGACTTCCTCACTGGCCTTCATCCATGACAGAAATAGTCCAGATGGAGGTTTTAACCTCAGCCATAATTGCCACAACAGGTTCAGATAATGTGATGTTAGTGTTCTACACAGCTAGCTGTAAAATAACGTGGATCCCAGCCTGCACTGAGGTCTCCCTGTCAGCATAGTACACTGCCTGCTTTGGTGCTCATTAGATGCCTGTAAAGGCCTGTCAGAATTTATCTCCTGTTTTGTTTTGTTTTTTTTTTTTTTTTTTTTTACATCTCACTGACTTTCACAGGTCTTGTCTCTTTAACCACATAATTCAATTATTGAGCATGAAAATATTTCTCCCTTTATTCTGATTGTTCTGTGGCTGATGATGGTGTGAGGTGCCATGATGGAGTGCACTCAAGGACCTCTTAGATGAGCCTATATATTTGCATTGCTAATTTCCTTCCTTGAGAGGGAAGGCAGTGGTTGACAGTGTTCCTTGTTTGATTCATAGATCTGTCTGGTTTTACTGAGGATTGATTTGTGTGTAGGCAGGAAGGGGGGCTGGCTGTATGGTTTGAATTGCTAGCACTTGTGCACAAGTGAAGTACTGCTTGTTTGCAAGCAGATATTGGAAAATGGGAAAACAATTGCATTACAAAAGAATTGTTAAGGTGTCTATGAGGAAGCTCTGTGTGTAAAGACCTGCATAAAGAGATGCTTTTGGCCTGTGTAGACCAGAAAAGGAAGATGATCCAAGGAGAACCAAGAATGGATAGTTTGAAGCCAATGGAAATCATTGATAAGACACACAAAAAAAATGCTTTGCATAGGCTTTGTGTTAGTATCGGAATCTTATGATGCTGATAGGATACATAAAAGCCATAAATCAATGGAATGTTGAAAAGAATAATGTTTCTTTAACAAGTTGTATAAGACTTGACGGCTTAACCCAGACCAAGTACAAACTAGAAAGCTTCACAAAAATAATTGAGGTCCCTGCAAAATATTTCAATTTTTTTATTGATTGAAGGCAATTATCCCTTAATTGCATATTTAAATGAGGTATTAGGAGGTTTAACTAAGCAATGCCTCTTAATTGCTGCTGCACACTAGGTGTCACAGATTGTGTTTATTTCGTATGTTAATTAAAGAGAATGGGTATTTTATTTTATTGACTAGTGGGCTCTTCAGGATGTACTGATTAGGACCAAGGATGTCTCAGGTGTCCACAGGACCCTGGGTATTAATGTAATCATTAGAAATGTTCCAGTTTTAAATGAAGAGGTATATCTCCATTTCATGGATGCTTTCAGCCACTTAGACCAGATGTAAGTAAGGGGAGGGAGGACCTGAACCCAGGTAATATTAGCTCAAACAACACAGAAATGCTTAAGTGCAGGCACAACTACACCAAAGGTATGTACGTCAAGAGCACAGGTCTTTTCTGTCTGTGCAAAACACACAGTGCTAAGACTGTGAAGCAGGATCCAGAATTTTAAATACCTGGCATGATTTTCAGGCTATGGCATTAATCTCCGAGGTTTTGTTGCACAACCACATGTGGTTTATACCCTGGAGTTAGCAGCCCCACTACTGCAAGGCGGAGGGAAAGTGTCTGGATCCCACATGGCAGTTCTGAGCTGGTTTTTGGGGATAACTTTACAGGTTTTCTGTAGCTGCTGGAAGAGTGATATGCAGGTAGAGCCAAACATTAAGGTGGGGTAGAGTTGTGCGCTGGTGTGTAGTACATGCCTACATGGTACAGGACCATACACTTCAGGATCTAATAGTATCTTTTTTCTGTAAGATGAAAATAATCAGCTGGAGCATTGAAAAGGCAAGTGACAAGGTATGCTGGTATGCTGTCTAATCACAGGTATACTAAGATGTGTCTGTACGGAGGGGGCAGATGGATGGATACTGCAAACTGGCCAGATACAAACCTTCTTTGGGACAGAAACCATACAGCCGTGTTAGTGAGCTTTGTGCCTGAGCTAATAAGGCCCACTGGGAGGCAGAGCGTGTTAATTCAGGAATAATATAACACTCATGCCGTCAAACAGCTTCTGGATCAGAGCAAGCATAGCTCAGAGCTCAGGCAAAGGAGATACACCTGCCCACACCCAGCGCAGCTCACCAGCATGGTGGGACTGGTGAGGAAATGAAGGTGTTTTCAGAGCGTCTGCTTGGGGCATGGAGAAACTCTTAGAAATACGTGTAAGGGGAAGCAATTTGGAGTTGGAACCAGAGGAGAAAAGATCTGTCAGAATGACCGGGGCGGGGCAGGCTATCCTATTATGGGAAACTCAGAAACATAGCGTATTTTTTTTTTAGGAAAACAGAAGCAGATGGCAAGAGCCTGAGTGATCTTCAGGCGCAAACTGGGGCAATGGGCTACGTCCTTGCCCAAGGATGCAATGACTGACCCACAGCAGGAGCAAAGGCTCCAGCCATTCTCCAGCTCTTGGGGCAGAGTGCATGCAGGTGGAAGAAGATGAAGAGGATGAAGAAGCAGGATACCCTGACTGGTTCTGGGGGAAGGGGTCTTGAAGGAGGAAGAGAGAAATTCGCAGCCCCATTCTCATTCTGTCCAAGTTTTTCCTACCCGGGGAAGCCCCAAGCATCCTTTCCAACTTCTGCCCAGTTCCCACCAGTTTCTGCTCCCTCTCCAGCACCTCTTCTGCACGAAAGGAAAGGTAGTTTCTGTATTGCTGTGTATTCACACAGGTGACATTCATCCATAAAGATAATGAAGGATCAGTGCTAGGAAAACTGGAGACCCATGACAACAAAAAGTCAAAATTCACACAAGAGGGCATGGGCATAAATTGGCCATGAATCAATTCGAGCTGGAAATTGGGTACACCCTAACTAAACAGCAGAGCAGCAGCGTTCAAAACTAGCAGTCCAGTTAGGGCAGTGGAAGAAAAGAGTATTCTAAAGATGAAGCTGAACTGATTTATTTATTGAATCATTGATTAGTGTTTTGGAGCTGATTGCTGATGCCAGGGAATGGTCTTCCATGTCTACATTCAAATGTAATATTCCAAAAATTGTGTTTCTAGTATGTTTTTCTACCTTTTTCTGAGCACATAAGGGATTTCCAAAGAAGTACCAAAATCCCATAGCTGTTCTTTGAGCACAGAGCATCTGGGTTTCTTCTGTGTTTTGGAAAAAACAACGGGAGCCAGTAACGATGGGATGATCACAGACATCATTTCTGCCTTCTGTCAGAATATAAAAAAGCAGTGCCAGAGTAAGAACCATCAGCTTGAAGTATTGACTGGACTGTTACACTTATCAGTGAATTTGCTCTCTTTTAAATGTGTTAAATCCGACCCTAGATTAAATTTAAACTACTTTTCTACAGCATAATCCACTGGGGACATCCTGACTTTCCATTGACTTTAATGGAGCCTCTACTGAACAATTAGAGCAAAGCACGAAATATGCAGCAAGGTTGTAGAGACGAAGTGGTTAACATCCTTTTTTTTTTTTTTTTTTTGTGGGTAATTTCCCCTTTTACTTCTTGCTGTGTCATTATAATTAGCAAAACCCAAGGGTTCAAATCTGAGCTAACAAAGGGCAGCAACATGATAGTTTGTGTGTTGTTACTGCTGCTTATTACATCATCTTTGCCAAGTCTTGGGAGACGGGAGAGGTGCCTGAGGACTGGAGGGAAGCAAATGTCACTCCAGTCTTCAAAAAGGGCAAGAAGGAGGACCCGGGTAACTATAGACCGGTCAGCCTCACCTCCATCCCTGGGAAAGTGATGGAACGACTTATCCTTGGTGCCATCTCAAGGCATATCAGGGATAAGAGGGTCATTAGAGACAGTCAACATGGCTTCACCAAAGGGAAGTCGTGCTTGACTAACCTCATAGCCTTTTATGAGGATATAACAAGGTGGATAGATGATGGCCGAGCGGTGGATGTGGTCTACCTTGACTTCAGTAAAGCATTTGACACAGTCTCCCACAGCATCCTTGCTGCTAAACTGAGGAAGTGTGGTCTAGACTCTCGGGTAGTGAGGTGGACTGCGAACTGGCTAAGAGGAAGAAGCCAAAGAGTTGTGGTCAATGGGGCGGAGTCTGGTTGGAGACCTGTATCCAGTGGAGTCCCTCAAGGGTCGGTACTGGGACCAGTATTATTCAATATATTCATCGATGGCTTGGATGAGGGACTAGAGAGTACTATCAGCAAGTTTGCTGATGACACCAAGCTGGGAGGAGTGGCTGACACACCAGAAGGCTGTGCTGCCATCCAGCGAGACCTGGACAGGCTGGAGGGTTGGGTGGGGAAAAATGTAATGAAATATAACAAGGGTAAGTGTAGAGTCTTGCATCTGGGTAGGAACAACCCCAGGTTCCAGTATAAGTTGGGGAATGACTTATTAGAGAGCAGCACAGGGGAAAGGGACCTGGGAGTCTTGGTGGACAGCAGGATGACCATGAGCCAGCACTGTGCCCTTGTGGCCAGGAAGGCCAATGGCATCTTGGGGTGTATTAGAAGGGGGGTGGTTAGTAGGTCGAGAGAGGTTCTCCTTCCCCTCTACTCTGCCCTGGTGAGACCCCATCTGGAATACTGTGTCCAGTTCTGGGCCCCTCAGTTCAAGAAAGACAGGGAACTGCTGGAGAGAGTCCAGCACAGGGCAACTAGGATGATTAAGGGAGTGGAGCATCTCCCTTATGAGAAAAGACTGAGGGAACTGGGGCTCTTTAGTTTGGAGAAGAGGAGACTGAGGGATGACCTCATTAATGTTTACAAATATATCAAGGGTGAGTGTCACGAGGATGGAGCCAGGCTCTTCTCGGTGACAACCACTGATAGGACAAGGGGTAATGGGCTGAAACTGGAACATAAGAGGTTCCGCTTAAACTCGAGAAGAAACTTCTCAGTGAGGGTGACGGAGCCCTGGAACAGGCTGCCCAGGGAGGCTGTGGAGTCTCCTTCTCTGGAGACATTCAAGACCTGCCTGGACACGTTCCTGTGTAGCATTATCTAGGCATTCCTGCTCTGGCAGGGGGATTGGACTTGATGATCTTTCGAGGTCCCTTCCAATCCCTAACCTTCTATGATTCTATGATTCTATGATCTATCATTATCATCTCACTGTGACCTTGGGCTTCCCCCTCTGGTTTATCATCTCTTCTATCTCATATATCTGCTTTAAGCTCTTTCGGGGCAGATCTGGTGGTTTGGTGGTCTAGAACTACAACAACAGGACTTTATTCTACATCAAGGCCTGCAGGAGTAGCGATGAGACTTTTAGAAAGAGGGCTAACAGATGCATGATTTAATGGCAGGTCTTTTGGAAAGGCAAGTGCTGCTGTGTTGAGCATGTCCTCCCAGTAGCTGTGTGTTGTAGGACCAAACAAAGGCCGAGCATGGCAGCATGTTACAGGACTGGAGAGGAAACATGTCTGCTCTGCCTCGAAACACAGGCTGCTACGCTGTGGATGTAGGGATGCGCCT
Source organism: Trogon surrucura (assembly GCA_020746105.1). NCBI lineage: Eukaryota > Metazoa > Chordata > Aves > Trogoniformes > Trogonidae > Trogon > Trogon surrucura. The sequence continues at coordinate 50,659,936 of CM036619.1, forward strand.
GCCGATCTGGTGCAAGAATCCACAGGAAAAAGAAGAGGCTTGAATGTACCCAGTTCATTTTCAGGAGAGCTCAACCATGGATTGATGAGACGTTGCTCGCCAGGACAGGCTGGCAAGCCTGCTGCAGCTGGTTTCATCCTCTGCTGCAATCCAGGCACAATTGCCCCAGCACTTGCAGAGGCTTCATGGGCTGGTGACACGTTGGTGTCTCCCATGCTCTGCTGGCATTGAGTCTCCGAAAAGCTGAGGTATTTTTGTCTATCTAACAACTTTGGACTAATGCAGGGGTGCACGGATGGAACATAGCAGCTTCTCAATAACTGAAGGGGAGATCAGCATGGAAAATTTGCATTTCTCTTTTGGCCGGAAATATGTGGAACAATACATTGTCCCTTGCTGGGCAAAGACTTCTGAGAAGCCCATAATTTGGCCTGTAATATAGGAGAGGTTTAATATTACAACACACAGCACAATGGGTTGAAGAGAACCAGACGGGTCTTGACATCACCAGCCTTTTCTTCCCTGCAATTCCCCAGCGCAGTTGCTATTGTTTGAGCCTCATCACTAATGGCATTGGAGAGGGACCCAGCATCGGCCAACTGCTAGGGCTCTTGCCACTGTATCATTATTTCTGCTCCTAGTATATCTAGGCAGGGCCATGATCAAAATATCATGGGAGGCCAGCAAACTTCTGCTGCCATGAGAGGAGCCTAACTGCTGTTTAGGATGGAAATTTCAAAGTTAATCTGGTTGCCATCGCTGGAACTATTTAACTGTAGCACACAAAGTGTTCGCAGTACACCGGGAATTCAGTCGTTTTATGCAGGTCAGCCTTACGATGAAAAATTTTATATCAAAATGTTTAACTTCAAAAAGGGTTAGATTCAATTTCCTGGTGAAGGCTTGAGTCAGTTCTCATTTTAATCTCACCTGCGTGCCTGCCCCTAGGTAAAATGTCATTGTATTGTCACATTTGATTGTAATAATCTTAGTCATTTGACCAGCAACAAAATCACAGGCCTGAACGTTCCTGACGATTTAATCCAAATTCAGATCCAGATAGGTCGCCCGTCCCATTTTTGAAATAAGTGGAGCCATTTATTTGCACCTGGATCATCAAATTAGGATGCGCCTGTGTCCTTTGAGGTCCTTGCTTCTATCTTGTCTTATCTCCCGCTCCCCAGACAACATTTTTCCTGGTTAGGGCAGCTGCTCCAATGATTGATTCTGAAGCTGCTGAAATAATACAGACTATCCCCCCATCCAGAGAAACCAGTGATGCCACATTGTTTGTGTCTTTCATAAGTAGTCCATGCATATTCTTCCTTAAGTCACTGAAGGAAAATACTTCCAAGAAAAAACTCCTGTCTTGTCTTTAAGAAAAATATTTGGACTGGTAAAATGCATTGTACTATGAAGGATAGTTCCAATTTACAGACTCATGAGCTTATGAGTGGAATAAGCCTCCATCCTTATCTTTATGTTACAGCAATGGCACCCACATACGATAAGTCTTCGCTGGCAGAATTTTGAAAAAGTAATTCCAGTGCACTGAATATAAAATAAATGCTATCAAGGAAAAATATTTTTTGCTCCCCTGGAATAGAAAACATTATTGAAACTGTGGGATGCCTCAGGAGTCTATTCATGCAAAATCTATTTCTGCAGTCAAAATATATTCTATTCTGCAGATATTTTTTCAATATATGACTGAGACTTCAAGTCGGAAAGAAATAGCCATTTTGGCCAGGAAAGAACCGGCATGCGGTCTGGTTTTAGGTGAGCGTAGATTTTTGCATGAAAATTATAGTAATTATGGGTATTTGTAAACAGCGATTTTTGCACTTTAGCGGCCTAATCGCATGGTCAACAGCTGGAAGTTGCTCTATGCAGATTCTTACCTAACACATAATAAAAGTCACCCTTTGCTGCATTTCCACAAAGAAACAAATTATAGCACAAAAGAGAGCTGCCAAATGCAATCTTTCATCCTCTTCTGCTTCTTAAAGGGGATGTTTGAATATTCTGATTTTAAAAAAGGGATAAAACAAAAGGAAAAATAATTTATGTATATCTAAAATGCGTGTCCAAAGAAAATAGAATAGAAAATGCTGATGTATATGTACTACTTAGCCATTTGTTGTAATATATGCATTTCCTTTGCATTTGGAAGTTCATATGTCATGCATGGTACACATCTGTTCCTTTAATTTTTAATTCTTTTTTAAATACATATTTTTAATTTCTCCCTATTGTTTTCTCAAATGGTTCCATTACAGCAATTTTAAAGCATATCCAACAGGCAAAACCACACAAAACAGCTCTTGTCATATTGAAAATCTTTGCAACCTGATGAAGAATTAGCTATCTAACTAGAAACAAAGGAAAAAAAAAAAAGAAAACCAGAACAAATCCAACCAAACTCATTTTGCCCCTAAACTGTTGGGAAACACCTCAGCTTACCATTCTGGTCCACAGGTGTCCCAATCCCAACATAGCAAAACCAGTTAAAAGCTGCACTAGCTGGCATTGGTGGTTTACATTAGTCTGTTTCCTTGTCTTTAAAAGTGCCTGGGAAATAAAATGGCAGTTGCTGTAGCTCAGCCGAGAAATGGTAACTTGGAATCCTTAATTTGCTTGTGATGAACACCCTTTAGCCCTAGGCTTTCTAATCAGATGCTGTCAATACATATCACTTCTGATCTTCTGTATCTTTGCCCCTGTTTCTCTGCTGAACATCGTCTGACAATTGTACTTAGGATTTTCTATAGCCAAGTTTTTGAAAACGAGTGCATAAAACCTCGTGATATGCCCACAGCTTCACCAGGAGCTGGGCGGGAATGCACAACTCCAGCCCTCTTGCTTTCTTGCCTTCATGGTTGCTTCCCTTCAGTCAACTCCCTAATAGTTATATAGATTGTGTTAATAAGCATCGAGTTACACAAGGCTGCACACCCATGGATTAATTTGTGTATGGAATCAGGGAGTTTGTATATGCAGTTTATAATGTCAACACTAGCTACTGGAACTCAAGTATAAATTTAGCCTTAAACTTGCAGCAAAGAAGAAATGAATGCTAGGAACTACAGAGGAGTGAAAACCATGAAGAACTCCAAAGCCTCTGTAAGAAACTTCATTTTGAAGGATCAGCAGCAGAAACCTTAAACCTCTTGGCCCGTGGGGCCCTGTCCCTGGCTCATGCTGTTTTGCTGGGACAAGGGCGCAATGTCAGTTTTATGGGGCTGCGACAGGGACCTGAGCAGCCTCACCAAGCCCTGGCTGAGAGAGAGCTCAGAGGAATGCACTGGCAATGCTCTGGCGTGGAGCAGGTCCCACATGGCTAATACCAGTTCGACATCTGGGACTGCCCCACAGGTCTGGGGCAGCCAGAGCTGCTGGTGTGGGCTGGGTGTAACTGGGGCAGCAGTCAAGGTTGCTTTTTCTTTCCCAGGGAATTCCCAGCTGTTGACCGGGTTGGGAGACACAGCTGTCATGTTGCACTTACAAGTCTTACCCTGAGGCCCTTCCTTATCCCACGAAGCCACTGTCCTTTCTGTCAGCAGGTATTTGGCATATATCTGGGCCCATTTTACTCTTTCTCCTTATTTTGCCGTTGTATATATTATTCCTTGTTAATTTATGAATTTCTGTGAGTCTTTGGCTTGACTCTTATTAAATATTGTGCATTTTAAAAGTGTTTAGTTCTTTCATTGCTGGTATTAATCGCTTCACTATCAATTCCCTATTCCCATCTGTTGTTTTGAAATAGCATTATATATTATTATGCCTCTTCATTGCTTCGGCTCTCTGTCACAGCTGACTGCTTGTTTACCTCACCCTCTGTGGAGCTTCCAAAATCCTTTTTCTCCGTTGTTCTCATGGCAATGCTTCAGTTCCCCGAGTCCTGGTGTGTTCAGCAGAGGTTCTCCTGGATAACATTCCGGGTGTCTTGCTCCAGAGTTTTAACACGTCTCTTGGTTTCTCTTCCTCTTCCTCTTCCTCCCCAGCTACCTGTCCGGTCCCTCTGCAAAAGGTAACTGCACCATCAGAAGTGGATTCCTACCTGTAAATCAACCACTAGTCTGGCATCTCAGCTGAAATCACAAGTGGGGAGAAGAAGCCCAGCAGAGGTACTGGGAAGCCTCCACTAATTCTGTTCGTCTCTGGCAAGTATCCCTCAGGTTCTCAAGGAGCACCCGTGGGAGATGATTAGGTATTTTCATGGCAGAATTACCTTGGATATTGCTGCAGTATCCCATTTACTGTTTTTTTTTTTTTCTGCTCCTGCTTATCCTTTCCTTCTCTGACATCATTTTTATGCCCTTTTCCTGTGCCTAATTGGCTTCCCAATTTTATTACCTCTTCTTTCCTCCTTGCTAATACCGGAATTGTTTCCAAGCTGTTTTGTCATCTCTCTACTACACCTATTTTGTCCTCCAGCCATCTAACGAACATATTTTATGGATGCTTCCAATATTCATGACATCAAATGTCACTGCCACCTGCGTTTCAGGCTGTTTAATTTCTAGCATCTGAAAAAAAAACTAAGCTATTTATGTTTTAAAGGGACAATAATGTCTTTAATAAAGTTTATTTTCAGTAGCCTTCCATAGCACCATCCATAACTTACATTTTACTTCTTGCAATGCTAAGGGCTCATGGGCAGAGGTCATAATAATGGTAAATATTACTTCAGCCAATGTCCTCCAACGCTACCATCTCTGCAGTCTCTTCTCTGCCCTTCACAGTGATCTTGTCCTGCACTGCCTGGGTGAATTTCTGCTACTCATATCTCAATCACAAGGAACATTTTCTGTACATTATAGTTTGTATGTGTGTATGCAGATATGTAATCTCTTTCTGGAGGAGAGGGGAATACTTCTGTTTCAAAACATAGCCGGAAACAGTATCTTCAGTCTGACAGAGGGTTAGGAATCACCATGCTATCAGGCACCATGTCACATAAATCCTATCATATGGAGACCAAGCTCCATCATTGAAAGGAGCCATTAGCTTGATGTGTTGATCCTGTTATTCCATTTGGAATGTTGTTACTGGGTTAGATTTTAGTTTTTTTAAATTTCTAAATTTTCTGTATTTATAGGAAGACTCTATCCATTTGTTCTTGCCCAGTAGATGGCTCAGGTAGACTTATTTTTTCTGCTACAAGAGGTATTTACATGCTGTGTATCCAGAGGGCAGTTCTGTAGGCCTTCAGACTTCATTTTGCTGGCTGAATATGCCAGGCTCCAGCTTCTCTAGTAAGGCTAACTGCCTGCTTCCCAAGCACCCACATCAATTTCATTTTGAACTTCTGTTTTTTGAATGCGGGTAGCCGGAGGAGTAGACAGTATTTCAGATCTTGTCACAGCACTGCTTCATACAGTTATCTTAATATCTTCCTGCTCCTACTGGGACTATCTTGCCTGTCATGGGCTGGATCTTGCCTTTGCAGGGGTGGGTCCCATTGGCAGCACAGAGTCATTCACGCTCTCATTAGCTGCTTTACCAGCTTAACTGCATCTCAGTCATTTTCATCTGATGAAAGCTTTTTTACAGCAGCTGTGGCATCAGACCCTCAACACATGAGCTTCTTTCGCATATTACTGAATGACTTGGATCTTATTCTATTCCTTGAATGCTTCTATTCTTTTGGTCTGCTGCCCTGCTCCTCTTCTGTATTAACACTTTTGGCTACGGACACTCTTTACTATCCCACTCAGGACCCCAAAAGTAAGTGTTCTCCCTGTTTGTATTTGGGCCATCAGGAACAGAGAAAGAAGAAAGATTCCAAAATGGATCCTGAAGAAACTTCATTCATGTCTTTCCTTCACCCCACCAGTTTTCTTTGCAGTACTGGCAGCGGTTGTCTACCTTTCAGCAGGCTCCCACTCAGCAGTTCCTCTGCGCATTACTGTTTTCTCTAGTTTAAGAAATTATTTCCCATCTAGTGCCTTATTAAATGCTTTGCTGAAGCCTAGACAAATTATACTTACCATATTTCCTTTGTCTAGAAAATTATTAATCTTTTAAAAATCTTATCCAACCACTGACCTTTAGCAAACTCGAACTCTTTGATAAAATTTTCAGTCCGTTTCCAGTTTTTCTCCACGACTTAAATTAATGCTTTCTTTCAAAATTTCCTCAAAATTCTTCAGACTTTTCAGGTCGGACTAGCTTGTAATTGTCAAATCTTTTTTCTTCTCCCTAATAACTGTAGGTACCAGATTTGTTATTTTTGAATCCCATGAGTTTATAGGCATGTCATGAATACCTGAAACTGTTCCTGTAGTTTCATGTGCCAGTCCTGTCTGAATTCTGAATGAGATTATCCAAGTCCTCCCAACTGGAGATAATTAAGCTCTTAGATTTTTTGCTGTTTTGTTCCAGTGCAGTAAAACCTCACTCTCATTATCTCTCTTCCCTACGCCCTTCTGTTCAGTATCATTAGTATTATCAAAGTTTGAGCTAAAGACTCTTAAAGTGGCTCTTTATCCAACAGGTCCATAGGTCCTCCTTTTTTTTTCCACCTCCTGCTAGGAATACAGCTTTGAGATCTTACTAGCACCAGTGATTTGAAGAATCCTGTGGCCTCTTCCTCCTCCAAGGCCTGGAGACACGCAGCATATTGACTCCGGCGACGACGGTGCTCAGAGCACTTAGTCCATCAGAGCTTGCCCTTTTGAAATGAAGAACATAGTTTCAGCCTTACTTTTGTTTATTCTCCCATTTAATGTAAACTGAATCAAGGCACGACCACTTGAGCCAATGCTGTTTCTCAGCTCAGGTCTATTAAGATATCTTTATTGCTTACCCAAACCAATGGAAAATTCCAGTCATCCTTTTAATATCTTTCTGTAATAATCACAACTGTATGTATTATTTATAATTGTCTTCACCAGCTACTTAATTTCAGTGATATCCAAATGGCCAGCAATCTTTGTAGGAGATATTTTGTCTTGATTGTGCTTAGTAGAGAGGGATAGAGAGCCTGACAGGCAAAGGAAATCTTAAACATAAGTGGAAATGATTGAAATTTGACTTTGACAAATTCCAGCCTTTTTAGCTCAGATTAGAATGAAACACAGAACTATATATATTAAAAGGAGAGTGTTTCCAGGTCAAATGAACGCTTGAAATGTTTCATTTTGTTCTAAATCCATTAGAACTGATTCAATAGTCTTTTCATTTGTTTTTCCCCTCTGGCATTTTGAAATTTGAAAAAAATCTGACCTGCCAGAGATGAAAATTACTTTAATATTAAATGTTCATATTTTGATTCTTCCTAGAGAGTGTGTTTTTGAAATGACTTCCTATTCTGTTTCATACCAGGCAGTGAATTAAAAATATACAGAAATTAAACAGGAATGTTCAATGCATGTGATCAATCACAGCTAAGCAAACTGTGCAAACTGTAGAAATGTTAGCTGAATTATTCTCACTGTGACCTGGGGTTCTGCTAGGTGTATTTCTATAGTGCCTGCTTCTGCTTTGTAATCACTGCAAGTTTGGTGGCACGTTTCCTGGGAGGTAAAAAAAGGTCCCTCGATGCAAACGTTGTGCTGACTGTGTTAAATTTTAAGGGCTTGTTGTCTCTGCAGAGAGGACAGTCCTAATAAAGAGGCATCTGGGCCTTCTTGTCTCTTTTCTTCTATTAAGATATGTCAGGCTAGGCTCTGGACAGCTGGATTGTGATGTTTTTGCCCCCAGGGTGTTTTGGGGTAATGCAGTAGGAGAGCGTTGCTATCTCCAGGAATCGGTGTATCTGAGAATATGTCTCAAGGATGAAACCTGGAGAAGTGCAAAGAATGATTTCATCTTGATTAATTACACAGTATTGATCCTCTGTGGAAAGAGCAATTATCCCAGACACTCTTCTCGCTGAAGTGAAAACCACCGGGAAAGCCACTCTGATAAAGAGGATGAACGTTTTCCCTCCAAAGGGCTCAACTGGTTTTATCCTCAGGGTCTGCAGTGTTAAATTTAGACTCAAAGGGAAAAAAAATCGAGCCTTACTGTAGATGTGCCCAGCTTATTTCAAGTGCAGCAGAAGGTGTACAGACAAGTGGCAGTGTTAAAGTCCGTAAACACAGGTCCAGTCGGTAAAGTGTGAATTCAAGCCTTGTGCATTTTTTCATGAATGGTTTTATCTGGAGTTTTCAAAATCTATATGTTGTCTGTTGAATGTTATCATAATGAGGATGTCATTCCCTGTCACCCATTGCCTTGCTGAGCTCTGGATATCTCCATAGGCATTGATCTTAAGGATACCAAATTCCACCCTATGCATCAAGGAAATAAAGCTTCTTAACCAAGAACATGAATCTATCAGGTGCAGGCTGTCTCACAGAGATATACTGACATTGTATTCTCTTCTGATCTTGCAAGGTGTGACTTTTGAATTTTTTTTTTTAAAGTTCAGTAGTGTTAGTCTGTATTAATCTACACAATGTACATATCAATAGAATGTGTAGTACTGGCCTAAGCTTAAGTTTTTGCTCTGTTTTTTTTGTTTCGTTGGCTGTTTTTTTTTAACCAGGCTGCACTGTTGAAAAGAGAAATGTTTCCAGTCATTGAGAGGTAGAGCCATAAATGTTCAGTCAAGACAGTGCTAATCCATACTTCCTATGCTTGCTCCCTTTGGTGTGACTGTTGTCAATGCCCTCATTTTCTTTCTGCCCTATTGAAGTAGGCAGAGGAATTGGAGGCAGAACCCCCTCTTAGATGCCTTTCTCTTTGAAACCTTGCTGGTCACACAAAATCTGTGCAGATCCCCTCAGAGATGTTGTTGCCCTTGAGGTAGTTACCCCAGCACTCTTTTCCTCTGTTGAGCTCCTGTGTTAAGAATCACTTGCAATAACAAATCCAGACAAACTGCTAGCTTGTGCCTCCTACAGCATAGCTTAACCATCGGTTCTCTGGCTGAACCCATCTTGATCCCTTGTTTATTAAGATCTTGTCCTGATCCTTCACCCTCTTTTTACTCAATTGTTGATCACTATGGGAAGCTTTATAGAAAGGTTTATATGCTTTGGGAAATCTTTCAGTTCTCTTTCACTCAGTGCCACGCCAGACACACGAAGCACGTTTTCCTCCAAGAGCTGTCCCTCCTTTTTAAGAAACAAACTGCTCTATTCTTCTTCTCAGATTCTGCAAACTACAGTTCCTGTAGTACCACTCAGAGAAACACACAGCTTTGGTGATGTCAGTATCTCGTACTCAGACACAGTTGGGATTTGGAGGAAAACAATTTTCTAGGTATGTATGGTATCTGTAGATGACTGGCTTTTGCAGCAGCAAGCTGTATATCAAAATATTTTCCACTTTGGGGAAGTGGGTGAAATGGCCAATGTGATCGTAATGCAAGCTATAAAAAGATCAAAGTTGCAATGCTCTGCAACAGCATCATCCATTGAAATGTAGCAGGAGCCTGCTGGAAAAAAAATGTTCATGCAATATATAAGACATTAAAAATTCTGTTACATTACTCTTGCCACAAAGATTGTAATGAAAATGGGAAATGGCACAAACGTAACCCATTCTCATTACAATCGTTAGATTGTAATCTTGTGCTCTCCTTCTCAAGAGAATGCTAAATGAGATTTTAAAGTATGGAAAATAAAGGAGCAAATAGAAACTGGAAAGCAAAAGAGGTGAGGCATGATAGACTGTTTCTGCATTACATTCTTTATTTTTGCAGTAAAGTAGGAGAGAACAGTATGATTTCAAAGAAAGATGTATGCACACTTAGATATTTTTCTTTTTTCTTTTTCTTTAGAAAACGTAGTCGTTCCAATATTCTTATCTTCTTCATTCTCACTTAAAAAAAAAATCCTCCCAAATCAAAGAGACAAAGTAACACCTCAGATATCTACATCAACAGATTTATTTTAACAGTGTAGAATTTGCCCTTATCCATCATAGTAAGAGCTGAAGGTAACACCTCCCAGAGAGAGAGAGGAACTGTATGACTTAGGAGACTAGCAATTAAAAATCTGTCAGTCACAGGTTTGGATTCAGTCCTGATTAGATAGTGACCAAAAGTTGTTAATATTAGGTGATCGCTATGGAAGGTAGTACCTGACCTCGTTCTAATCCCCATGCAAGTATTTAAATGACACGCTGTAGCTGTCACTCAGCACTGCCATCGGTGCTGCTGGCAGGAGACTAAGCATTACATGAGCGTGAGAAGTGATCTAACCCCATATCCTTCCTTGTGCTGGTAATTCATGCACAGGGATTGGAGCAGGTGTAACAGGTACCCTCCTTCCAGAGTCTGAATGGGGACAAAAGGGAATGCTGGCCTCTTCTTGGGCTGTGCATTCAGGAGTTCGCAGGACTTCTTAAAATATTAATTAAGGGAAAAAAATCTAGTGACGATTCAGAGGCAGAGTCACAGCAAAGGCTGGAGGCCCAGCACTTAATAACTCTGTTTTACTTGCAGAGTCAGTGGAGGTGAGGGATTTTTACACACAGGACTCAAAAGGGCTCCTTGATCATTGAGGCCGTGCCCTTCTGGAGTACACGTGGTGTCCACTTCATACAGCCCTGCAACAACACGTGCTCATAAACATGGTAACATCTCTATAACAAAATAAATACTTTTTAGACAAATGATTATAAGCTACTAAAGCTCTAACATAACCCAGGGAGATGGTGAGGAAGATCAAAGGCTTCAGAAATAATTTAGGTCTTCGCATTTGTTTTGGAACTGTGTCTTCTTGTCTGGCCCTGGATTTTATATTCACCCACTTTTTTTTGTCACTCATTTTGTTCGGTGTGTGTTTGGGATTTTTTGTTCATTCACTTCAGTTTTGTTTATCTGCTGAGTTTGAGTCCTCTCCCTTCCCTCACTGACATTCCCCAAGGAGGTGACTATGGGTTGCTCTAAGCGAGAGCAGAAGATTGAACCTGTCCCTATAAACAAATCATCTGTCATAGTGTCATGTAACCTTCTATCATTCTTTGCTAAGTAACACTTTTTTTCTCACTTAAAATTGGTCAAGAAATTACAAGGGAAGAAATCTGATATATTCATGGATTTATACCAGAATAAGTCTTACTTGTCTTTGTTGTTTGCAGTCTCCAAAGGTCAGATTTTTTCTTATCCATATATAGATGCTGGAGGAGGCATGTTAATGATCTGACCAGCTTTCTACTTGAAAACCAAAGCTACTCTTTGAAGAACATATGTAAATCTTACCTGTAACTCCAGAATGACTTGTAGGTTTTTCTGCAATCATGGTTAATAGTGTTTACATCTAAGATGACCTCTTATTTGTGAGGTTGCACTGTCATGAAAATGTTTACAGCTGAACTAGAATTCCTGACAGTTCGTCTGTGTTAACTGCCAAGAGATTTCAGATTATAAGGAAAACTTGCATTACGGCTGTCTGTACTGCATTTGGATCATGATAAACATAGGGCTTTTAATTTCCCAAGTACCCAGTCCCTCCAACTCCACAACCCACAAAAATTAAAAATAAAATTTTCAATCTGAAGCTTAAAATTAATTTAGTATCTGTTGCAGTGCTGTTATAAGTAGATCTAATTTAACCAGTCAGCAGTTCCTTCCATTGGACATTAATTTTCTTAAGTCTGCAAGTTAATCAACCTGTTTTATGGTGAAATGTGTTTTTACACCAAAACTCCTCATTATTTCTTTTTTATTTTTCTGTTAAGTGTCTGGGATAAGTGAAAATAGCTTCTGAATATAAAAGAATCAATTAATGTTTCAAGATAGAGAAAAAAAATTTGTTCCCCAAATGGGTAACTTTTGTTCAGTGCTGCAGACTGTTTCTCTTGCAGCTGTCTTCAGAGCATGAGCTGTCAGTGCCACCTGCTAACTAGACTGGTCTTTACAGGCATAGTATATTGTCAGGAAGGGAAGAAAATCCCGAATTTTCTCTTTTTGGTTTTAATAGTCCCTCAAAACCATAAAATTAGTCCTGGGGATTTGGGAAGAATCAATCAGAGGACACAGATTTTACACAACGGAGAATCCTATTTACTGGTAAGGGTGAGGCTTTGTGCCTGAGAGGAAATATCCGCAGCCAGGCCTCAATTTGGACTGAACCTTTTCAATATCGCTCTGTAGCCCCGAACGACCTGCTTCAGAGAGTGAGGGCATTTGGGTCCTCGGTTCCTGCCCTCTGTGGTGAAGTGTCTGGGAGTAGCCTTCCTGCGGGTGCAGCAGGGACAAATTCTTCGTCGTTTTAAGTGGGAGCTTGGCAAACGCACTCAGGGCTGCACAACAGTGCTGCCCCTGAGAGTAGGGGACCACGCGCAGGGACCATGCACATGTCCCTTTTCTTAATGCCAAAATGAAAGCCTCTAAAGGAAAGGGAAAGCATCAGCCTGTCCTTTCGTCTCTCTCCTTTGTTTCTTGCTTATAAGTCAGAATTCAGCAAATGCAGTACATTTGTTCCCCGGACCTTCAAACCATCATCGCGCTTTTCTACAAATCAGTTTGCTCCTTAGTGTGTCTCAGCTGCTGCAATAACTATATTTCCAAACATATCCAGCCACTTTAATGGGCTTCTTGTGTCCACCGGGAAGAGCTATCCCATATGCAATGTCAGCTCCCAGCACCTACAGAGAGCACTGTCTCTCTGCCATGTTTTAAGGAGAGCTGCAGTTCTGTGGTGACATTTGAGAGCTTTCATTATCTCAGTGCAAGAATCTCTGGGGCACACTCTGGTCTCTTAACATGTCCTTGTTTAACGGTACTTCTTACCTTTGGCTGCCTGTGTTCAGCTAACCAAGTGGTGGCAGAGATGTGTATAGCCCCTCTTAAATCATTCTGATTTTCCCAAGTCCCTCTGCAGTTTTTTGATGGAACATATGGCAATGTTATGTCTATTTGAAAAAGCCTTTGCATCATATGTTTATACAACTGCTCGCTATCCCAAGACAAAAATTTTTTCCTGTTATTGCCCATTTGCTGACTAAAGAAATTATCCTCTTTATGTATTCTGGTACTTTACCTTGATACCTTACATGTTTAATTATGTAGTCCTTGATCCATAATCCATATGATTCACTCACCATATAACACAACTCACACGAGTTGTATTTGTTTTAACCCTTGCCCTTCCTTTCTCACTTGCTTTCCTTTATTGACCTTTGATATCTATGTGATTTGGGTCTCAGTCTGACTCCCAAGAAGTTTTCCTCCTCGGTGACAAAACAGTCATTGAGTCCAGTGGTACAGGACTTGAACCAAAGGACAAGAGCTCCTGACGATTAAAGATGAAACATTAAAAAAAAAGGAAAACCAAACAAACCCCTGAGGAAACACTAGTTATGTACCACATAAAGAAATAGCACCAGAATGGAGAAAAAGGAATGGGTTTTGTGGCTACAGAAGCAAACAGGGAAACAGCACTTTATGTTTGGCTCTTTCTCTCTCTGTGCTGCTGGCCAGTGATTTCAGTCATCCATGGAAATGAAGAACTTCCATCAGTTTCAGTGGGAAAGTGAGTTGCTCACAGGATCGTTCCATCCTCCAATTTCCTGATCAGCAAAACAGGAATAACAATTTTTCTCTTCCTTGGGTTGGAGGTGGGTGAGGCTAGAAAAAACATGAAGTCTTTTAAGAGTGAAAATAATTTTTCCCCCTGAGGTCTGATTTGAAAAAAAACAACAACGTGCATGTCAGGCTGTGTGTGGATTTTTTTTCCTCAGAAGAAGCAATGAGATAGTTTTTAGAGTAATGTTTAAAATGGGCTTTTTACAATTGAATTTCATTCCTTTGAAATCTTTTCTATGACCACTGACTACTTCAGATGAAGTAGCTTTATCTTAAAGCATGCAATATTATGGGAATATGTCTAATATACTGTAGATCCACAGGTAATGGGTTCAATTTCTGTTGGTCCTTTTATCGTACTGTCTCCAGTGCAGCTTAAGGGGCATATCTAGGGACTCTGTGCTCATTTTTCTAGGTTTTCTAGAAATTTGGACTTCTTCTGTGTCTACATTATTACAAAGGCTATCTATTTATATGGGATTCCTGGGCTCTACTGATATAAGCATCTTTTTTATTTACAAGTCAATAACATCAAGGCTTTCTTTTCAACATTTTATTCTTTGCTCTCTTATTTTGAAAATTAAGTCAATAGGAAAAAAAACAAATGCAAGTATTTTTATACTTGGTGTAGCTCATCTCTCATACTTAAAAAGAAATTTTTACTTGTAGTATATACCCATTTTGTAAACATACCTAGCAACACTTCCAACATATTTTTATTTCAAGTGATGGAAACATTCTCCAGGCTTTTCCCTTTAATTTTCTTCCAGAAAGCCTGTGTTCTCAGGTGATGGGGAGAGCTGCATGGTGAATGAAATTTATCAAGATCATTCTGGTACCCAAGAACTGATAGCTGTGGTAGAATACTACAGGAGAAAGAAATCTATAAAATATATTTCCTCATCACAGGCATCTTTATTCTCTGAATCCAAGATGATCCAGTCACACTAGATCCAGTTTTACCAAAGGAGGCAGGAAAGTGGTACCAGAGTTCATAAAAGCCCCATGTTTGTGGTGGCTCAGCTGACTGGAAGAGCAGGCTTTGGGGCGAGATCCAGAGAGATTCTGCTCTGAGGAAGGGAGAGGAGGGCTTTTCCATAAGGAGAACATAACCATCTGGCCTGACATCTGGAAATGGCAGAAGAGTTAAACATTCAACACTGGGGGGAAAAAAAAAAGGATGAGGAATTTTAATGATGATTTAGGATTCAGTCCTGGAGGCTACTCATTGTAGGTGGACTTCTGCACTTGTGCCCAGCACAGTCACTATAGAAAGTGCTAAGGGGATGGTGGAAAGCTGTTTGGATACACAACACACATAAGATGCCAGAACGCTGATGGGAGTTACTCTTCTGACTCAACATTTTGCTCTATCTTATTCTTGGGCTACAAGACTGTTCAGCTTCTACTAATTGACTTGCTGGTCAGGCTGGAAAAAGTGAGTTGCAATGGCTCTTCTCCTGAATTATTTACAGGTGGAAAATATCCGCCTTGCTGGATCTGACCCAAAAGGCACTAAAATCTTTCTTGCAGCCTAATACTATGCTTTTCTCTGCTTTTCATTTAGCTAGCAAGGAATTGGTTCAGTCAGATATGAATAAAATTCTTTTTCTTCTCATTTTTTGTTTCTTCTGGTTTAGGGAGTGAAACAATTATTTACACCGCCCTATTCCTGATAGCAACCATATGTCTGGACTGCACAGCAATGAGGCCTTGCAGTCCTACTTCTGGCAACTGTCCCCTGGCCACAATGGCATCCCTCAGCACTCCTAAGGGGAGTAGGTGCTGTGGAGCCCTTTGCGTGCCATCAGCACTTCTCAATTTCCAACACGTTACCTCATTTGCCACCACTGTCCTTCAGCAGCTGTTGCAGCCAAGCATTTGGTAAGCTGTGTAGCACAGGCAATTTTTGGAAGCCCAAAGCCCTCAAAATTGTGATGCTGAGATGGTCAGAGACTAAAAAGAGAGAGTTTGGCTTTATGGATTCCCATCAGCTTGGAGTCTCTGCAGAGCTTGCCTGAGTCCTCTAGACAAAAATGGGATACAGAGACTCACCCCACAGCAAAGAACTAAGAAATCTGCCTGCTGATCTGGCTGGGACTTCTCAAGGAGGACAGATACTGTACTTTAATAAAAACAACTCGTCTTTATTTATAAAGGGACTGAAGGTAACCCCAGTCTTGCTGAGAAAGCCCCAGTGAACTCCAACTGAAATGTATCTCTTCATCAGGTGGAAGAGGATACATACATGAAGGTCCTAAGAGAAATGATGATTTAAAAGACTGAAGCTTAGTGAGACATTGCTGGTAAGAGTATGAGAGGGGTATAGGCTTGGTTAGCTCAGGATCTGAAGCCATCCTCCCACTACTGTTTTCTCCTCCTTGGTCACATTAGGCAAGAGAGAAGGACACGAAGGCTCTGCAACTGGTAGGAGATTCTGTGAGCACCTCACCAGCTCCAGCCCCCACACCTTTGCTGGTGCAGAGGCTGGAAGAACTACTGAGCCTGGGTATGATTTCTTCCAACTGGGTGGCGTTAAGTGGAGCAGGACTCAGCAGGATGACTTCTGCTTTCTCCAAACATGCTGAACTCGGCCCAAAGCGAGTGCTGGCTGTGGAAAATACGGTGGGAGGCTGTACTGTGGAGCTTTTATCAGCTGTACAGATCAGAAGGGGAAATTTCACTCTGTTTCCTCCCTTTTCCAATGCAGCAATATTTCAGCACTGTGCTTCAACCTGTGGTGCATAGCTGAATGGTAGTTTTATGATTTTATGAGGCCTCAGACCACAGTGTCTTTAAATGTTCTCTGAAATATACAGGTTAATCACCTGACCCCTGCAAACTTCTTGGAAGAACTTGTATTGCATTAGCTAATGCATTGCAATGTCTTACTGAATCTGCAGGAAAACATTGTACTTGAAAAGCAAACCTGTCAAACTTGTAGCTTTGCTAACTTTGCACAATGCAGGAAAAAAAAAAAACAAAACAACAAACCCTTTAACCAGTGCAAAACAAGATAAAACCACAAACTTGATGGCCTTTTGTGCAACCTCAATTGGACATTGCAGCTCCATGCTGTAATCTTAGAACAGAGCCTTTATCATCTTGGGTGTACTAGCATTGACCCATAACACAGAGTCTTAAATAAAAAGCAAACCATATTGTCAAAGAAAAAGTCAGTATCTCAGCAGGTCTGGCCTCAAGTGTGGGAATAGGAAGAGGGAAAACAAAAGCTCAGAATAAGGAGAAGGCTGGATGGTTTCAAAGGAGAAAAAAAAAGCAACACAACCTCTAGAAAAATAGCAGGGTGGAGCAGATATAAAAATACTTCGGACAAGCGAATCCCTACAGATTCTGAAGCGCGAGGGAAAAAGGCCTAGTTCTTGCCTCACCAGTGCCTGAGCTGATATGACTCAGCTGTGGTGGGAGAAGGGCTCAGAGCCTGGATTTTGAAACATCTGTACAGAGTCGGTCTAGCAAGACCGCTACGGCAGAAATGGCATTTTGAAGATTTGGGACGGGCTGTAATTTATGGGCAGGCTGTTTTGGGGCTAAATAACCAAGGGAGATGGCATCATCCCGAGGAGGGGAGAGACCGATGCTTCATTGTTACTTGGAGGGGGGCATTGTTCTATGGCAGTCAGTGCCAAGGAGCGCAGAGCCATGGTCTGTGCTCCTTCCTTCTCTTTCAAGCAATTTGCATGTCTGAGTGAGTTATTCCTGAGTAGGTCCTGTGCTCCCTTGAATTGTGCTTCTGTTCATATGGCAAGCAGAGGTGCTAGCAGAGGCATGGCTGAAGTCATAGACCTGCCCGGAGACAGGGCTTGCACTTCTCTTGGTCCACAGCCCTGCTAGAAGGGTTTGTTCCCTTTGCATGTCCTCTGCCTCTCTGCACTGAAGCCAAGTCCTTCACGGGAAGAGATCCTCATTTCCATCACTTTGTGCACCCCTGCCACGGAAAGAAGGGACCCAGCCTCCAGCAGATACCTTTGGGAAGTGGTAGCTCCTGAAGAGTTTCTTGCATCTCCAGGAAGAGTTGTTGGGCGCTCAGAAGCTGGAAAGCTGAAGGAATGCCGAAATGCAGCCCGTGGAGAATGAGGTTTAGTACCTACTGTGGAAAGCCCCTTGCCCAAGAAATATTTGACAGACGTGCAACTGGAATGCATTTTGATCTCATTCAAATTATTTTATGACAAGGTGCCTTTTTTTCTACTTATTTCTTGGCAGTTTCATAAGCAGGAAGTGGGACCTGCAACACAAAAGAGGCAGCTGCATTCCCAGGTCAAAACAATGCTTATTTTCCTGCCTGGCATATCCACTATTACCTTGCATTGCTAGCCTCCCTGTACATTTACCTGTATGTCCTCTACTGCTCCATGGTTAACCAGGCCTGCTCTCATCTCAGTGAGACTATTGGTGCACATCAACTGTTCCCTTTGTGTTTCCAGCACACAGGAGTTAATTGTGGCATTCTAGAGTTTACGGAGCTATCTCGTGCTCTGCTTCAGTAAAGTCCTTTACTCAGCAATGTTGATCTCTAGGAAGAGCAATGTATGCAGACCCACTTGAAGTCCTATCTGCAAGTGTCTTCCCATCACAGGGAAGCCAGAAAGAGAACGCACATCAGCAGCAGAACTGGCTGCACTGCAAGGGCAGTAGGATCTCTGGTGAAGGTGGCAGGTTTTATAAACAACATGGAGTTGATTTTTTGGGTTTTTTTTTACATAAGAGAGTCTCACTCTCATTTGTGGATTCCCTGAAATGCAAAATCTCCTCAGTTAGATGAGCCATGTGGAGCTGAAAGTCCTACATCAAGTCTTAGTTGAAGCCAGAGGCCACAGAGGAGACCACACCTACTAAGCTTTGTATGATGCATTAAAATAGACCCATACAGGGAAATGAGCAATAAAATAATTTGGATAGCACCGTGGGAATATTATATTGGTCAATCTTTTTACCTTTTGAGGCCCTTGCTAATATGTGGGTCAAAATTACTTTCGTAGTAGTGAGTTTCCAAATTTCTATGCCCTGTTTTTCTTCTCTAAACAGCCCAGCACTCCCTGATGTGTTGTGTGGTCGTGCGTCCCTCCTGTACTGCTTAGAGCTTCCTTTCCTGCCAGCTGGCCAACGTCAACCTCCACCCAAGACAGAAGTGCCAAATGGCTTAACGAGGAGATGGTTTCAAACTGGTGACACATTTATTGGTGCGCCAGAAGCAGAAAAGACCTTGGAATCACGTATCTGGTATGTTGTGCCATTAACACCATTGGGAATCAACCACAAGGTAAATTACCTGGCTCACACTCCATAAGGACTCAGTTTAACACCAAAAAAGATGTGAAAGCTTTCCCACCCAGCCCCAGGATCCCATCAGAGAGCTCATTGGTTTGCAGATCATTGCATTGCAGAAGGGAGTTTCAGAGAAACTGCTGGGCTGCAGTGATCATGCACTGGTGGAGTTCACAGTTCTAAGGGATAAAAGTTAGATGAGGACCACAGTCAGGACCTTAAATTTTAGGAAATAAAAGAGCAGAACAGAGCTGGCAGATCTTTAAGGATGCTTTGAATAGAGTGCAATAGTTCTTGATCCCCAGGTGTAAGAAATCAAGCAAGAAAGGAAAAAGACCAGTCTGGCTGAGTTGAGACCTGCTGGTCAAACTAAAAGGCAAAAAGGAACTGCCCAGGCAGTAGAAACAGGGACAGATGTCTTGGGAAGAGTATAGGGACACTGCCTGGGTATGTACGGATGAGGTAAGGAAGGCCAAGGTACAGCTGGAGCTGAACTTGGTAAGGGATGCAAAGAATGACCAGAAGGGCTTCTATAAGTATGTCAACCAGAAAACTAATGTTAAAGAAAGCATACCTTCTCAGTGAGCAAGGACGGCAAGCTAGTAATAACAGACGATGAGAAATCTGAGGTTCTTAATAATGTTTTTGCCTTGGCCTTCACTGGCAACCTCTCTCCTCACATCTCCCAAGTTGAAAGACCACAAGATGAGAACCAAGGGAACAAAGTCATTCCCATTGTAAAGGAAGACAGGGTTCGTGATCACCAGAAGAACCTGAACATATGCAAGTCTATGGGACCTGATGAGATGCATCCCAGAGTCCTGGGGAAATTGGCTGATGTAGTTGCCAAGCGACTCTCTATGATATTTGAAAAGTCACATCAGTCAGATGAAGTCACTGGTGACTGGAAGAAGGGAAACATTGCATGCACTTTTAAAAAGGGTAGACCAGAGGAATCCTGAAACTACTGACCTCTGAACCTCACCTCTGTGCCTGGGAAGATCATGGAACAGATCCTCCTAGAAGCTCTGCTAAGAGACATGGAGGACAGGTAGGTGATTTGAGAGAGCCATCATGGCTTTATCAAGGGAAGGTCCTGCCTGACCAACCTAGTGACTTTCTACAATGCAGTGACTGCAGCTGTGAACAAGGGAAGAGCAGTGGATGTCTGCAAGGCCTTTGACACAGTCCCCTACAGCATCCCTCTGTCTAAGCGTGAGACATATGGATTTGATGAGTGGACTGTGTGGTGGATAATTGGCTGGATAGTTGCATCCAGAGGGTAGTGGTCAGTGGCTTGATGTCCAGATGGAGATGGGTGACAAGTAATGTCCCATAGGGGTCTGTGCAGGGACCAGTGCTGTTTAATATCTTCATCAATGATATAGACAGAGGAATCAAGTGCGCTTCAGCACGTTTGCAGATGACACCAAGCTGACTGGTGTGGTCGATATGCCAGATGAAGAGGATTCCTCCAGAGGGACCTGGACAAGACAGAGAAGTGGCTCCATGTGAAGCTCATGAAGTTCAACAAGTCAAAGTGCAAGGTCCTGTGCCTGGATTGGGGCAATTCTCATTATCAATACAGGCCGGAGGATGATGTGATAGAGAACAACCCTGAGGAAAAGGACTTCGGGGTACTGGTGGACAAAAAGCTGGACATGAGTTAATAATGCTCGCTCACAGCCCAGGCGGCCAATCATGTCCTGGGCTGCATCACAAGAAATGAGAGGTGATTTTACTCCTCTGCTCTGCTCTGGTGAGACCTCACCTGGAGTACTGTGTCCAGCTCTGGAGCCCTTAACACAAGAAGGACATGGACCTGTTGGAGTGGGTCCAGAGGAGGGCCACAAAGATAATCAAAGGGTCGGAGTACCTCTCCTACAAAGACAGGCAGAGAAAGTTGGAATTGTTCAGCCTGGAGAAGAGAAGGCTTAGGGGAGACCTTATAGCAGCCTTCCAGTACCTGAAGGGGACCTGTGGGAAAGCTGGAGAGGGAGTTTACAAGGGCATGTAGTGACAGGCAGAGGAGCAATGGTTTTAAACTAGAGCAAGGTAGATTTAGACTAGACGTTAGGGAAAAGTTCTTTATGGTGAGGGTGGTGAAACACTGGAACAAGTTGCTGAGAGAGGTGGTGGAAGCCCCATCCCTGGAAAAATTCAAATTCAGGCTGGATGGGGCTCTGAGCAACCTGATCTAGTGAAAGATGTCCCTGCTCACTACAGGAGTGTTGGATTAGATGACCTTTAAAGGTGCCTTTCAACCCAATGCATTCTGTAATTCCAGATCACCCCAAGAGAGCAGCTTTGTGGGGATGGTTTCTACAGTCCTACTAGCTCTCGGTAAGGCATGTTTTGGCAAGCAGCAGCAACCACGGTTCATTCATCCTCTCACCAGACCACCCCAGCAATTCCTAACTGTGAACCACTGTCCAATTTCTGACTGACTTTCAGCCAGATCCACAGGCTTCTTTCATGGGTGCACACGTGCAACCACGAGGGCTAGTGCAGGCATAAGGAGGAAAACAGTAGAAACATACTGCTGGGGAAGGCAGCATCACAGAAGTCCAGAATAAAGCTGCCCCAAGCTCATAGAAAGGTGGTGGACCTGTGGGGACGAAACTCCACAAGGAAGAAAATATCATTATACTGCTTGGGGAAAACATTTTGGAAAACTCTTTCAGTATTTTTTGTCTTCCTCACTTTCTCTCCCTCACAACACCAACCTGATGGAAAGAGGAGACAAGCCTGAGAAAATGACCATTATGTCAAAGATGCTGATCACGGCCAGCTAAATTGCCATAATGCACCTGCACTTAAACAAAGGTGTAGCTGGAAACAAAGACTGCTTGTGCACAACTGTTTGTCTAATTGCAGGGGTTTTTTTAATAACTATTAATTTTGCATAGTAGTGTGTGCACTCAGTAAAAGACGATTGTCCACAATATTCAGTTTAGTGTTGTTATAGTTTTTTATGAAAAAATCATTGAAGATGTCTTCGCATTCATGGGTCTGAGTCTTGCACAATTCATTGAAATGCTTGGCATCACTGCCATAAAATACACACACTGAAGGTGATAAAATCCAGCTACGCAGTACAGTAAAAATTCCCACAGAAAATATAATAAAATGGACATATGAATCTTTATAAAATCCGTGCACCACAATGCTGCACAGTCACATGAATTAGCGATTTGTGGTAGTCTTGAGTGAAGCCTTATGTAAAAATACAAACACATGCTGTCTTTGGAAGAAACATAAAGTGCAAAGGGGGAATAAAATGCAGCCCTGTCTCTCTGATTATGCATAACTGTAACCCTTCATCGAGGACTCCTTATTGTCCTTCTTCAGCTCACCAAACCAATCCTAGCAGGTGTGCTCCAGGTTCCTTTCTCTGGCCTCACAAAGGCTGTGAGAAACTGGGTATGCAGTATTGTGAGGCTGATAGTGCTCTTCAGCCTCCACCTGTGATGTTCACCTCCCTCGTCTATCTGTCAGCTTCTCAAATGCATGTTTCACCATCATCCTACAAATGTGATCTGTAGCTTTTAAGAAAAAATTCTGGTTTCCCGTCCCACTGATGCAGTCCATAAACCGAAGTAGCAGAGAGGAAATGCAGAAAGTGTCTCCCCCAAAGGATTGGAGGAAATATTTCCATAGAGGTCCCTAGAACAAACCTGTCCCGAACTCCTACAGGTGCAAATATTACTGGCCTTCCCATGTCACTTGAAAGATGCCGTGGGGGGATCCATGGTGATCTGTTAAGCTTCTGAAGCATCAGAGAAAAGCGCTCATTGCAACATCAGTTGTTTGTTAATCGTATACAGGAGGGCAGAGGACAGACATACGGGTTCTTCAGTGGCTTCATCAGTTTAGGAACCCTAAGTTCCTTGGTAGTGGCCAACCTTATGGTCCAGTGTAACAGCACTTTCTGAGTTGCAGCATGCAACTTCCTTACAATAACCACAGCATTTCATCCCCCAGTCAGTGGTCTGACAGGTAAGAGCTCCCTTGGTGATTTTTTTGGTCACTAAGCTCTGAACTGAGCTCTATGTAGCCTTGAAGAACATAATTTTTAATATGCTGAAAACTAGCTTCTGTTTTTGTTCACTTTGGATGTGTAACATCTCCTTAATCACTGCTTGATGCTGCACAGGTGAGATGAACTATGGCTGCCCAGAAAAAACGTTGGAGAAGAGTAGCACTACCTGCCAGGCACAATCTCACAACAACAGCAGGAAAAATCCTACAACACACCATGCCAGGATATGGCATATGGATTATTTTGAAGCCTCACCCTCGTTCTGTGGTGTCAAGGATTTGAGACAGGGACAGACCACTGCAGGATAGTGGTGAGGTTTCTTTGTTCCGCTCCTGCATTTTTGCAGTGGGTTGTTTGGTGCAGGTACACCAAATCTGCACCAAACTCTTGGGCATAGGTGTGCTACAGACAGATCACATAACCACTTCTACAGCTACGTTAAATAAGATTAGGAAAGAGTTTGCAGATGCCTATAGTGGGGAGGGATGTAAGTAAGGAGAGTTAAAGCAGTGAAACAAAATTTGAAGGGCATCTCCAGAAAATGGCAAAAAGATGAGCACAGAAAACCTCCCACCAGGAAGATCCGCAGGGACTTAGGAAATCTTCCAGTGATCTAATTAAGGGGCAATGCCTGGATAGTTTAAAGTCAGTTGTGCCGAACCTTGGCAAAGTGCAGAGAAATGAATGTTTTGGGGGTGAGTTTCCTTTTGCTAGCTGAGGTCAAACAGGTTGTGTTGTGTGTCCGAGCTTTGTCCCAGCACAGCTGTGGGGCACATTGGCACAGCAGCATGGAGCTGCCAGCGCTGCACTAGTGGGTGAGAAATAACACCGATGGCCATTGTCCCAGGCAGAGAGTCCTTCACTGGCATTTGTGTCCCTGTTGTTCCTGCACAGGCTGGCCACAGTGAAGCTAAAATGTCCATGTCTGCTCCCACTATCTTCACATCTTCACTGGTGGCTCTAGCTCAGTCTCTCCCAGGGCCCTCATGTAGACTCTGGCCAGTCTCTGGCTGCTTCTGCGGTCACATCGTCATTTCTGTGCACTGCTCGGATACAGAGAGGAAACTTCATTTCTCTGAAACCAAGGTGGTAGATTTCTGGAGGAGAGATGCAGAGAAGTACAGATGCACACAGGTGCTCTGTTGAACCCGTTTGTGCTTGCATACTTCCTTGGGAAAGGGAAATTCAGGCCAGTGGCATGGTTCTCTGTCCCATTTTCTCCCTGTGTAAAACAGGAATAATTATACTGCCCTAGTTCACTGGGGAGCCTGAAAAGGCCAGGTAATGTTTCTAAGGCTCTTTGAAAATAAAAAGGTCTGTATCAGTGCTAAGTGTTATTATTCATGTATTGTAATTCTAACCTGTAAGGGACTTTGCTTTCGTAGGGGATTTTCAGTTACTCCAGCAGCTGAAAGAGTAGTTTCATATTTCATCTTTAGCTATATACAGATTGATAGCACGCACACAATATCATCCTAGGCATAAAGATAAAGGAGAAATCTACACCAGTATTGGGCATTACAGTGCATTGCCTTGGTATGAAGGAACTCTGTTTTCCAACATCTGTGAAAGTTTAGCTGAAGTGATGTATAAAGACGGTACAAGCTCACAGAATCAGTATTTGTGAGCTTGACCCAGCAATCTGAAATTTTATTTTCTTTAGCAGGAGCTGGAGTGGTAAAAGTGAGTGTATTACTATGCAACAAATACTAAGCAAGGGAGTGTATAAAAAAAAATTGAAGTTACAGAGTGGGTTCACGTAGGTCTTTTCACTTAGAACTTATTCACCTCTCTCCAACAAGATCAGCGACACAGTGTGGCATGTGTAATTCTAAAAATCATAAAAAAAAAAATCAAACAGGGCTTTTTATAACATATCATGTGTTCCTGACATATATTGCTGTTCTGGCAGTGACTTATATGCTACACATTTCCAAGATCACCACGTCTCCTGTTGGTATTATGCTGAACTCCCAGAGGAGGTGACTGCATATTGCATCAGGTAATGGAGAGAAAAAAGGTCGGGGCTTGCATGTAATCAGGATACCACCTTCCCAGCAAGAACTGTTACTTCATTGAATCACATGGGAGAAAATGGTATAACCACCATGAAAACAAACTGAAGATTTTCACATTATTTATGGGTTACTTTGATGATGTTTATTTGTCTTGGTTTTACTTCTCTGACTGTTACTAGGAACATCCTCTTTCTGTTTGTGTTCTCAAATAAGGATTGGGGAACTTAACACTACTGCCTGTGAGTGCAGGGGAGAGAGTGCGTGACCGGTTATCCAGGACACAGGCAGAATCGTTGTGTTCTCCACGAAGGTCTCCCTCTCTCTTCCTCTCTCAATTTTTGGGTAGACACACAGAGCCAACAGCCAGTTTATGGAGTATGAACAATGTAAGATGGAACTTCAAAGAGATTCTTCTGTTCTTCTTAAGTATTACATTTAATATCATAACAAGAAGAACAAAAAGAAGTGCAAATCTTGACTGAAGGGAGACGTATTTTCCCTGTTCCCTCCAGTTTCTTTAGGTAATGGAAAATCAATGGGCCTTTTTAGACATGAGACACATCTGAAGCACTGAAGCTCCCATCCTCCCCTCATATATGAATAAATGAATTTGTTTACTCTGCTATCTGAGTAAGTGTGTTTCAAAATAATGACACATTTCAGTGCATTACCTCCAACACTTTCGTTGCGGCAGAACCTTTCTGTCCTCCGCATTTCCTGAGAGCAACGACTCACACCATTTCCTACGCAAGCTCCTCACACACCACCTCGTGACTGAAGGGAGGACTGCAGCATATATAAAAATGTCACCCAATACCACACCATTTCATTTCTGCTCTAAATACTGGAATATTTTTCACCTTCCCACTTCCCAGATGGTAGTTTTCTTCTCTCCAAATTTGGTACCACTGCCCTAGTCACTCAATACTGTCCAGACACATGAATTTTTTGTGTCTCTTGGCATGAACATCCACGTTTTGAGTTGACATTTAGAAGGTTCTTTGCTGGGTTTTGGTTTGATTTGTTTTTTGGTTTTTTTGGGGGTTTTTTAATGAAGAACTGTTACAAGGAATTGATACTTTCTATTAAGCTTGGTTTCTTGCTAGCTATACTATGTAAGAATTCAGTACACTAGTAACAAATGCACTAACTCTTCATTATAAATGATTATTCTCTGTATGGCTTTCTCCTATATCCTGGAACTATTTACATTATGAGTCATTGATTATTTATGGAGATATTCATGGTGCTTTTCTTGGACATGCCATGTAAAGAAATCTGTAGGCCGGAGGGAAAGAACAACGGGGAGCTCTTGGGAGTGGACTTTTAGGTTTGTTTTTACGTTTTTAAAAGTCTTCAGGGCCATCAGAAATCACTATTAATAGTTGGCATTTTTCTATCAGCCTCTGTTGGAGAATCACAAATGGGTCAGGCTCCCAGGAAGTAAGCATAATGAGAGCACTACCTATGGTGTTAAGATCTCCATTGCATAGATGAAACCTAGAGAAATTATAAGCTCAACCCTAAAGCTAGTAGGAATTTTGACCCTGCTGCTGCTAGGCCTGAGGCAACATTGTTGATGACTTTCCAAAATCAGGAAGGAAGTGTGTTTGTGGACCAAGTACCAGAACTCAGATTTCCTGAATTTGACCCCATTTTAGAGCACTGATGGTCCCACAAGGATCACCCGTTCCCTCCCACACTGAGAATGTAGGGTGTTTCCTTTGGGGCACAGTGGACACGGTGCATTCTGGATTAGGTTTTGGTTTCAACAGACAGGGCCTTCAAATTGCTCTTCATTTTTGGTTCGATTTGTGTGGTGGTTTGAGATATTGTGTGTGAGAGAGAGGGAGAGAGGGAATGGCATGCTACCTAGGGAGAGAGGAGTCTAACCTGCTTAAAAGGGAAATGTTGCTGGAGAAACACAAATTGGTGCAAGCCACATCATTAGGAGAAAGTTGTCTATCATTAAGCGGTATGTAGTGCACCCTGTGAGCCTGAAATAAGTCTCCAGGGGATATACAATCATACTTGCCACACGAGTGGAAATGCTGAAGACGAGCCACCACACCGTCTGGGTGTCCACCTCCCACCTATGTTAGCATCATTATGTGTCTGTTGGGCTGACTTAGCACGCTGAGGAGGAAGATGGCCACGCTATTCTTTTTTTACCATCTGGGTAATTTACTCTGTGCGTTTCATAGAGAGGGAATTCATTAATGCAGATATGCAGGATGTAATTATTCAGATGATGCTGTGGGAGGAAGCTGTACAAAATTGGCAGAGTGAGTTCTGCTGGTACTCTGGGCAGTGTTTTTCTGGGTGGTCCTCCCTGAAAAAAATTATATCTAGGAATGCCTTGATGACTTCTCACTGGGTCCCAAACGGCAGCTCCTCCTGACCAGCATCAGTGGGAGCTGTTCTCACTAGGGGAGGGTGATATTAAAAGACTCTCAGTTAGCATCCGTCACAACGGAGAGGAAATCTGTGGGAACTGCTGATCATTTATATCAAAATTAATGAGGTTTTCCCTCTCTGAACATGAGGGCTGAGTTGTCTGCTGACTACAGGGGAAAAAAAAAATCCATCCATATCTAGTTTGCCTTTTTTATTTATATTTTTTTCCAGGGGTCTTGTATAATTGATGACACTGCCTATTTGGCAAAGAAATTTTCTGAGCGCAAAATTCATTTTAATAGTAATTTTTGCCCATTAAACAAACTGTTGTTTTTTCCCTCTGACATCTGAAGCCAAAATCACAGGACCACAAAACAAATCAGCCTAATTTCACTCTGAACTTTTCTTTTGACATCCTTCTATTTTTCAAAGAGAATAAATGTGTTGTTATATGACTGGTCTTTTCCAGACAGAAGAGGCAGAGAGCTATTTTTGAAGCTCCTTAAATCAGAAGCTCTGGCTCTTTACAAAAGCATCCCCACAGGATATCAGGACTGTGTTTGGAAACATATGTGATAAAAAAAAATCAAACCATAAAAATGAACTGGGATCACCTTGTAATTGGGCAGAGAAGACTTCCTGCTGCTGTCTGTATTTTTGTTAAAAGCCAGTGTTTCTGCATTTCTCACCTTTTGCTGTGAAAGAATGTACACAAAATCTCTGATTGCCAAGCAAATCAAAGCCAAGAGGGAGACCCCCTGTTTGGAGAAGACCATCCCCCTCCTATATTCTCTATTACTAATGCTATGTGGGGAAAATTAGATGTACAGAATGAATGAAAAGTTGTTGTAAAAAAATAAAATAAAAACACCACCACTGGAACAGAGCTATATGGAGGACCCGGAGGAGATCTTAGAATGCATCAGCTTCCATATAGAGCGGCAAGCTAATAGGCAGTTCATTGAAGCTAAAGTATAACATAAACCATAAAATTACAGAGAAAATGGCTGAAAATATAATAAAAAATAATTAAAAATTGTGTAGGAAGGTGGCATATCAACGTCTGATGTAAATACAGACATAGTCAGTGCAGTTCATCATTTGAATGGATGATACAGTTGGAAATAGTAAAAAAAATGTAGGTTTTTAATCTTTCTTCCCAAAAATTTGAGAAAACTTCAATGCTTCTAGCAACAACTTGTCACTTTTTTTTTTTCTGTCAGAAGGTTATTTCTCTGTTTTACTCAGCTAGCAGAATCATTAAGGGGAAAAAAAAAACCCACTATACTGTAAATTTAAATTAAAAATTAAAAAAGGAAGAAGATTCATGGTAATTTTCCTGGTCCTAAAATATCAAAGATACTGTGAGAAGACACTATTCTCTTCACCAGTTAGGCACTATATGATCTTTCTAAGACAAACTAGACTTCTATTTTTTTTTTGTCCACTGCTTTCCACTCTTCAATGAAAAGAAATTTCAACATCATTGAAGTCTTATGGCAAAATGTTTTTTTTTTGGTGAAGATGTAAGACAAATTGGACAAGGCATTGAGAGAATACAGAGGTTAAAAAGAGGCAGCATTCTCTCTTCCTTGAAAGTTTTTCTCCTAGTATCTGCAGCCAGACATATTTAAAAGTCAGCGTTTCCCAGAAATTTGTACATCACACTTTTAATATATTTTTTCCTTTCATGGACTAGCACCTGGAATTAGCTCTTTGAAAACACATTCGAAACATTCAGGCTGCAATTTTGAGAAGTGTTTTGAGGATGTTTCTGGTGCTTGGACCAGGACCTGATTTCTAGACACAAGATCAATACTGAAACTTACCTGAGTAAGTACATGTATATGTATACACACACACATTTGTATTTCCATTTCTGTTTAATATTTTTATCAATGATCTGGATGAAGTGATTGAATGCACCCTCAGTAAGTTTGCAGATAACATAAAACTGGACAGGAACGCTGATCTGTTGGAGGGAAGGAAGGCTCTATAGAGGGGTCTGGACAGGCTGGATCGATCGGCCAAGGCCAGTTGCATAAGGTTCAACAAGGCCACATGCCAGGTCCTGTCCTTGGGCCACGACAACCCCATGCAATGTTACAGGCTTGGGGAAGAGTGGATGGAAATCTGCCAGGCAGAAAAGGACCTAAAGGTGTTGGTTGGCGGGTGGTTGAACATGAGCCAGCAGTGTGCCCACGTGGCCGAGAAGGCCAACGGCATCCTGGCCTGTATCAGGAATAGTTTGGCTAGCAGGACCAGGGAAGTGATTGTCCCCCTGTATTTGGCACTGATGTTGTCAGCAGGAGCAGGGAGGTGATCATTCCCCTGTGCTCAGCTTTGATGAGGTCACCTCTAGTACTGGGTCCAGTTTTGGGTCCCTCACTACAAGAGGGACATTGAGCTGCTGGAGAGGGTACAGTGGCGGACTACCAAGCTGGTAAAGGATTGGAGCATGTGTCATATGAGGAACGGCTGAGGGATCTGGGGCTGTTTAGCCTGGAGAAGAGGAGACTGAGGGTGTTTAAGAGACGGGTAGATGTTGCATCGAGGGACATGGTTTAGTGGTGTTGATAGGGATAGGAAAAGGTTGGACTCAATGATCTTGAAGGTCTCTTCTAGCCAAAAATGTTCTATGATTCTAGGATTCTATGACAAGAGGAAAAGGTCTCAAGTTCTGCCACAGGAAGTTTAGACTGAATATTTGGCATTTTTTTCATCAAAGGTTTTTTAAGCATTGAAACAAGCTGCCAAGGGAAGCTGTTGAGTAGTGCTGGACCTGGCATTGCTACGTTTATAGTTGAACTTGATCTTAAAGGTCTTTTCCAACCTAAATGATTCTACATACGTGTGTACATTGGAAAGAATATATGCTCAGTTTGATGGAATCCATGCAAACATGGTATGTGGCAAAGCGAACACAGTGATAAGCCTTTAGCAGGCTTCTGCATCCTTTTCCTCAGCACATATCGGTAGATTTCCCAGACCAGGAGGAGACATTCTCTGTAATACAACTGCACTACTTTGTCAAGATTTGGCAAGGGCATTTTCCCTCTTCATTTCCATTCATCATCCAGCAGCATATTATATATGTAGCAAGCACAACAGAGGATATTGGCTCACTCCTTAACATGGCCAGCACTTTTGCATGTATGTTTAGATGTTTTTGCAGGTACAGATGATGCAATATAGGCAAAGCTTTGAAAATGTAGCATTGCAAGTTAAAAAACAAAGTGTTGCTTTTGTACGCACAGGTACATACAAATGTTCTTGTCGCAATAGTATCTATATCCACAACAAGGACTGCGAATCTACAGTGCAAATATGGTGCAGACTTAGATATAAGTGAAGCTACAGCTGAATACAGTCTACAGACTTGAAATCCAACTGAGCTACTTTATAGTGCAATCTACATATTTTAAAAATAGCTTATTTAATAGCTGATAAAAGCAGGGGTCAGCTTCCTCTGAAAAGCAGGAGGTGCACAACTTTAAATACCTGCAGTTATTTTGAGAACATGGGTGATTAAATTCTAGCAACCCTGCAATTTCAAGTGCAATTGAAAGTAAAGGACAAATTAAAAATATTATGTCACTTACTTGGAAGCTATTTTCTGTCTTTTTCTTCTTTCTGTGTCTCTCCTCTTTCATCCTCTGTTTTCTACTCCCTTAGCACCAAGCTTTGTTCAAGTTTCCACCATCCAAAGTAAGATTCCATGAATATCTATCTATCTATCTATCTATCTATCTATCTATCTATCTATCTATCTATCTATCTATCTATCTATCTATCTATCTATCTATCTATCTATCTATCTAATCTATCTATCTATCTGCCTGCCTGCCTGCCTGCCTGCCTGTCTGCCTGCCTGCCTGCCTGCCTGTCTGCCTGCCTGCCTGCCTGCCTGCCTACCTGCCTATCTGTCTAAATACCAACCTACCTACCTATGTATTGTACCTATCTAGCCACAAATACACGCAAGCATGAAAATCGGTTCTTTACATGGTGTTCAAATATGTATGTTATAGGAACACAGAATCATAGAATCACAGAATTGTAGAATCACAGAATCATAGAACGGTTTGGGTTGGAAGGGACCTCCCACTAGACCAGGTTGCTCAAAACCCAATCCAACCTGGCTTGAACACTTCCAGGGAGGGAGCAGCCATAACTTCTCTAGACCACCTGTTCCAGTGCCTCTCCACCCTCACAGAGAAGAATTTTGCCTCTGTGAAAGGCAATGAAAGGCTGTGAAAGCATGAAAACCACAGGTTCCCAGATGGGGGACTTTCTAAACCAGTCTGCACCTGAATCCTGTTTTCATCAATGAAGCTAAAGACTAAGGATGCCTCAACCTCTTGTGTTTCTGCTAAAATCAAATCTCTTAGAGTTTTATTTTTGTGACAGTTAAGCCAAGAGACTTAGGTAAGAGAGTCAGCTTTTTGAGGGGGTGAAGGGGGAGCTATAGACTAGCAAATGAACATTTTGTATCACGCTTTAGTTCAAGAGAGCTAAATGACTGACTTACCTAGTAGCTGTATCTAGAGAGCTACCTTCATGTAAACACACAGCAGGCAGAATTCCATGTGACTGCAAGGAGAGCAATGGTGTATTAGTGGACACCTCTTTCCACAGAGTTATTTTGTTTGCTCCCTTTGGAGCTCTACCTTGGAGAGAAATTCCTGAGCAAAGGTGAGTGATACACGACACTGTGTGTACTGGAGTGATTCTCCCTGGTTCTGATGGCACCTCCCCTTGCAGGACAAGCTCAAACACTAGATGCTGGATCCAAATCTGCAGCAGAGAATGGGAGCAAAGCATGTCTGAAATGCCTGTGTTATTTACAAACCCTCCTCTGCTGCTCAGTGTCACTTACTCTGGTCACAGTTGCTCTGAGCAGAGAATGTTTTCTAGGAAGAAATCGCAGCAGCTTAGGGAAGGTGAGCAAGAACGCCGAGTGAGAGCAGGGAGCTGTAGCTTGTATTTTGGTGAACTTAATGACTAGTTTTGAGGCAAAGACTTGAAGGCCAAAGTCTGACAGGCTGTCAGGCACTGATTGCCATTTTCATAAAGGGCGCTATGCAAGTGTAAGTGATTGATAGATTGATTGATTTATTTTGCTGAGGCTCCTTTGTGGTCTCCTGGGGGGATTTCTGGCCACACCTCTCAGCCTGAAAGCACTTGCTCTGCCTGCTGTTGCTTTTTTTTTTTTATTTGCGGGTAATGAAAATTTGTCATAAGCCTTCCCTTTCATCTGTACATGGCAGGCTGTCACAGAGAAACAAGCCATTCTGGAACCTTGCTTCCTTCCAAATAGCTAAATATTTTTCTTCAAATTGCTTCCCTAATGGGCTAGTATAATAGGAGCAGCATGCTCTCTGCCCACGCTGAAGATGCCAGAGCATTTGTCCAGTGCACATGTGTGTTGGGCACAATAAACTCATTGCCTGGCCTGGAGACAGTGCAGCACTGCTGCTGATCTAATATATATTGCACATTCCTTGGGCACAGTCTTGCACATGATGGATGTAGGTGTATATGCACACAGATAGGTACTTTGGTCTCCCCTGGGAAAATGTACCTCTCCAGGGAGGGAGCCAGCTATACAGCCCACTTTCCTGGTGAAGAAGCAATGATTGCAATTCACAAGCTGAGACACAGGGGCTAGAGGAGGAGGAGGAGGCTACACTGAGGAAGCCATGCGAAGAGTGACAGAGCTGGCCTCACTAATGGACTGGCCTGGCCAGTTTTTTATTGACTCCAGTTGCTGCTTTTTGGAGGGGCAGGCACCAGCGGTCCCCAAGGTCAGCAGTTCCATGTGCTCTATACTAAACTGTTGCTGACCCACTGCTTTATGAGCCTAAGTGCTTATCCAGGAACAGAAGTGAATAGGTTGTGTGTGATAAGAAAATAATTTGCCAAAACTGCAACAATAAAGAAGGCCTGATGGGATCTCTTATGGTATGAATAGCCTGGAGCAGCTGCAGATTTCTCTCTGCTTTCACAATTATTTTCATTTTTATAACAACTAAAAAGGGAGCATTGTCCACAGGCTCCTGCAGCCCGTATTTTCATATCAAAATCGAATATTTCCATAAACATGTATATACATATTATACATTGTGGATCTTTGTGAATGAAAGACAGGAACAGAAAAAGAAAGAAAAGGAAAAGCCTTCTCAGATAAGAGGCCTATTGGCACGCCAGCTTAACCCATTCCTCCTTTTTGTTTCCCTCACAACCTCACTGGATTTCTGCAAGATCTCGGAACAGCCAAACCAAACACCTGGAGCTGTGTTTCCCGGGTGCTGTGCACAGGTGCCCAGTTCACCTGCGCAAGGGGCAGCTCTCAGTGCCGTGACAGAGCTCTGTGTCTGGGGGTAACTGGCCTCCCCCATCTTCTGTGGGACTGGGAAGGTGACTCATATGCTCCTGTCCCCTGTCCTGTGGCAGTGGCTGTTGAGAAGGCCAAGTACATTTTTGCATGCTTTCTATCTAGGTGTTACAGTGGGGCTTCAGTCCCACAGTGGACCCTGCACAGCCCTACCAAGCTTACTCCATTCTCCACCTTCCCAAGAAGTCTGTAGCATTTTTATGGCTGTAGGAGCACAACCAGGTCTGACGCTCATCCCGTACTCAGTTCCACAGTTCGAACAGTCCCAGCAGTGCAGGACCTGGTGGCAGGTCCTATGCTATGACCCTCTTGCTTGCCCACCAGTCCCGGGGTTGAGCAGTGTTTTGCCCAGAGAGGGCTCCCTGTGACCGCAAGCCCTGGAGGCCATGCCCAGGGCTTCCTCCAAAGGCTGTGCCAGGGCCAAGCTCCTTGCAGATGTATCACTCATGAGGGAGTCAGGTCTCTGAAGCTCCCCAAGAACATCTAAAACTGCCAGAGAAAGAGGGAGTCCTAAAAATAAACTCTTGTTGCAGTTCAGTTCTGCATAAAGAGGAGACCAGGCTCCAGCTTCGGATGTCACGTCAGGGTCAGCTATGCAGGGTTCAGAAAACAGTTGTATAAAGAAAGACACAAAGAAATGACTCAGATTGTAGTCGGCCGCCTTTCTGATTTCTCAAGAGGTCTCGAGTGAATCAGGCTGAATGAGCTTTTTGTTTCCTTTACTGTTTACAGGAGTAGCTGAAGTCAGAGGGAGTTCTCTTGTCTTACTGCTGACAGCTACAGTATGGCAGGGCTATGGTTCCTTAGCATATAATGATCAATCTCATTTCAGTTCATTTTGCTAGAATTTAATTTTCATATGGCCCAGTGTGACCACATCCCACTAATTTCCCACTTGGATATTTTCTTAAAACAGAGAGACCAGTTGAAGATTCTGCAACTCCTGTTGGTGAAATAATAATAATAATTTACATTTATTAAGTGCTGTTCTTCCCAAAGGACTGCCCAAATGTTTTCCAAAATTTGTGTATGCAGGAATCCCTTCACCAAGGAAAAAAATTGCAGCTGCTTCATTGGCACACAGCAGCATTAGCACAACAGCTTAGCATAGGGAATGAATCAAAGGTTTAATGTTATTACATCTTTGTGGTTCTGTTACAGTGATCCCCAGAGGTCCCAAGAGGGACCAAGGGCCCTCTTGGGCTGGGTGAACTAAGTGGTAAGGTTATTGAAATAGAAACAGGGAAGAGGAGAAACAACGCTAAAGGAGGAATAGGAAGAAAAAGAGAGTGATAGATAAATGCACACATGATCGTATAGATCTGAAAGACATGGTAAAGTCATGGGATTGGAAGGGATCTGTGATGTTATCCTGTATACTCTTCTGTTCTAAAGCAAGTTCATTTCTAACTATTTAGTCACTAATAAACATTTCTATAAATTGTTTCTAATGATCTCCACTGAGGGAGATTTTACAGCTTTCTGAGGGAAAGTCTTCATAGCCTGTAGTCTTCCCTTATCATCAACAGAAATCTGAGTGTTTTCTTGCTATAACATAAGCCTCTTCTCATCACACACAGCAAAATCTTTTCAGGCTGTCATCTCTTTTTGGAAAAAAAAAAAAGAGGAGATGTATTTAAGTCAGTACACTTCTTAGAAAGGTGTTAGTGTGAGGTTGTTTAACACTTGTGTTATAATGGACATGTGTCATAAGACGGGATCTAGAGGAGGATATGGCATGGGGCTATCTGCCTCCATGGGTGGCTCTGTGAGAAAGGTGCTTGTGGAATGAACAGGCAGAGGGATGGAGGCTGACAGGTTGGGGTTCGCAACCCTGTGGAAAAAGTGAGACATGTGAAAGAGGTGTCAACACCAGAAATGTCCAGCTGATCATTCAGGAAATGTATCTTAGTAGTCTATAAGGAAACCAAAGCAGGAGGTACAGTGACTGAAGCACAGAAATGGAGCAGACTGTTGTGGCCACAGCAGTGGGGAATATTGACAGGAGAGTGGCTGCGGTGGTGAAGGACAGAGGAGGAGCAGTCGAGATGGTCAACAACATGAGCTTAGCTAAGCAGGGTACCTAGGAAATGCCGTGTAGGCACAGACAACAATTTCTGGAGGAGAAAATAAAAATGGCCTCTACAGCATGAGTCTAAACAACTGAAAGGTTAATGATGTTATCATCAGGTAGAGGAAGAAGCAGAGGGGTTTGGGAAACGAAAATTAGTATCTCTGTGATAATGAGCCAGTGCCAGTAGAACCACTGTGAGGAGAGTTTGCTGATGCAGGTGTAGATTCAGGACTTGAAGGAATAAAGGTGTCCTGCAGATACCAGTTTGTGAGCATTCAGAAAGAATATATGTATTGATTCGGAACTCTGGTTCACAAGCGTGACCAGATACAGAAAACTAAAAATCATTTCTTCTCTCTTTTTTCCTCCCACAAGAAAAGCAGTTTTAGGTGCTAATGTCCTCTCTACTGAGTCTTCTGCATCCTCATCTTTTTTTTTTTTAATCTGATTTGGTATACTGCTTCTTTGTCAGTCAGGAGGAGTCTTTCTAGTTCTTCACCTACTAAACATTCTAACCTGACAGTGCACATCTATTAGTGTACAACAGAAAATCTAAGAGATCTTTGGACTATTTGTCCTGAAATGAGGTTTGTTAGCAGGACTATACAGATGCCACTGGAAAATTTTACAAGTTTTAAAATTTCCATTCCCAGGGAAGGGAGGATGCTTTGCACTTCACAGGCAGTACTCAGGGGACCCCAGCTGAAGGACGAAGTACATCCAGACACCAAGACCTCCTCCTCCTGGGAGACTATCCAGGTACACATTAAAATTGAGCTTTGAACTGACCCAAGTCCCATCTACATCCTTTGCACTTCTTTAACAACAGAACTTAGCAAGGAAGATTTGAGCTTCACCTCCACAGACCCAGATCCACTTGTTTAAGTAGAATATTTTTTTGTTTATGCTGCAGGCTAAACAACTAGGTTTACCTAGGGTCTCTTGTTAAAATGAGCCATCTGTGGCAGCTGTGGTAATTATACCCAGACTACTGTACCTTTCATGCAGAGCTTTTAGATTTGTGTTGAGACTTTGAAAACAAGAGGAACAATGACACAAGGGGAAAGAAAATATCTCCTCAGAGTGAAAACTATCATGAGGTCCTCCCTTCTTTCCTCTTCAAGTCTTCCCCGGATTAACCACAATCCTCAAGTTGCTGGATGGTTCTTCCCTGAGACAAAAGACTGCAAAATTATGTGAGGGCAAAGACCAGATGCCAGTCTCAGGCAGGTTTTGCACCTCCTCCTCCTCCTCAGTAAATGCTTGCACACTCTTTGCTTTAGTGAGCCAAGAGCACTGTTCTGAAGTCTGGGCTACATAAGCGCCGTGCCACAAGTACAACCAGAGGAATTAGGTTTTTTGCCCAGTTTTTATTCCCTTCACCCCTTCTGAATGTCTCTCCACTAACCCAACTTCTGCAGTAGCTGCAGGGAGATTTGCTCCCCTTGTCCCTAAAGCCATCAGTGCAGCTGTGAATAGGAAGCAGCAGGAATTACTCCAGAGCAATGCCAGGTATTTCCTCCTCTCCAGGGGTGGCTGAGCTCACAGCCCTGGGGAGGGTCAGACCTTTGAAATGTTGGCTTTCCAGTGCTGCCAGAGAGATTTAACAGCAGACAAACTTCTGCATGGCATGTGCTAATTCTCCCGACTTTATTCTCTTTAAAACTTCTCCAGTTAAACCACACATTGTTTTCACTCAGTAGTTACTGAATAGTGAAGCATCTGAAAACCCATGATACTGTATGGAGCTTTGAAGGAAATACAGAGACCTTTAAACTTCCAAGTTGTTGTAAATGTTACCAAACATAATGATTTTTATCTCTAATCTTCTCCCTGCTAAAACATAAATTTGAACAGATGGAAATAAGAAAAGAAAGACTGTGGGAGTAAGCATTGAAGTTAGCAGCTGGAACTGACAATAACAAAAGCAGCCATTGATTCTTTGAGCTTTCAGGTAGCATAGAGTATTTTCACAAAACATATTTCTCCTATTTTGTGTTTTCCACCGTGGGTTTTCATACACTGTGGGAACAGTTCAATTGTAAGAGCAAGTCAAGTTAGCATGGCCAGGAAAGAACAATAGGTTTGATTCACTTCTGCTGTTTGTGGCACTACCGCGGCAGAAAGTCTGCCTGAGCCGAGGGGAGGTCAGAGCAGTGCAAGGTTCACAGCCCTCGCTGACTCCCTAAATGAGTACAGCTGATCTGGAAAAATGCTGTCACCGGAGCAGGGAAGGGTGTTCTCATTCTCCTTAGCCTCTTAGCAGTTTCCAAATCACTAACGAGGCATTTGCAGTAGCTGGACGAGATTTAAAGATCCTGTCCACAGGGCCAGTCACCTAATGAGCATCTGCCCCATTTGGTTCAAGAGCAAAACAAGTCCAACAAGTTTGTTGTCTAAAAAACCATGGATAAATAGTGCAATAACAAACAGTATGATGTAACTACCTGCACAAACTTACTGCACCCTGGTCTTTACCACAAGCTCAGATTTCTTGAGTGGGTTCAGATTTTAGCAAAGAATTACGGTATATTGCTTTCCATGAGAAGAATTTCCCACTTAACGGATCTCAGGACTCTATTAGACCCTTGGCTAATGGAAAACCATAAACCATCCCAGAGCTTTCTAGAACTCCATGGAGAGCTGAAAGTGCAGATATTTAGCCTCTTCAAAGGCCAGGGACTGATAGAGAACTCCTTAAAAGAATGCCAAGCTAATAGAAGTTCCAAACAATTTCATTCCAAACAATTTCATTCCAAACAATTTCTAAAGGAAGAGATTACTATATTAACATTAATACAATTTAATGGCAGCATTAACTCTTCTTCAGTGGTGTTCTCTTCTATTTCTCTGCTTGGTCATATCTGCCACCAAACTCAAGGTTATGGTCTGATTTGTTGGTTTTGTTGTGTTTGGTTTTTTTTTTTTTTTAATCCTGGCCATAAGTGGCTAGGTCTATTTAGCTGCTAACGTCGACTGATGTGGTTGCAAGGCTGTGCACCTTGTTGGATATGGTCCTATAGGTGTGCAAAGCAGTTGGACCCAGATGTGCTCTGGACATGCCTGTTCTTGTCCTTGACACACCCTCTATGCTACATACAGTCAAGAGTTCAGCTCAAGACCTATTGGACTGTTTCTTTGCCGTTCGGGATCTCCTGAGTTGTTAGCTCCACGTACTTCTGCACTGATGCTGTGTCAGGGCACATTAACCTATTTGGTCTACAAGTCAAACTGCACCACGGAAGTGGGTCCTACTACCGCTACAATGTCTCATCAGACATATCCCAAGTATTTCAATTCACCCTAGGCACTGCAGACTTGTGCATCATTTTTCATGTTAGGATATATGTGCCACTTAATGTTGGAGAGACTCTATCTGTTGGTAACTGGTGCTTTTTTGAATGGCTGCTGGTGAGTCTTTTTTATTTTAATATTTCTTGACTCATCCCCTCCTAAAACAAACTCAGATTCATTCATTAAAATTAAGGCACTAAGATTCCATAGAGATAAACCCCGGAGAGGGCTGATAAATTACACAAATAAGCTGTATTTATAATACCTCTGATGCCTTGAAATAGGCATTTTATAGAAGAGAAGCTCCAGAAAACTGATAAATCTGTTCTCTGATACTGCAGATAAGCCACATTTCAATACCTGAAGCCATCTGTTTGATGCAAGCATACATTCAGCATAATATGAATACCTTAGCACACAGTACCCTAGCATAGTGCATCCCTTCATTTTCTCATAACCAGCAATTGTAGTCCAGGCAGAGAGGAGTGTGTGGCAGGCTGAGAAGGAGGGAGGAAGAGAAACATATAAAGAAGATGGATTTTTTTTCTCTTAATCTGTGTGAGTCTGGCAGAGCATATGAAGATCTGTAAGCCGTAGAGTGCCAGTGAGACAGAGAGACAGACAAAATTATTTCCTTTGCTGGATCTTGCAGTTTGGAGTAGTGGCTGCCTTATTCACAGGACTTTTTTTCCCCAGACACCCACCCAAGAACCACTCAGATACATTTATTATTCTGTCAAATACAATGTGCAATAAAGAGCCAGTCTCCCCAATGATGAGTACCTGTGCTCATAGCTCCACAGTGAAACACATAAATCACATGTGAAGGGCAATGCACATGTGCTTTTTGTTTCTTGTATCACCTTTTATTATCTTAGGACTGAAAAGTTAATAACCCAGTGGGTAATCACACCATTATCAGTTTACATTGTAGTAAAGCCCATTCAAATGATGATTACATATGTTAATGAATGTCGTTATAATGCACTACACAGTACATTACCTTCAATAAATATAATTGTTTATGCACTTTAATGAGGGGATATAATGCCCCCAAAACTAATGGCATGGACTGAATTGTGATTTATTGCTGGAAAACTTTGCCATTAAGAAAAGAAATCTCACAAACCCTTTCATGTTTATCTAACTTTTTTTCTTCTTTAAAAGCTGCCACTCATCTCTCCCCCCTTCTGCTTGCAAGGGGAAAATAGCTGTAAGACACTTCAGCAGTGTTCCTTGTCAATGCCTTCCTCCACCTGAAGAAGCAGGAGGTGGGTTCATTTAGAAGGTTTAATGAAGATCATTATGTTTACCCCTTAATGCGTTATCTGGTAACAAAACTGATAAGACGTCAGGATTTTGGCTGCAAATCAAGCAACGGGAAGTAAAAATGTTGGTTGTTAAACTACAGATTAGGAATAGAAAATAAGGTTAAAGATGACATTTTGGCCAATGGTCCTTCATCTAGCTACAGAATAGTCTGAGAATAGTTGGCTGTGCGAAGCATTTAAAGCTCTCCAGCTGGGAGTGAAGAAAACTAGAGGTGAAATGCCACCTGATCTCTTCAATCTCTAGGTGCTTTCTTTTTCAGAGGAGTAAGGTAAAACCTTTCTTTGTGGACTCAATAAGAAATGACAAAGAGGCAGAGAATGCTAAACCAGGCAGCACTGTGTAACTGGCCGAGGGTGCAGTAGGCTGAGCGAGATGAGCTATCAGCAACTAAACTGCACAAGACTGGAGTTTCCTCTTTAATTTCCCTTCACTTGGTTTCCTTCCTGAATGGCACTGCTGTGACATTTCCATTACTGGTGAAAAGTAGTGTGTTTTGTACAGTAGTCTCTTCTCCTGTTGAAGTTGGTGGCAAAAAAACTCCCATTGATTTCAACAGCAGCAGCAGTGAGGTAGCTGCAGGGGCACAGTTGCTTCTGCAGAAAGTTTACGTGCAATATGTCCTAATTCTGCTTTCTCATCAGTGTTAGAAATATTATTTTTTAGAAAAAAAAGTTTCCTCAAGTCTTAAAGAATAAATAAAATGCTGAAATTTAGAACAAATAATAACAGGAATTCCTCTAAATGTTATTAAAATTCAGGTGTAACAGCAGGGAACATGAGAAAGCTGTATGTAAAGGACTGGTATAAATTAAAGTAGTTTATTAAGGTGTATTTTCAAATATGTGTACACACCATAATTATTTGAGAAACTTCACAAGGATCACAGTCATGTTCCAACTAGTTTGAAAGTCAGTAGTGTAAAAAAACTTTGACATTGAGATGCAATTTGTGGTAAGATCTAATTAATTTTTTTGCTCCTAAGAATAATTTATTATTTACACTTCTTATTATATATGTATTTTAGCTTCATTAGTCTGCAATGCTGGAAAAAATTATACCTTCAAGTCCTATTTATCAAATTAATGGTGCAATTTCATAGTGACACATTCCACATTCATTAAACCAAGTACAGTAAAAATGCATTTAAATTAGATTAGTGTGATGTAATAACGATTCCAGTGTATGAGGTGATATTCCAGCAGTAAAGAAACACCCAGATCAAGTTGAAAGCAACTTTGAGATAATTTTTCAAGATTGATTTTGGCACTGGTTTAAGTGAAAGAGTAAGGAC
Organism: Trogon surrucura; assembly: GCA_020746105.1. Lineage (NCBI taxonomy): Eukaryota > Metazoa > Chordata > Aves > Trogoniformes > Trogonidae > Trogon > Trogon surrucura. The sequence continues at coordinate 50,701,601 of CM036619.1, forward strand.
TAATGCCTCTCCTCCTAGCTCGATCTGTGTGGGAGTGCAGGGCCCTGGACACAATCACGGCAAGCAAGTGGCAAAGTCCTTGTGGGCGCTGTGGTGGAGGAAGCGATGCATGCTCCACAGAAGGCATCTTTGTCAGAGAGAGACGCCTGCCTGTATTCACCTTTTACTGGTGCTGAATTTGCATGACGCCCCAGAAGTTGCCGCCAGCTCCTTAAAATCCTGACTCTACAGGCTGTTTGATATGCTGACAAAGGCTCACACATCTGTGCACCCATCTGGATGCATGCAGAGATGTGGATGTCTGGATGTAGAATATCTCGGAGGCACCGCCCATGCTCTTTTGCCTCCCAAATTACTCCTCTCCGGAGGTGTGTGAGCACTCTCCAGGCCCAAAAGTTTGGGTGAATATCACTCCATTTCCATCTAGTTGAAGATGTCTGTGCTCACTGCAGTGAGGTTGGACTAGATGAACATTAAAAGTCCCTTCCTTCCCAAAACATTCTATGATTCCATCAACTTCATCCATCCCAGCAATCTTGACTGCAGAGTGAAAGAGAAAGTCTAGGCGGGTGCCAAATTCACTGCCATCGAGGGACCTATAAAATCTTAAGTCCCTCATACAACATACACTGCCTGCTTTACTGACCCTGCTGCGAAGCAGTCACAAACTCTGTTACCTGACCGTCATGTCCTTTCACACCAAGTTTTAGTTTAGTGCCTTCCCTGTAGCTTAACTTTCCTGTCTCAGGCTGATGAGTAAGAGTCACTGGTAAGCAGCAGGTTGATGGGGGTTGCTGGTCAAGGAGTAAAACATCAGGAATCCGTGTCCTGAAACTCTGATTGGGTCAGACTGGGGCTGCACATTCATAGAATCATAGAATCACATTCCCTCTTTCCACTGCGTCAATTCTCCCCTTTGCAGCCCAGCAGAGGAGTGTTTTCAGCAGGCTGACATTCAACCCCACACTGCTCCAATATCACATTAAAGAAGCAAATTAAATCAGAATAGCTCCTTAATAAAAAAAAATCTTTCTTCTGAGTATCCATAGGGAGTTGTGTATTGTGTGTATCTGTCTTTCAGACTGTAAGCCTTCAGGGCAGTGACTATCTTTATTTCTGAAACACAAACAATATTAAAACACCATTGGCACTTAATAAATCAGCAAAACTACAATCGTTACATAGGCCTCTTGGTGAACCATCAGTTACTTCAACACATTAACGAAAGCATGTCCTTTGCATTTTGGTATGTGGCTTGTCAGAGGTGTGTGGTGCCATGTCAGGCTGAGCACCCCGGATTTAGGAGGATGCTATTTGCTCACCAAGGAAGCCCTGGACTGCTGCATTCATCACTGTGGAGATCTCCTCAGACACTTCTGTCCTGACCCAGAGGTGTGGTCCCACTGGGAAATAAAAGTTCATTCTCCATCTGGTATCCCTGGAGCTGAGGTGCAAAGAAAGGGGGGTAAGACTGATGTAAGACTACCTGGACTGCTAGCTTAGAGGATTTCGTGTTAGCAGGAACTAGGAAATACTTGCACTGTGGTGTCAGAGAGTTGTTCCAGTCAGGGTTGGTACAATTCTGATATAAAAGGCAGTGAGTGCCCCGTGATCACTGCGCCATGGTCACTCCTGAGAAGACTGAACCTGTAGAGGTTATAGAAAAGAGCTGGAGCTGACCTACATTGGTTTTAAATCAATGAACAGCAGAATGGCAATAGGGTAGGAATTCAAGAATTTTCTGGATTGAGCCGGATGTGCATTAATAACAAAGTAACTGATGCATTTTTGAAGGACTACATCAGCCCTTTATAAACCCAAATGTCATTTACAGACTTAGGCCTACAGATACCTTTGCCAAAAAAAAAAAAAGTTTTTAAAAATTTTCCTTTTCCTTTACAGATCTGCTAAAAAGGTGAGTTGAATCACTGTGCACAAATTCATGTATTAATATAAACAATTATGCTTGATTAAAAAGAAATCAGTTTTGCCTCTGGCCTGGCTGACCTCAAATTTCTAAGGGCTGCTTTTCCAGCCCTAAGGGCCTGAGCTATGTGTCCTTTTGACTTCAGTTTCTCAGCCCATCATCCCCAGGCATATCCTTTCTTCCACACTTCCCCCTCCCTCTCTTTCACAGGGTATAGACTTATTTAAACAATTAAAGCTGTATGCCCTTACAACCTTCTCCAGAAAGTAAGGGCAAGATACAACCAAGTCATCTTGAGCACTCAGAGACAGGGAGAGCAAGCCAAATAAAATGATAGCTAAAAAAATATTTTAAAAAATCATATCTAAGCTGAAACTTGCATTTGCTCATCTATCTCAATTGAAGATTTCTGCTACCATGCATCATATGGTTCTGTGTGAGGCTATAAATATGCTGCATTTCTAGATCCATTTCCAATGGCATTTCCCATCAGTAAACAGGTGCTCCTGGCCTCTCCTGTGCCTTTGAGCTCAGAAAACTTGAGTGGGTACCTTTGTGCACCTACAGGAAGAAAATGCAACTTGTCCATGGGCTTATTTCCCTTGCTTTGGAGAGAGGTTGTATTTCCATGGTGTGCGCAGGACAGTGGAGGCCACTCACATTAAAACACCATCTGTGACAGCTCTTCTCCACGTTTTCCCTAACATCTTCATGCTCATCAGCATGACCGACCTGGTACACAGAGGTTCCTCCCATGTGGATCCTTTGCTATGGTCTTGCAGTGTCGAGTTCCACAGGATCTCAGTGGAAGGACTCAGTAGCTGCTTGCTCCTTCCCGCTGTTATGCTACTCTCTGTAAGACTAAGGAAAAGGGAGCAGCCAATGCATTCCCACAAGGGAAGGGGTTTTTTGGGGGGAGAAGCTGAGAAATAAGTTGAGAAGCATGAATGCCACCTGGAAAACCTGGAATGGTCTTGCAGAGGTCTTGCTTAACAGGGTTTCTGGGCTTTACTCACTTTGGTGGCAAATCTCTTTGTATTTGTCTGTAGGAATATGAGCATGGTGATGGAGTGATACACCAAACTGCACCCTGCTGCAGCCTAGGGCCTTCATGCCCTCTCTGCATTTATTTAATGGGATAGAGTTTGGTTAGTGCTCCCCACACATCGAGAAGGAAAACACAAAGGCATTATCAGCCCACTGCCTTAGATGGGACAAGAGCTCAGCTTATTCCCGTCAGGTGGTCACATTTTCAAATCCACTGCAATGGTTCAAATATATCCAGAAGGTCAATATATTGTTTATACCACATCAGTGATGCTAGGGGGAATAACAACCTTCAGTAAATCCTATTATTTTCACAACTATACTAATAACATGAGAAACTATAGATATAATAAAAGTTTATATCTATAGTTGCTCTGCAGACACCTCCTCTGGTATGGTATAAATATAATATATGAGACTTGGTGGTGTAATACAGTTTTTATTTCAATTTTTTAGGGATGGCCATGCACATCCATAACTCACGAAAATAAAAAGTGTATTACACTGCCAACTGTTACATATTCCCTAGTAAAGCAAAAATGGCAGGATAAATTTTGTTTTTCTCTTCTCCCTACCAACAAAGTGTCTAGCTGATATGGTGATGATGAAACATTAGAATAAATATTTATCCAAACACTTTCTATGCCATAACCATGTCTGTCCTGTTTATTTGTCAGTCCTGTCTCTCTGTCAAATGGTAGATACCTTTTTTCCTTTCATGTTGGCTTTTGTTTCAATTTTATGCTGCTATACCTGCTACTATTCTTTTTAGAAATGAAGGGAAGAGAGATTGCCTCTTCCCATGTCCTGTTCTTGAATTTTCTCAGACACATTCTCTTTGGGTCTTAAGAACTCTAACATCTGTGTGGGACATGAGCGTTGGCTTCACAGCATAGGCAGCACTTCTTGAAGATGTGCGAAGTAGTGCAAATGAAGAAGTAGCCCAGCTGTATGTTGTGCATAAGTGGAACAAAAAGTGAAAAACTCTATGATTCATAGGTAGGGATGGGGAAAGAATTAGAAACTTGAGTGCAGCGGGCTAAGACTCCTATACCTAAGAGAAATGGAACAACTATGTCACTCCCATACTATAAAAAAAGAGAAAACAATAAAGTCCAGTTTTATAAAGATGGTATTACATTACAGTCAGCTCTTGAGTATGCACATAGCAATGAATCAGGTGCAAGTTTAACTGTACTGGGTTTGTAGGGACACCCAGTCTGGTGGTGCATGAAGTAAGAGCAGATCCAGGACCACTGGGAACAGGGGTTGGGAGACCTCCACACATGATAGGGCATCTGGGCAGTGTCCAGCTCAGCTGAGAGCTGTCTGCATGTTGTGCTGCTGCTGCTCTCAAAGCAGAGCTGCCTCCCACAAAGCTTGCTTGGGTGGCTCTGCCCTCTCCCCTCCAAGAACTTCAGTTTGAGTTGAGAGTGGCTTATTTGATTCTTGACAAGCCAGTCCTGCATTAGAGGACACGAAATGCCTGACTGGTTGCTCTGCCCTCTGTGGGGCATTCACTAACCTTTCCTCAAGGCTAGAGCAGGAGCAAGAAACCTTAAGCCCTGGGAAAGTCCCCTCGGTGGCACTGGTGCCCACCACCATTTTCCCTCAGCATGTCTAATTGACTAATATAATTAAATTAAACTCAGACGAATGTTCCCACCATGTATTTAATTTGACGTTTGCTGTTTCAGTGTTGGATGTGAAGTAACCTGTCACGTGTATCCTTTTTTTCTGAGGATATGAGTTGGTATCATGAAATTGCTACTTTCAAAACTCTCACATCTTTGATTCTCTCTTCTTCCATTTTCCTCTCCTCTCCTCTCCTCTCCTCTCCTCTCCTCTCCTCTCCTCTCCTCTCCTCTCCCTCTTCTTCCCTTCCACCCTTTCTTTCCTTCTCCCTTTCCTTCTCTCCTCTCCCTGTCTCTCTTTCTTTTTGTCTCTTGCTCTCTTTCTTTCTCTTCCCCTACTCCCATCTCTCCCTCTCTCCCTCCTTTCATCCCTCTCCCCCCTCCTCTCCTTCTCCACCCCTGCTACCCCACCCCCAACAAAAGTCTGTGTGAAGGGATATCAGGAGACCTTGGGTCACAGACCAAGGGATGCTGTGTCAACTGCCAAATGAAAGACACAGAAATTTGAGCCTCCCTTCTCTGCAAACAGCCCAAGTTCTCAGCCTCCATGGAAATCTACCTGGAGCATCAGTACCTTGTTTCTCTGTGCTGTACAACACATATCCACTACCTCCTCACCTGGAGTCCTAACCTGGAGTTTGGGTGTTAAAAAAAAGGAGTTCACACTGTACAAATGCAGAAAAAAAAAAAGACACTTCCTAGCTCTATAGAGATATTACACACAGACAATGACAACCACCTGATTCCCCTCAAAACACATGTACAAGCTCCAAATGCACAGACCAATGCCCAAGCAAGGAGAGAAGCAGGCACAAGATGAGGAAAATGCAGGGTTTAACACACCTCAGCTGATGATACGATTTTCACTACAGCCCCTGCATACTAATACCAGACCACTGCATAGGTGGGAGGGAGGTGCTTGAGGGCCAGTGAACATGGAATTTTATCAATGTCTCACAATTACAGAAACACCTGTGCTAAATAACTTTGAGCATTGCTCCACTGTGAAAAGTCAGTGCTCAGTAGCCCTCAAAATTTCTCATTTCTTACCTGCAGTGGAGTGGTCTTGTAGTTGAGCAGTGGTTGTACAGAACTTCATAAATGTTTTTTTTCTTCTCCTTTAGGATGCATGTCACACAGACAAATAGTCCCTAAATTGCCACCTTCTCTGTATTTTTCTTTCCAATACTTTTCTTCTTGTGCAGTGAAAGACATCAGGGATGGAGTGATAAAAAACACATGATAAAAGAGCATCACTGGGGAGACCTGCACCTTGGAAATACAGGGATAAAGTGTGCACTCAAGGGAACTTTCCACTGATGACAATGGGTTATGTCTCACGACAAAAGGCAAAGGAGTCCTTAAAACTCGCCTAATTAAGGCCCTGGTTCAGCTAGAGTGCCTAATATAAAACAGATGACTCAGTGTTGATGGTGTTGCATTTTAAGTTGGGTATCTGCCTAAGTACTTGGCTGAATGTAGACCCAGGCAATGTATCTTTAAATGAAATAAAAGTGGAATGCAACAGCAATTCTAAGCACTATATATAATTGACTAAAAAATCAAATCACTGAAAAAGGTGCTGCACTTACACTGAAAAATAATAAATAAATTACTTACAGATTGCCAACATGACAGTCAGCAGCAGAGCAGAACTCAGAGAATTCAGTTCCCATTTGAATTCATGGGAAATCAGGGACTTTTAAAACTGCTAAGTTAACCAAAAATATATATTGTTAAAGCCAACAAATTTATTTTTCTGTTTGAAAGTCCCTGTTTTGTTATACAGAGGAATAGAAGTGGAATTCTCTGACTCTTCAGCGTCATAAAATCTGGAGTGCCTGCTTGGGGAGGTGTCAGGGAAATATTGGTTTCCACTCTAGGCTTATGTTAAATTTACACCGTGGCTCACTGAAATACTATTTTTTTTTTAAATACTCTTTTTTCCCCTGAAGAAGTATCTGGTTCAACGAACAGTCAATCAACTGTCCCACTTCTGATCAGAATGGGGGCTAATATGCAGGACTGATAGACGAGGTCAGTGAAGGAGGAGAGACAATACAGGGCTATGAGTAATATAAGATGGTAAATATTAAGTATGTTTTATGTAACAAGAAATTTTCAAATGCTCCTTGGCTGCTTTTCAGCAACATCAGCCCACTCTCCTGTGCCCATAGTTCCAATAACACAATTATCAGTTCAATTGTATTGTTTCATGGGAACAGTTTAGGTCACTAGAATTGATTTTCAGACACGTAAACCTGATGCTCAGAGATAGGCAGGCACGTAAGTGTCATGGATGCCATTGGGTGTTAGACACTTAAAAGTAAGATGGGTGGCCAAATATCTTGACTAAATGCTTAAAATAATCTGAATTGTGTGATAATACAAAGTGTCACAGCTTAGTGCTTGAAATATTATCCTTTTATCCTGGAATTTCAACTTTTATAAATGCAGTTCTATTTACGGTCCCCAGTGCTGCAACTGACTGCATTATTTATTATTTATCATTATTAATTATTACAATGTATTATTTATGCCATGCAATAGGTATACACAGTATTTTGCCAAGAAACATCCGTCACATTCACATTTATTAATTTCTAGAATATTGCTATGTTGTTTGATTTGGAAGTGAATCAAAACATACCTAGATGTTAAAATGAGTGACTGAACAGCTTCAGAAAGTCTCCTGTTTTCAGTTGTGAGAATCAGGCAGCAGTCTGGGGTCCTCTCTGAGGTCGCTGCTCTCCTTTCCAAACCTTGACATTCATCCACCAGAAGGAAAGGTCTGGCCTTTGGGCTCAGTCTTGTGCCCTAAGAGCACTTCCTTTATCCTTCTAAAGCCAGTGTCTGGGCTGCAGCTAAGGGTCATGAGTGGAACGGAATTATTTGACTGTGGGCATCCACTTAGGAGTTTTACAATTTCCCTTAGGTTTATCATTTGCTAAGTTGCGTCCTGAATTTCTCAACAAGAAGAGGACTCGGTGCTCTGCTGGACTTAGTATACACATAGTAAGAATAATGTGCTCAGAAGGCAAATGTACAACATTTGTAAAGATTAGTATTGAAAGACGTATAAACAATCAAACAAAAACCTCTAGTAGGCAGGATTTTCAAAACTGCCCTGGATCTGTGATATACCTATATTTCTAAAGCAGTTTTGGTAGTCTCATAACTCAAATAGCTATTGTCTATAAATTAACTTATGAGTAGCGAGGCTTTGTCTGAGAGTTATGGCAATGGGTGATGTCTCAGACAATTTAATGCCATGAGCTGAACACAGGTTGAGAGGAAAGACCTGGAGGTCCAAGGCCTCCGAAGCCTGCCCTTATTATTTGTTATTATATCACAGCTGTGCTACTTAGTGACTCCTGTTTTAAGTAAGTGAGAACAGTTGTAAATAAAGAGAGAGCTTCTGTCCCAGGGACTTAACCATGCACTAAAATGTAGCAATCTGGTGAAATAACTGAGAGGAACAGATTAAGTGCATCTGCAAAAATTTTTACACATGTAAAAAAACCTATGATCAGCTCTATTGTCACCTTCAGATATCGACATCACTATGTAATGTAATGAAGAAGAAGGGGACTTTTTAAGATTTGCTTATATGTATATTCAATAAACAAAATCCAAATCAATAGGATTTTTGTCTCACATTTATATTAATTGGCACTTTTTAGTTGTAATAATGATCATTCGTGAGATAATGGGAGAGGTTCAGATTCCTGTGATCTGGCTCATCCAAGATCTACTCCAAGACACAAGGCTAAGGATGACTTTTGAAATGACCCACCTCAGGACTGCAACTTCTGCAACTCTCCAGTATCACTGTACACCAAGCGAGAAGGCTCCACCGCTCATCGCAGTGTGAGCTCCTGCCTTAACAGTAAGCAGCATATGTCAAGCTCTTGCTTGGCTTCTCTTTGTATGGACCAGCCCCGCACCTAGTCAGGGTCAAGGTAGTTCCTTCTGGAGAGCGTGGAGATGTACAAACTAGAGAGAGCAGACAGAACATTTGGTGTTGATGGCTAATCCACAGGAAGGTTGTTTCATCCTTTGCTACAATGGCTTGCTGTCACCACCTTCTGAAAGGTATTACATCACTGACAGGTATTACAGGGCTTCAGTTTCTGTAAAAGCAGGGTGACAAGGTTTCCCTTCCTTTATCCTAGTGGATATCAGGGGTGGTTCTGCTGTAATCAGCAGTGTTACAAAGATGTAAAACCAGTCAAAGTAAGGGACTAGCTCAGTGACAACACAATCTCTCCACAAGCTTGGCAGTTCATTCTCTCGTTCCAATAATGAAAACACAGAGATGTGCTAAATCAGCAGGGTTCCTTAAACTTCTTTATCATCTGGGATCACATATTTGTAGAAGGACTGACTGATGAACTCTTCCCATTCTCCCATCTGAAACAATCAACTGCTCTTCCATTTTCTACAATATATCTTCCCTCTGGCAAAACAATAGCAATTACAGGAATATTAGGGAAGTAATTAATGTATTTTATCTCTCTTCTGATGAAATTCAGTAGCTGAAAAAAGGGAAAAGAACCAATAAATTGTAACGTGTTATCTCTACAGCATGCCACAGTTTGGAAACTTGTGTATTGGAAGTCAGAAAATAATTTACACCTGTTTGACACCATTGAATTAGCTCATCCTGAGTATAGTTGGCTGGGTAGTACCACATAAAAGGTTCACACTTCTAAAATGAAGCCAATTTTTTATTAAGAGATCTAATAAGAGAGATGGTGCAGTCTCAACATTACAACCACATGGATGTATATTGATTTCCTGCAGCCTCCTTCAAACTCTTTTCTTCTGTGACTGTCCTATTTGATCCATTTATCTGTCTGCAGCGGTCTTGCCTTATAACACCCTGCCAAAAAGCTAAAGGTGGTCATGTAGGCGAATGGCTAACCATACTCTCCTTCCCTCAAGAGTGTGTCAGGGCAGACTCCAGACTGCACCAGTGGTAACGCTTCGACAACTCAGACATTGCTGTCAGCAGAAGGTAATGGAGATGGACTCTGTCCAGTAATTTCTCTCAGTTTGTCTCTGAGTGTCTGCATCATCCCAGTGCTGCTGATCTGTGCTCTGCTAATCTTAGTGGTTGTACAGAAGCAACTTTATGGTGTTCACAGAATCGCAGAATCACAGAATGTTAGAGGTTGGAAGGGAGCTCAGAGATCATCTAGTCCAACCCCCCTGCCAGAGCAGGACCACCTACAGCAGAGCGCACAGGAACACGTCCAGGTGGGTTTTGAATGTCTCCAAAGAAGGAGATTCCACAATCTGTTAATGTTTTCTTCTGCAGAAGCTCAACCAGAGACAATGTTTTCACATTTTCCAAGGGCTTCATATTGTCCTCAAACTGCCAATGTCTGAGAAATATGTCCCTATGAGATGCCTAGGCCATGTGTCCTCTCTTAAGTGTACTTTGGTGTTGTTTAGTGTTGTGGTTTGACCCTGGCCGGCTGCCAGGTACCCACACAGCCGCTCTCTCACTCCCCCTTCACTGCCAGACAGGGGGAGAAAATATTTCCAGGGGCTCAGGGTTTGAGATAAGAACAGGGAGATCACTCTCATTTACCGTCCCGGGCAAAACAGACTCGATTTGAGGGAAATTAGGTACATTCATTAAGAGAACCAGAGAGGGGTAGTGAGAAATGAAGAAAAAGAAAGCAGATCTTAACGAACAGAACACCTTCCCTCTATTCCTCCCTTCTTCCCGGGCTTAATATCAATCCCAGTTTCTCCACCTCCTCCCCCCGAGCGGCACAGGGGGACAGGGAATGGGGTTACGGTCAGTTCATCCGACTTTGATTCCACCACTTCCTCACTCCGGGGGAGGACTCTTCACTCTTCCCCAGGGCCATTGTGGGGTTCCTCTCATGGGAGACGAACTTCACCCTCTCTTCTCTGACGTGAGTCGTCCCACGAAGGGCAATTCATCACAAACTGCCCAACGGGAGACACCTCACGAGGGGCAGCCCACCTCTCGTGAGTCTGAGGTGCAGTCCTTGGGAGGAAACTGCTCCAGCGTGAGTCCACCGCAGCATCCTAAAAGTCCCACCAGCCAACCTGCTCCAGCGTGGGCATTCCTCTCTTTCATGGGCTACAGGTTCTGGCAGCAACCTGCTCTGATGCGAGCTTCCCACGGGCTACAGTCCGCTTTAGGCATCCATCCACATGGTGGACATCTACACCCCGCCCATAGTCTGCAGGGGGACAACCCACTTCACCATGGTCTTCACCACGGACCCAGGGGACTCTCTCTGCTCCGGTGCCTGGAGCTCATCCTCCCCCTCGCCTCCTTCTTCACTGACCTTGGTGTCTTCACAGATTCTCACTCCTCCATCTCTGTGCCAGCTGTTATGGCGTAGTTCTTTTCCCCATTCTTAAATATGTTTTTCACAGAGGCGTTCCTCTGCTATCACTTTACTGATAGGCTCAGCCTTGGCCAGTGGTGGGTCCCTCTTTGGAGCCGGCTGGCATTGGCTCTATCAAACTTGGGGAGCTTCTAGCAGCTTCTTGCTGAAGCCACCCTGCAGCTCTCCCCGCCGCCGCCAAAATCCAGCCAGGCCAAACCAATACATTTAGTGATTAAATCTATGCACTGCTCTACCAGTGACCCCTCAGTAGATGACTTCCTTCCCCTTTTCCCCAGTATATTGTCTAAAAAAATCAAGTGATAATGGCTCATGTTTATTGCTTTCTCTTCAGTAACATGCATTTCCCACTAGTGTCAAAATCGTTTAGACCGTGTGTGGCCAGCACTTGGTCATACTTCTTCTAATAGCATGACTTATCAGTGTTGTTGGAAATATCTTGCAGCTGTTACACAATCCAGCTGGTCATCAGTCTAATAGCACAGCTGCAAATGCTAGTTTCTTTCTTCTGCCGTGAGTAGTAATTTAGTTTCCAAACTTGTCAACAGCCTGTTGATAAACAGCCTCGTCTCCACTGGGCAGCTCCGTGCCCTTAGACTCTGCAAGCATCACTGTTTTTTTCCTCTTCCAGGAGTCAACCCATTCAGACATTACATGATTGTTTATCCATTTCCTGCTGTTCATAGGCTGAGGGTTTTTTTCTGGTGTAAGCATTGCCTGTCACTATGTTTATATTGGACCATGAAAGCGATGCTTATTTGGTGTCTGTCCTCTCTTCTAAGAGCCAAGAACACCAAAGGAATAATCAATAACATTTTGTCCAGCTTTTTTCAAGAGCAGGCACTCACCCCTGTGATGAACAGCTTACTCAGAAGGATCAACTTCATCTGCTTCATTTGGGCTGAAAGAATTTTCACCACCTTGCAGGATATTACAACAGCAGAAGACCAAGAACTATAGTGTGCTATAGAGAGAGGGAGGGTGCAAGAGATCATGGATGTCATCAAGGTCTGTGAAGTATCAGTGGGTTTATTAGAACAATGCCAAGATAACTCCAGAGAGTGGATTATGCGGCTCTTTTGCTCCTCTTCCAGGTTATTGTGTTTAGCAGTTAATCATATTTGCTTGTGTCCTGTGGATCTCACTGGCATCATATTCATGTACCATATGGATTCCACATCCGCAGGAATAAACCTTCTCTTTATTAACAGTATCACTGATTGCACAGCCACATCTGTAGCATCCTCCCAGCAGACATATAGATTAATATAATGGTTTATCTTCCCAAGTCTTTTCTAGCACAACCAACACATATTTTTCCAAATTATACAGGGGCTGGTGCATACATTGCTGAAGTGAGACTTCTCTGTCAATTTTTAGATATTCACAGTCTCTAGATCCGTACTAGATGACTAGAACCACTTCATAAGAAGAAAAAAATATACCCAAATTGTAGTTCCTAAGGTAGATGTCAAAACCAGAGGCAACAAGCCGTAGTGTTGAAATGTGTGTTTTCTTTCTTTGACTGAAAAGGGTGTCTAGGCAGCCAGAGGTCCGTGTCTACAACATGAATGTTGAGAGTCAGATGGGGTGAATCCCACTTTTCCTAGAATAATGGAGGGAATAAAGACGCCCTCAGAACTTCTCTGCCAAAATAGAGTTTATTTTTACAGCCTCTCATCTTTGATGACTGCTCACATTGTATCATCTGTACTGAAACAGGATTAAAAATAAAATATGTTGAACATGGCTTCCTCTTTTTCATTCCTAGCTGTGTGTATTAAAGAAAACATCTAATTTCCAGTCAAAAAAAAAAGGATTCTTTCTTAGGATGAAATTGTCAATGCAAATTAGCAGATGGAACTTGCTCCAAAGGTACCTACAGTCAAAATAGAGAAGACAAACACAAGTAGGGGGGGAAACCCAACATGATTTAGCAGTGGTATTTATCTCTTTAACCCAGTAAGAGTAAGTTTTAAGTATTTCACATATTTTCTTCATCTTTCTCAATAACCCTAAATAAAAAAGGTCCAGAGCATAAGCTAAGAAAGTGGAGTGCTTCAAGAGACAGTGTTTCAAGTGCCTCTGATGGCAATAGTCCATCAGGCTGTTGCCAGATAAGACTGAAGCAGCTGGACCCTGCACCAGTACCCTCACTGCGATTTCCCTTGGCCTGATGTCCTGCTCCAGGCTCCTCCAGGTGCATTAGAGTGTAGTTCTTAGCACCTTGGCCATGAAATATCAGATCCTTTTTCTGAAGGAAAGGTTCTTCCTTTAGAGCCTGACCTTTACAGCTATCCAGCGCTCCGAAAGTGTTAAGCAGAAGTTTCTAGGTGAGGGTTCTTCTCTTTATATTAGTTTGTCTGCGCAGCCCTTCCTGTAACTCCTTCCAAGACTGGAACTTCTATGTGAGTGTTTTTTAACACAGACCTTGTAATACAAAGCTCACATCCAGCTGCTACAGGCAAGAACAAGTGTTCACCTGTGCTCCAGTGTGACAGCAAATTGGCATATTTACATAGGAGCTCAAAAGGGAGCTCCAGAAAAAGATGCACCCCAGTTTTCCTGTTCATGGAGTCAAATTTAATGAGTCAGTGATCATTTTCTCAGCCTTAAATACGTGCATAGTTGCAATCTATGCACAGGTTGTGCATGGTTTAAACTTCTTATCTTGATGTTCAGATACAAATCAAGGTGACAGTGACGTTACAAAGTTTTTCCTAAGGGGCTCCAGGAAGACAGACATTTTCAGTGAGCAGCTTCCAAAAAACTGTTTCAGAGACTCTGACCACACTGTAGACAACTAACATACAGCTGGAATGGGAATAAAAGTGTTATAATTTATTGTTATTTGAAGTTATCCTTTACGTTTTCTAATACAGAAGACCATCAATGGCCTAAAACTATACATAAGGCCACACCTGTAAACATCAATAACTCTTCTTGAAAGGGAACTTACGGCAGCAACGAAACCTGAGATGTCTATGCTAATAAATGCATTAATATGCAGGACACAGCTATCGCTGGAGCAGTATCAGTCCCAACATCTCTCTCCTAAAACTTCAAGCAACTCTCAGGGACTGGGGGAGAAAATATGAAACACGTTTGTGAATGGTGGTCTAGTCCAGGGACAGACACAGCAATCCTGCGGAGCTTCCCTCTCACCTCTCTGGCTGTCCCTGTGGCACAGGTTGGGGCTGCAGCCTGCACGTCGGTACCACAGAGAATATGGAGCCCTGCACTCGTATTTTACCCTCACAGGTTGCTGACTACAAGGTCTGCCTGCTTTAAATGTATAACAATGACGCTCTCATTGTAAATCATAGTTACAAGGAAGACAAAATTTTGTGTCTCCGATGTAAGCTTTTTTTCATACTGGATCACTGAGATATTTATAGGGACAAGCTGTGTACTGGATTATAAAACAAGAGACACAGTTCATGAAAGGGACACTGGATGTGAAGTCAGTAAAATTTCTCTATTTCTTATTTATTTTGCAGTTTTAAAGAGCAGCCATAGTGCTACTTCACCATGCCTGGGATGCATGGTGAGTGGCTGGGGCTGCTGTACTCACCCCACTGTGCCTGAAGAACCACATGTCCTCTGGGGAGCTGGTCAGTGATTCAGAATATAAGAGCAATAGGCTGGCATAAAAACTGGTAACTCTTTAGAAAAAGGTCCCAGAGAAGTCATGTCTTCTTGGGAGCAAAGCCAAATATCCAGCAGGACCAACTCTTCCTCCCACAAACAACTTGAGGTCAGAGATATGCCCTAGAAAATCCATCTCTAGGGGATGAAAGAGCAGCAGGGCTCTTCATAACCAGCCACCACCCACAGAAATAGATAAGGTACTGAGATGTCAGGAGAGTCTGTGAGCAGCAGCAGAAGCAGGAGCTGCCTGAGGGACAGCTCTGAAACCAGGCAGAGTGGGAAGGAGAGGCTCGTGGAGTAGGGTGACTGATCACCTCTGAGAAAGCACCCAGCAGAGACCCAGATGTTAAAGCTCCAGGGCTCCAGCAAGGGCATGAATAAGCCAACCCAGTGCCACGGGAAGAAGAGGAGCTAAAAATAAAGGGGTTCATCCTCTTCTCTAGGCAGAGATAAACACCAGGCAGAGCCCAGTGAGGCAGCTGGTTATGAGAACTGTGTGGGTAGTGAGGGTAGTAAAGTCCTTCCCATGCCACACTTGCAGGAGGAGCAGAAGCATATTTTGCACCTCCGCTTCAGCTCTTCATGCCACTCCTGAAAGAGGCACTGGCAGAGCATCCTTCTACCCATCATCTCAGTGACCTAGGTCTTCCATTCAGAGGCACTGTGACGTCTAGAGCCCAGTCCCACCTTGAGCCACCTCTGACAGGCTGCTACGTCGTGCAAGTGCTTGGCTTCTAATACAGTCCTCACACCCAGCTGTTACAAACCAGAAAAACATCCTTAGTCACTGAGCTAGGTGCTAACACATAGAAGGAAAGCAATTTAGACAGATGAGTAATGCATGAAAGTCTGAGAGACAAGTATATAGCATATAATTTCTCACAGGTATGTGCAAGGATTTTTGTTTATGTATACTGAATATTCCCTTTTCCCACTTATTTCCTGGACTTGCTTAACTTTTGTAAAAGCAACGTGGAAATTTTTCATAGGGAGAGGTTTGAAGGAGAGAGTAGAAGCTTTGTCAATCAATCAGAAAGATGTCCCAACTTTAAGAGACGGTATGAAAGGGAAACTAATGTCGATGCTGTGCTGCACTGTAGATTCAACATGAAGCTCAGCAAAGTTTGTCTGTGTAAATGTTCTTGAATTAAATCTTAAAAGTGCAATTCCAAACTTTTCAAACAACATTCCTGAAGTCTGATTCAGACAGGATTCTGATAAAAATTCCTCTTGAATAGAAAGTGTCACATCATTCCAGATCCAAATGCTTCTTCAAATTCCTTTAGACAGTTTCCTATTACTTTATCTCGTGCTCGTCTCTTTGTCAAACCAAGTCTTGCTATGCATCTGCTAGCAATAAGATAGAAATGTCAATGATTGGGTCCCAGCATCTTGACTTCCAAGTAGTTTCAGAAAGGACCCTTCACATCCCATGATTCTCTTTCCAAAATTTCAGCTGCTCTGCTCATCACTTTCTCAAGAAACAGCCTCGTATACGAAAAGCAAACTCTTTTTCTTTAGAGATCTAACTTCTTTCCCAGCTACACTCATTTTCTCTGCAGATATCACATGAGAGCTACTATGGAGCTGGCCAAAACAATAAGCAGCTGCCACTCAGCCCTGGTGTCTGGCTCTGTGTCGCTCTTGCAGGGGCAGAGAGGAAGAATTCCTTTCTTATCGGATGGCTCCTGTTTTCTTCTGACAGCCTAAGTACAAAGCAGTGGCATCATTCTTTTCCTGTGGGGAAATGCTCCTATCCTCTAAAGACAGAAGACGGCTTTTAGTCCCTTGCTGGGAGTAGGAAGACCAGGTCTGCAAGTCTTGCCCTCTGCATAATTTCTGAGGAATGGATAAAAAGAGCTTGTAACAGAAAACATGCTAGATATAGATTTGAAACCTTGTTTCTGTCTACGTAAACATCTCTCTGATTGCCTGTGGTAAAGCTTGTGTCTAGTATTTCTCAGTTTTGAGGGGCAACTTTTTTCTTCCCCACAACACTTCAGCGGTAAGGGCTCTGCTTCCTCTGTTTATAGAAAGAGTACTAGGACTTTTCTGGGTGATATAGAAAGCCCACTTACTGTTGCCATTCAGGGCCAGACTGCAATCTACTGGTTATAGCAGACACTTGCCCTGGGGACAGCATTCACGTGTGGTGTGGCTTTCAGGAATGTGTGTTCATCGTTGGAAGCATGATCTGTCCATTCTAGCCTGGGTATCCCTCTTTTGGGGCATGCTCTTGCAAAATATGCTTTCCCATAAAAGACTTAACACTGAGAATTATTCATCGCTGGTATTTAAGTTCCATTTTTTTTTTGCCAAAGGGCCAGTCTCATCACTGTGGGTCTCTGCAATGCAGCGTGCCAGTTGAGGAGATGGGCCCCTCTCACGCGTTTGTCCCTCTTGGGCACGCTATTCTCCTGAAGTGACACCACTTCAGGGACTGAGGAAAAAAAAAAAGACAGCACAGCACTTTTAAGCTGTCATGAGGGAAGAAAGGTTCCTTTCATTTTATGTTTTCTTACAGAGCAGAAAAAATCTGTCACTTTGCAGGATGCTTGCAACAAACAGCTTTAAAAACTGATTAAGTGGTTCAGCTTTAGTCAGTTTTTAATCACTCAGCATCTGTTTACTCCACAATTCAGAGGTATATTTATGTTGCCCTTTAGTTGAAGTTGCTAGTTATCTTCTTTTCTAGCCCCTAATTCCCATTTGAGAGAAAGAGTATGTCCCTTCATGGATCAGACCCAGGTGTGGAAATCAGATCCGTTACAAATAGAGCACACCTATCCAAGCCCAACAATCAGGATAAGTACCGCACAACTAAGAGATTACTGGGTCTTCTGTTCAGTGGCTAACTTCCTTTGATATGAAAAATGGGCATGGTCAGGCGGGAATGTGGAGATACCTTTTTCAATAACAGCGATGGTCATCCTGTAGTGCCTCAGTTTAGCTGTTTCACTGTGGGGGTGAAAATATGGGGCTTGTAAGGATTCAGGATTCATAAGGATTCAGGGTTTGCAAGAACTTCAAGGTACAACGAGTCTCTGCAGAGCCAGAAGGAGGTCCCTTCTCGCACCAAGGCTGGCTTTCCTGAAGGAGCCTGAGGCTCCTTGGGTGCACACTTTCATCTGTAAATGGGTCTCTTAAAACAGGGTTCATAAATGTGTTCCAGTAATAATGTGACTTTATCAATTGGCTGTGTCCTATTTTGTCATGTGGGAGATCAACCCAATGAACTGCCATAGTTAACAGTGATTCTACTTCTCTGTCATATTCTGAGGAAAGAATGTGGGCTTAAAAACATACCACAATCCCCAAAGGGAAGGAAATCCCAAGAGCTGATCATTTTGGAGAATGAAAGGAGTCCAAATGGGTGCTAATATTTCACAAGGGAAGCTTTCAAATGAATTAAATACATCTTGGATATTAATAGTGAAGTCTACGATTATTACTGTGAGGATCTGCTTTGCCAATATTTTAAATGAAGAATAAAAGCATGTGAAGATTTTAGGGAATTTTTTCCTTTTATATTGAAAAAACACACCGCACATGCAAATTAAAACTGCATTCACCATACAAGACTATAACATTTTTGGCACATGTACTCAGCATGCATAAATGTTGGCTGTATTTAAGTTCTCCTAGACATATATAATTAATGAAATACATTTGTGTATAGCCTCATTTTGTGAGCAGCCTAAATTTAGACTGCCTATCCGTTTGCAATGTAAATCTTCATTTTGGTTGCTATATTAAATGTTAATGCTTGTGCTAATTTTTAGTCTCTAACCTTAAGGCAGGTCACACATTGCTTTATTAAAATAAAAGAAAGAAAGAAGATTAATTTAGTCACTGGAGTCAACAATTAAAAGTACATGGGAGCTTGGACAAAAAAGTAAGGAAATGATAACTTAATGGCAAAAGGCATGTCCTCCAACAGCTAGGCACCATGGTGTGATCCTTATTTACTTTTATAGTGCACCCCATCGTGCCTATGTGTTGGAAGACATATGTCATGTTTCATCCTCAAGGGCCTAAGTGTGAATTTCCTGTTATTTTTTTCGCAACTTTAAAAGTTGTTTCAATGAAGTTTTTGTTGGAAGAACTTTAGTAAAATGTGTTTTATATACTGTCTGTGGCTAACCGGGAAAAATTGCAGCCCCAGAGGAAAATAAGGAAGAAAGGCTACAGCCTGAAGGAAAGGAAGGAGAGGGCTGGGAGTGGAACGGAGCTGTTAGCTGGGCTGGGAGTGGGGATGGAGGTCCTTGCCCCTGGCACCGCCACGCATGGGCTTGGTGGCTGGCAGGGACCTGCAGCCCTGCAGAGCTGTGTGTCCTTTTCCACTACCCCAAACGGAGGGATGCTTTGAATATCCATGGTCATGCTGACACACAGCTGGTTTTGTTGCCCTCTTTGCCCATGATCTCTCCAGAGTGAACGTGTAGACGGTGGCCATGGGCACACGGAGAAACCTCTCATGGGTGGACTCCCACAGAGCAGCAGCCCACCTGGAAACATCTGGGTCTATTTCAAGTAGGAAACGGGGAGACTCTGTAAAATGCGACACTTTTTTTTTGCCGCACTGAGAGCTAATTAGTGCCCTGATTTAGTGTAAAAGCAAATGTGAATAACCGTTTTAAGCTCTTTATTTTATAGGGTTTTCACTGGAAATTTCTTAATTCTCAGCAAATACTTTCCACACCGTTTCTAAGGTCTTTGAAATCCCTGTCTGGTGCCTTAAAACAGAATCTCTGATATACAATTTTTCCTCCGGTTATGCCAAATATAGCAAGGAAATGCATGGAAGCAGAGTGTACTCAGGTTTAAAGCCTCTGCTTTGCAAAAATTACCTAGCTAACTTCAGCGAACAAAACTTCACCAACAAAGCTTTTCAGTACCAAAATTCTGTTCAAATGCCTTTTAAATGTTTCAAATTTTCTAGAATTAGGCTGTCACTTTTGCAAATGTTCTGTGAAATTTTAGCAGCAATTACTACTGAGCAGAAGGTTTCAAAGAAAGGAATTCTAAAAAAGGAACAAAGATAAAAAGAAATAATGTTGCAACATTAGCTTGGGAGTCAAAACTCTCTTGAAGTGGAAATTAAGCCCGATCCTGTGTATGGTATAGTGGAGCGGATGCAGGAGCCCTGGGTCTCCCCGTGGGGTCTGACCTGTGTGACCCCAAAAAGCACATTGACTCCACTGCTTCCTGAGCCCCCCCTCCCACCCGTCACGATGGGGACCGACTATGTGGGGATGGGCTGCTTTGCTGCGTCAAAACTCTCTCTGTCCACATTTTAATAGGGTGCTTTTTCATGATGTGATTTCTCTCATTTGGTTTTCTGGGCATTATTACATTTATAGGAATGTATGCATAAGAATGTACTCTACAGTGAAAGTAAAAATGGGATATTTAGTAAATTTAATGTGAAACCTGCACATCTCCTGTCAGAACTTACTAGTCAGCACTGATCTTGCCTCTTCCATTTTAGGGTTGATAATTCCGAGAGAGATCATGCCCCAGGAGCACACAGTAGTGCCTAGGTAACTGACAGAAGCAAAACATTCAGTCTTAACACAAAAAACGAGTGAAGAACACCTGCCTCCACACCAAATCCACTCATACCATGGCTAACTGAAAGCTTTCTGAATGAATGTTCCATTCTACTGACTCCAAAATAATGGTGGCACTTATGGTTTTGACTTGGTGGCATAAATTATACACAGTAGCAGCAGACACGGGGAAAATAAAAACAATTGTATATGAACAACATAGAAGAAAGGGTCCAGTGTCTTCCTTGTGAAATGCCAGCTCCAATCTGTATAGAGCCAGTGGTAAATTACCCACCTGTTTTCACTTACTTAACATTAAAAAACACTTATACATCATTACATTTTTGTATCATATTAGTGAAAATGAATGCTAGAGCAATGTGAGGTAAATATTGCTAATGCAGGAGAAGACTGTTTATATTTTCTAATTATAGGATTAACTATGGCAGTGATAGACACACCGTGCTCCTTTGAACCTGAGATCACCACCAAAAAAAGCCACGCACAGTTCAAAGAGACCTGCTGGGCCAAAATGGGCTCTTCTCCTGCTTTTTTCACACTGTTGCAACAAAGCAGGTTCGCTGACTTAGAAAGGCCTTTCGCTACTCTGAGTGGCATCCTGGGGATCTGGAGGGTTGTGTGCATTTGATCAACTTTAATATTGTTTTCTGTCACCTATAAATCCTTTTCTCTTTAATGCAGTTTGAAAGTAGGATAAGGAAGTGGCTCGTTTAACAAATATTTAGTTAGTGCCTTTCTTACAGCGGTTCATAGGCACCCAGTAAAGTTTTCCAGCATTTCCACCTTAAAGTTTGAAACTGTCAGTGACTGACTTAGAGCAGACCATGGGGGGCCTGATCCAAAGCTCAGTGGCGTCAGCAGAAAGGCTCCCGCTGAAGGCGTAAGGTGTTTTATTGGCCCCACCTGCCCATAAAACACAAAGCAGCCGTGAAACGGGTGGTATATGGGACACAGCACCTCTGGGAATTGTTGAGCCAAGCCCTGAACTTTGAGATAACATTGCACAAGCCTTTCTGATGAGAGCCTGAGCCTGTGCATTCTCTCTTTCCACCCACGCTGCTTTTCAGTGTGGACATATCAGCACCCGATATGGTGCTTGGAAGGGCTGGTGTTCCTGCCCGGAGGGAAGGATTTCTTTCAATTTATTCGGCCCCCCCCCAAGGTCCATAAATAAAATGGCACCAGGACCATGCATTCAATATTCCGCTAAACCACGTGTGCTCAGTGCTGGCTTTCCATGAGTGAGTGCTGCGGAGTGGATCTTCTCAGGTGTCTGTCTCAGCTTGTGAAAAGGGGCAAGATGGCAACAGAGGCTGAATGGAGTTAAATTAAGTCATGCCATGCATTTCTTCTCCTTAAAACCCAGCAAATTTCTCTTCTGCAGATCGTTCACCTCCATGTCCTTGTAGGGATCCCCACCCCTGCCTGACAGGCCCCTCTGGAGACGTCCAAGGGGTCAGAAGTGACATGAAGGCCAGCCACAGGCCAGTGCTGCTCCCCGCTATGAAAGACAGCACAGGGCACAGCGGGGCACCTCACTGCAAGGACTCGGGAAGGTTCAGCCTAATCTTCAAGGGGGAAAAAAAAAAAAAAAGCCTATCTGAAAAACAGAGAAGAGATAATAACACTTGTGGCTGTACAAGCGAAGATAACGGCGAAAATAATCAAATCTCGTGCTCCTGGGAGGAAACTAATTGCACACAGGGGTCAGGAAGACATTTTCATCCACTGTAGAGCACTGCACAGTTGGCTGCTGCACTGTTATTATGAAAGAGAGAAGTGGAAGGAAGAAGGGGGAGTTTGCTTGGGTTGTTGTTTTTTTCCCTGAAGAGATGGAAGGAAAGGCAAGAGTGGCTCTTGTTTGCCCTTAAGCATCAAGAGCTGGCTGGCGTCAGAGGCATAATACCGGGCTGGATGGGTACAGTATGGCAACGCTGATGTGTCCAATGGATTGGGGAAGTGGGATGCATCTCTCCATGCGCACACATCTGCTATCCCTCACTTGTGAATGTTACTCCAGATGGTAATCAAGAAGGTGGTTTTATAACCCACATTAAGAGGACTGTCTGCTGACAAGTTATGTGTTTTCTTCCCTTGAGTACATGCTGTTAAGATGGATAAGTGCAAATGGTTGAAATTTGGTTGTTAACTCTGAATAATAATAATACTTTGCATTTCTATTGCATCTTCCATCCTAGGATCTCAAAGCACTTTGAAAACACTAATTAACTGAACCTTACTGCACTGCTGTGAAGCAGGTAATTATTATTACAATTTTTTATGGAAAAAGAAAGTTTGTCATAGTGAAAGAGTTTCTCTGGGTCACCAAAGAACCAAAAATAGTCAAGAAATGATGATGACTTCTCAAAGTAAATTAAGAATGTTGCATTAATTTCCTGGAAATTAATTTGGTGGTATTTTTTTTCCTTCTCGATGAATAAATTAAACCAAGCTTCACATATTTTCAACTTTTCAAAACCTCTTTTTTGGGACTAAAACACTAAAAAGAAACTACAAACCTAGCACTTTTCACTTTCTTGCTGAACAACCAGAAAAATATCAATCAAGAATGAAAATGGGCTATGGAAAGCTGAGTTAGTCAAAGAAATAGTTTGATGATTGCAATTAATTAATAATAAGAATATGGTGCAAACCCATGTCAGTTTCAGTGCCAATTCCCATTCCTTTTGGCCTCATCATACAGTTCATTCCCCTCTTTTCTCCCCCCCACAAAAAAAACATTCAAATTGTTTGGTTTTATCTTGGTTTTTTTTATTTTTTCTCTTCCTGTCATCTGTTTAAAAACACCCTCTAAATACACTGCTAAAGGCTGAGACTTCATAGACAATAGACTCGTAAGCTTGCGTAAATGAGAAAAAGAGAGCAAGACCAAGTTTCAGTGTTGATTTTTGCCCTTTGAATAATATTAGTTATTTGATTTTCAGACCCAGAATCCATTCTTAAATTAGAGGAAGATGTTGTGGTCCCATCAAAGAATCGAAGACAAATTCTGCTAATCCTTCTGAGAGTGAGACAATGGTAATGGGGGGTAAGGAATGACGTCTGGGTGGGCAATATTGCCTGTTCATTTCCTCGGCTTAGCAGCTGATTGTCACTCTTGTGCCTTTGAGATGCCCATAAGCTTCCAGGGAGACTACACGAAGGTAGAACAGCTTAATTATGTAGGCTGCTATTTACTAGGTTTCAGCTGAATCCATCAAACTAACTTTGCTTTAACCTGAGCCAGATTTGATTATGAAGCCAATTTATTGACTGGTTTCTCCTTTGGCAGTGCATCCTTTGATTTAGACACAGATACTTACCTACCTGAATAGTAGCCAAGTTATGACACAATTTATATTTTAAAAAGCAATATTACACAGAACATAATTTAAAACCAAACAAACAAACAACAACAACAAAAAGCCCTTTGAATCTAGAATAATGGCTACCTGTAAGGCAGTATCTCACTTGAGAGATTTTGCTCAAGTAACTTATAACTATCAGCAGAACCCCCTAGGGAATTACCGCTGTTTTTGCAGAAGCTGTTTGCAGTGGAATAAACAGACAAGTGCTCTATATATCATTTTAAGTAAGACAAATAAAGTTCTGCTTCCTCCTTACAACGATGTCATTGTCACTTATATAAGAATAATTCTGTGTGACTTTTTATGAATCTTTCCCCTGTGCAGAAGTACAATGGCCTAATTTCCTACACTGCGTATTATAAATAAACGTCCTTCTTCAGCAATCTATAGCCAAGCTGAAATGATCTCACCATGGAGCGATCTAGAAATGCTAAGGTGCTTTCGAGCATCAGTGATGGGTGGACAGAAACCCCACTGCCCCAGAAGAGCGTATGTCCATACCTGCTCGGTCTCTGGGAGGGTTCCTCACAGACCAGGAACAGCCAATGGGAAGGCCTGGGAAAGCCACTCGTTTTGTCATAGATTCCCCTTACAACTCATAGCATGGCTGGAAGATGGTTTAATTTATTTTAGATTCTCAGTAAGGCAACATTAAGTGCATGGTAATGGCGAGCATGGAGGAGAAAAGAGCACAGCTCCCCGTTTCCTGTACGACTGCCCACTGCTATTGCTAAGAGGAAACTCTCAGATGGTAAAAACACGTTAAAAAATTAATAAAAAAAAGCTAGAAAGTGTTATTCAAAATGTAATTTTAACACATTGTGAAGGGCTTTTAAGGGGAAATCTGTGTGGGGAGGGCTCTTATTTCTCTAAGGCTCCAGCTAATGTAGCTAGCTGCCCAGGGGAATGCCAGAGGGAGAGAAAATGGGAGAAAAGATATTAAAAGGGTGGGAACGTTATTTTACAACTTTAAAAAAAATATTTGTTTTCCCCAGAGTCTTTCAGGTTGGTTTGCTCTTCTGGCTGCGTTTGATCTACCAATAGCAAAGCCCATCTCTGCAGTGATTGTGGAGTTCTGTCTGATATTCCCGGCGTGCCGTGAGCATGGGGATTTCACTTCATACATCATTTCCAGCGAATACCCTCAGTACAAAGCACAGAAGAAATTTCTCCCCCACACACATGCATTCGCTCATGTCTGTGTGTACACGCATACATGTGTATGTGTCCACATGAATCAAATCACACTCAGAAGAGAGAGACCCTCTAGTTCTGATTAAATTCACGTGATAAATTGTATTATCTTGTGTCTTTCAGTGGCCCACCTACACTATCTGATTTCTAATCTCTCTGCCTGGATTTTTTCTTAACTTCTGAACCTCTGAGATTAGCTTCAGAAAGGTTGCCATTAAATCAACCAAAAAAAAGGCAACCAGCAGAGAAACATTTCTTTTTCTCCTTAAGTGGAATCTGCCTTGTTCCTCCTTACCTCCTCCAAAAAAGATACAACTAACTCATATCTCAGGACTACCAGCATACAAGAAGTGATCCATTTACAGTCGAATATTTTACAACCCAGCAGGGTTATAAAGGTGTACTGGAAATGGAAGATTTCTAATGGAGCACAGTCAAACTTTTACATCTAATCGTAGTATGATACTGTTCTGTACTTTCCAGAGGCTTCTACAACAACAGAAGTTTTGTTTCTTCAGCCTTTTGAGTCCTGTTTAACCAGACTTGTGAAAACTGAAGGGGAACTCTCTTACTAAGTAAATAGACATTAATGTAAGGAGTCTCCAAAGTCTCCAAAGGCCCGTCAGAATTTTTACATAGGTACCGAAAATGGTACACAGCCTCAAGAAAAATCTGCATCTCCTCTGGAGATAATTTACATGTCCTTTCACTACTTGTAACAGATCTTGCCATTCTCAACTCACAGTGAAGATGCCCTCAAACCTGATCTGTCAAGACTTTCCTATGTTATTTCAAGGTATTACGTAAGAAATTTCAATATAGGTGCCACAAGCAAGTCTTCACGTGATGATTTGGAACCAAGGACAAAGGACTGGAATAAAACTCCTGAGTTCTCTAAAACCTCAGATATGTGTGGCTCTGCCTCATTTCGTGCTTATGGAGGCTGTAGGGGCTGCTGGTGAGCCAGTGTAACTCCTCTCCCAAGAGGAGCTGTCAGTTTCCTCACACTATGGGTGGCCAAGGGGCACAGCACATGTGCCACCACTCTCCAGTACTTCCAGAAGTGACTTTTTGTTTTAGGAAAGCTGGCAGGGCTCAAACAGATAACTCCACCCTGTGTAGCTGTGCCACCCACTCCCATGTGAAGTTTTATCTACTCTCTCTCATAGCCTCTCTAAGGGCAACCTATTTTAATACCCAGCTTGTCTGCTTTAAGAAAAAAAAAAAAAAAGGTATCTAACCTAAACTTTTTCTTCCTTTGTTTGAGGCTGCTGCTTCGTGTTCTACCTTCTTGTACTAATGTGAAGAATTCCCTTACTTCATTAAACGCACTTCTACATAATGGTAATGTCCCCAGTGAGTGATCTCTGTATAAATTCTGTTCCTCTGATATTTTCCCGTATGTTTTATATTCTGATCTCTGTATCACTTTAGTGATTAATCTCTCTGTGTTCTCCAGTGCATTAGCTACATTCTAGAAGGACCATGAAGTGTTTTGGGTGGCATCGGCCTAGGTTGACATAGTTGCCATGTCACTCTTCTACTTTCATATGAGACTTCTTTTTAATTACATACAAGAATACTGCTGCTGTAATTTACTTGGGTTACAGCACAAGTGTAAATTTCATAGAGGAGCTAGAAAAAGAGTCTCCAGCTCTATCACTTACTGGTTTTCAGATAGCTCTTCTTTGGCTATATCTCTATCTTTTATTGCCAGTCCCAGAGTATTATATTTGTTGAAATCCCCATTCAAGTGCCTATAGACATAATCGTGTTGTATTTCCTGAGTTATCTCTTTTTTAGTCACTGGACTTGTACATACAGCATTTCTGAGATGTTATGAAACATAAACCTGTAAAACAAGAGCACAGTTATAAGACAAGTGACCCTGATTGAAAGGGTGACTGTGAAAACTGATTACACAGCAAATTGCCCATCTGCACAGACTCGGAATAAGAACATTTCAAAGCTCATTTGTGGGCTGATGTTGCCATTTAATGCAGTTTCCAACAAATCATTCACAAAATTAATGGCCACAACTGACGCTTGTTTCTTTCACGCTCTTCTGTGAAAAATAGTTCTTCCATTGATTCAGGAAGATATGGAAAGGAATAGGTCTTATAAGAAGTGAAGTAATCTTCACAAAACTCCAGATACTTGGGCTACTGGTAACATTCTGTATAATTTTGCTCTTCACAACCCACCCGTCACTTTTTCTGTTATTAATGTTGCTTTGTGTGTCCGTAGCTTTCCAAAATGTTCATAAAGGAACCTGCCACTTGTCTCCCTGCTAAATGTCCCTGATACTGACTTGCTGGTCCCATGGATGGTGGTTTGAGGAGGGTTGGCCTTGGGTCTTCCTTCAACTTCTCTGCTGCACATCATGGAGCCAGAAACACTTTTTACATCCTCTCAAAAAATAGCACTTCACAGTTCATGCAGCCTATGTCCCAGGAGTAGAAGTGCCACTTCTAATTTCCCATACTCCAAATAACTCCTTTTCCAGAACTCCAATTTTGTGGGGACTCTGTATTTGAAATTAACCTCTCCAGTTGATAATAGAATTGCAGAGACACTTCACAAGAAGTTTCACAAACTAATTTCTATTTACTCTGACTAACATGAGGAATGTTCAATTCTAATGAAACAAATAACATCTACTATTTGTTTCCTGATCCCTCTGGGTATCTTTTCAGCTTAGGCTAGATATCATTTAAGACCAATTTCTTCCCTTCTCTTTTGGATGAGTACCCTTGCAAGTTCTAAAAATCTGTCTCCCTCCTTACTTCTCCCTGAGATAGTTTTGGAGTTTAAAACTTCTCACCTCTGAAAGCATGTCCCTTGGACACTTTTTCTGTCCAAGGGTCCTGTGTCTCTGCAACCTCTCCCTGAGACTCTCAGGCTGTGATTTCACAACATAAAGTGCTGGTGGTCATCAGTATTAACTTAATCCAACTCTTTGCCTCCAATCACCACTCCTTACTTCCTCTCAAATGGCACCATTTTTTCAGATGTCCTGACACAATTGGTTGTGGGACACAGCTGTGAACTGTATCAGTAAAGTCACTTGCCTTTTAAATCATGCTTCCCCTCTTCCTCATAAATAATAATACTAAAGTATAGCCACAGGTTCTATGCTTTTTAAAGCCAAATATTAACTATTAATCAATCTATGTTGCATGAAGATTTTCCAGTCAAAACACTAATCTTCACCAGGGAGGTTCAAGAAAATTAATGTTTGTCAAGGACTGTAGGAATCATCTTTTGTGTGCCAATAGCTTTTAAGTCACCACCTGCTCAGAGACAGATGAGCAGACATAACCCTGTCTCTCTAGAACTAAAAGGTGAGACTATCTACTGTGTAGGATGGCTGCAGTACACAAGGATTCACACAGTATATAAGCCAAACTGAATTTCAGAAAAAAAATTACAGAAAGGGAGATATGTGCTAATACGGACAAATGGTTTTGCAGAAACTACCTTCTCACTACAGAGATTTCAGTGCTGATTTGGAAAGTAACTTAATTAAAGTATTCCTGCCTGATTATGATTCCAGATTAATTTTACGCTGGTGTAATTTAGGAACTTGTGTGTAACTGATATGAGTGTAACTCAAAGAAGACCCAGATTCTGGGCACTCTGGATCATTGGATCATTGCACAGCTATCTATGTGCATCATGTTGTATACCACCCTTGTAATAGACCATTAGATATTTCCTGTACAAAATGGGTTACACAGGGATCCTCATTCTAAACTAATACATTTAGCTGTAAAATAAACTCCTAAAAATCACATGCAATGAATATATTTTTTTCTTACCTTTTTCATGATGCAACCATTCACTCCAAAATCTCTTCCCTTGACAAAATGGAAAAATATCTTTTGGAACTCCAGATAACCCCGAGATGTCAACAGTCTTCTTGAGTCAGCAGAGAGCTTGAGGCAGTAGTCCTGAGGATGTGGACTTCATCAGAATCTCTCAAGTCTGTCACTGAAGTCTCATATATTTCACATCAGCATCGTGATCTATTGTACTTGTGTTCACATGAAAAGGAAGAGCATGGACTCAGACAGGGGAACCTGCACACACAGCCACAGCTGGGACCCCCTTCATTTCATGAATGGATGCATTTAACATGCCAGCAGGTCTGATGGGAATATCTTGATTTGATTTGGCTGTGGTTTCACCTATGGTATGAGCAAGAAAATGGAAGGCACAAAGTCCATTTCAGCCCACAACAAAAGGAGCCAAAATGCCAGAGATACATGCCAAAATAACGTCAAAAATATCAAGTCCAGTTGCATACACATTTTGTCAAAGCCGTGTTCTGCCTGGTTAACATGGCAAAATATTGAGATTATCTCATGTCCTCTCAGAGAAAATCTCAGTTGAGAAGGTTGATGGCTCTGCTGGGAAGCAGCTCTGAGCAGCTTGGGAGTGTTTCCAAACTGCACACTCAAGCAGACAAGAAAACCAGATCCAGAAATTTTTAGGATACTGTATAAGTAAAATGTGTATGTTTGCTGCAAGGAGATTGTTGCCATGAAAATATGTTCCTGTGTCTCAGAGAGATTTGAAGACACACTGGTTTTCTTCAATTCTTTCCTCTAACACTTCAGTTCCTCCTCAGCCAAGGCTGAGTTCAAAGATCATCCAATTAGTAAAAAGAAAAGAAAAATATTTCCATCCTATTCCTTTACCTGGTAAAGACAGTTAAATTTAAACCAAACTTTCAAAAGGTTTTACTACACAAGGAAAGTCTTCCAGCTTTTTATCAGCTAAGAACCATTCAAGGTGAATGCAAATAGATAGTTTCAAACATAACCATGCGGACAAAAATTTAAAGCTGGGCCAAGCCGCCTGTGAAAAGACAAGATTCCCCAAGCATCACTAACTGTTCTTTTCCAGCATACTTCCCCAGTAGCTGCAAGAAGTATGATTCTGTTTTTCTTTGTGGTGAATATTCTACTAAGATGTTTCTGCCTTCTTACTGTCTCCCCCAGCATCTTTCTGCCAGCTCTGATAAATTAACATCCAGCTGGTCAGGTTGCTGCTTTTAGGGTGGGAAGGCCGATATTACCTTGTCAGTGCTGCTCCCTAAGTGTCAGCAAATCTTTGGTTTATCACACTGCCGTTCAAACCGTGACTATGACAACGCACAGCACATATTTTGCAATTTACTTCTTCACTAGTTCAATTTATTTCTTTTTCTTTTGTGTTTAGAAAAGGCATTCTTCACATAATCTCTTCCCTGACCTGACAGAGTGCTGTAACTGCCTTTGAAGTCCTCTGCAGCTCTCTTTCAATGGAGCGAATGGGAGGTCACAGAATTATCATTGCACATCATTAGTATATTTTATGCTTACATATTTATGTTGCTCAATAGTGTCATCTCCTATATCATGAAAAATTCTCACCTAATCCCAAGAGGCAAACAGCTTCCCACAATGTCAGTTCACACTGTGATTTCTTCACCAGTGCAAAACTGTGTTTTTGTACAGAGGCTTCTTGGTTCAGGAAAAAATACCTCTGGGTAACAGGAGGGCCAAGCTTCCTGATTATCCATACACTTATTGACCATATAGCATGAAACAACATACTCTGAGCGGAAGAGCAGGTTGGATATTTTTCAGCACAGTGCAGCAGTTATTTTGTGCAAACACAGCAAGCTTCTGGTTTACCACTCTCTGATGGAAGTATTCAGAGTGGTGGTACACTAGAGAGAGAAGAAATTAATTTAGATTTTGAATAGAAGTGGATATCAATTATTTGTGCTTTTAAAAAAGATTGTTCAAACCTCATGCTTGTGAGGGGAAGTGTAACAAGTCCTGATCAGGTTTTTACACTTTCATTTTTCAAGTTAACATCGTATGTCACACTTAAGGGTTTAAAGATATAAATTCAGCTGACCCATCTCTGCATAAACAAAGGGGCTATAAACAGGCCTATAAAAATAACTTCTTAGATCTAGTTTTGTCAGATTTTCTTATGTAAATTTGGATTGTTTGACTGTGTTGGACTAGCGTCAGTTTTTAACGGAGGCTGGCTGCAGTTGCGCATTTACTAAGCATGCTCGGATACCACTGACAGCACAACTTAACTCCCAGGGCAAATTCCTCCTTGGAGTTCACATAGGATCAAATACGGCTCATGGTATCTATGTGCGATGTCCTAGTTGTTAATGTATATCGGGGAGCCCTCTAAACTGGTACTGTGCGGTGAAAGAGAAAAGCGCCAATTACATAATTTCACCGTCATTTGGATTTATGTTGGGTCCAGAGAGAATGGAGAGTTTAAGCAATAAAATGAATGTTTGGTTCAATCTTTCTCAATGAGACACTTTTCATGAAAAAAATGTACTGTGTTACCCATCTAAAATTATTATTGCAATAAATTTTGTTTTGATTTGTCCTTTTGAAGGTAAAACATCTTCATTTGAAAGCAATTTTAAAGCTGGAAAGCTGCTCTGAGATGTAGCACAGTCAAATATCACCAGTTTACAATCTTCAGGAAAAAGAAATTTCTATTCTTTTCACTGTTCTTTCCTTTTTTCTTCCAGTATAACACACATGCTTGCCATTTATAACATAAAACCACTAAACTATATGAATCTTTCTTTAAAAAACCCACCCAAACAAACAAACAAACAACACACAAAAACAACAGTGTCTGTTAAAATTCTTCATTTACGGTTCTGTTCTTTGGGAGAAGTGGAGAGAGACTGTATCGTGTTTGACAGATATTGCTCACATTGTTTACTGCACTACTGGGAGGTGCTATATTGACATACTTCAGTGATGAGGGCATAACAAGAATTTTCGTAAAGAAAGTAACAGGGAAAGGAAGAAAATATAAGAGGAAGCAGCAAGGGCTATCTTTGAGACCAAAAGGATGCTAGTGGAAGGATAACATACCTTGAATTATGGCCAAAGAGATTTTAGTAGTAGTACCACGGAAATACTAGAGAAAACTTTTGCGGACATCCAGATGATCAAATCTAGGGAGGTGTGCATAATCATAGTATGAAATTCTTAAACCATGTGCAAGCAATACAGATTCCCTGATGTTGTGCTGGGAAAAGGGTTTGGTAGAATTTTTATGTCTAGGTATATGAACTCTGCAAAACACTTTGTTCTCTGGCTGCAGGGGCCATAGTGGCAGCAGAAGGTGTTTGGGCTCTTGCAGTTCTTCTGACAGCTGAGGATGAGCCTCATTCCCTGCCCCAGAGCAGTTCTGAAATGGGACAGCACAACCTACATGAAGCTCTTCGTCAGGTCAGGGCTTACTTGTTGCACAGGAAATGCATTGACATTTTGCTGGTAGTGTGACTGCAATGTAACTGTGCCTGTGGTATATATGGACAAGCTTCAAAAGGCAATTTTTTTGACACGTGCAGAGAAATGTTCATACGTAGAGTGCTCTCCCTTCACCTTGTTTTCATTTTTGCAGCCACCTAGAGAGTCAGCCCCATCTGCATAGCAACTTTCCTGAAATTACCAGGGAAAAGACCTTCCCAAATAAAGTAGTCCTTTGTCAGCTTTCTGTTTCAGTACAGAAAATCAAAAATGCTTATACTCACAGTCCTAAATGTACAAAATCAGAGGTTTATTGGAATGAAGGTATTAAGTGTAGACCATGCACACATTTTCTCATGCCTACTTTCTGTTGTCCACAGGGCAAGACCATTAGTTCCACATTATAGAGGCAGTAACAGTGTTTTTGAAAAAACATATCATCCCATATCCCATACCCAATTAAAAATATGTGCTATACGTGCCTATTTGCCATGGACAATGTCTTCTAACAGCTTGCTGAGATAAGATTCTTGTCTTGACGATGAAGGGCTAAAGAAGAGGGTAGAAGTTTCTATCTGGTTTGAGAGCATCTGAAAGTGCAAAGATAAAACCTTTAACAGACTCACAGGCCAGGCTATCTGAGTGGTGTCTGACTACCACAAACCTAGTCAGGGCATTTCGTGTTGAGACCTGTTAGATAACTAGCTACAGTGTGCAAGACAGAGTAAAAGAAATAGTAGGGGGAAAGAAAGGTTGAAGCTGGGAAAAGCAGGACAGGCAAAAAGAGAATGATTTTCTTCTTAACAAAGTGGAAAGCTACAAAGATGAAGGACTGAGCTGGCAATGTCTGTAAAGTTGAGGAGTTCCCATTTCAGGGATGGGATGTTGTCGTGCCCAGTCTTTTATTCCACATGTTTGCTGTTAGCTTAGAGGCATGTTACACACTTGTGAGAACTTTAGCAGAGTGTTGATGCAATATTGTGTCAGTAACCGAGTGATTTGTTTTTCCTCTGGACATTGATTGAAGAAATTCTTATTACATTTTATAGCTTGCTTGGCCTTGGTATGAAAGTCAAGACATAAATTGGACCATAAATTGGCCTATGTCAGAATCTGCATTGAAATGACATCAAATACATGTCATCATACTGGTGCTTCTGCTAACAGCAGGAACCTGACACTCCTTGTCAACGTGATAAAATGCTAGACCCCCTCATGTTTTTGCCATGTGGCACAGTGTAACAGTTACAGTGAAGGCTGTGGAGGCATCTCCCATGATGATCCTGGAGAATGCTGCAGTAGGAAAATAAATTGTGTTTGTAGACCAAATTGATTTGCTTCAACTTATTGCAAAGTAACAATCTCCACTGTGAGCGTTGCAGGTATATGCATATAAATAAAAATTGACACAGAAAAATATATAGGTACACTGAGAGGAAAAAGAGAGCATACATAACTGAGATATATTCATCCCACAAGCAAAGTGAGACTTGATAATTCATGAGTGGCAAAGATGCAGTTGAGTTATGGAGATCTTTCCTCTGGAGTGAAACAAATACAGCGTCTTGATTCAGCCCATTATATAGGGTGATTAATAGAAGTGAATACTTTCAATCGGCTGATTTTATTTTGAAACTTAGAGGCTATATTCTGCTCATAATTTACAAACTATCAAAAATCCTTGCAGCCATTTGGATCTAGAAGGCTATATTTTGATGATAGTGATGGAAGGGGGTGGCCTGCAAATTTGTCTTCAAGACTCTGCAAAGAGAAATCAAACATATTTTAGTTAGAAACTGGAGTTTACCTAATTGTTAGTGGCTCGGTCTGTGTCAGAAAGCTATAGCAGAGTTTAGTGTAAGATTAAATCTATAGCACACTATGAGACACCTTTCTGATTAGTTGAATTTTAGATGTGCAGCTACATCGCATTTGGGATAGTCAACATTTGTTCATTACCTTCACCACCCCTGTGAGGACTGGCCAAATCCCACCCATTTCACTCTACATCTAGCAGTATCTTAAAACCTAAACTCATCACCCCTCTGTTGCTAAACACGGTGAACAGTTCAGGCAGGAACGCAGCATCACCACAGCTGGAGTATTTTGCAACACAGTGTTAACACAACAGGTTTCTCCCTAACGGCTTACATGGACTTAACATACTACTGTTTGTGGAGACAGACGGTGGCCAAACGTGCAGTACCAAGTCATGGAATGTGTCCTGATGTTAAATTATGACTCTCTAAGTCAGTATCTTTTTCTAGCCCGGATTTCAGCTATTACATACCATGCACATGTCATCATTACTAGCTACTTCTTTATAAATGTAATAGAAAACTCTCAGTGATGTGCCTGTTCAACAGCCCTAAATCATAGGACTTTCCTGTGGGCCAAATCCCAGCTACCTCATGAAACTGCCAAGACCTTAGTTTTGCCATTGCCAACACCAACAATGCCCTGAGGTTCTTTTGGTATAAAATTGGTAACATACAGAAAACTGAAAATGTTGAGACAGCATTTAGAGCTTTGAGGCGTAACTCTATTAACTCAAGAGAGTTGTATGGCTGTCAAAAAGAGAAAAGATCCAGACCTACAGAAATCCATATGGAAATAAAAAACAGAATGATAATGTCATGTACTGCAGAACTAGTTTCTGTTAACTTAGTTCATTAGAAAAGCTCATTTTTAACTGAAGTCTGTCAGCAGAATATGGAAGAACATCCCAGAACTTTCTCTACAGAGAACTGGACCTTTGTCAATAGGTCTGAGAAGGGTGTAGTGAATGATATGCCACGTACATTGCTGAAATATGCCATACTGTAAACTGCTGAAAGAAGAAGTGCAACCAGATATTTATGCTCCTCAAAGTCGTCCGTGACACCTCAGGAGTGAGGGACTTGTTTGTCATCTCTTTGATGAGTCAGAAGGAATTCCAGAGCAGAGAAGCGCCTTGAATCCACTGTAAATCGTCCACCTTGTTATCATTCAGTGATCTGCAGGGTTGCAACAGAAAAGATGTTATCTTTGTTTTACTGTTTGCACAGCTGTAGGAATTATGTCCGTGCCCACAAACCTAGCTCTATTTAAGGGTCTTTGGGGCTGCTATTCTGAAACCAAGCTCAGGGCAGGAATGCCGAAACACAAAACACTTCCAGGAAAAAGGCAAAGTTAATGAGAGCTACTTGTAGATATCTGCTCCTTGTACCTCTGTTATAATAGATCTAAAATCTTTGCTCTAAGATGGACATTTTGAAAAACAACTCCAGATTTTTGCACCTGGCTCCACTGTTGTGTTCTCCTTCTCTCCCATCGAAAGCACATTTGAAAGTATTTTTAATATACATGTTGCTCTACAGGACTGATCTTTTGCTGTTTGAATAGAAACACAGTCATGTGGATAGAACTATTCAACTGTTCCATATCAACTCCTGTTATTCTTTTGCACCTGTAATGGAGAAATACATTGAAAATCTGTGATCCTGACAACTTTTCACTGAAAAATGGAGAGACAGACAAAATGTTGGCAGATTTTTTTTCAAACTTATGAAGGCCACTGTCCAAACCATCAAAGAAAAAAATTGTCTCTACTTAATGTTTCCTTAAATTAAATATGACTTAGAAATGAGTAACCCAGGACAGGATTTAATTACAAGATTCATTGCAAGAATGCTTCTGATTTTTATTCAAGACCTAAGTGCTTGCAGAAAACTGAGTAAAGACTTGATTAGATTCCTTTACTAAAGTTTTGAAACTTATTCTGTGCCCTTTTCTCTAAGGAAAATTTGTCCTAAGCCAGGAAGTGTGAGCAAGAGTTGAGCAGCTTTTCTAGGTCCATGGTGTCCACGTTAAAGAACAGCGTTGTCGTCAAGCTGGCTTTGGCTCCCTAGTTCTGACCCACACTGCCTCAACTTGCCTTAGAGCCTCCAGGAACTTTATGCTGAATGGACATCACCATCCCTTCCTCTGGAGCACTTTCTCATGCCCACATTAGTTGATAGACAACACTGCAAGCAGAAAGTTTGATTGACCCAGAGCAATTCTCCAAGGGCCTTCATTAATCTACGTGGTATTGCTCAGTTAACATCTCAATAGGTTTTGCATCATCGTCTGACTGTCACCATCATAGCAAAAGGCTTTTGTATCAAAAGGTTTTCATAAAGATCTATAAGGCATTGCATGATTCCAGTGATTTCTCTGCAGGAAACAAAATTCTATTAAGAACTATTAAAATTATAAGGTTGGTAAATGACCAACACTTCACTTTCTAAAATTCTACATTGAGTTCTTTGTAAATCTGTCAAGCTTCAACATTGTAGAACAGAATTTTCCATGGTAGTTGCCAGCTTTTAATAAACAATTAGGGGCAACTTTAATCTAGAAGAAATTAGCCATTTTCTGAAGAATGCTTAAGCAAAATACACATTTCAATTGACAGACTTTTATTTTTAGCTTAAAGGTAGTGTCCCCCACTGTGGGAAGAACAGCTAAAATTTCCTGGAAGTGTCATTTTGAGGGAAGGAGTTTGTGTAGAAAAAATTGTCTAGTCAGGTAATTGAAAATTGTATCATGCGCAAACGCCCACTTGTGATAGCAGAAATAAGCTTGATCAGGCTTCCTTATCCTAGTTTTTTACTGCATATTTCAAAAAGTTTAATGACACTCTTTAAGTACATTTTTCTTGGCATAACATACATGTTTTCTCTGACCTTGGTCATTGTTCAAAGGGAGAGACAGAGCTCAGAGAAATTTGTATTATCTCTCCTTTATCAAAATCCCATTGAATGGGTTTATCTTGTTGGAAAGGAGAGGTAGTGCTTCAAGCCCAGAGTAATGTGACATCAGCAGGATGGTGCCAGGCTCTTCTCAGTGATGTCCAATGACAGAACAAGGGGCAATGGACACAAGCTGAAACACAGGAGGTTCCACAAAAATAATAGGAAAAACTTTTTCCCTGTGAGGGTGACGGAGCACTGGCACAGGCTGCCCAGAGAGGTTGTGGAGTCTCCTTCTCTGGAGACATTCAAAACACACCTGGATGCGTTCTTGTGTGACCTCCTGTAGGTGATTCTGCTCTGGCAAGGGGGTTGGACTAGATCATCTTTTGAGGTCCCTTCCAACCCCTAACTTTCTATGATGCTGTGATTCTGTGATTATGACATCAGTCAGCAAGTTCAGTGACGGTTTGCACTTGAGAACAGCTTTTCCCAGTCTGGCCTGAGTGGGATCCTTCAGAAATGGAAATGCTCATAAAATTATTCCCAAGCTCTGCAAACTAAAATAAGCTCAGTAAGATGCACATTCTGGTAAACCTTATAACCATCCCAAGGAATATAGCAACAAATTCTAGCAGTTAGGTTTAAAATGAAGCAATGAGATTAACATTCACTGTTAAATCCCACCTGACTTTTTCAAGGACCTCTCCACCAGACCTGCTGTTCCAGCAGACTGAGGCCAGTGCCAGAGCTGCTCCTTCTCAGTGTGTGCTCCCGGTGGCACTCAGCTACCTGAGCCCTCTGCAGGCAGGAGGCCTCAAGAAAATGGCATCGGGGCAGTGATTTCTGCAGCTCCTTTTCCACAGTGTTTAGTATGGCAACCACAATAGAGCCTTTGGAGACTCAGGTGCATGGTTCTCAAGGCACACCACAGTTCCATTCATTCATCACAACACAAATGAGTTAATGATTCATACGAACATTGATGTCCAAATGTTATCCTTTTCATCTTTTTCCCTAATCTGCCTGTTAAAACCCCTCACACACAAACGCAATATCCTTGGCAATCCACGTTGTATGAACCGAAGAAGAGTTTGAGTGAAAGTCACAGAAGGAAAGACATTTGAACCAAAGGATGAAATGAAACACATAACATTTAGTTTGCCCACCGTGACTTCAGAGCAGCAGTCTTAGTTACCATGTATTTTATAATTTGAGTATGTAAAGCAGGCACTTAAACATGGTACCTGGACCTCTACCATGAGTATCCTCACTTTTGTCAGTTTAAAGCTGGAACCAGTGCATTAACTGAAGGGTTTGTGTGTGTGTGTGTTTTAATATGCATTTAATATAGCTCCTGGGAAAGCTAATGGAGTTGCCTTGGGGAGTTCAGCAACCTCCCAATGTGCTCTGCATAAATCTTCTTTAGCTGCAGGTGAACAAAAAGTTATGTTAAGTGCAAAAGTGGAGGTAACAGCTGCTGAATCCCTTTTGCTGGCCTATGGAGAATTGGTACTGCATGTTACCAGCTGATTGGTGATTTCTTAAGCTCTTCTAACCTGTAAAACTGGGAGGAAAAATTGAAGCTTTGGGAGAAGAATTTCTCTCCTAGTAGAATTTTCTCTTATTCACCAAGGACAGTAGGTTAAAAAAATAATTTGGAAAGAAATTCAGCTAAAAAATGGCCAGGACACTACAAATGCAGTTTTATAAGATTCTTTCTTCTTACTTTCTTTTTCATTGAAGAAGATAACTTGGTTTTATACTTTACTGTCTTATTAACAGAATGCATTTTGGAAGTCTGCCACTGTTAACAGTATCAGAAGGATTTAGGGCTGCTGAAATACACTTGCAGATTTAATTCTGCTGACTTCAGCTCTGATCTGAAGTAAAAACTGTAACCATAGATTAAATGTTTAGCGCCAGATATTGCAATTGCTGCTTCTTGTCGTAAATCCTTGTGTCTATTGCTGTTTCAGACAGCTCTCTACGGGCCCTTGGCAGTACATGCAGCACAATGCTCATGTTGTATAAGGTTCTTCACCAGGGGCCAATTCTTGAAGTCCTCTCTCCATCCTTCCTCATAAAACTCCCAGTTACCTGAGTGAGAACCCTGAGACACAGTGGTGCAAGGCTGCTCGGCGGACATAATTCCCACAAAATGCTGTGAAAACCAGGATGACCACCTGCTTTTTGTAATGCCTGATCTTTGGTTTTCAAAAAGAGTATTCGGGGTGGAGGAGAGGGGGAAAAGGGTTTCTTCAGACTTTATTAATCTCTTAGGAGAGCCAACTAATAAAAGCAAATAATCAATACAAAATTAGATTGTCATGATGAAAATTAACTAATGTGGTCATTCATATACTAGAATATCTAGTTAAAAGTTTAAGGGCTACCTCCCTCTCTTAGTTCTAATTTTATAGGTCTCTGTAGACTCCTTTTTCGGACTTCAGCAGCCATTGACATTTTAATCTTTTTAATGCGGTCATCTGATTTACACATGGGGTTCGTTTTTTCATAGTGAGTAGTTCTCCACTCATTGCTTATTGCACTCAGGTAAAGTTATAATAAGAATACATTTCAACAGTCCCTGGTCCAAACCTGGTGCCTGTCTCCCTGACCTTGGGTAGATTTATTGCATTGTAAATTTCAGCACACAAGCTTTAATTTCTCTTTTCTACTAAAATTTTAATGTCAAGGGTAGAATCCAAAATATTTTTAAGGCGTCTCATAGTACCAGTCATACAGACATATGAGAAAATGCTGGCATCCTTGTTCTTCTAATGAAAAAAAGAAAAAAGAAGAATTAAAAATGTAAACCCAAAACTAAGAAGATGGCACACACCAGAAGTAAAAACCAAACAATTCTGATATTCCCACACCAGCCCATGGCCACATGTAGAGATTAGGTTGAAAGACATTAAGGTATAAGCCTTTGTCTACACTCATAGCTAGTGGCTTGATGCTGTAATTTTTACACCTTCAGGAAGAGGAAAAATCACAAATATGAAGAAAAAATATAGGTCAGAATGTTGAGTGTAAGGTCAGTGGTGCTACCCTAGCCCAAGTAACCCATAAATTAAGTAAAAATTATTCACTCAGCTAGCTGGATACCTATATTTCGCTTAGTCTCTGGGACTGGAAAATCTGTCTTATGCTCTACGCTGGGTAGTCGGGAAGAAGCAAGTCATAATCCAGCAAATTTGGTTTAAACAAACACTAATTTTAATTTGAGCTCTCAGAGCTTTGGCATGATGCCATTAATGATAATCCGCTTCTGGATTGTCTGTCCTTCTTGCACATCCTCATGTTCAGTTGCGTGTTTCAGGTGGGTTCTTGTAGCTTTCTCATACTTCATCTGCAGTTTTTTTGCAATGTTGTATAAGACCTGTACAGAATAAAAGCATCAGACTTGTTTCGCATGGCAGTGCTAGTCCCAAAGCATGCAGATAAAGGAAACGGCACAGTGATGCACTCAGCACAGCTCCAGTGCAGGAGGCAAATGTTTTCTTTGTTCCTTTCCCATGTGAGCAAACTAGTCTTTTATTAATTCTCTAGCCTATCCCCATTTAGTCTTATAGAGAGTGCCAGGGAGAAGCTGGGAATATAATGCTTCCCTCCCTTTTTGCTACAGGTCATATAAAATGGATATTGCATTCAGTGCAGATGGGGCGACATTGCCATTCATCAGTTCCCCAAATTGGCTGCTTGGCAGACAGAATTATTTAAGTAAAACTGAAGTAATTTTCGAAATTGAAACTTAAGCTGTTTAGTGACATAAGCCAAGAGCAGTTTTTCTTGGACCCCCAACACTTCCTTGGCTCACATTCACAGTTCAGCTATTTTCATTCCCGTCAATTAGTTCAATCTCCACGGATGTGAGGAAGGGCTAGAGCAGCGCGGTTTCTTTGATGCAATTTCATGTATACATATGGAGCATCTGTTACTCCAGGAGTCTTGCCGTCACTTCCATTATATGGAGAGTATTGATAGTGATAGGAACTCAGGGCCTGATGGGCCATTTTCTTCTGAGCTTCCCACTGAATTGCCTTGGCAGAAAGCCGTGTGTGAGGGAATACCCCTCCAAACAAAGGAAACACGCTGTGGCAAAGCCCTGCCAAGGGGCCCAGGGAAAATAAAATGTGTAGAGTGCACTCCGTTCCTCTCTTGCTCCACTCCTGAGAATGTGGGTGTTTGACACCTTCAATGTCAACACAACTGATATGGACACAGGCTTTCTTGACACCAGGCTTGGGTCACCTGGGCTGGTCCACTTGAAAATAAAGGGACTGAAGAAGGCACTTCACCTTTAACAGCCTCTTGCTATCAAGCCACTCTTCTTTTGGGGGTAGGAGAAGATATAGAAGGTTTATCTTCAGCATTTCTTTTGAGAGAGTATGTATCCCAATTCTATTGATGCGCCAGAGGCTATCATTACCAACAACTCAGGTAAACATTTCAGCCAATTATTAACCTGTGATAGAAAGATAACATTTTCCCTCCTTCTTGCTACCTTTTATTTATCCTTAATACTTTCCAGGGAAATATCTGAGAG
This sequence comes from Trogon surrucura, assembly GCA_020746105.1. Classification (NCBI taxonomy): domain Eukaryota; kingdom Metazoa; phylum Chordata; class Aves; order Trogoniformes; family Trogonidae; genus Trogon; species Trogon surrucura. Next base: position 50,742,961 of record CM036619.1, read on the forward strand.
CTCTTGTTTTTCAGCTTATAATTTGGTCAGGAGGATAGGTTAAGAGTCTAAGATTGCTGTCCAAATCCCAGCACTTGGTTAAGTGTGATTTAAGTGGCAATTAAAATGTTATGCTAGGCTTCAGTATACGATGAGCTTCTGTCTCTCATTTAGCACACTCGCCCATTGCCTAATTTCAGAAAGGGCCTGATGGATGGTTTCAAGGACTATTCAAGAATTATTTGACAGGTATCTGCTCTCTATCATAGATTGCCGTTGGTTTAATAACCACTACATTTTCAGCTTGTTTGGGTACTTCAGTCTCTAAGCAACCTCCTTTATAGAGAAACGCAGACTGTGCTCATACACGGACAAACTACCTGCAGTCTTCGGGAACTCTTGGGTGGTCAGAAAATGCCACCAGTGCAACCAGAAACACCCTGCTTGCTGCCAGGACCCCTTGGGAGTCCAGGGCTTGGCATCTTCAGGGATAAATTGGCAATTTCTTCCATGGTTCACAATGAAAATGAGAAGATCTAACATTTCTTGTAAACCAATGTTTTGCAAATTGACCCAACTGAGACGTGCCATGTTGATTTGAGCTATATTGTTGGAGACAATTTTCAAACAGAGGAAATAGTGCCTTGACAAAAAAGAAAAAGAAAAAGAGTAACATACTATTCAATAAAAGTTTAATGGAATATTTCACTTATCCTTTCCAAATAACATTTCACTAAAATCAGTACACTGCTGCAAGAGTGTTTGCTTTTTATCAACTGACATTTTTCCTTCTAAAAATTGCCATCCAAAAGTTTTCTACTCACGTATTAGTATTGCAATAGGAATATTTGTAACTGTGGTTAGAATTTATGCAAGATGCTTTTAGTCTGACTCTTCAATCCACTTAGATCGAGGCAGACTCTTGTATAATTTGAAACATTCCACAGTGTTTATCTCTGGGTTTGTGAAACGCATTAGAAGGACAGTTTTAAATTATTGCTTCATGAGTTATGTTGCTCCTATAAATTCCTGCCTTTTCTCAGAATAGGTTAATTGTTTCTTTTCACCTCCCACATAATATTAAATTATGTGAAGCTAGTTATGTACGAAAAATGTGGTGTTTGCTTTTTCCTTGGGGTTTTAAAGAATTTTATATAGTGAAGTGCAGAAACTACAGAAGAGATGTAGCCTTTACCAATATCAGTTTTCTAAGCAGACTCCCAGCCTTGGACACTGTGTATGTAGTCACTATAGCAAAACATGCTATCTTTGCTATGCTGAAAAGATATGTGTATGAACATACACAGAATGCTAACTGAATATGTGAAGAGAATCTAGAAGATAAACAATGCCTGGCATTGATGGTGTATTACTATGAGACCTGCCTTCTCATAAAATAAAGAGCTTGTTTTCTACTCCTGTATGACAGTTAAAATGTAGTGGGTTAAGTTACTTGGAACCTACTGTACTTTCAGAAACTGCAGGTCCAAAGACATATCTAAGTCATCACTAAAGCATCTTCGAACCAGCAGGGTAGGGCTAGTACCTGTCCCAGTATGTTTAGACATCAGCTCTACAGAAAGCTGCCAAATATAATCTCTCATCCAGCTTCTTTCCATGGACCAACATGTGGAAACAGTCTTGTTGGGGCCTTTACTTCTATTAAACTATAAGCATCTGTTCCTGTTTGGTTTAGGGAAGTGTTTATAATTTTTCATCATTACCTGAGACCAATAATAACAGAAGATTTGTTGGTAATTGCATTCTGTTCTTTGGTTTTGTTGTTATTTTTCCTTGTTTCTTTTTTTTTGGCTTGCTTGTGTCTCCCTGGTATTGTCTGTGAGTAAAATTATCTGGGAAACAACCTTGTCAATTGGTTATGAAGCACCAATAAACCTGAAGAGCATTTTTTTTTTGTCTAAGCTGAATTGCCTTGGCTATGTATTAGCCCAGCGCCATTACAAATTCAAACCCTATATATATATTGTTCATGGCCCTTTGTGTCATCAGGAAATTAAAGTTTGCAGCTGGCCTCTTCATCTTAGTTAATCATGCGAACATGAAATCCTTAAAGGTCCACGCAGTGGTCCCTGCGGGGGCCCCACTCAACACTTCTCTGCAGCGTGACATTGTTTTTCAGCTGTGTTTTTATCTTCTCCCCTCTTCTGTTCTGAGCTCCTGCTGCTTTTAGCTTCAGTAGCAGACTGTCATGTGGCACTTTATCATGGGCTGTCCAGAGCACCGCAGTAGCCTCGGCCCTTCACCATGCACCACAAACTTCTTGAGAGTTTAGGAGGTTAGAGATGAAGCCTCTTCTGCTCTCACTACCTTGTTTTCGTCCCTTCAGCCCTGCCTTGGCAGCGGAAGGGAAAAACCTCTGAGCATACCTTGTACAGTGTCTTACACAAGGTTGCAGGGTGATGGTTTAAAGGCTTAGTTTCTCCCACTTGTATTTTGCTCTGTGGTTGCTTGTTTTCTAAGAACTCACTTAAATTATAACAATAAATCAAAGATTTCCTTCCAGATGTCTTTTAACATCTAGCATCATTTCCTCCAGGTCCTGGATATGTCCTAGATTTTAGTTTCCTTAGGTAATTTCCTCCACTGGCCTTAGTGACCCTGACACAGGCTGACCTGTGGTTAACTTTGTCTCCCTTTTTGAGATTTGAAGAAGTCAGTCAATACCTCATTTAAAGAGGGTGGGGGGAGGTGAGGGTGAAGGAAAGCCTTCACTAGCTTCTTCGTTTTCATTTCCTGTGCCATTGTATTCTAGCTTTCTCCCTGACTGATTTCCACTCTCCTGCAGGTGACGAGAAAAATCTTTTTGTATTTGTTTTTCCTTTATTTTTTCTTTGCTGTATCTTCTTTAGTTTTTTTATTATTATTAGCTTTGCCTTACCTCTTGATACATAACATACGTGTGAAAGACTTAAATGGCACTTTTTTTTTCTGCCATCAGATTTCTCCAGAGCTGTTAATATTTTTCTCTTTGCCATTGAGAAAGCCATTTTGTCATTCTAAAGACCACAGACTACTTTTACAGAGCTCTAATCTTTTGGACCTTAATCCAACAAATCTTTTAAGCGTGTGCTTAACTTCAGACACGTGAGCAGTTGTATTGAACTCAATGGAGCTAGTCAGGTGCTTAAAGTTAAGCAGATGATTAAGTGCTTTGTTTGGCTGGCTTTGCAGAGCACCGTCCCCCAGGAGCCCCTTCCCCAGCAGCCTGTGCACAGCTACCCAGTGGGCGGGTGTTCTTGCTGCACTCAGGAGGCAGGCATTTGAGCACAGAAGGGAGGATCCTGCAGCACATGATCCTCCCAAATGTTTTGGGAGAGTATCTTTATTTTCGGTCACTGATTTTAATATAATGCATGCCTTTGTGCGTGGTACCTTCTGACCTCAAGGTGTCTCCCAATTTAAGTGATAGAGGCATTGGCCAAGGAGGAAAGGAACCAAACTGGATGAAATGAGAAAGACGACGCAGAGGCAGTCATATGTGCCTGATTTCACAAGGACTAGCAGCTTCTTGCACTGTCTTCCTCAGCTGATTTCAGAGACCCTTGTGTGCTCAGTCCTTACCTGGAAGTTTTCAGCATCTTGCAGGATCAGAACCTGGTCTTACTTATATATTTATTTACTTGGCCTACCTCTTTCCACAGCCCATACCCTTCGTGCTGGTGCTCAGAGGTGGGAAGATGACCCACACTCTCCAGGCACTCTGTGCATCACCATCTGCCCCAGTTTCTACCCACTACCTCTGGAATAAAAAGGCATTCTTTCGACTACTTGAGACCAAGTGGAGGAAACTGGAGCCAAGTGCCCTTTACCCTGAGACAGAGGAGAGACACTGATATGGAGCACTAACCCATCACAGATATCTCCTGGCTGCTTCCACTGCCTGAGAACCAAGCTGCTGCTGCAGCTGTTTTGTGGCACCAAAGGACATACACTTAAGAGGGAAGTTGGGTTGTCAGTAGTAGTTCGGGTCCTCAGAAGTTAACCTGAACAAAGGACTATGTTCAAGCACCTGGGAAAGGCTTCTCTGGATAGGTATGAGCCTCTTAAAATGATGCTTTGTAAAATTGCACATGGTAGACTCCTGTATGAGCTAAACTATCTGGCCCTAGTCATGCTGATTTTAAGGTTAAGTTAATTCTTAGGTCACTGCTTTCTCCAAGGCCTGACCAGACAAGATAAGCCTGAAATAAACTGTCTGATGTTCCCCTGGACAAGACATTTTGGTGCTTTTTACAGTTATGGTCTTGAAAGTTATTTACATAAAGGCTGTTTCACATCAGACTCATTCCTACCTCTCTAGAGGCTACTCTGTTTGTCAGAGACTGTACACAGAAAATGTGTCCTTTTAAGCAAAGGGAGGAATTCCTTCAGCTGGCAGCAGCCATAAGTTCCCTTATTCATACTGCAGTAGCAGCCAAGAGGCTCCATTGGAGACCAAGACCCAGTTGTACTGGTGCTGTACCAACATCTCCCTGCAGTCATCAAAGGAAAAACTATTAACAGCTTCTGTCCTCTTCCAGAAATTGGCTGCTAGGAGTGGAGAAATGCTTGGGCAATACTCCTTAAAAATAATTTTTCCTGACCTCAGACCTGAAAAGCCACTAATGCAGAAATGGGAACAGGATGGGGCTGATGGTGACAGCAGCAATTTCAGCATTATTTCAGGAAAGATAAAGTGTCACTCTCCTACATTGGTAGGCTAGCATCTCTTCTTGTCGTATGACCCTAATTAATTTATGTAGTATGCGTCATGGGGGAAGACAAGATCCAGACTGAAGTCTTTGTAATGGGATTTTACCCTGTGCCAGACAAAAGTAATTAACTATATCTATCTTTTTCAGTTTCAGTTGCTCTTCCCTAAAAGATTTATATTGGGAAGGTGAAATCATACACAGTCACACCTTGTCTATACAAGATTTTCTTATCTTCTGTGACAGAATTAAATGCTATACTTTGTCTCTAACAAATAGTAATATCCCTATGACTAGCATCAAACTAAAAGTGACTCTGAACAAACGTGTTCTTTATGACATTATCACTGCTCTGATCACTAGATAGCCTCGACCATCCCCTGTTCGCTTACATTTCCCTTATCCATGTTTACTTTAATTTCTACAGGTATATCCTATGGAGTGCATGATAGGTAGGGAGAGTATTTATGCATATAATGCATGATACATGTACAGACAGAACCAAGCTCATCAGAAAAGAGCAAAGGAGGAGAGGGAGAACAGAAGTGCTCTTTAACTAATGAAAGGAGAATACGTCTTCACATAAACCATAGCAGAGCTGTAAAAATCCTTGTTGTCAAAGGTCTACAGGGAATAAAATCAAGATAAATTAAAAGGATTGAATTTTTAGCTCCTGAGTTTGTCCTTTGAGAGTTCGGAAACAGAGAGAATTCCTCTGCTTGTGGAAGACTCTGGGCTGTGGCTGGTGGAGATTTTAGGGACAAATACTTTCTCCTGTCCTGGTCTCAGCTATGCTGGCCAAGGACGATATCATCCAGGACCTTGTCATCATCCCTCTGGGGACAGCTTCTGTACCCCTCTCCTGCAGGCCCTCCAGCTCAACATGATCCTTCCATGGCTCATCTACGTGCAGCCAACAAGACCGGTAAGAAGCCACTTTTGAAGTTCAGGTGTTTCAAGACTGGATTGAGAGCTGTTGCATAAGGAGTTTAGATGGCGGGGTTGGGGTAGGAGTCAACAGGTAGCTGGCGATGGGCTGGGGGCAGCAAGAAAAGCAGTCAGCATGGCTCTTTGCCGATGTGTGTGTGCATGTTTGGGTATGCTCTGGGAGAGGTTGTGGTCCAGCAACGGCATTACCTGGAGTAACCAGTACTGCTGGGGGCACGTCGGGCAAAAGCTACATCATCGAGCAGCCTTCCCACCCCTGGGGGCTGCATCCAGCCCTGCTGCAGTCACTGCTCCTGTTAACAGCACTGAGAACTGTGCCTGCCATTCCCTAAGTGCAAAATGTGCAGGAATTTTATCCTATTATACCAAAATTGTGGTCATTCTGCACACCCCTGGCACCTGTATTTTTTTTCTAACGACTAGTTTGTCCTCTGTCTAGTTGGGATAAACAACACAAAAACTCTCTCAAAGGCACCACTTCTCTCTATTCTGCCTGACTTTTGGCTGTCTCAAGTGGTCCTGCACCAGAAATAAAGCCGACACTACTAATTTTAGACAGCCCCACAATCCCTAATATATTGTACCTCTTTAAAACCTATAGTCATTCATTTCTCTTACACACCCATGATAAGATCTTACCATAGCATTCCAGGCTAACCCTATCTCACTTAAACCTTATATGTCTTAACTTTTGTCCTTGGCATCCAGACAATTCTTCTATTCTCAGGATGCTTTCTGCTGAACTTCCTGTCTATAAAAATGCGCTCAGGGAGTCTATCACTCTTCCAGCCTATTCCTTCCCCTTCCCAGAGCTTCCCCTTCTCTTACCATACCAAGCAATTATTCTTATTAATTATTCCAGCTAACAGTAATTATCAGCAGCATGCACCCCCAGCCACATTAATAACAGCGATCTCTAGGACACTGAGGAATAAGCTGAAAAGATTCACTTTGCTGCTTGGATTGCACAGGAAGGCAAATTCCTTTTCTGTCCTGAGTGTCTATTTTGAGAGGGTGTCCTTACCACTTTCATGCTTTAAGATGGGCAAAAAGAGGGCAGATGAGAAAGCAAGGACTGACTGTATAGGCATTGCCTAAGAAGAGTCAAAGGATAGAGATTTCAGGTTTAGCCTGCGGATTTTGCACATGGTATCTAAGCAGTGGCATTAATTGATTTTTATTTTCTTTTAGCTTCTGATATTTATGGACCAAATACTGAAATTTTTGCTTGGGCTCCAATAATCTGGGGTCTGCCTCAGGGTTAGAACTTTGAATTGTTTTCATCCATTGCACAGGCACAGCTACCATTCAGCAGCAAATGGAATAAAATTTGGCCATGTTTCATCATCTGTAATTTGTCAATATTTTTCATCTCACTGCTGAAAAGCACTGAAGATTTTAAAAGTGATATTTCTTTGGTGCAAAAGAAGAACAAAGAAAACAGGCCAAAGTATTTTCAAAAGAAATAAATCAAAAAATAAAATCCTACTGCAAAATCAGTTAAAATAAATATTTTCCTTCAAAATTGCTTACCATTTGCCTAAGCAGCAAAGTTTTTAATGACATTCTAGTGAAAATAGACTGCTCTGGCTAAATTCCTTCAAACCCAATAAAGCAGATGACTGGGAACCGTAATGGAATTGATGCTGTCAAGTGCATTTGCTTTTTTAATGCTAACATGTTTTTGGTTATTAAGAAACAAAAAACAAGTGGCATATGATCAGCATAGCTTCTGACAGGGACATTGGAACCCATCTGGCTTATGGATCCCCCACTTTTTTTTATTAGCCTGAGATTACAAAGTTGTACCACTGTAGTTTAGCTTCTGGCTTCTGCAATTGTAAATTGGCAAAGGGCTAACTATAAGGTGTGAGTTTCTGAAAACTAAAATCCGATACTAACCCAGTGCACACCACACAGGCCTGCAGCAGATGTAGTGGATGAAGGAAATACAGTAGCACTGTTGAAATGTTACTGATTGGTTCCAACTGAGCAGCTCTAGATATAAACCAGCTTTCAAAAGCAACAAATGAGATAAAAATGTCAGAGATGGTCATTAAAAGATGATACCACATATTACTTAATGAAGTCACACAAGGCAAGAGTAATATCAAGCGCCCTCCAATAGTAATGGATGTACTCCCCAAATATTAGCTCCACAGTTGTCAATATCTGTGATGAAAAAAAGCCTCTAAATCTTTACAGATTTCTTTAATTTAAATAAGCCTTTTAACACAGAAAGGATTTATTCTCTCAGTGTGCTTCATTAGTGTAGCTTACCACCACAAAACCTGGTTGTATTGAGAAAGATTGCCCCATTATCAAATAATTAGGACTGCCTTAGCAGGTGCATACACTTACCTTTGCAATTAAATCCTTGTTAAAACACCAAAATCCAGAGAATTTAAATGGTTACCTGATCCCAGAGGAGGTAGCCCAGAAAGTTATTCTATAAGGTAGACATCATCTGGGAGCAACGATACTGAGCAGAGAATCTTTTCCTCATGGGACGTTGATGAAGCACATCTGCACACATCATGCAGTGCAATAAAAATTGCATTGACAATACTAGACAAACACCTACTGTACAAGAAGCCAGAGCAACCAAGCACAAGCCCGCACAGAATCATATGCTATGCAACGGAGCTTTCACAGCTTCACTGGTTTTTGAGTTACAAGCAAAATTAAAGATGATGATCCTCATTTTTAATAATTCTTTTAAATATTTCCCTGATTTACTATAGTCTGCAACGAGTCCAGGAGACTTATTCCTGAACTGAGCTTCCAAAATCTTACCACAGTGGAAAAACGATGATTACAAGGCTACATGTACAGCTGTTTCAGAAGAATTCAGAGTCCTAATAAAATCTGAAAGAAAATAATTAAAGTTACAGTAATCTCGTGCAGTCATAAAAACACATTTCTAATATGTTATGAATATATTCATACATTCCTGTGCTGTGCATTCTACACATTTACAGATATATGAATATCTATATTAATAAAATATGCTAGCAGGTGGATTAGACAGTCTATTACAACAAATTATCTCTATTCAGTTGGCACCCTCATTGTCCTCGCCAGAACTGATCAACCACATGTGACGTAATTAGCTACTCTCCTAGAGGTGTAGCCATTCTTTTACCATAAAGAATACTGAGAGAGCTCTTGTTCTGCTGGCTACTTGTATTCAGCCTCCAAGTTTGGACCAGAAACCCCAATCAAACTCTAGCTTCCAAAAGCCAGAAAGAAAACCATAAGATTGGAATAGATTCACTTCCCACCTCTCAGAAGAACTCTGTTGACCAAAACAGTAGGGTCCAGCATGAAAAATAATTTACAAGATTTGTTCTCAGAGTTGTAGATTCAGGACTGACAAAAGTACCATCATATTTTAAATGTGAAATGTCTATAGAACAGCCAGTTTCTGGAACGATGTTCCTAGATAAATGGAGCTAGTCCTAGAAATCAATTTAGACAATGCTGCAGCAGTGCTGGTATTGGAATTCACCAACTCGCTACATAATTTGAATAAATGGGAAAAGAGATGACTCCTGAGAGTAACACTGGCAGCCAGAAGAATTATACTGATGGACTGGAAAAGCAAAACCATGCCATGTATTGATTTATGGACTATTGCCCTTCTGGATATAGCTAAATGTGAAAGAACTCCCTTTATTCATACTAATAAAATGGACATCAATGGCTCTCAGACAAAACCTGCTGTTGGACTTGTATTGTGAATAGCTGGCATGTGGGATGGTCTTTCACTTGCCCATCGCACATGCTCTGTGGGCTGGTGAAGTTTGAGACACACAGAAAACAATGGAGACTTTTTCTAAAGTTGCTTCATTTGTTTGTTGGGGGATTTTTTTCTGTTCAAAATTGTTTTCTTTTTCGTATTGGGTTGTTTCATTTTTTTTTCTTCTAGAATCTCTTGGTGTAGATCAGGTCTTAAGATAGCAAATTATCACTTAATAGATGTGGACTTATGTTAGTAATTTTTCATTATTTTGGAGACAAGTACCTCTTTTCTTAAAAATTCTAAGCAATGCTAAAGGAGCTTGAACACAACAGAGCGTAATAATAATTCCACCCCCACTGCGACACTGCGACTCTGTTACTGTTGTGATCTCCCTCTTCTACCCACCAAAGCTGAGTTAATGTACACCATGCTTAATATGAGAAGACCCCTTACAAACCATCTCTCACTCCCTCAGCCAAACCAGTGCTGTCTCTTAGGCCTTGTTTATCTTCAGAAGACCCTCTGAAGATTTCCTACACTCTGCAAGTTCATTTCTGTCTATGCCCTACTGTAGCCTGGCTGCTGCCAGAATTTTGAATGCTATATTGATTAAACTGCTATGAGTGGGATGAAATTATGTGGTATTAGTTGTGTTGGCAACTGGTTTACCTCCGGGATCCTCATGTTGCTAGTGCTGGTGGAGCTAAGCCAGAATTAGGAACACTGGGAAATTAAAAAAAAAAAAAAAAAAAAAGTAGTAAGCCCTTATATAGACATGACCTTGGTTGTTGAAACGTAATGTCACTAAATGAATAGACTTCTTGGAGTCTAAGACACCATCACATTTGGTGACAGTTCTGTCCATCTTCGCAGCAGAAAGGAAGGAGTGGTTCTGTAATTCTGTGAGTCCTACGTAGGAAGCCCTGAGTCAGAGCCAGCACCACATGCAGCTGTGAGTCAAGAAGAAAATGTAGCGGCTTGCTTCAGCATTTGAGGAGATAGTGAAAGCTAATGAGATAATGAGGTCGGTTCTGGGATATGTGGTTAAGTATCGGTCCTATTGTTGTGCCCTTTCCTAAAATATTCCCCCCACCACAGCTGTTGTCAGAGGCAATGGCCCCTTGTCTACCTGTTGCCCATCGTTCCTGTGCCGCAAGACTCCTCTGGCACCAGGGTGACTGCGGGGAAGTGAGTCAGCCTGCTCCTGCAGACTACCTCTGGACCTGGCAAAAGGACTGCTTTGCAGTGAGAAAAAAACCTCAGCCCCAGAAAAAGAGAGATGAGCACACTGGTCGTGCTGTGACTGTGGTGACCAGACCACCCGTGAAGTACTGAAATATTGTTGAGGTGCTTATAAAACTCAGTGTAAAGTCCACCAATGCTTGCCCGTTCACTTACTCTTGAAATGGTTTCGTCTTCACTTTGCCTACAGACCTTATAGCTGCTATCAGGATGAACCTGACAAATAATTACTACTGCCGTGGTGGACTTAGTAGTGGCACAAAATCATGTGATCATCAAGGATTGCTGGACAAGACGGTTGTCCACCCTTCTTGACGTATAATGGGTACACAGTCTGCTTCAGATACTGACCCCAGCACTTGCAAAAGAATCACGTTGCCTGAGTAAAGTTTCCCCAGGGCTTTCTGTAAAATGCAGACGACAATTATCATTGTATCCCATGTCACTAATAATATGACTTACGACACAACTACTTCTAAGGTTACACTACTTGGCCTGTGTGAAGACAGAAAGGTAAAGGACACAATAATTTTGTTAAAATTAAACTGAGCGCAAAGTACCAGCATAATTTGTAAATATTGAAGAAACTTGAAACTTCAGCCAAGCTGAAGAGTGAAAGGTTTTGCACTGAGACTTTTATAAATGGAAAAGAAAATGGAAAGAATTGGATGTTATCCAATACTTCCTACAGTATTGCTTATTCTCTTGCAACATAATTTCAAGACAAATGCACCAACTGTGCCTTCTAGATCAAAGAGCGAGAAGTCCAACATTTTTAATCTCTTTGTTGACAAAACACACCTCCAAAATATCTGAGAATAAATGGTTCCAGAGCTTAGTGCAATATTACAAAATCTGTCACGTCCAAGTCATTGGCTTAAGTTGAGCCTGAATGGCTAATGAAATGACTGGAAATTACTGTCAGCTGAGAGGTCTTCAGTGGCCTGTGACAGTTGCAGTCTGTGATGTAGAACGGTGGCTGCCATTTTAAGTATACAGACACACTGCACTCAGGGTAGGACACCAAAAAAGATCATTAAAAATTCATTCAGGCGGTAGGAGGGACGGATTGGAGCTGATGAAAGATGGAGACGAGGTCAGGACATTAGAGTTAACATCTTCCTTCCATCAAACATGCCACAGCACTGTAACAAAGACCTCAAGAAATACGCTTTAGCAGAATGATTCACTAGTCGTTGCAAGGAGTGTTTACCTTCTGAATCTTAGAGTGCTTTGTGTCTTTCTTAGCTGTTTCCTGGGTATAGGCTGGCCCAGTCCAGTCCTGATACTTATAATGTGAACTGATGCCACTACAGCTTCAGGGATAATAGTTTCAGTGAAGGAGATTGCAGAATATTTCAATCTATCAGGCTTGAAGCTCAAATAAGCAAAAGATATATTGTCATTTCACTTCCTGTTCACATTATCGGAGGCAAATACAGGAACTTTTCCTCAACATGTCTGAATATGTCTTATTTTCATGACACTGTGACTATGTGGAACTTAACAATGATGGAGCGGGATCATTATGGTGTCATTGATTCCTTACAGCGTAAGAGCTTTTAGAAGTCAGATTATCTTCAGTGCTATAAACTCAGGGTAATCATCTCTGCCACTTCCTGCATCAGAGCAGTGTTGCAGGATGTTGTTTAAAAATCTATTCGCCTTCAAGTCTTGTGCAAACAAAACCATGGTTTCCCCTCCTGTTTGGGGCTGGTGGACAGGCTGACCCCACTAGTGCCTTGTGCCAGTCACATAGCAAAAACATGGCTGAAGTGTGAAGCTGCAAAACCAGAGGGAATCCTCTTCCCTGGGCTACTCATCTCCTTCAGTGTAAGCTTTGCTGAGCTCTTATTCAGCAGATGGTGAAGGGGAGATAGCCTCCAAAACCACAGAGACAAATATTTGATTTGGATGAGTACATTAAAGATTACTCACTTCTCCCCTCAAATTATCTATGTTTTGCAGAGAGTACAAAAGGGCATGGTTTGGATCATCCCCTTTCTAATAAAAATGATTTCCAGCCTTTGGTGCCGAGTGCCTTCTGCAGGCCAAACTCCTCGACATCTGATACTCGGTTCGCAGCTAGGTGAGGAAAGGACATTGGCCTTGACACCTTCCTTGGGAGTCTCTGAAGCAAAATGAACTTTTATGAAAATCATTCTCTCCAATAGCTATCCCAGTGACAGGACCGCTCAAGTTGGCGTAGGCTGAAACAGTAAGTTGTGGCCTGATTTGTAGAGTTCTGACTCAGGCAAAGCACCAAACCTATTCTTCCATCATTAAAACACTGGTAAAGGTCATGAAAGGAGTGATGAAATGTGAACAGTAGCCTGGCTGAAAAGGCACTGGTCTACATTTGCACCATATCTTCTCTTCTCCCAAGTCTCCCATTTCAAGAAGTCTTTAATGACTTCTTGACTTCCTTCTGATCTTTACCTGTGCTAGTTGCTGAGTTTTGAGGGTATGGTTTCAAGCTGGTAAAGCCAAAACCCAGTGCCTCACTGGGAGGCAAGGTGTTATTAGTTGGTCAACTGGCATTAGCCTGGACAGAGCAGAAGTGAGAGTGGATGCTGGGAGTGGAGCAGTCTGTCAGCTCTACCTTTCTCCTCTGGGCAGCACCAGCTCTTGCTCAGTTCCTTTGAATAGTCAGAGTTCATCCTGAGGTGTGGCTGGGGTGCAGAGCTGATCATCTGGGAAAAAGCCACAGTGAGGTCTATCACCTACTCCAGGCACTCTGTGCACATGCATACTCAACTGTGTAACTTCAGACTGGCCTGCCTTTAAGATTTATCTCAGTGCTGACAGCTCACAAATTTACTCATTCTTTTTTCCCATGGGTCTTTGTACACATCTTTCTGGTAGATTATTGTCATTAGATTACACATATTGCTAAAAGCAAGTGTTTTTAACTTTTCTTCCTGGCTCTGCCTTTCTCTCTGTTGACCCCTACCACTGCTCACACCATAACAAGACCATCTCCAAAACTTCTCTTTTATTTCTCTCGGACTTCCAGCTTCTTAAAAACATTTTCTGCCACTCTGCCAGAAATTAAGTTACTTTCTTTTTGTCTTGATAACCACATCTGCAATCTCTCACTTTCTGCCCTCTCTGCAGCCTGTATCCAGCTCACTCCATTCAAAATGCAATGTTAGGCCCTCTTTTAAACTACATTAACTTCCTCCATGGTATTTCTGGGAACAACAAATTCCAGTTTCTTGTGCCTACCTTCATGAGCCATGAGAGTTGTGCAGGACTGCACTCTGTATTTCCTTTCTCAATGGTTCCCTCAGCGTGTCTTGTAGCCCTGCAATGCCATTTTTGTATTCCTATGCATCTTATGCATAGGATGCATGTTCCAAACACAAACTATGAACCTGTCTCCTTGAACTGGCTCTTCTTTTTTAAGGTCCACAAAATCTCACTGATGTCAATTCACACTCTATTTTGACATCGTAAAGGAAGAAATGAAATAAAATATTGTAATAGTCTTTCCTGTGACTGCTCCAAACCCACTGGCCTTTCAAATTTCCTTGGGATAGAAGCTACCTCTACTTTTGCCATCTTATGTTCCAAGAAAAGTGCTAGCAACTAAACTAGGAGTATAATTAATAGATGGAAAAACCCCACCGTATTTATCTTTCCATTTTAATAATGATGCTCACACCACTTTTACATGCAGCACTCAGTGTGATAGGCAAGCGGTACTTCTCTGACTGCATTTAACATAAGAAACACTCTTCTCCCAAAAATAGGACTCATGAACATTGTTTTAAGTGCAACTGCTAATAAACTGACTGTGAATATTAATCCAGTATTCCCTTTGTAATCAGAAGGTTTCATCACTGCCCCATTTGCTTTACAGACATGACAAATAATGAAGCTATTCAAGGTAAAAAACAAACAGCATTTTTTTTATGGTTTATGCTTTATCACTGTTTCATTGATTTTTCAGTATTTTAGCAGATACAGCACAACTGGATTAACTAGATAAGGAACCTTTCACTCTGAGGTCATCAGTTCACACCTGGGACAGGTTGGTACTGACCAAAGGTCACTTTAGCATTCTAATTTTAATAAAGAGCAAGACAGAGGCTGGCCTTCAACAAGCATAAAACACTTTAACTTTCTTAAGCTGCTCACAGCATACACAACTAGACCAAATTTGTTGCCTGCCAAAGTCAAACTGATAGAGAGTTAGATGGTCATCTAGTTGCCAGATGTCTGGCTGTGTAACTTTCTGGCACTAAGCATTATATAGAGACAGATCTATGGATTGGATCAATTAGCATTACACTTACCATCTGACAACTGTTTGGTCGCCTTCGCCCAGTTCCTAGAGGACAGGTGTTCGCATCACAGAAATCACCATCGCAATTGGTACGACTAATTGATACGGTTGTTGGCAGTCACAGCAGAGAGGACAAGGACTGAATTAGCACCGAGACCAAAGCACTGTTTCACCCCTAGAGATGGTCTCTTCAGCTCAGGATGTCCAGGGCATTTGGAGGATGCCGTCAATCCGGTGCCTGTGTTGCACTGAGCAGATTCTGTTCTGGTTTTGGATCCAGTAAATTTACTCAGCACTAAATCCAATTAATTTTCTTGGGGGACAAAGGAAAGAAATGGGATGGTGAGTCCCTTTTCTTTGATTTTTGTTTAGATGCCTTGAGAAAGGTCTTCCCTGACTTTTTGCCATTGTCCCAGTATCTTTTGAGGTTCGTGTTGTATTGGGGGGGGGGGGGGGGGGGGAAGATGGAGTGCAAAGATCTTAACAGCATGAGCGTGTCATGCAGTTTCAAGAGAAAAAAAGAAGACGTATACTTGCAGAAATAGTCAAGCATTTACAGTAACTCTAGTGCTCCCTCATTTCTTCTGTTTTACACTCCAGACAGTCATGTGAAGAGCTTCATGGGTATATTCTCTTGTGGAGCTTGTGGGTATACTTGGTGATTAGACAAATGGGGTTCTGCTTTGGCAAATGTCCATTGCTTTCCCCAGCTGACTTACAGAATATGCTATAAAATGCAAAGGAAGGCAATAAACCTCCCATCTGCAGCTGAGATTTCCACTTTGCCAAAGACCCTTTTGCTATCAGCACCTTTAACTATGACTTTCAAAGAAGAGAGAACTATAATCTTTTCTGTGGCAGATATTTTACTACATTCACTAGCAGCAGCATCCCAACCTTATGTGAATTGATTTTGAATATTAATCTAAGAATGGAAAAGCCAATAATCATGTAAAATATAAATAAACCGTTGGACCATTTTTCTATTCAAAAGAATTTCGGCTGCTTTCCTATTCTCTTTGCACTCCAGAACAATACTACTTTTTTTATGGTCTACATGTCAACTCTGTTTTATTGATTTTTAATACTTTTAGCAGATACAGCATAATTACAGCCAATAATGCAAATACTGCAAGTGAGAAATGCAATTAGAAGACACCAAACACTTTGCAAGCTGGGTCAGGAAAAAATAAAAGATGAAATATTTCATTTCAGCACTGGGATTTCCTGGTCTTGGCTTTCTATTCTTCAGAGGTTAGCAAAAACAAGAGGAATTCTGCCCTCTAAGTTCCTATTTCCAATACTAAAGGATTAAAGAGGGACAGATATGAGTCAAAGGCATTCGCCTGAAAAATCCCTTACATGGCAAACACTTGCTGTAACAGAGGATGTTCATTGACTGTCGCCTTAATTTGAAAGGTATCATTATCATTAATTTTGACAAGTTGCCGCTCCTTGGGGAACATAAGCCTGAGCCAGTCAGGCTTTCCTTCAGCTCAGGTAAGTAATCCCTACCCATGTGAAGAGCCCATATGTGTTTCCTTTCACCTAAGAAGAAGATCAAAACAGCTGCTTTCAGGCTGATGACTGACTAAAGAAAACAACCAGAGAATAACAAATAACACATAAACCTTTGCAAAAAAAAAAAAACAAAACAAAGAGAAACAAAGTGCCCTGGGTGTCACTGGCAAAATGACTCACCCCATTGCTCCCCATCAAGCATGCCAGGCTGCTCTTGCCTCCCACCATGCAGCACCTACACACCTGAACTGAGGCATTTCCTCCCCTGTTTGGTGGCTAAACACACATTACTCATAGAAAGGGTCCCAGGAGGCTTACCAAAGTACAAAAGCCAGATTCTGATATTTCCTTCCATGCCTGCCAGTAATCTTACCTTCTCATATCAAGGGACAAATTAATTCAGACTCAATTGTGCAATGTCTCTTCTTGAACACTTCCCTGTTGCAGACATTTTCAGTTCTGTCAGCAAAGTTTCTCTTTCCCTTTCAAGTTTAATTCACTGGACTAATTATTCCAAGAAAAATACCTCGATATTCCAGTTTATCTTAATCCAGGGGGTGAAACTAAATGAGATGCTCTCGTAGTAGGGAGGTAGTCACCAAGTTGCTCTGGAAAATGCCCAAGAAATTTGTTGCTGGTCATTTTGTTCCTGAAGAAAAATCCAGCTAAACTGTGATTTTTGGATCTACCTGTTTCCAAAATACAATATTAGTATTATAATGCACACTGTAATTTATTTTTTTTTTGCCAGATAAATTATTCTGATTAGGAGAGAGGAACTGAGGTAAACTGTGATTGCCGTGTGCCCACAGCTAAGTAAGTTTGCTCCCAAAGCTTTCTTTTCTAGAAATTCAATACTGAGAATCTGTCCCAACTACCAAGTGCTGCTCATCTGTGGGTGCAAGACAAAAAGAAATAGTTTAATTTTTGGCTGCTGGCAGTGGACTAGACCCAGCAAATGTCTGTTCCTGAGTCCTACTTTGAAATCTGGACTCCAGAATAGTCACAAAAGTTCTACGCACCCGGGTCTGCCCCTGGAACTCTAGGGGCTCTGTCCTCCCCTCGACCACCTCAGCCCACAGACAGCGAGTTGCAGGGGAAGCATCCAGCTACGCATCTGTCTTCTGAACTGCAAGGGAGTGGGTGGTGAGAGGGTTTCCTCAGCTCCTCCTTGCTCTGGAAGATTGAATGCTGCCCCCACGGTGATTTCCTGGGTGACAATCTCAAAACCGCTAGACAAGAATTTAACCAGGGGTCACAGAGCACACAAAAATACTCTTTTTTTCCTATAGACCCCTATGGGGAGAAACTTCTTGCCCTTCAGGCAAAATACTGGTAAGTGGTCTCCCCCATCCTCTGCTGGGATTTCTCTCTTGCTTTGTCCTTCCAGAGCAGTGCCTTCTTCCTTCCCAACTTACAGTGTATGTTCAGAAAAAAATCGTTGTTCTGTGTCAGTATCTTCTCAAGCAATCAATTATTTATCCCCAAAATTTTTTTTTCCCTATTCTCTGTTCCATTTTGTATGATGATAAGATACCTGTTGTCTGTGACAGCTTTTTACTGTGAGGAAAAAAGCGCGAAGTTGAATGAGGGACATACTTGCCTTCAGAAAACAAAACTGTTCTTTGGAGAGGAAGAAGAAGCCTCAGCCATTTGCCATATTCCTTTGCCTTTGGTGATACAACCCTTCATTCACATGTTCTTGGTTCCTGAGGAATCTCCAGCTTTACCATGACCAAGGGACAAATTTTTTACTCCTTACTCAGGTGGCCACTTGCAATTCACATGAAAGAGATCTATTCTGTATTTCTCTTGGCATTTCAAACCACTGTGCTGCCTCACGGTTGTGTTATTTAGTTTTGACTAACTTCTACATTGTCCCAGGTTTACAAAACACTATGGATCATTTGTTCCTTTCCCAAGCCTCCTTCTTTCAAAAAACCTGCTTACCAGTGTGGTGAGGCATAAAAACCAACATTTAAGTGGGTCAACAACTTGCAAATGTATTCAGTGATGCTAACAAAGAGACAATGACAAATGACATGAGTAAGTTCTGACTAATTTCCAATCAAATCAATGTTATTGAATATATCAGAAGAACACAGTGTCACATCACTTTTGTTTTTTTCTTTAAAATGTTGTAGAGCTGGTAAAGGTATCGTGAGTTTAGCTCATGGACTCACAAATTGTGAGTGATTTTCTGTGTGAATCAGACCATGACAGGAGGCTGCAGAGTCCTTTCTCCCCAGCCTAGGATGGAGTCTGAAGGTGTCCACTTTGTGGAAAAAAAAGGGTGGGTTGCATATTCAGGCCAGGAGGTTTGGTATGTCTTGTATGATTCTCATCCAGAAATAATCAAGAATCTACCCAAAAGTAAATACACGTTGTGTGAAGCCCTCTCCATGCCTTGGCTGTATTCTGAAGCTGCACTGCCAGGACTAAGAAAGAACTGCAGGGATTATGGGTAGCACAGAGGCACTGGGTTTCTAAGCAGAAATGCCTGACCTCTGACAGATCCCTTGAGACATCCTGGTTCCCAGATCTGAACTGCTTTGCCTGTTCCAAAGGAACAGGGGGAGGCAAGAGATAAATATACACTTAATGCTTTCCTGATGGAACTGTCTGTAGAAAATTCCTCGAGGGAGTTTCCTGTCCTTTTTTGCTAGCTGTTGTGAGTAGGGAAAGAACTGACCCATTGATAGAGTTTTTAGAAACTTTCTTCAAGCAGAAAGCTTAAATGAATACAGTCAATTTATTTAATGACTGTCTCGTATTAAAATAATATTGCAAATAAAAGAGTTAATTAAATAACAATGAACCAGAAGGAGAATGACATTGAACTAGCAGCATTGTTTATGAACAACAGTGTGTCCCAGACAAGGCTGAAACTTGTCTTTCAAGGTGCAGCAGACACAGAGTATTAATCTGACTTCATTTACTGATTTGTCTAACACCAAGGGAAAAAAATCCCGACCCTTCTCCTGACACATCTGAGTCCAGCACATGCCCCAAGATAACTATTGACTTGCAGTGTTAGCCTGCAAAAGAGCTGTAACTATTGTATTCTTGTAACAGGAATTCTGCCTTGCTCCCCCATCACAGATGCAAACACATCAGATATTAAACCTGAGAGGATAATGCTGATGCCCTGCATTGCAGGCTTCCTTTGATGGCTCCAGGGGATATAAAGGTATTTTGCCGTTTCCTCTCCAGAGGCATCTGGTTTAGTCAGGTGGTTTACAGTGCACATGGTCACTTTTATTATTTGGTTCATTCTCCATTGTGCTTCTTTCCCCTCCCCAATATTTTATCTGTCCTGGCCTTTCCCAAGGACATTTACACAGAGTTGAAATATTTGTTTATTTCTGGCATTTCCATCTGGTGTTAAGAGGATGAGAAACAGACTTATGTCACTGACACTCCCCGATCATCAGAAAGACTGTTACAACATCCCACAGATCTGGGGTTTTATGTGTCTCCCCACCTCTAACGTGTTATCAAGTGCTACAGGATCCTGTGCAAGTCCTGGTAAATATTCTCTTGCAAAGGCATCACTTCTTTTACGAAGGCCCAGCATTTCACAAATCACATACATCCATTGTCACAGCAGACAGGTTCAACAGGCCCAAAAATGTTAAAAATATAAAAAATGAAACAGGGGTAAAACATAAAAGATGGTTAATATCCTTAGCAAAATGTTACTTCTCTACTGGCTGAGCAGAAAAAAAGACACAAGTAGGTTATAGTTTTAGGTTGCCTGAATATTTTTTTCTTCTATCTAATGGTCTGTCACCTGCTTTAAATGAATCTCTATTTCACATCCTATTCAAAATAATCTAAAGTATATCTACTGTTGTGTTTTTCACCTTCAGTACTATCAGGACCTTCATAGTCCCCAGTTTTAGTTTACATGCAAATTTCATTTACGTCTGTGATTCCAACTAGATGCCATCTGTGCTGGGCCCAGGAAACTCCATTCCCCAATGTCTTTGTTTACAGAAGTCTTCGGCTGAAATGGAGGTCACAGAGGTGTTGGCCAACCATTTTAAACCCAACACAAACTCATGCCCCTTGTAAAACATCATTTTATCAATGGATGATTCAGGGGAGCGCTGGAGATATGCTGGAGATCACTTCTCTATCACCAAGTGTTTGTTTCTTCAGTTTGCACGGAAGGCACCAGCTTTTCAATGCGCATGTGAGTTGGATGTGTGTTACAAACGGTGCTTAGCGGTCAGCACATTCATAGTCTTCCTCTGTAGGACCACACCAAGATCTTTAGATATAAATCTTCTAGGACTGGTCCGGATGTAAACACTTCACATCCATATGGAGCTTAATCTCACAAAAGTTTGTGGTGTTTCCAAGCCATCTTTTGCAGTTGGTCAGGATTTACTAGAAAATCTCTGCTATGTCGCCTCTGAAAAAGCAGTGTAAGAATGTCTTCCTAAGTTTTCTAGCTGATATATAGCAAACAAAACCCTTCATTTATTAAGATTTTAATAGATTAGGATTATAATTTTCCTTTACTATCTCAACATAAATAACAGGTACTCATATAAAATAAATGCAATGCATTGCCTACTATTTTCTATAAAGCAGTAACTGAAATCCAGGGGGAAAGAGAACACAAAAAGCATGGTAAGGAGAATCAAGGACACTGCTACTTAAAAAAGTATTTTGCTCAATAGTTAGTGCCTGGCAAGTTATGTCTAGATGAAGAGTCTCTGAATAGGTCTACGTACTATCTGCGTTTCAACAGACACCCTCAGATTCTACAGAAGAAGGTTCAGCAAGACCTAGAAGATCCAGGACATACAGAAATGCTGAGATTGTTTAGAGCTAATACAGAAATGTTGAATGATCCTTTGTCCGAAGCCAGGCTGAGGAAGAGAATGTGGATTGTTGATAAGCATGCAAGAATATCAGTCCTCGTGGCAAATCGCTTCTACCAGTGAGTCACCACAGCTGGGGCTTGTTCCTTCCTGGGGGCACGTCCTTTCTACCCTTTTGCAGCCAAATCTGAAGTGGGCTTAAGCTTCACTCCTTGCGATATTTTCTTCCATTTGCTCAAAAGGTACTTTTTTCCACAAGTTTTCCTGGCAACAAAACAATTCCTTAGAATAGCAGAGGGAAATGTAACAGAAAAATGGGCAGGCATACAGGCAAAGTTACATCAGCTCTTAAATTCTTCCAAAATTGAATTCACACAAACAATAGTGAGTTAGTTGCCAAGCCCAGGTTCAGAGTGACTGTAAATAAGAGGGATTCTATACTGAAAAGACATACGCTGGGGATACGTGACATTTTTGGGTTGAAATAGTAGACTACTATGCACTAGTACTGTACAGTAGTTACATTTACCATTTATCTTTACATTTCTTTCTGCTAACGGAATATAACATATACAAATTTTTGTTGGATAAAGTGTAAAGTGGCGTATCCCTTTTGCTGCAAAAAGGCTCAGTTGAGTTAAACAGATCACAGTTTAATCACTGATTTAATCATTTAACAGTAGACTTCTGTACGTGAAGGTGATTGTATAGAAAATAAAGAAAGGTGTCATTGGCTTGAGGCTACAGAATAAGTAGAACCACTAGTTGCATTATTAAAAGAAGTTGTGTGTCTAATTTTTTCCTGCGGCAGGTAAAACCAAAAGATAACTCTCAAATGTCAAAATGCCAGTGCTAGTGAATGTAGTGCAGGAGACAAAATTCCCAGTGCTGCTACAGGTAAAACAAATTTTAAGGAGGATTCTAGTACTTTTGTAATGATGGAATACAACCTTAGGCAATAGAAACTCACAATCTCTCAGGACGAATGGCCTTTAAAAATGCAACAGATTACCCAATTCACCACTGAAACCAGATTTGCTCTGGCAGCCTTACAATGCCTGTAACACAGACGACAGAACTTCCCGTTAACGTGATACTTGCATCATCTTTGAATTTTTCATCCAAACCTGATAGATTGTCAATAAAATCACAATCATAATAACATCTGCATTAGCCTGGGCTCCTTGAGTCCCCTTTACACCTTCTGCCTCCTCTTTCCCTCGTTGCCTCTCCACGTAGTGGGTTTGTGCAAGCCAGGCAGAGCAGAGCAAAGCAGAGCAGCCAGGGAGCCGTCTTGCTCAGGTGCACGGGAATTCATCCACTGTTACTCTGTTGTGCGCAACGCAGAGCTTCTGGCTCTGCACCCTCACCCCTTGGTGACTGTCCCCCCTTCCCTGCCCCATCCTGCCACCCCGAGGGGGTTGATGATTATGGTGTGGAAGCAGGGAGGAGGACATAGCCCATGTAGGGCCCAGGGGTCCCAGCAGCTCTCGCAGACGTGGTGGGAGGATGCTCTGGAAGATGCAGCTGTGGGATGGGGCGGGTGTGGAGGAGGGGAAGAGGGTTGAGGGGGGAGTGTTTCTGCAGTGGGTTTTCATGCTGCTCCCCAGCTGAGTAGTCCTTACCTCTCTGCATTTCTTCACTCTGTCTTCGGCCGTAACAGGCTGACATATCACCCAAACCTGAAATATTTCTCCTACTTAGATTCATTTTAGTGAGCAAAGTTCGATTTTTAATTTTTTTTTTGTTTTGTTTAGGTAAAACAAATGAGAAAGCCTAAAACAGCCTGCTTAATTGTGAATTAAAGGCATTGCCACTGGATGGGTGGCTGACAGCCTGTGTGAAATAGGTTTAATGGTTCTGCTTCGGTTATAAAAGACAAATGTTCACCTCACACTACCACTCAAGCGCGCAGCATAAATTAGCATTATCTTTGTAAATATCACCATTACTTTTCATTATTAAATTTACTTTTTTCCTGTCTCTTGTAAAAGTGAGAAAGATGGGATGAAACCCAGACCTGTTTTATATATTTAACTGTGTCTTTTACAAAAAGCTCAATTTACCCAAATGAAACCTTATTGCATCTGGTCTAAGAATGCTTATGCCAAAAAGCTGATGAGACTTACATAACAGCCATGATGTTAAGTCTTCAAAAAAACAATCATAAAGGAACAGATTCTTAATTGAAAGCAGGCTGCTAATAACAGTGCTCTTTCAAATAAATGTTTGCTATCAAACTAAGTGGTAAAATAATGATTTTTTTCTATGCATGTAGATTATAAATTTGATAGGTTTACTCATTTAATGGTGATTCTGTAGATTCAGTAGAGATGAATTTGTATGTCACCCTATATCATTCTGTGACAGATGTGGTGACCACACACTGGTTTGAAAGAGTTAAAATTAAAACGTGCAGAAGATAAAGCAGTTTTAAGTTGTCTTCAGCCTACACAGAGCAATATGAAATAAAACCCTAATATGCTCCTCTATATTTTACCTTCACTCTGCTGCCTGGAACGATTTAACCAGATGCTCTACTGATTACCTTTGCCACTGTATAATGAATTTTACTCTGCTGTATATTGTGGATGTTCAAGACTTACTAAATCTTCAGAGAAAAGTTCGGGTCAAAGTCTGTGCAGTGCAGATTTAAGGTCCTTTACCTGGAGTTCTGATTAGCTTTCCTCAGATGCTCATTCACTTCTCTGAGGTTTGGACTTTAATGCCATAGCTGTAAAGCACAGCTTAGCTTGCTTGTGCAGAGCCAGCCATCTCCCGAGGTTTCTCTCACAACTGCTGGAAACCAATTTGCCTCAGTCACTCCAGCTCCTCAGCTCAAACTGGCAAACTGACTGGTTCACATCACAGGATGGCTTTTTTTTTTTTTTTTATACAACTTGTTCATGAGAATAAAATAATAAGTGCCCTAGGCCCACTTTGTGTGTGAGTGGGTAGTTGTTTTTTTTTCTTCTTCTTCGTGTGCTCCCATAATGTACAGGAAACAAAGAATTCTGACTTTGACCAGCAAAGACATGCAAATTCAGAGAACTTCAAACCCTTCCCCTACAACGCACCTCAGGAAGGAGCAAGCCAAAGTCATTTAGGAAAAATCACACATGGGAAGGGGCCTTGAATTTTGTTATAGAGCATCCTCAGCTACCTTTCATCAGTCATGTTTGCCTTATTCCCTAACCGGTGATTAGCACGCACCACTGTGTAAAAGCCCGTCTTGATGACAATGCACTTAGCGAAAAACTTTGGATTTAGTTTACCATCCTTGTATTGAAACATCCACCAATCAACCTGGGCTAAATCCACACATCTGAACATTTTTCCGCTTATTTTTTATTTGGGATGGTACCAGTACGGAAAGGTTAAAATTTCAGTGTGTCTCTAACCACCTCATTTCCTTGTGCAAGTTCTGGCTTGACTTTGGCTTGTTTCAGCAATGTGTGGGGACAGGCGCTGAATCAGCCTGAAGTGGTGTAGACAATCTGGGGAGGAAAAGATTAGTACAGATATAGGCAAAAGACAGAATATGATAATTCAAAGTGACAAAAGCAGGCATGAGTTGCAGTGCTCCAACTTTGAAACATTTGACACAAATGTTAAAAGGAGATATTTCCATGGCATCTGCATTTAGGAGAGTTATTTCCATGAATATTTCTACCCTTATTTAGTATATTTTTTCATAGTAGAATGACATTATTCCCCTTGGGCCCTCAGGTTTTAATGCTGCATTGAAGGTAGAAGTAAAAGGCTAAGAATTCCCTTAACAGAAGTAAGTTTGCATAGGGATGGCAAGAAACAAATCATCACCAAACAAGCATGTAGGTAAAACTGGATACATTTTAAACAATTTTTTGGTATTATTATTATTCTGGACTGAGTCTGTCAAAGAGTCTTAGCTAGAAAAATAAAATCTTAAACCTAGGAAAAATCAAAGAGTTCATAGGAGTAGAGAACTAGAAAAGGCATCTTTGGTCCCTAAGC
Organism: Trogon surrucura; assembly: GCA_020746105.1. Taxonomy (NCBI): domain Eukaryota; kingdom Metazoa; phylum Chordata; class Aves; order Trogoniformes; family Trogonidae; genus Trogon; species Trogon surrucura. The sequence goes on from CM036619.1 coordinate 50,768,230, forward strand.
CTTAGCCCCAATATAACATAGATGGTTATTGTTATGTAATCACATTTTCTAAAATGATCAGGTTTCCTATTAAAAGTATTCAGATAAATATTCACAACTTCAGGCAAAAGGCTGTTTTAGAAACTCTAGGAGTTAGAATCTGCTTTTAATATTCAAACTAGATTTATTTCATTTGTATAGATATATTCATACTTGCGATAACATTGTCCTTTAGTTGAAATAGCCATTTTTCTTGCTTGGCCTTTACCCGCTTGATGTTTTTTTGCAGAGAACAAATAGCATTTCTTTCAGCCTGTGTTTTATTAGACTACGGGGGTGACATTTTTGTGTGTTCCCAAAGTCAGATGGGTTCTCATTTCTCCTCATGCCCTGGAGTTTTTCCTTACCCTTCTCCGAGGTGGGAGATGTCCTTCTCGGTCACAGGGACCCCGAGCTGCTCACTGCATTGGAATAGGGCCCCTCACAGCGTTGCTGATGCTGCTGTGCTTCCATGGGAACTGTCATCCGTGTGGGGATTACAGCTACCATTTCCATCACTCTGCCAATTTAGAGCCAGAATGGGACCAACAAGAACTTCTCGGTCTTCCCTCTTTCCAACACCATTTCTAGCTGATGAGCAATATGACCTCCAAACACATAATTCTGCACTTTTTGAGTGTGGTTTTGTTCTAGCTCTTTCTGCATTATAATGTCTGCCAGTATTTTGTCAATTCTATTTTTTTTTATCACAGTCCTACTTTTTTTACCACAGTTTCAAAATGAAGCTCACAAATAAAAGCTAGGTCCTAGTAACCTTGTAAGTCCACATCCTTCCACAGGTAACCTCATTCAAGGACTGAATCTCACTGCTCAACACAAGCAGTTGGCATCTCCCTTTAGCTAGTTTCTTACCCACGTTATACTTTTTGAACTAATTCCCATCTTCTTCAGCTTAACTAATAATTTCCCATGTGGCACCTTATTACCTACTTTTCAGAAGTCCATAGAGATGAGACCTACTGCATTTCTTTAGTCAAGAAAATCTGTTAGCTCAGGGAAGAAAGCTATCCAGTTACTCTGCCACAATCAGCCTTTGGCAAACATACGCTGCAGTCTGTCCCATCTTTCATGTACCTGAGTGCCTTTGTCCTAGAGGATTGTACACTGTTGAGATTATATTAAAATAGGGCACATAGCTGCCGCAAGCACTTTCTCCCCTTTCTTAAAGTGGGTGTTATGACTGCTATATTTGCCTTTCTTCCATTATAAGGAATATGAGGGTGTAAGTTAATATTTTCTATGACAGATGGTGTGGGCAAAGAGCACACCAACAGCTACCCCCTCGCAGCTGATGGACAGTAACTTCTTAGTAGAAACTAGTCTACCTATGGCAGCTTTCTTAAAGTAATCATGGGAAGTCCCTTAAAACACAAGACCTGTTTAAATACCCACTGGATGGACAAGCTGAGAGCAAATGCAGGCAATTCCTTCTGGAAACTCTAGAAAGGGAGCTTTGGCTGAAGTTTGTGTTTTGTTATTTATTATTTGGCCTACTAATAAAGGCAAGCCCTCAGAAGGGGTAAGTTTGACCTTATAGTGTCATGTTGAATATATTTCAGGCAGTGTGGAAACACCACCTGCTCACACAAAGAAATTCAAAGCCAGTCTGTCCTAAATCATGCCACTGTGTTCGGTTATTGCATATATATACCCCAGCACAGCATGATCTTATGTATTATATATATTGCAATTAGACAAAATGGTGTGACTTAGGAATGAAGTGGCAGCCTTAATTGCTGTTTTCATTTGTTACAGAGTTGTAACTTGAACACTGAGGGTAACTTTAACTCTGGCAAGCCAACTCAGGCAGAAAGGAGAGAAAGTAGAAGGGAACAAGGTGCCTCCTTACTCACGCCCATTGGAAGCTTTTGGTCCTGCGGAAGGGGCACTGGTGGGGAAGCACCTTGGTGGAGAGAGCTCACCCTTCTCACAGGCTGTCGGAAACACCTGCCTCCCCACACTCCTCCTCATGCCAACTGGCTAGATGGAGAGATTACTGTAAGCAAAATCAAAGCAAACACAGGGCTTGGAAGCCTCCTGCCCCAGACCCTTGTCTGTGGAAGGCACCAAATGATGATGAACATGCCTGAAACCCAAAGTCTGTCGCAACAGTTGCTTCCACCCAGGATGGGGTGGAGGAGGGGGGGAAAGGTGCAAATTTCAGGCAATGTCAGGAAGGTGCCCAAAAGAAGGATACACCTGTAGGCAAAGAAGAGGTTTTGTTAGGTGTAGAGAGGCCACAGAGCATCTTCCCTGTGGATCAAGGATGAATAGATAAAGAGTCTTGTGTCTGTTGTGTTTAACTTCTGGTCTCGGTTCTGGAGCAAAATAGCTATGAAATATTTTCTTTCTTAAGGGTCTGCAGCAAAGTCACTGCCAAAGCCTTTGGACTCATCTCAGTCCTTAACCTGACTGAAGTTTGCTGTCTAAAGAGAGAGCTGAGGCCCCAGGATATGCCCCCCTGTTAATATGGTGACTGATACTGAAGCTATGTTTTCCCACAGAGTGCCTCACAGTGAGCATGTTTCTAAAAGCTCTGCATAAAATGTAAACAAGGTAGAAAAGTCAAGTCTGTAATGAGCATTTTCTCTGCAGAGATGATGCTCACGCAGTGATGAAACCCTTCATTCATTTGAGCTCGTCTCACTTCATGACATGTATTTCTTCTTATGGTGCAGCTTCGATAAATCCGTAGCAGTGTCACAGCACATGCACATTAGACATGAGCTGCAATTGAATCTGAATGTTGTCATTTAACAAAGAGGAGAATAAGCTTCAGATGAAAAAAATTATTTAATGGGATTAGAAAGAACTACAGATACTCTTTGTGATTTTTATGGTTGCACATTGTGTCAAGAGTTTGGTAATTTATAAAACTTCTTGATAGAAATATACGAATATACCAGTCAAAGTAATAATTAATTCCCTCGAGAAAATGCTCATTAAAAAAAATCTGTAACAAAAAAAGAAAATTCTAAGAAGCTAGGAGATCACAATGTAAGCTAGCTGCCAATTAAGCCTTCATGGGGTTGAGAAGGGAAAATGAAGGCAACAATATAGCTTTCTGACTGGGGATTTGATCTTCAAGATAACCTCCGAATTGCAATGTTTCACTTACTCAAAGCTCTGCTGAAATACATCCTAGCTGATTATGCCATAATACTGTGTATTTATCCTCACATGTAAGGAATTATTCTATTACTCATAAACACAGTTAGTTATGAATGGTAGACAATAGGACCCTTTTTAGAAGTAAGTCTTTAAGGAAATAGAGAAAATTCTTTTTTTATTATTTTTTTGCTATCATATATCCCAAGAATGCCATTTTGCTATAAATATAGGTCTTCCTTTTCTGTACTGAGGCATCATCTGTGATACTTTGACTATGTATCATTAGGACAGGTGAGGAGGATATAGTATTTGAATACGCTACAGAACCTGTGCAGAGCAGAGCAGGATTACAATTAAAGATTAAACTGCCTAATAAATACATTTAGTTTGACAAGCTATTGAAAAGCATTCACTAATAGCCACCGTGTGTAGCCAAACAGCAGCCACTCTGTCTGTAGAGAGGAGAGATCCCCATGACAGGGCACAGATGATGCCTGTGTCCCCTGCAGTATGTAGGTCACCTCTGGTACCCATGTCCACCACCATGATTTGTACTCTTGCAAAGTGCAATTAAACTTTTATGAAATGAGGAAGCTTGTGCTAAAAATGGTGTGTTTGGAGCAGGTGGTTCAGATTTTCTATGTATTTGTAAAAAATTAAATGGTTTTTTTTTTGAAAGTGAAATTTTTCACAAATGTGTCACAGACATAGGTTAATATAACTTAAAAGCCTTCCTACAACAGAATCCAATTGTGCAACCTTCACTCACATTGAACAATACCTCTTCACAGATGTTCCCCTGATGTCTAATGGCTGTGACTCATGAATCCTGGTGAATCTCATTGCAGTGGTTTGGAAGGTAACCCCAAGCTCCCCAGCCCCTCTCCCCATCTGGAAGGTGCCTCAGAAGTTGCAAATAGCTGCATTTGCCCTTCCTCAGCTGTTGCAGTTCATCGTCCAATTTGCTCATCTACTCTGATGTTGATTGAAATTTGACTTAATCTGCTGGGATGTAACTTACTCCATTACGAACTTCCAGTATAAACTGAAGTCAAGAAAGGCAGAGCAATGTGGAAGTGGCCTGGGCACATCAAGAATCCGCTGCCCTTGGCTATTAAATATGTGTATGAAAACACACAAAATTAAACATTGCAAATAACCTGCCAACGGTGCAGACACTTTCATATCACAGGGCAGAAACCCACAGGTTAGATTGGCCAACTGCAGCAGAAAGCTATTTTCCATCCATTTGTTTTTAACTTTGGAAGCGAAATACTTATCACAGTAGAATCATCTGGATACTGCCATAGATAAAATTTTACTTACTTATGGATGATTTTAAGGCCACCACACCACTTTTCCCAGAGGCTTCTAAGCCTGAAGAAGCCCCTAAGCCTCAATGGTGCGTGTCCTGTCCTACTAGTTCTTGCACACGTGAGACATGGGGATGATCCCAGGTGTGTTGACTTTGGACACAAAGTCAGCCAAAAGATTCTAGTTACTAAGTGTCTGACGTTTTACTTATGCATGCAATGACTTTGCCATTTTTTGGTAGCCACACAGGAATTGGTAGCATTTTGTTCTTCCTATTTATTTATCTTTTATACAGAATTATTTTCCTCCTTCAAAAGCAGAGCACAATTTATGACAATGAGAGCTGAGTATGTTACACAGTAATAAAGGTAAGCACTAACAGAATAAAACTGTCTAAGGGGTGCTATAAATGTATCTCATTAATTTGTATGCAAAATATATTTTGGACTCCAGTCAGTGCATTGCAGGTGAAGGCTATGTGGGAGCCAGAAATGATTCTGTGCTTCCTAGGTCCCTGAAGCAGCCTTGGCCTGATCCTAGACTCAGTCTGAGACTAAGCGTCATTATAACCATTGGAGAGCCCAGTGGCTCTACTTTGTACAACAGATGGCAGTTGGTGCAGAAGAAGCATCTCTGGCTTGAAGAAAAAGAAGAGAGAACTACCGGTTCCAGCCATTTTGCTGCATCTCAGCAGCATAAACAGGCTGCCTCTTAGCAGATGATCAAGCTCATGATTTCTTGTTTGCTTGCTCATGGCTCAACACTTTGCTGTTCCAGGCACCCTTGCAAGGTGCAGCATGCCTGGATATTAGGGTGCAACACCATTGGGGTGAAGTAGAATCCTTTTTAGTTACTAGGATTAAGGTCACTGATGTAATACTGCAATTAATATGTGACACTACTTGGATGTATACCAGTATTAAAAATATCTGATTATGTTAAACCCTCCTGAGATGATATTCAGGATATTTAGGACTCCCATCTATCCTCTGTGGATCTTTGAGGCTGACTAAGAGCTCAAAATGTTAATGAATGTTTTGGGTTATCTCATTCACGTCACTTAGAGGTATACCCACAACAGTTATGCTGACATTGGGCTTAAGATCACTTGTGCTCACACTGTGCAGGTGTAAAGATGGCAGAGATAGGATCTTTCTGCTACTGTTCCCTTTTTCTTCAGAAAAAAAAAAAAAAGTCAAGCTGTCTTTTTCACAAGGAAAAAAAAAAAAGGTGAAATGCTAATCCCTGTTTATCTCACGGAACTGCTAATTTTTCTGTGAATATAAACTACACACACTCCCACACAGGCACACACACATACACAGTTTGGTCTCAGTCCCACAGAGGAGCTACAGCTAAGCAGTTACAGAGAGTCACTTGAAAGCCAGCCGAAAGTACCCATTGAGTTTGCCGAGGATTCCCCAGAGGACACCTTAGCAGTTCTGCTCTTACAGCTCAAGGAGAATTGGTCGTTCCACAGCTACAGTGTCGTTCTCCATTCTCCCTAGACGAGGATGCCTAAGGGTGACTTATCGTTGCTGCTGCCTAACTGGAGTAATAGCATTTTTTTCACCTTTAACTCGTGTGTGAACTGGCTCACAAGCTCAGGCATGATATTCTGGCCCAGGTTTTCTGGCACATACAAACACACATACACACACTTACACCCACACATACATACATAAAGACTGGGACATTGTAGGAACTTCTGTGTTCACAGTAAAGGGTCACTGTACATGTGAATGTGCAGAGCATACTGAAATACAGACTTGCCTTGCTAAAGGAAGCTATGTCACTCCTTTGCTGAAGTCTCTAAATCAAATTCACTAGCACTGAAATGTTAGCTTAAAAACAAGAGTAGCACAGGTTGCAAAAATGAATGTTCTATAGCAGATTGAGGAACACACATCCCTAACCTGGAAATGATGTCACAGCCAAACACGTGTCTTATGAGAAGTTTTCACCCTGCAGAGAGGTATATCTCATGCCAGAAACTGCCATAGCCCAGTTCTTACTGTACATAAGCAATTTTTTTGGACTTCTCTCCTCCAAGGTAGAGATCTGAAAAAAATCTGAGAATTACATTAAAACGAATGTTGTGGTTTTGTGGAAATGCGTTAGTGTCTTATTCTAATTATACTGGGATTATTTAGTTAATATTTGAGAATTAAATCCCTAGATCTTAAATATTGACCATATAAACAAAAATAAAATCCAGGTTTGCCATTGAGATACTAGTCTACAGAGCAAACGGCCCCAAACGAAAAGACACAACTTCAGCAATTTTTCCTGCTGAGTGCAGGAATTTGCATTTCCTCTCCAATGGAGGTACAACGTAACATAAAATCACACAGAGGCACAACATCTCCTGCCATTCTGCTGGAAGATGTTCACATGTTTTCACTATTCATACAGAATAAGTCACACCAACACAGTGTTGTTACTGAAAAACTCAGGGACAGGCATGACTTCGGATTTTAATTTGTGAATTACAGTCACACTAAGATTTTAGGGAGTTTATGGTAAATCTGACAATGTTTTTGTATTGTAAATGTACTCTAATATTTGAATATATCTCATTTCAACGGAAAAGATATAGCTGAAGGGTTAAAAATAATAAGGAATGAATGAGCAGCAGCATGACAAATAGAAGCAAAAGGAGAAGAAAAGAGCAGAAATGGCATTCATCTGTAGGTGTTTCTTCTGGGGAATTATCTCTAGTCATCGCCTAGTCATGAGACAAGTTTTTGCCATAATTACAAACCCAGGCCACTGTGGCTGGGCAAAGTCCATGGAGAAGGGCACTGGAAATAGTGGTTAAAAATGACAGGGAAAAAAAAATAAAAAAGGTGCTGAAAGACAAAAAGAAGGATATTTGTTCGTGAAAAATATTGAGAAAGCAACTCCTTCAGGATCAGGAAATATAGCTCAGGAAACATAAATTATGTGCCAGTTCCTATGTTATCAGAATCAGAGCGCCTAAAATGTAGTTTTATTACAGGAAAATCTGACTAAATACACAGACAGTGACAAAATTCCCCAGTGTAAAATCCTTAACGCCCAGTTTCTGGCAGCGAACCTGCTCAGAGCCCTGACTGGGAACCCAGCCGGTTCTGCACCATGGGTTTTCCTCCTCTTTGTCAGCTGGGGAGAAAGTTCCCTCTTGCAACATCCCCACTCTCCCACAAAGACAGCACCTTCCAGATTATCCAGGCATCTCCCTTTGTACATGCTCATGAAAGAGAAGTTTCAAATCCTCCGCACACTGGTACCGGGCTGTATCAGATTAGCAAGCCTTACTCATGGGAGGTTGGATTAGATGATCTCTAAGGTCCCTTCCAGCCTAGGCCATTCTATGATCTCACAGGGTACTCAGGCACAGAGCCCAGCCTTGGCCTGTGGCCTCCACCCACAGCACAAAGGGACCTCAGGCGCTTGTGGTGCAACAAGGAAACATTAAGGCATTGCTCCCGGTGAACTCTCCAGCTGCTGCGGGAAGGTGCTGAGCTGATTTGCTGCCCATCACTGGCTCACAGACACCCCAGGGCCACAGCAGCTCTTCTGCAGCCCCTGCCTATTCATTCCACCACTGCTCACCATAATGCGCTCTCCTGTACTCCCTCCCTCCACCATGTCCCATCTCCTCTTATCTGCTGAGGACCTAGGACCCTGCTCAGCAGAGATTCCAGTGTACCTGCAGCTCTCCTGCCATGGTGTTCACCCATGGCAGCTTAGAACACTAACTGCTGTTCCAGGCCCCCCACCTCAACCACTCCCTCACCCATCTTCCTTAATTCCCACTTACCTCTGGTGTCACACTGCCAAGCTCAGATTGTTCCTACAAACATTTGGAGGGTATATGTCTGGATGCCTGCCCGAAGAAGAGCAATGAAACCAGTGAAGGATCTAGAGCACAAATCTTAGGAGGAGCAGCTGAGGGAACTGGGGTTGTTTAGTCTGGAGAAAGGGAGGCTGAGGGGAGACCGTATCACCCTCTACAACTACTTGAAAGGAGGTTGTAGCAAGGTGGGAATCGGTCTCTTCTTCCATATAACAAGTGATAGGACAAGAGGAAAAGGTCTCAAGTTCTGTTAGGAAAGGTCAAGATTGACTATTAGGAAAAAGTTCACTGAAAGTGTTGTTAAGCATTGAAACAGGCTGCCCAGGAAAGTGGCTGAGTCACTGTCCCTGGAGGTATTCAAATGATGTGCAGATGTGGTGCTTAGAGACATGATTTAGTGGTGGACCTGGCACTGCTAGGTTAACAGTTGGACTTGATTATCTTAGAAGTATTTTCCAACCTAAATGATGCTATGGTTCTATTCTACCATTCTATGATATAGGAAACCATTCACGGGAACACCAAAAACATGGCAGTTTAGTGTAAAAGGAATGGTGATCCCCTCCTTACTCCTTAACTCTGAAGGGGAGAGATAAGAAAAAACAAGCAAAATCAAACCATGGTGGTAGAGCCGTGCCACATTCCTGATGACTAACAGACAGACAACTTGTATTAGCTGGCAGAGTATGCTTTATGGCTGGTTTTAGGATGTTTTCAGTTTCCAAGAAGCCTAACCTGCTGCCCTAGCTATTAGTGAAGCACAGGAAGCAGAATGGGAGTTTAGCTGGGATGAAATAAGGACTGTCAGTAGTTGCATCAAAAAACACATTGCTGCACTGGAACAAGTGAATAATACATGTTAGGTTGATAGACTGGTGAATTGGCTGGGTCATACATCCTGGATACAAAGGAGTCCTGGGTTTTCACCCCGTCAGGGTTTCCTGGTGATGGACTATCTTCCTTTGTGCCCTTGCCCACAGGTGCTGAGTCAGTTAAATTATTGCCATGAAGTGGTCTTTGTTCTGGATTATGACAGAATATGTCACAGCAAAGGTTGGCAGCCATGGAGAACATCTACAAACTCTGTGTAGAGTGCCTCCCAGTAATAACAATTCTTGGACAGACCAGTCCCAGAGATGCTGCAACAATACATGAGATTTCTTGGAACAGACTTGCCCCATCTTTAGCAATAAGTCAGATAACCCTTTGATACATATTTTCCCTCCTGATCACTGTGCTAGGGACTACTTGTACCTTCATCAGAGTGCGGAAGCACTGACCAGTAGCAGTAAGTGTCACAAAGACAAATGTGAGGATTATACTGCCTGAATCCTGCAAGGTATGGAGTAACCAGCTGGAACAGCGTTACAAGACTGAAATGTATGAAATTGAGGTGGGTCTGACAAATCATTTGCATCATTTCTTCACATGGATAGGAGATTAAACATGCTTCTTGGGGCAGAGCATGCCACCTCACTTGTACTAGGTATTGGCTAGCATGTAAAAGTGTGATAGTGGTACCCACCTGGATTATCTGTGAAAGAACTGATTTCATGGGCTTGCACTTCAGCTAATAATAATAACACCCTAATTAAATGCTGAAGGTGCGAACACTACTTGTGTGACATGAAGCTCCATAAGTGACACCATAGCATTATTGTTTTTGCAGTGCACAGCCAGAAAACAGAATGCCACAGTATTAAACAGCCTCCGATCTTTGCTCCTGACTGTGTAGATACTCCATTGCTCTATGTAGGCTGCAACAGTTGCAGCTGGTGGGTATTTATTCTTCCTGGCTCCATCCTCGACAAGAAGGAAGAATGCAAGAGCCTCAGCTTGGTTTCATAGAATCATAGAATGTTAGGGATTGGAAGGGACCTCGAAAGATCATCAAGTCCAATCCCCCTGCCAGAGCAGGAATGCCTAGATTATGCTACATAGGAACGTGTCCAGGCAGGTCTTGAATGTCTCCAGAGAAGGAGACTCCACAACCTCTCTGGGCAGCCTGTTCCAGTGTTCCGTCACCCTCACTGAGAAGAAGTTTCTTCTCAAGTTTAAGCGGAACCTCTTATGTTCCAGTTTCAGCCCATTACCCCTTGTCCTATCAGTGGCTGTCACCGAGAAGAGCCTGGCTCCATCCTCGTGACACTCACCCTTGATATATTTGTAAACATTAATGAGGTCACCCCTCAGTCTCCTCTTCTCCAAACTAAAGAGCCCCAGTTCCCTCAGTCTTTTCTCATAAGGGAGATGCTCCACTCCCTTAATCATCCTAGTTGCCCTGTGCTGGACTCTCTCCAGCAGTTCCCTGTCTTTCTTGAACTGAGGGGCCCAGAACTGGACACAATATTCCAGATGGGGTCTCACCAGGGCAGAGTAGAGGGGAAGGAGAACCTCTCTCGACCTACTAACCACCCCCCTTCTAATACACCCCAGGATGCCATTGGCCTTCCTGGCCACCAGGGCACAGTGCTGGCTCATGGTCATCCTGCTGTCCACCAAGACTCCCAGGTCCCTTTCCCCTGTGCTGCTCTCTAATAAGTCATTCCCCAACTTATACTGGAACCTGGGGTTGTTCCTACCCAGATGCAAGACTCTACACTTACCCTTGTTATATTTCATTACATTTTTCCCCGCCCAACCCTCCAGCCTGTCCAGGTCTCGCTGAATGGCAGCACAGCCTTCTGGTGTGTCAGCCACTCCTCCCAGCTTGGTGTCATCAGCAAACTTGCTGATAGTACACTCTAGTCCCTCATCCAAGTCATCGATGAATATATTGAATAATACTGGTCCCAGTACCGACCCTTGAGGGACTCCACTGGATACAGGCCTCCAGCCAGACTCCGCCCCATTGACCACAACTCTTTGGCTTCTTCCCCTTAGCCAGTTCACAGTCCACCTCACTGGGTTTTTTTCCTTCTGCTTATTTCTTTGCCAAGACAGAAATAACTGCTTGGAGAGATGAAGGCAGGTCTCTTTCCCTTTTGTTTTTCTGCTCCTTTGCCCATGTCTTACCCCTCAAGTTTCTTGCATAGTCGCACTGGCATCCGCTGAAAAGTCAGGGGAAGTGCAGATGCTGGTCTGGTGGCTCTCCCACCCAGACAGCTTTAGCCAAAAGCTTGGGGGTTTGCCTTCCCTTTCATAAAATGGCTTGTATAGCATGAAGAGACATTCCCTCTTGAATGTTGCTCTTTTAAGTTTCTTTCTCTCACGGAGCACAATAGCACGGTTAATATCAATGGTGCAAAATAGTCACTAATGCCTTGCAGCCAAGTCCAAAGTTGGCAGCCTTTATAAAATTTCAGATCTGAGAGACAATCTCAGTCAGAGATGAGCTGCAAACTCAGCACCTGAAATGAGAAATCTTGGTTTATCTCTTGGTTTAAATTGTCTTGAGAGATCTATGGCTTAAAGAACAATGAAACAAATGTGGAACTGATCTGAAAACAATTATTTTCAAATCTGAGCTTGCTAGCTAAAAGGCACCCATAGATTTATTTCTTTAAAGTTTTACATACCTGAAATTAGGATGATCTACATTCAGATTTGTTTTTGACTGGTTCCTACTTCTAAGGTAATTTTGTAAAAAAAAATAGTATACTGTATAGATATATTTGTCCTCCAGCTACAGAGCCCAGGAAAGTAGCATTTGAATTCTATCTCATACACCTCAATATTAACAATGTTATGCAAGAAAGATAGGGACTGCCAGCTATTATGATTATAGACACTGATATATTTTAAGGGAAAATCCTATTTTCAGTTGTAATTTCCAAGCTATAAAACTCCAGATAAATACGGGGCTGAAATCACATGGAATTAATGTTAAAAAATTTCTGATGACGTTGTAAAGCTATAGCTGCTGATGAGGTTAGAAAATGTATATATATTTGCATATTTGTGTATATTTTTGCATATTTTCTGATTATCCCTTGTCTGGGTTTTGAAGCTGTTATTCCTCAGCTTTTGAGCTGCTCTAAGATTTTGGTAGAGGAAGGTGTCTATGTGTCAGGAATGTGTTTTTTCCTGTTTTTATAGGAACTGGAGTTAATGGCTATGGATGAAGGGAGGGAAGCTGAACGGGTTTTTGAGTCAGGACCTGGCTGAGCAAGGAAACTGGAGCTATGAGTCAGATGGGAGGAGACTGGGGCTGGCTGGACTCAGAAACGGGGTTAGGAACCATTGGAGAGAGAAGGCGAGATCACAGGGGATGTTAGGCTGTGTGGCACATCTCCACTGTCAGAGCTGGGAAAGGTTTGAAGTGTCCATGACACAGACCCAGGCACTCCAGGACCAGTGGATAGCGGAGCTACCCTCTCCTACCATACACATCAGTATGGTCATTCACCACATGATTTCCTACTGTTTTCTTCATCAAGTTCCTGCTTCATGCACCAAACAGAGTGGCTGCTATTCATCTGCTTCATTTTCATTATTCAGTGTAATGGCCCTACATCCTATTTACTGCTCACTATTCAAACCCTGTTCCAAAGATAGAATAATTAATTTCCTCATGGGCTGTTCCTCACGGGCACTCATCATTACGGTACTTCATAAATAGTAATCAATTCATTTTCACAACACTCATGCGAGAGGTAGGTTGGTGTTATTCCCATTTTTCAAAAGGGGAACTGAGGCAACCAGACTTTAACGAAGGCCAGCGTTCACACTATCTATGGCCAGGCTAAGTCACTACACCCTGCTTTATCAGAGCACTCGGCATTACCCGGCCATGTACACTGTCAATGCACAGCTCAGATGTAGTCGGGAGTGGCACTTCGGAAGGAAGACTGCTAAAGCATCAAGTCAAAAATTCTCAAAACTAGTAAGTGACCATAAATGAGGAGCCTGATCTTGGTATATCCACAACATTCCAGATGAGGAAGAGACAAGGACAGACTCCTCTGTGTAGGACAACTTTCAAATACATCAGCCAGGAAGCCCTCCTTTCTCTTCCTCCATACTTCTTCCTAATCATATCATCACACATCCTGTGCTGCTCTTTCTCTACTAGTTTTCCTAACTGATTGTCAGACAAGTCCAACCACATCACACTGAAGATAAACAAGAGGAGAGCATAAGTAATTTAGTTGTTTCTACACTTTGAAATCCTTATGGTGTGATAACAATCTTTTAAAAATTTCTCTCTGTGTACTATCCTATATCTTTCTCTAAAAAAGCAAGCTGGAAACCCCACAGAAGTCCCACCATGATGGCTCATTTGCTGGACGGAAATCTTTAGATTCATAGCGCTGACCTCAGCCACTCAAGCTGTCAGAAGGTAGCTAGCGCTATTCTGTTACACATACCACCTCTTAAGGGGAGTGAAATGCCTGCTTTGTGGGTGGTTTCGTGGGTTCATAAAGGATGACCTCATATGCTTGGGGTTCATCTCAGATCCTGGAGACAAGCAGGCAGCAGTCCTTTCCAACTCTTTAAACCTAGGCCAGGGTTTCCCAGTTCTGTGACTGGGAATCTCGGTCTCTGTCCCTGCATCACCAGCCTCTTTAAGTTTTCCTCACTGGCCTTCTCACCTGCAACCATTTTTTACCTACCTCAGTTCCAGTCTCAGTTTCTCACCCCTTTGTTTCTCATCTGGACTTCAGTCTTTCTGCCATCCCATGAGGCAACGAGTCACAAAACTGCTCTCTTGAACTCCCTTCCTGAGCTCCTTGTCCTTCCACACATCTGTTTCTCACCAAGCCAGGATGACACTCTCAAATTGTGGACATCTAATCTCAGGTTTCTGCTCCACTTTTCTGCAGTGCCTAAACACGTGCAACCAAAGCATTTGGGAGCAGCGATAGGCAGGCAAGATTTGCTCAGAGCCTGCAACTTGGGGGCTTGTGTGTGCTGAGTACAGACAGAGGCTTTGGAGGACATTTCTGCCAAATTCCTGGGAAGTATCTACTGAACTTGAGAAAAGGCTAAGTCAGGCTTGGCCAAAGTCAGTCTGTTTTAACATTCTTGACATCAGGGTAGGTCCTCTTCTATGCCAGATGTAATGTCTATGATCCAAAGGATGGATATATTAGAGTTAATCGATTAAACGGTTGCAAGGACTTTTTTTTTTTGACGTGGGCAAAAGAATGTATTTTCTATAATCTTGTTCTTGGAAATTGCTGAACTATTTTCACTAAAATTTTAGAACAACAAATAAATCAAAGTGAGGCAGACATCCAGCATGGGGAATTTTACTTGAACACTTAAAGTCTGGCACAGTTATATGCAACTGAAAAAAGGGTTTTATAATGGGAAGTGTCAAGCATTAAGTATAGGTGGCACTTCCAACTCCGCCTATAATACAGATTGGATTAGATGCCTGGTTCTGCTCCCAGGGCATTCTGGATTAAACTGACTGACTCACAGTGGACTAGGAAGAAGTTCTTATTTTTGTCAGGTTAATACTTTTGTATGGCATTTTTGTCCTTAAAGAAAAAAAAACAACAAGCCATGTCATTTATCTGGAAGATTTATTTATTCACTGGTATTTCTAAGGAATGCATAATTTGCTGACAGTATGGAATGGATGATTATGGCAACCAATTTTATGACAGTCTTATAAAAAGAGAGCCTTAATAATAAAATGTTAAAAATTATAATTTAAAAATGAGTCAGACATAAAAAAAATAAGACAAAGGCAAAAAGAAAAAAGAAAAACCTTTCAGAGCAAAATGTTTTATTTCCATTTATTTCCAATGCTTTGCAGATGTGTGTGGGGCAAGTAGGAGGCTAATATATCTCACTTTAGCAGTACTAATTGTTTGCATTATCACAATAATCAAATGCAACCATATTAATCTCTGTGGTTATTAACTTGATTTTTACACATTAAGATTTAGATTTAATCCCCTGGGACCATCTATTAATGCTTTTAAAGTTGAAGGGTTTCAACAGTTTTAAGTTTTTTTCCCCTCTTTTAGCTGCAGGCAGTAAAATTTGAACGTGTGTGGAGTTTTGTATTTTGCGTTCCTGTGGGATTTTCAGAGACACTGCTGTCAAGGACCATGAATCATGTTAATACATAGCAACCTCTACAGCTATTAAAATGTCTGCAATAATGTGATTATTTTAAAACGGAAAAACTAATATCGTATGTATTACTTAAAAATCAATCTTTTTTTTTTTTTAAAGTCATTGGAAAGGGCTGCTTTTGGGAGGGGGGAATGGAAACTTTAGTGGAAGTCACTAAAATGCAAGACATCTAATCCACTAGGACAAACTTCAATTCTTTTTACAAAACACATCCTTACTGAACTTATAGTCAACGAAGCATAAAAAAGGTCAAAAAAAATAAGATCAATAAGCATGAAAAGCTATTTTATTTTTGTTTAGCCAAATTGTTGTTACACTGATCTGCTGGAGCAGTATCTGGTTTCATGCTTTCATGGCCACCGAGTGATCACACCCAAGAAGATTTTTATGAGATGTCAATGTGGAATGTAGTCCCAGAATTGACTAATGACATGAACTGGTTAAAAACTCAGTTTTCAAGGTGGATGCAGCAGATACATCATTTACAACTTGTACAAACAAGAAAATATAGTAAAGTGACCCTATGAGAGGAAATAAGAAAGTGTCTTGGAATGTATTACAGCTCTAGTCTTTAAATATTAACTCCAAAGACAGCAACAGTGAGGTGTGCGTTTTGATGAGAAAGAATATAGTTCTTCAGATTGTGTGCCTTGATTGTAGCTGATTGTGCATATCCATGTCGCATTCCCTCAGTAAATCCTCCCTTGGCTACCTGTTTTGCTGGGCAGCCTTCAAGCAACCACCCCTCAATTTCAGATCTCCAAAAGGTACAAAAGTATGAAAACTTCTACAACCTCTCTGTTTTTTCTATATCTGCATTCCTGAATGTACCACAACCTTCTCCTTGAGCAAATGCTCTAGCACATTGGGTTTTCCAGAGTATGGAGGTTTGTGTTTCTATGAAGCTCCACCGAGGATGAAAATATCCCTGTCCCAAACAGTAACTGAGAGACACCATGGGTAAGATGTAATCATTTTAATAGGTGGGAATTTAGCTGGTGCCAAGTGGTTGAGTAGTATTTTATAAGGTGTTAAACAGGTCTGAAATATGGAGCTCTGGTCTTTGAGAACACAAGTGGCTAATACAATGAGATATATTTTACTGGGCATTCAGAAGAATGCCGTCATGAAGGAAAGGACTCAAGTGCCCTGGTTCAAGGTCAGGTGGGTTCCTCAGACAGGCATTTTAGCAAGGTAGTTACTGACACCGCCCCAAATAATTTTAGAATATGGAATACAGGATTTCCATTAGCATTGTTTTAAATTGCACTTTCTGTTTTGTAAAATCAAAAAGGAAATTTCATGGGGAAAAGAAGTCTTGCGTTCATGCAACATTAATGTTTAGGGAATAATGTGGTGTTTTGCCATGTTAAAAGAATTATTACAAACCCTTCATTGAGAAGCTCTAGAGATCTCATACTTTGGAAAAAAGACTTGATAATTGGATATGCAGGAGAGGGAGGGAGATGTGTGGGGAGGGTGTCACTTTTGGTGACAGCAACGAGCCTTTTTTTGTTCTTGTGAAAAAAGACCCCGATCTGGCCAAATTAGAAGCCTTTGAAAAATCTGAGAGGCAGGTAGCTGCAGGTTACTGTGGGGCAAGTAACTGGAGCCCAGGGTAGAATGATTCACTCCTGGGCTCTCTGCTTCCCTGAGCTAAAGGGAGAACACCGTGAGCTCACGTACACGCAGACAAATTAAATTTGCACACTCCGCTTCCAGTGAGTGCATCTTTTTACTTTGACGGCTCTTTTTTATCTTACCTGAGCACCCCGGAAATCTTGAATACTATCGATAGATATGGGCCAGCTCATATCTGCCGCACCTCCACCTTAGAGGTGACCTCTTTTCCCCGCGCCACGAAAGTTGCGGCGATGCTCACCCCCCTCCCGGCTTCACCAGCCCCCCTGCCCCTGGGAACAATGGGGCCGAGCTGCCTAGGCACCAGGGTGAGAGGTCACAGCATCCCACCGAGCTGCCAGATTTGGGGGCAGATCCCACGGCCTCTACCGCACTGAGCCAAAAGCAGGTCTTCTCTTGCCCCCTGCAATCCTGGCAGGGAACCTCAGTAAGAGGAGCCTCAGAGGGATTTCTTCCTCAACACTCACCTTTCATGGCCTTTTTTTTTCATCTTTCTTCTTTCTTTTTTTTTCTTTTCCCCATAGAATAGGACAAGACCGTATGGAAAATTAACTACACTGGTTTACAGGTCACGTGTGTGAGAGGCTGTGAGAGTTTCTGCACAGGGTCATTGCTGGATTTTACAGCAGTTGCTTTTATCCTTGGAACTGAAGCTGCCACGTATTTCGAGATACCTGCTTATTTTGTAAAGCTCTAGTCTGGGCAGAGGAACCGAGAGAGTCTCTGAGCTCCACTGAAATGCCTTGGACTTGGAGAGCTGAACTGAGTGACAGACTGAAAAAAAAGAAACAGAAAACATAAACATGTAAATGTGACATCTGCGATTCCACTTTACGGAGCATTTTACATGTGTGAAAATAGCTCGTTGTCTTGTGAAAGTGAGAACTTTGGGGTTGAAACCGATGACAGAAATTAAAGTGACTTAAAAAAAAAAAAAAGCGCCCAGCTATAGAAATGAATTTAAAAGAAGTAGAAGGAAAAAAATAAAAAGGCTATGCCAACATTTTCCTGAATGATAGCAGGGATGTGTGCTAAAGAATAAGTGTTGACAGAAAAGAAACACAGCCCTTTAATAAAAGAGGTGGGCAGGCAGACATATGAACTGCTGAAATTTCAGCATTTCAGAGTCCTGTGGGTAGAGAACACTGGAACACAGGAAAAATAAGTAGGAAAGATCTTAGGAAATCCTCACCTCCTAAAATTTTTTATCATTTTAGATGTCATTTCACTTGAGAAAAGAAACAATTTTTAATATATGTATATATGAATCACAGAGTAAAAGAATGGAGGAAAAAAAGGAGGAAAGGACACATTAATGCTTTCACTTCCCTTTCAGATATACCCTGCACTGTGTGATGATAAATCTTGCATCTTGCTCAGCTGAGGGCTCTGCTGCAACATTCCTTGGTCGCTTTGTTTCGGAGTGCCGTTTGCATTGATTTGGGGAGTTCTCTAAGTAGCTGCAGCGACGCTGCAATGTTTCCTCAATATTTCCTAGCAAAGCATGATCCACACCCACAATTTTGAGAGAGAAGGTATTGGGGAAGTAGTGCTTTGCGTAGCTGTGACTCCCTGAGTCCGGCAGCCTCTTGACGGTTAGTAATATCAGTAGACTGAATGTGTGTAGTCTACTCACAAGGTTTGTGATGTTTTTGATTTCCTGCCTGCATTTTGGGTAGAAAATGAGTGAGGCATAAAATTCTCTTTCTTGCCCTACACTTAGGATGAAATTGTTACCCGTGTACCCTGTTCACCTGAGGTAACTGGGCTGCTGAAATTCAGGAAGAGAATCTTGCTTATTGGCTATTAAGCCATTGTGCGAACATGAGTAAAAATTATAATTTTTCTGAAGAACGTGAACTCCGTGTGATTCTGTCCTCATGGAGGCTTTCCAAAGGGTGCTAATTTCCACAAGCTATGCTTTATTTGTCTTTCTCTTAGCTACTTCTTTCAATGCCTTTATTCTCTAGGGGTCATGTCATTGTCTTCTGAAATCTTGAAAGATCTTGCTTACATGTGAAAAGTGGCTTTTCACAAAATGCACAATTTCAGAAACTAAAGTTAATCAAGGCACCTTCTTCTTTCAGGGCAGTAAACTGGTTGTAATTATTTCTGTGTATTTTTCTTTTTCAGTTTCATATACGTAAAAATAATGGAGAGAGCAAAACCAAATTAAGAAAAAGTATTGTTCAATGTTCATTCAATGGGCCTGAGATTTGGGACTTCTTAATAAATGACCCAAGATCCTCATGTTTTTTACTGAGTAACATCCTTCTAAGTTGTTGAAGTCTTATTTCCATGTTAAAATTCTCTTCTGAATACGCCTTTTTAAAAAATTTTGCTGACAAGAGACAAAAGATTCTAGGATATTTGCCAGAATATTTTCCACTAATAGAAATTCTTAAGATTAAGTCCTTGATTCTGCAACAGGATACAGACTTTGCCTACAGTCTCCAAGTAGTTGAGGGGCTTTGCAGAGCTACAGGCATCTGACTGTCTTGCCAACTCTTGCTGGATCGAGGCTTCTATCAAAACCAAATAAGAATTCACATCCATGTTGGTCGAGAGTTTAATTTCTGTTTCAAGAAGGGAAGAAAAAGAGGTCACATTTCAATGATGATGGGAGTCCTTCTGTATGGTATCATGCAGTACAAATTGAATGCAGGTAGTTTCTCTCACTTATTTTGGGGCTTGACTATAACAAAAGACTTGTTTCCGTTGACATTTGTAAGACTGTTCATCTGAATATGGTCTGATATGCTACAGAACATCCTCCAAATGCTTTATGGAAGATTGTATTTCTTATATGAGGCTTCTCTAGAGGGGAGCATAACCAGCTTACACCAAAACCTGGACAGCACACTCCGACGCAGGTTCTTTGAGACAAAAAGACATTTTGAAATACACAGTTGATCCTGGCATCCAGACAACATGCTTTAGGTTGTAAAAAGCCGCTAAAATGCATCGAAATTATGATGATGATCATTAATTTCAGTCCCAAAGAGTAATGGTTAATGGATAATATGTATCACTGACCAACTTTTAAATTCACAAACTCGTCTTCTAAATTTCTCTCTGTGAAAAGACATTTAAGCAAGTGATTCCTCTTTTTAACATCCCAAGCCCCTGGAATATTATGTTTATGGATACACTTCAGAGTTCCGCTAAAAGATCATATTGCTTTAAAATGGGCATAGTAAAACCAAGCACGCCTGGAGGAGAATTTGTAAGCACAATTATGTTTGCCATAGAGTTGCTAGGTCAGTGGGCGGTATACGATGCACCCATCTTTCTAGGAGCTGTAGGATTTCCTGCTGTTTTTTTCAGTAGTGACCTAGAAGGAGGTTAATGATTCCAAAGAATGACTTTTCCCTTAGGGAAAATTTAATCTTCTGACCTTTTTCTCTATCTGTCCATTCCTTTTAAGTCACAGACCCCCTTCATTTAGCTTACATCAAGCTGTTTTATTTTCTTCAAAAACATGGTTGAAGTGATTGCTTTTGCTTTCATTTAACCCTTGAACTGGATGCATTTCCAAACTAAATCATTGCCCAGAATACAGAGTTGCTTGTAAGCATTTCTTTCAGATTTCTATATTTGTCTTAAATGTGATTGTCAACCCTTAGAATCACTTTGACAACTGACTAACTTCGAAAATGCATGCCTTTAATGTACTCTTGCAATCATCTCCGAGAGTTGCTTTAGAAAAAGAACATGACAGGAATAAAGCAGCTATTGGATTTTTTTTTTTTTAGTTCTATCAAAATGCTGATGGAACCAGAGTACTACAGAAGGAAATTTTATTTAAAATGCGTTCTCCAAGACCATCATGCCATTTGGGGGATTAAATTTGAGCTCATAAAAAATATCAGCATTGCACAGTCAAACTGTTGGAGTGTTTTGCTTTGTCTGAACTGTGCAGACACTATTGAATCAAATTTGTTGTCAGAATACTGCAAAATAAAATTGTAATTACTTTATTATTCTCCAAGGTGTTGACTCTGGGGTGCAAAGAGTTCTGGAGGGTAACTGGAAACAGCAACCGCCTTGTGCTCGAAGCTGTCAACTTCCTTTTACTCTGCAGCAGACACTGTTTTTGTCTGTATTGTATTACACATGGTTATTGCCAACATAATAATTCATGAATATTCCTTCATTTTCAGAATTATAATTAATGCTGGATTTTGACATTATGACAAAGTAGGGCGGCTCAGCAGCAGAAACATTCAGCCCTAAGAACAAAAGAATTGCCATATTGGAGCAGACCAGTGGTCCATCTAGTCTGGTGTCTCTCTGCCTCTCATACCGGCCAATGCCTGAGGCTACCGAGGAAGGCATAACCCCCCCTAACGCACCTAATTGCAATACTATACCACAGAGGGAAATTTCTTTTCGACCCCAGCTGGTGATCAGCTTATGCCCTGAAGTATGAGGATTGATAGCCCTTATAATTTTTATTCTAGCTAGTGTGGCTGCAGATGCTGTACTTAATCAAATAAATGTCTAATACTTTGGTAAAGCTAAGTAAGGGCTAAATACTCTCATCTCTTGGGAGAAATCCCGAGGAAGGAAAAAGTGCTGAGAAATTCCACAAGGAGAATCACATCAAGTTCCCACTGCTCTCTCCCCTCTCAGGGGAGCACAGTTTGCATGCTTGTGGAGAGGCTGGCAGGGCTCAAAGGATGTCAAACAGCACAGTGCGAGGCTCCACAGGGGAGTCGGGCTCCAAGTTCGGCTGCTCTTTCCTCCTCCCTCATTCTGTCCCTTAGCCTGGACAGGGAAGGCTGTTTAGACTGAGGAGTGGGAGTCAGGGAGACCTAATGCAGCGGTTATTTGGGTTTCTGCCTGAAAAAGCAACGGTTTTAGAGGGGAAACTGTGTTGCATAGGAGGGCTCTTTCTCAGGTCTTCCTTTGCAACCTGAGATGCCCTTTCACCAAACCTGCATATAACTGGCCATGTGCTCTTTGTGTGAAGAAGCAGCTGAAGAGTCTCAGGGAACTGGAGGACATGACAGAGAGTTAGTTCTCCTTTTTTCATTTGCTTTTGGTTTTGGTTTACTAATCCTTTATTCCCTCTAGTGTTGGATTTTTTTGTGGGTTTTTTTTTTTTAGCAATTGCCCCAAAGCTGTTTTCCTCAATCCTATGCAGCAGTAACAAATCCCACAATTTAACAACATATATATTTTGATGAAAAAAAGTAGCCCCATATACTCATTTAAATGTGCTTCACATATATCTTTTTGTGAAATGCCAAAGAACAGATAGGAACCCCTCAGTTCTTCTGTATCAAGTGAAATTTTATGTGGTCCAAAACCTCCTCATCCTCTTCATGTTTCTAAATTAAATGATCTCTTTTTTCAAATCTGCCTTCTAACTCAGTCCTGTCTCTGGTTTCATTAATCATGTTTAGTGCATTTCTCTGTATGTTTCCTTGGTTTGCTGTGTCTTCTTATAATCCACAGACTAAAATACAACAAAATGTCCAGAAGTTCAGCTTTTACTCGTGAAATCACATAGTAATATTTTATCTCTAACCATAATTTTTTTCCTTAGTGTATCTGAGTGTTTTCTCTGCTTCTGTACATTTTCTAAGCTGTAATACGCCGGATAGCATTTTTAGTGAATGATGCCTGGATTTTCCCATGTTAATTAATAGCCATCAGTTCTTGAAAAAATGTTTTAGCATGTATTCCTTAGCATTAGTCTGTTTAATTTTACATGCCAACATGTTACCATTTTATCTAAGTTCATCGTCTTGCTCTGGAATTTCCTCAAGTTTTGCCTAAATTCAGTTAACTTAATAAATGGCCAAATACTCCCGTGAATTTTCCTATTTAGAATAATGGGCATTGTGTCTAAACATCAGAAAGCAGGCTGTGACTGTTGCAGTCACAAATGTTACCATCTTTATTTCAGAAGCTTTTTTTCAAGATTGCTAATGAGCAAGTTGAACAAAACCATCTTTATTGCCACTATTGATCCCAGGGGCAATTCAGAGTTAACCTCTTTCTTTGCTTCAACTGACCACTGATTCTTCTGCAGTACCTAGAGAAAAGGATGCTGTCTAGTCATCCAAACACAGCTCTGGAACCCCGGTGCTCATGAACTGACATCCTGGTTCCGACACAGCTTGCTTTTACAATTATAGGTAAGTTACTTCACCTCTAATATAACCAGCTCTTTAGGAAGACATGGTAACCTGTCAGTGCTTAAAAATGTTTTCAGAGGGCAAAATTCTAATTGTTCCGATCTTCTGGGTTTCTGTTTTCTATCTTTTATCCAGTTTTTACACCATAGATGGACTTTAATTCTGGAGCTGCTATGTTTTTGTTGCGAGAGACCTTACCATAAGCTTTTGGAAACACTGAATAAATTATATCTCCCGGTTCTACTTTATTGACTACCTAATTAACTCTTTCTTGTAGTTCTGAGAGGGTTGAGAGAATGTAGGTAGAAGCATTGCAGTTTTTCCTTGCTATCTGTGTGCCTAAGCATATTATTTCTACTGATTCTCCGAATAGTTTCCTAGTACTAAAGTAAGACTTACTGGTTTATAATTCCCAGGACCATCATTAGCACTTTTTTAAGAGATGGGTACAACCTTGGCCACTCTCCAGTCCTTTGGTACGGTAGCTGTTTTTATGATAAATTACATATTTTTGTTAGCAGCTCACTTGCATTGGTCTTCGGTTCCTTCAGAGCTCTCGGATGAATACCATCTGGTCCTACTGATTGATTGCAGTTTAATTTCTCGGGTTGATCCATCACCTTTTCTGATATTCCTATTTCTGATAGCATCTCACTTTCAACACCTAGAAAGAATAAAGCCTGTGTAGTATCGCATTTTCTTTGTTAAAGAACAGTGGGGAAAAGCTGTTTGGCTCTTTTTTTTTTTTTCTTTTTGTATTTTTGATTGTCTAATGCAGCTAAGCTAAGGAAAAAGAAATTGACAGCAAATACCTTTTTTTTTGTCGTTATTGTTTATAAATATTTTATTACAAAAAAAAAAAAAAACCCACAACAAATCAACCCTGAAGATGTCTCAGAGGTTTTTTAAGGGGTGATAGTGCTGGAAGCCCAGAATTTCAAGTTCATTTATATTTTCTATTAATAGTGAATCATACTTTTCAGTGGACTGCTGTGGAAAAACTGCCAAGGGAAGTATATATAATGTTTTGGGGGATTTCAGTGTTATTTGCTATGTCTGAGCAGAAGAATAAAGACAAAATTATATTACTTATTGTACTAGAATCTAGAACAGAAAAAGAAATCAAAAGAAGTTTCTGCAGAAACAGACAGGAAAGCAAACAGAGGAAAACAAAACTATTATCATACTTACGTGAAAATAGAGCAAGAAAGATGTCATAATCAGTGTCAACTGGTAGAATATTTCTCAACTCTGCATATTTCTCTATGCACCTCCCCACTCTTCCCACAAACACAAACCTCTCCTCTGTCTGCTTTTATTATTCACAGTGCTCTCTGTCTAATTTACACTGTAAGCTCCTCAGGTAGGGACTTTGTCTTTTTGTATGTCCATAATGTTAAATACATGCCAGTCAAACTGTTGAAATTATAACAACTGAGTGGTGAGTTTTTCCATTCTTTCTTTCTCTACTTTTTTTTTTAAACAAATGATAAGTTAAAATCAAAGGTAATAATTAGTTTAAACCAGCCCTCAGAGGTAGTCCCAGAAAAAATGACCTTTTGAGCTACAACTGAACTAACCAACTTTATTGTGTCTTGAGGTCAAGGCTCCTATTTCACATGACTTGAGGGTCTTTATGTGCATGCTACCCTGCAGTAAACCACACAGAAAGTTATGATCAAGTAGACTTTGCACTTCAGACACCTATTGAGGAACAGCAACAAGATGCAATTCAACCTGAGCCAAAAGTAATCCAGAACCAGGTTTAGGAATGCAATGGAAAATTCCTAAAAGATCGGAGATGAGATTAAAATACAGCAACAAAAAAATAAAACAAACAAAAAAAATAACCAGAAGTCTGGCTAATGCAAAGCGAGAGCATTGGACTGATTTTGAGTGGGCTGGACCCTACAATTACAACTTTGTCACCACAGTTTGAAATCTATTAAAGGGATTTATGTTTTGCAGCTGACATTTAAAATTAAGGATTTATTGGACTGGGAATGAATATTTCTTCTGCAATTAGTTTTTTAGAAGTCATATTTCATAAACTATTATTTTTCTGTTTAATCTACTGTAGCAAGATTTTGTATTGTTAGAACATTTCAAAAATATGAATACAGAAATAATTTTACTCATTGTAAAGAGACTCCCATCACGAAATTGCTGCTGAGTTGCACCACGTAACATTTTCACTAGGTACCTAATATTTCCCATTTGTATGTGCTATTAGACTGGAGCAAGGGAAAGTGAGTGACATCTGATACTGTATAAC